>OZ038509.1:16246766-16279266 GCA_964036315.1 Acanthosepion esculentum | reverse complement strand
AAAGAAGTATGGATAAGATGACCTCCCCATCTGCTCAGTGGCAGTGGCTGGCAAACTGCAATCACTTCTGTTTGAGCTTAAGAGATCTTGGTCTCAATTAATAATTAATACAAGTATTACTGATAGAATAGGGTTATTATATATAAGTTGTAAATACATTGCTAATGATTTTACTATAGGAATGCATTATAAATAAGGACAAAATTTATTGATAAATCCTAAATATTAGATGTTTATCTTTAATAGCTTTAAAATCAAAACATCTTGAAATTTTACAGCATTTTTTTGTATCTGTGTCTGTTGGTTGATTTCAGGTGGAATGATCTATATGCATTGCTTGTGACTTTACTATAAGAATACATTGCAAATGAGGAATAAAGGAGATTACTGGTTTTCCATCTATTGTTTTTCTCTATCTCCCTCATATACTGTGTGCATGCATGAGAGAGAGAGAGAGAGAGAGAGAGAGAGAGAGAGAGAGAGAAAGAGAGAGAGAGAGAGAGAGAGAGAGAGAGAATGCACAAATAGAATTCTTTAGTAATGGTTTCTGAAAGCAGAAAACACCCAGACTAATAGAAAGTGACTGAAGCCAAGATGACACGTCAGAACCGATAACACTACAGAATCTTTGAATTTTATCAAGAATCTCTAAATACATAGCAGAAGCACCAGACTAGATGTGGCAGAAATATTCAATGGACGAATGATAGATTTATAAAGGTATAAGACAGATTCTGGCAAGAAAAATTGTCTAGCCTAACACAGTGAACCAACTTTCCTAGCAGTAGATCTAGCAGTTAATTCAATATAATCTTTCCATGTCATCTCAGTGGAAGACATTAACCCTGGGAGCAAGTAATCACTCTTCTGGAGGTTAGCATTATGGCTGATGCTAACCTCCAGAAGAGTGGCAGACGTGAAAACACCATTGCATGCTTTATGACACTGTTCAGCTGAAAACATTGCTGCAGTGTGCAAGAATGTGGCTGAAAATCCAGACACCTCTATTCGTCATGCACGCAGAAATTGAACCTCTCCACAACAACATTACATCGTTTCCAATTGCACTCTCGGTTGGTCAATTATGTTGACCAAAAAATTGTGAAGCACGCAAAATGCATTTGTTTGAATGTCCATTTTAACACGTTGTTTGATTGTTAATCATTCCATGGTGGAAACTGTCAGTTCTCTTTGTTGGGTATTTCTGCCAAGTACATTAAACCAGTGTTTCTCAAACTTTTTAAGCAATGGCAGATGTAGGAGGAAATGAAAATAACACAACACTCTTAGCAAAATTTTTGAAGGGTATACATTCAAATGTTATAAAATAAAACCATAGATTTAAAAAAAAATACACACACAAATATGAACTTGCTTTATTTTCAAATTTCAATGTTACTATTCAACTATTTGTGCAACTTATTTAATATGAAACCTGTACCTGGTCTTCTTCCCACATTCACGCTTTCTCCCCACACACACACACACATATAATATATATATATATATATATATAGATATATATGTGTGTGTGTGTGTGTGGGGAGAAAGCGTGAATTTGTAAACAGTGACTATTACTGCTAATAATGCAAGACTCTCCCAATGGATTGAGTCCTCTAGGTCACTGGCGTGTTTATGAAAAAATAAATACACTAAAATTCGCCTTTCTCTCTGCTGGGTGCTGATAGCCTAGCGGTTAGAATCTCCGGCTGATGTCAAATTGGTTGGTTTTGGTCCCAGCTTGAAGCGATTGGATGTCCAGCCACAGTGATGAGCTATGATACAGCGACCAGTCTGTCTGTGGATGACGATATATATATATATATATATATGTATATTGGCAGCATATCATTAAGGTATGTGTTGTTATAGATTATATGGAACTTTTCTGTTTAATAATCTTTTTTCCTGTTTTTTTCTTCCTTTCTCACAAGTTTTGGTGTTGTGCTGAATGCTTTCAGTTATCGCAAATCATGATCATGGCTGTATGTTTTGATTTGAAATAGTGTTGTGGTGTCTTCCATCTAATGAGTCTATTATGGACTCTTCCACTTACTATAAACTAGTAGGAAAGTAAGCCTTGAGGGGAACAGTGCTCTGTTCAACTGTCAAACTCTTTGCCTTGAGCAGAGAGGAACCCGGACGAGGCTTTGGCGAAGGACAAAGTTTCATCCGGGGAGGTAGACAGACCCTGAACCCGATTACACGGGTTCTAAGGGAATATTTTTGGCCAAGCTTACAGGCTCGGAGAACTCACGCTAAACTCGGCCTTGTGCCACATACACCACTCGTGAGGGGGCTGTTAAATATTAACAGTGCTCTAGCCTGTTAAACTGTCAAACTCTCTGCTAAAGGCAGAGAGGAACCTGGACGAGGCTTTGCCACGGGGCAAATTTCCGTCCGGGGTGGTAGACAGACCCTGAACCTGTTTATACGGGTTCTAAGGGAATATTTTTGGCCGAGCCTATGGGCTCTGAGAACACACAATAAACTCAGCCTTGTGCCACATACATCCTTTGTTGGGGGCTGTTAAATATAACAGTGCTCTAGCCTGTTCAACTGTTGAACTCTCTGTCTTTGGCAGAGAGGAACCTAGATGAGGCTTTGCCGAAGGGCAAAGTTTGGTCTGGTGAGGTAGACAGGCCCTGAACCCATTTATGTGGGTACTAAGCAAATATTTTTGACCAAGCTTACAGGCTCGGAGAACTCACGCTAAATTCGGCCTTGTGCCACATACATCCCTTGTGGGGGCAGGGTGCTGTTAAATATTAACAGTGATATAGACTGAACACTGGTCAACCAACACACACTCCCAAGTCATGTAATATTCTACTGTTCAATACACAATTTATCTGCAACCTCTTGTTTTGTTATTTCTTAACCATATACTTGGTCACAACAAATAGGTTGCTTACTATTTTAGTTTTATAGATAATACTAGCAGCATGGCCCGGCGTTGCCTGTGCTTGATTAAAAAATCATACGACTTATACAGCAATCGTTATCACTTGACTTAAAATATTTTTACCCTTCCTTGCTTTTAAAAGAGTGCCCTTTGCCGTGCTGATGTTGCTACATGCCTTACTTCTTGACTATCTCACACTGCAAATTTTTTCTAAGCTCTATACTAAACATTAAATCTGTTACGAAAAAAGAACTAAACAAAATGAACACAAAACGATCAGCTTTAAAAAAGGACTTGTAACTGGAAAACCCGAATGAAAAAAGAATGTTAACAACAAATACTTTTTCACACCCAACCCAGTTCTGCGGAATCAGAATCAACGTTGAGTTTAAGAAAGCGAATGAGCCAATTGGAGTAAAGTGCCATGCAGATTTAAATTTTTCTCACTTGTGACAAATGCAGCTATCGATTTTTTTGCATACTAGCATGCTAGTTAACATTCGTGTTAGTCAGCTGTTGGCTCTCACGCTGACCAATAGAATCTTCCTGCCTATTCATGGCAGCCAGCTATAGGCTCTCACTCTGGCCAGTAGAAAATGACTGCAAACTACATGAAAACTGCCGTAGAAGCATGAAAAAATCGATTATTTCCACTATCGATGGGAGTTGGGATATGCAAAGTCGGTCTTGGTGCAAATCCGTCGAAAATTGTGGCCGTGCATTCGTTACACACACACACACACACACACATCCTGCCTTTTATAGATAGAGATTTTGGATATTTAGACAATGTAGTTGGATTAGTTCATTATTAATAAGATGGGGGTTGGTGTTTATTATTTGGAGGATTAGTTATTAAATATGTTTAAGATGTTTCTGCCATGTTTATTAAACGGAAAAGTTCTGTAGTCTTTAACAACACATGCCTTAATATAAATATATATATATATATATATATATATATATATATATATATATATGCCATGACAATAATTTGTGACACACTTAAGAGGATCATATGGCATTGCACAGCATTTGAGAATCACTTTATTTAACCATGTTCAATTACTCTACACATATATAATAACACTGTTAAACAAAAAAGAAAACTAATTTTTTGAGTACCTGGTTTGTATTTAATCAAAGCATCAACAGTAGGTGAAGCAGGAAGGGAAGTAAGTTGTTTTCCAGAAGTTATACTAAGAATTGGAGAGAGACGAGGTATTTCCGGAATGAAAGTCGATTTCCAAACATCCTGAGAAGTAAATAAAATTGTTTAAATATAATATTTTAATTTTACTCATTTCAAATAGCTCTTAAAAAAAAGTAGTAACAGTTTTTATTTTAGTGAATTACTCATCTGAATAATTATCAATTATTAATTTCTTTCAGCTGATTTCTATTGCTTTTACACGATGTCTTTTGAACAGGAGTAAAGGTTTATCTCTTGTTCCTTGTTTAGGGTTTCCAATTCCATTTAAAGTCTTTTTTCATTCTCTTTCACACCCAGTATCCCCTTGCATCTTAGTGGCATTATCTCCTTGTTTGGAGTAAATTGATTAAAAACAAATAGTAATAATCTTAAGTTGTCTGAATTTCTTAGATGAAGCCTTGTCAATTATTATTCATTTTTGACTAGTATTTCTTTCATCTTATTTCTCTTGCTTTTCCACCAAGTAATAATAGTCTTAAGTTGTCTGAATTTCTTAGATGAAGCCTTGGCAATTATTATTCATTTTTGACTAGTATTTCTTTCATCTTATTTTTCTTGCTTTTCCACCAAGTAATAATAGTCTTAAGTTGTCTGAATTTCTTAGATGAAGCCTTGTCAATTATTATTCATTTTTGACTAGTATTTCTTTCATCTTATTTCTCTTGCTTTTCCACCAAGTAGAAATAGTCTTAAGTTGTCTGAATTTCTAGGATGAAGTCTTGTCAATTATTATTCATTTTTGACTAGTATTTCTTTCATCGTATTTCTCTTGCTTTTCTACCAATTAGTAATAGTCTTAAGTTGTCTGAATTTCTTAGATGAAGCCTTGTCAATTATTATTCATTTTTGACTAGTATTTCTTTCATCTTATTTCTCTTGCTTTTCCACCAAGTAGAAATAGTCTTAAGTTGTCTGAATTTCTAGGATGAAGTCTTGTCAATTATTATTCATTTTTGACTAGTATTTCTTTCATTGTATTTCTCTTGCTTTTCCACCAAGTAGTAATAGTCTTAAGTTGTCTGAATTTCTTTGATGAAGCCTTGGCAATTATTATTCATTTTTGACTAGTATTTCTTTCATTGTATTTCTCTTGCTTTTTCACCAAGTAGTAATAGTCTTAAGTTGTCTGAATTTCTTAGATGAAGCCTTGGCAATTATTATTCATTTTTGACTAGTATTTCTTTCATCTTATTTCTCTTGCTTTTCCACCAAGTAGTAATAGTCTTAAGTTGTCTGAATTTCTTAGATGAAGCCTTGTCAATTATTATTCATTTTTGACTAGTATTTCTTTCATCTTATTTCTCTTGCTTTTCCACCAAGTAGAAATAGTCTTAAGTTGTCTGAATTTCTAGGATGAAGTCTTGTCAATTACTATTCATTTTTGACTAGTATTTCTTTCATCGTATTTCTCTTGCTTTTCTACCAATTAGTAATAGTCTAAAGTTGTTTGATTTTCTTTGATGAAACATTGTCAATTGTTATTATTATTATTATTATTATTATTATTATTATTATTTCTCTTGCTCTTTACTCCTTCTAGTAATTATCTTAATTGACGAAGTATTGTCAATTGTGAATTATTACTTTTTGACTAATATATATTTTCTATTATTTCTGTTGCTATTATACCAAATAGTAATAGTCTTTTGAATTTCTTAGATGAAGCAAAACATGATGGTCATTTTTGATATGATGATACATAACTTTCTTGGGATATTTTCAATTTTACTGATTTAAAAAGCCAAATTTTCTCTTATATATGAAAATAGTTTAATTATATGGATAAAAATCTTTCATTATTCATGCAAAAAATTTAAACAATACAATTAAAAAATTGGTTAAATATTATCCTTTTTAATGAATGTTTTCATAGCTTTCCTTGCATAATATTTAATTTTAATAATTTAAAAAAAAAATTCTTTCTTTATGTGTGACATTAGAATGAATGTGTAACAATAAAAATCCTAAATTACACATGCAATAAATATAACCAACCTGAATTAGTAGGATAATATGTGTATTTTCTGAAAGTATGTTTAAACTAGTATATTAAAAAATTCTATTACAATATGTAGAAATTACAATATGTAGAATAAAAATGCAAATTATTTTTAATTCACAAAAAAAAAAAAAGACTTCCAATTTCTGAATACAGCCAAATTCCCAAATTGTGATGTGATGAATCCATAATATGCCTGTAGACAATCACCAGAAGCAATGTTTCTCTGAAACTTCGAAATAAACGAATGGAGTGAAAGGTATAAACAAATAATTTTTGTTTATTTATCTGACTTCGAATGGAGCGATTATTTTGTAATTTGGGTTGGCTAAACTTCATTTGGTTGGTTAGTTGATAGTTTACGAGTCAAACTTTAGTAGACAAGCCAAATACTGTCATTGAAGCAGACGTTATCACCAATCTTATATATAGGAATAACTGTTATGAATAATCAAGAGTGGTCTTCCCTTGGTTTGTTACTCTCCTCTTTGTGAGAGCTATTTCAGTTTACTGGTACTATAAAAGGACACTATACACAAACCTTGTATTCTACGTTAAATAAAGCTTTCTTATAGCCTACACCTGCATACTTTTGTCATTAAAATAACATTGTGCTAAACTATTGAAAATCTAATTAATAACTACAAAAATTTAATAATGGGTCCAAAATGTGATAATTTGTTGTGACAGAAAAATATGACATCCATAGAGTCCTCAAATATTTTTTTCCAAAAAGTACCTAGCTAATTATAGGATGCCTCTTACTACTTGAAGTAATATTTGAATACTTGAAAGTACTTAAATTTGAAATAAAATTTGAATTAAATTTTGACAGTTTGAATTAAACGTTGAAGTACGTAACATAAATTTGTTGGAACATCTAACCACAATCATATTTAGACATCAGCATTTGTAACATAAACACATGATTTGCATAGAAAATGCAAAAATTTGCATAAAAATAAAAAATAGCAAATAACTTACGACATCTGGAATTTCACTGACACACAGTGTATCTGATCTTTCAAGTTCTCCAAATCCAGGTTTTATTTCATCCAAAAAAATTGACTTTGTCACCTGTTCTTTCCTGTGGCATAAAATTTGTGCAAGATAATTTTTAAAGCTTTCAATGTAACTAGCCCCATCACTTGATGATGGGAGGGGAGAGGGTCTTGGAGCTGACTCACCTCAGAAAAGCAATCTCCTTCCCAATGAAAATGATGGGAACTAATTTTAGTGTGCAAAATCCTATTCAACCCAATAGTACCAATACTAGTACAATATACTAATGTCTAATCTTCATAGTACCAATCGTAGATGGGTGACCGCTTGGGAATACAAGTGTTGTAAGCTTGGATGTGTGGGTGGTGTAATAGATAATGGCTTGGAATTGTTAATCAGAGAGCTGAGTTCCAATTCCTGTTGGGCTCGTTATATTCACTTATACACAAATACCTTTGAGAAATGTATGAATCCACCTCTCCTACCCCAACTATGGGTTAATTAGTAAGATTTGTATCACTAAATCATTATTATCTCAAAAAATTTTTTTACAATTTCAAAATATTTCCTGGCTTTAAATAACCTGCAAAAGGTTGATAAACCGTAGAAAAACAAATCAATCAATCAATGAAATATTGATTAAGCTACACAGGCATGTCTTTTAGACTTACTTACATTCTCTGGAATATAAATGCATAAACACTACTGTGGCCATGAAGTGAGGTATAAGTTTACATACTGATTGTAATATAAAACTAATCCTCCATTTGATACCCATATTATAATTTCTTTATCAAATTCTAATTAGGTATAAATCCATCTCTTCTCTCCCAGCAATGGGTTAATTAGTACGACTTGTATCATTAAACCATTATTATTTCAAAAGAAAATCTTACAATCTAAAAAAATTTTCTGGCTTTAAATAACTTGCAAAGGATTGATAAGCTTGAGAAAATGAAGCAAACAAACAATTAGGGATTTTGATTTAAACTGTCATTGATTAGTTGGGACTGAAGCAGTGAATGAAAACCAAATGAAAAATGAAGGTTGATGGAATTAAAGTTACATTTATGTATTTATAGAATGTGTCTGTGTGGTATATGAAGGTGGGCTGAAAAGTTCATGGGCTGACTATGAAGGAGTGTTGCAAGAACTGTGAAATCTTGCATGCAACTCTTCTTATAAATAACTGCATTATTTCTTTCCAGGTACGAGGGTAGGCTGAAATGTTAATAGGCTGACTATGAAGGAGTGATGCAAAAACTGTGAAATCTTGCATGCGTTAATTTTGATTCTTCTTATTAATAACTGCATTGTTTCTTTTCAATTAAACTGACATCTGATATTCAAAGAAGATGTGATAAACATATATCTGCTGCTGATGACTTTGTTGACCAACAGGATAAAGTCTTCTTTGAACAGTCAGTCCATTTCACCTTCAGAGTCTAATTATCATCTTTTAAACTCCAAAATATTTAGAAAGTGATGTATTATTTTTGTAAGTAGTATTGGCAAAGGACAAGATATTGTGATACCACCTAGTCTTAAAAGAATTCATAGTACTACCAATATAGAATTTTTCAATCGTCGGGTTCTCTATTGTAGAGATAGTACTAAGATAAACAAGAGATTTAGTTAAACATTTGTTTAGCAATGGACACTGGTCAGAATTTCTACAATTACACTGGCCAATATTATTAATAATATTTATCTTGGAACATGTAATATGATCCATATTATTAAATTGGTTTAAAATTTTATTATTGAGTAACTTTATAATCTTCTCAAGATTATAGGTGCAGCGATAATTTAGTTTTAATGTGTTTCTGCTAAATATTTTACCTTTTATAAACATATTTTATTTATAGTTATTTTTTTATTTACATCTTTTACACATGATGCACACAATTATTTGGCAACCCCATGCACCCAGTTCAACTTCTTAATCAATATTTGGGTCACACTTTCTAAATTAAGCTGGGCAATGTTAGGTAACTGTACTCATGAAAATATTTTCACAACCAGAAAACACTGAGAAAAAGACTTACCTAATAATCAATTTTAAGTTTATTTCAACTTCTTTGGAAATAGATTTGTGGAACCTTGTCATCAAGTTGCTTACATCTTCTGTAAAAAAAAAAAAAATTTTAAACATATTTTGGCTCCCCCTATATATATATATATATAAATAAACATACACACAAAGCAACTGAGTTGTGGTACAACAACAAGAAAGCTTGCCAGTTGACCAAAAGGAAACTTAATAAGAAGAAAAACTAACAACAAATGAACAAAAAAACAAGTAAAAAAAGTGATATAAGCAAACAGGGAAAAAGTATCTAAGAAAAAAAAAAGACACTGACCTACCTAACCAGTAACAAAAAGTGTTCAATGCCTAACTTATCAAGACAGAGCAGTTATGCTTCCCAGCTAAAATTCATCTAAGAATCAAATAATCTAAAACACCAAATTTATGACGATTTAATCTTTTTCTGATCAAATTTATTCTTAATGTACAAATTCATGAACAATATTAAAAATAATATTTACATTTAAACTTAATTTATTGCAACAATATTATTATAATTTAATTTAATTTTACTATTTAAATAAATGTATAAGGAAAACAATTGTTCTAAATCTTGTGTAAATGTGCGTCTGGCTTGAACTCTGAAGCTACAATATTTTGACCCTTAAGACTATATCTATATCTATTCTGATTCAGCATTCCAGATTTTGATAAATAATTTATTTCTGTACTCTTAATAATTAAAATTCTGTATTCTTAATAATTTATTTCTGTACTCTTTATATAAAAAAAGATAATAAATAATTTTTTTAAAGATATCTTATATATATATTAATATAGTTCTAATATTGATATTTATAATATATTGTTTTTAATATTGTTCTGATGGATAAAAAGTGGAAATTTGTGTTCGGAAATAGAGATTAATACTTTCATGGGAAAAAATGTGTGACAATTTTTAAAAAGATCCCTTTATTAAATAAAAAGATTGCCTGTATGTTCTTTTAAGATTTTCAATTTAATTAAATTTTTTTCTTAAAGTCAGTAATTTAGTGATGTAAGGGCACAGGTGTATGTAAATAAATAGAAATGGTTCAATATGTCGTTCTTGCTTTCCACACACTTCAAAACGTAAACCCGTCTTTTCTCCCCTTCTCACTGCTTCAGCCCTCTTTTATCAGGCCAATACCGCGGTTGACCAACCAATCAGCATTCTTTGCTTTTATTCTCAGTTAACCAGGTAAATAGCCTCCTCCTGTTCAACCAATCAGCACATAACTTGCTATTGGTCGAAGCATGCCAAACTGTACAAAAACCCTCATTACAGCAAATACTGCTGGAATGGCTAGATGGGAGAGTAATGCCGCACATTGAGGTAAGATCCTTATTTTCCTTTGCACTAGATGCAAGCCACTCTGGCTCACTTGCATCTATGGGACTCTTCACCACAGATGTAATATGCAAATTTCTTTGCTTACATAAAAAGTACAGAAATAAATTGTTTCTCAAAAGCTTCTTTGGAACATGCTAAATCAGAATACGCACACAAACACGCACATATACTCTTCTTAAAATATATTTATAAAATGCAACGATAGAGGTCGTCAGTGATGTTTCCCTGGTATCATTACAGATTTCAGGTATTTCAACATCAGATCCATTCTGCCAGGTACCTTGACCTGTTAACAGGCCACCTCTCTTCATAATTTGCTCCACGGTGTGATTTTAATAACAGAAAATGTATTAATAATCAGGAGGTAAATCTTTCTTTTATAATGGCAATGAGACTTGCATTAGGCATTCATCATTTGCTTGTCTCCTGTCTAGAGGTATAAGAAAAAAAGTGCAACATGCGGGCGCTTTCTAGTTTTGCCTCTCCTGCACATGTGCCAATGTTATGGTAAGTCTTTTCCTTTTACATTTCCTTGAGGAAAAAACAAAAACGGTTTCATTCAACAAATGGACTTATTCATTCTTTAATCCATGGATCATTCCTTTTCAGCCAAATCCACCAAGATCATTCCTTTTCAGCCAAATCCACCAAGATCATTCCTTTTCAGCCAAATCCACCAAGATCATTCCTTTCAGCCAAATCCACCAAGATCATTCCTTTTCAGCCAAATCCACCAAGATCATTCCTTTCAACCAAATCCACCAAGATCATTCCTTTTCAGCCAAATCCACCAAGATCATTCCTTTTCAGCCAAATCCACCAAGATCATTCCTTTTCAGCCAAATCCACCAAGATCATTCCTTTTCAGTCAAATCCACCAATATCATTCCTTTTCAGCCAAATCCACCAAGATCATTCCTTTTCAGCCAAATCCACCAAGATCATTCCTTTTCAGTCAAATCCACCAAGATCATTCCTTTTCAGCCAAATCCACCAAGATCATTCCTTTTCAGCCAAATCCACCAAGATCCTTCTTCAGCTGCACCTGAGCTTTCTTTCAGTACTTTCTTTTTTGAAGCTCCCACAATTCCAATTTTTGCTAATGCTTTGCTCAGTGAGTGTCCCACAAAACCTCTGCACCTATTGGATCAAAGTAAGTTTTCCAACCATTTTTCTGGCACCTTTTGACTAATTCCTGGTATTTCTCACACTTTCTTTCACTGGCCAGCCTAATATTTTCTTCCCAAGCAGCCGATAATTCCCAAATTATTAACTTCTTTGTGCTACATTATTTACATTATTCGGACTATTGTCCTCATCTTTGTCGCCATATTTCGGCTGTTGTACGCTCTGGCATTCTTCAGGTGGTTGGAATGTCAAACTGAACCCTTTATTTCACTCACTGGGGTAGACTGTTATAGTTCCACGTGTCATGTTTAATGGATATCAGTCATCAGTTATCTCCTGTTAATTTCCCTCTGAAAATTCTCCATGGCCTTAGCCGGGTATTGAACTCACACTCTTTGGGTCCTGTCACTGGATCTAACACCATGGATCTAACTGTGCCATGTATCCTTGAGGAAGTTGTAATAAATATGGCGACAAAGATGAGGACAATAGTCCAAATAATGCAAATAATGTACATAATACCTCATCTCAGAAATATAGACAGATTCTTTGTGCTATTCGAATAAATTAATAGATCAGGGCGAAGTGTTGTCTGTACTATATGACTTGGGAATTTCAATTGTTTTTTCAGGTCTGCAATCAGTCAAATGCTGTTGAAATCATGTTTGGGGTATTCTTTTCAGATCCTGTTTTTTTTCACCCGGCCTTAATAAGACGTATCAGTGGCTCTCTTAACCCTGCTTTATATTTGCACAACCTGATTGCTTTCGTGACTGTGTTCGCTAAGGCTCTGAGAACTTGGTCATGGTGCCAATGATACCAACCATCCCCTAAAGCCTTGGGGCAGCTGCTTAATATGTGCTGCAATAACCTTCTCTTTCCACATAGAGCACAGTTGAGTGTTTCGTTCATTCCCCGTACATTCAGATTTGCTGGACTTGGGAGAATGTTGTAGATCGATTTTATTAGTAACCGAATTCTACTAAAATCAGTGCACCAGCAATGTATCTTACGCTGTTCAGTTCCTTCCCAATTTGTCTACGCTCTTTGTTGGTGCAGCCCAACCATACTACTGTAACAGTTTTCCTTGACACATGCTCAAACTTCATTTAGTAATAACTGGCACCTTTCTTTACCTTGAGCCTTATTGTAACATTTACTGGGAAAGTAGCCCAGTCCTGCCTTCCCTTTTGCCATGATCCCTATTAAGGCTTTATATTTTAGCCTCTCTTCTGCCACAGCTAATCCCTTAGTGGTGCTCCATTTTCTCCCGGTCTGGGTCTCTCTATTCCTGCTCCTCTCACTTTTGGGTCTTTAGATTTTCTAAATTGGATGACCTCCCTAGTTCAGCTTACTAGGAACTCCTCTTTGATGCTGCTAATTGGCAGCTTTAGCATGTTTGTGTTACCATACAGCACAGCACTGCTTAAACTTCTAGATAACCCAAGCCATCTTTTCAGGTGTGTTGTTATTCTCCTCTCCTGAGTTTCGACTGTAGTGATCGGGACTTCATATAGCTGAAGTGGCCAAAGCAATCTGGGTAATAATGAGTGTTGAAATACCCATGCTTTTTAAATCAGCCTGATTTATCAATTTTTAATAAGGCTGTGTCTAGGTCTTCACTAATCTGGCAGATATGCGCGGTGTCTTTCAGGTGTGTTGTTATTCTCCTCTCCTGAGTTTCGACTGTAGTGATCGGGACTTCATATAGCTGAAGTGGCCAAAGCATTCTGAGTAATAATGAGTGTTGAAATACCCATGCTTTTTAAATCAGCCTGATTTATCAATTTTTAATAAGGCTGTGTCTTCACTAATCTGGCAGATATGGGCAGTGTCTTTCAGGTGTGTTGTTATTCTCTTCTCCTGAGTTTCGACTGTAGTGATCGGGACTTCATATAGCTGAAGTGGCCAAAGCAATCTGGGTAATAATGAGTGTTGAAATACCCATGCTTTTTAAATCAGCCTGATTTATCAATTTTTAATAAGGCTGTGTCTTCACTAATCTGGTAGATATGGGCGGTGTCTTTCAGACTACTGTCGAATGTCTTGCCTAAGCTCTTGATTGGTTTCTCTAAGAGCATTGGGATATTAGTTCCCACAACAATAAATCTATATTTGTCGGTGACCTGGCCTTTTTTAATCACTAGAGACCTTGATTAAGCTGGTTTGAAATTTCATCCTAGCCCAGTTCATGTTCCTTTACCACCTGTTACAGAGTTTGTTGTGACTGTAAGGTCATCCCTGTAAGCTATTACCAGTGGTTGCCGGACCCTTGACTCTGAAGGTGGCCGTTGTTTATAGAATTAGCTTATCACTCAACAGTGCTCAATTGAAATGTACTTTCAAGAGCTAAATTTTTCAATTTTTTATCTTCAGATGGAAAGTTCTTAATAACTGACCATTTATTAAGAACTTTCAGTCAAAAAAGATGAATATGAAAATATTTACAAAATAAATTATATCTGAAATGAATCTTTAAGGTTTTTCTTGATTTATTATTATAATGCTCTGTAATTTAAATTTACATTGAGCTCTCTTTGTATTAATATCCTGCTTGGAATTATCCCTACCAGTTACAAACTAGTACTATATATATATATATATATATATATATATGGGAAAAAAATGTATGACAAAGTAGGAAAAGATTTTGTCGGATGCATTTCGTTTTTTATGACTTCATTAGATTAAATTGTAATTTACGTTGATGCAACTTCACATCCACACAAAGGAAAGAGAACACTGAGAATTTTAAATTTAAATGTTTTTTTTAATATATGTTTTGCTGTATCTAATCTAGCTTAAATGTGTTAGTTGCTAACCATAATGAAACTGGCCACAATTTTGATTTAACAAATGATACTCTAATTAAAAAGAAAACTATTCACTAAGACAAAATGTATAGAAAGTGCTTTAATCGCTAGATCATCCACGGTAAATTTGCTTCCATGTTCTTACTACATTTCACCTTTCTTTTCAGATCCTCGAAAATAAATTTTGAGACAGAAATTAAGCAAAGAAACACATAATGGGTAATCATCTGGTTCATTTTTATTCTTTAATGTCATCAAAATTTAAATGTTTAAGGAAGTAAACAGGCATCCTCGGATAGGAGTGTCTGGCCAATTTTTAATGGTGACAAAATGATTTTTGTGTGTATAATATGACCGTGTGTATCTGAAGCTAAGAACAAGGAAAAAATAAAAATCCTTGAGTATAATATACCCCATAGTACAGCCATCCCTATGTAAATTTCTTTTGAAAAATTGTACAATATTATCAATTAAAAGTTAAATGTCATACATATGCTTTATATAGATGTGTGTAATTAGTGTCTAGATAATTTAGTTGGAAAATACAAGTGTCTGGGGTTTTCTTACCTCAAATTTTTGTTGAGTGCTAAGAAATAAATGTTACTATTATAGCTTGAAAAAGGTAAAAAGAGCTTAGTTTTTGTTGACACACATGTTGATGGCCTGTCCATGTTGACTGCTTGTCCAATAGTGAGAATGTCATGTGTCTGTGAGTAGAGGAGGAAAGTGGGGTTGATTCTCATTGGTTTAGAAAGAATGAATTAATGATAATTATTATAATTATTTGATTATAATTATTTCTGACACTATAATTAATTATAATTATTTTTTTATGGACATGACAATATCAATCACCATCTTCTGTCTTTCTGAGTCCTGTTTTTTATTGTCCTTTCTCCTCACTAATGCTTTCTTTTACTCTTAGCTTCTTGCATCTTTGTGGCATTATCACCTTTGCTTGGGGTGAAGTGATTAAAGAAAACAAACAAAGAAAACATTATGATGATTATTGAACACTGGTGCAAATTACTTACCAAGCAAAAGGTCTTGCTGCTTTTTGTATATCAACAAAGTTCCATACATAAGTTGAGTTGATAGATAAAGGGACAAACGTTTCCTTCTACTTGTTGCAAAAAGGTAAGTAATGATGTCATCGCTGTAAATATAAAAGTAGGATATAAATGAAAAGAAACTATTTAAAATAAGATTCAAAGTGTTTTAAAAATGCTAATATTTTTAGGAAAGTACCTTCATTTCAGAACTTCTTTTATGTGCTGTGTCCCTTCCGGACGTAATCGATTATGACTCTCCACACCTTCCTGTCCCTTGTAGCTCTTAATAAGATTTGTCTTTTTGTTATTACTCCCAGACCCTGTTCTGCCATCCATTTACTCAAATCTTAAGCAAGAATATGTTGTTTTGCTGTAAGGAATACTGTGGTATATTTGGGTCAGTACTTGTGACTAGTTAAGTTTAAGATAAGACAGATTGAACACCAGCCTTCTCCTATCTCTCCTTATGGCCTTGTGCCACATTTTTGTATTATATCAAAATAGATATCACTTTCCTGTATACCATACTCTATGAATTTCAACTCTGATCTTCAAAAATTGTTATCTACTGTCTTCTTGATTATTATTCTATAGTTCTCGCTCCTTAATAATGTTTCTCTTTTTTCTTATTACTTTGCATTCAGTAACCTCTTGTACCTTAGTGGCTTTACTGCCTTGCATGGGGGTATATGAATAAAAAAATCTACATATGTCAAAAACAAGAGAATGATGGCTTTCATGACTCAAATTTATGAGAAAAAAATAGGCTTCTTTATGCCACTGGTTTGTTTCTTCCATTGAATGAGAATATATATTTACTGCACAGAGGTTGAACTATTTTAATGACAGCCTTAATAGTTTAAGCCACTTGTCTGTTTGAACAGTCAGGAGGTTTAATTTTGGTGACTTTAATTTTGATGAAATATTTGAATATCTTTTTTAATCAGCTTATTCTATTTCTCTACTATGTCTACTAAGGAGGCTGTGGTCTATTTCTCTACTACGTCTACTAAGGAGGCTGTGGTCTATTTCTCTACTACGTCTACTAAGGAGGCTGTGGTCTATTTCTCTACTACGTCTACTAAGGAGGCTGTGGTCTATTTCTCTACTACGTCTACTAAGGAGGCTGTGGTCTATTTCTCTACTACATCTACCAAGGAGGTTGTGGGAGCTTAACATGTTAAATTTAAATTCAATGTCAGTTGTTATTTTGTCTTCTTAATTCCTGTTCTTTTATTGTTCTCTCTCTTGATGATGTTTTTCTTTTTCTCATATTCACACATACTGAGTAACATCTTGTCTTAGTGGCTTTATTGCCTTGCTTGGGATGACATGATTAAAAAATAAAGAAGAGTTCATCCAGAAAAAGGTGCTACCTTCTGAGTGGATGCTTGCTAATTATTTTATTTTATGCCTTGCTAATGACTTTACTACAGGAATACATTGCACATGAGGAAGAAAGGGATTGTCATTGGTCAGGAATGAATGCAAGCATTACTGATAGAATAGGGCTATTATATGTATAATGTAAATGCATTGCTAATGACTTTACTACAGGAATACATTGCACATGAGGAAGAAAGGGATTGTCATTGGTCAGGAATGAATGCAAGCATTACTGATAGAATAGGGCTATTATATGTATAATGTAAATACATTGCTAGTGATTTTACTATAGGAATGCATTGCAAATGAAGAAGAAAGGGATTGTCAGTGGTCAGGAATGAATGCAAGCATTACTGATAGAATATGATTATTATATGTATAATGTAAATGTATTGTGAATAAGGGAGAAAGACATCAACAGTCAAAAATTAAAGTATCACAGGCAAAATATGGCTATAATACGTCTATGATTATTACAAATAAAAAAAATGAAAAATAAAAAATCCTTTTTAGACTTCAATTTATTATTTTACTAGCCTAGAAGCTGCCCTTTGGGTGGACTTTAGACTAGCTTTTGTGCAGGACTTTTGAGCCTTCAGCCTTTTACCTACAATGTCCTATGTACATAAAATAATTGAAGCCTTTTTGAATTTATCCAAATTAATAACAAAATTTTTTAAATTATTAGATCCAAAATTGCAAATTTTGTTATCAACTAGCCTAGAAGCCACCCTTGGGGCAGACTTTAGGCTGGCTCCTGTGGGTTTTTGGGCCTTTGTCTTTTTATCTTCAGCATCGTATGTGCGTAAAAGTTATAAAAATTTAGGAATAATCTTTATTTCACATCTTATTTCAGCATAATCTTTCTCTGTATACACAACCAATCTCAGTAGTTTGTTTACATTTATTTTGTGTGCAATTTTTATTTTCTTTTAAAATCACCATTTTTTACAATCCCTTCACATAAAGTCACTCTTAAAAGACATTAGAGAACCTGAACTATGTGATATTTTGAATACATCACAGTACACTTGCTAGAAAAAAAAATAACATGAGCAATGTACCGTGCTCGCTTAAGTTATAATTACGATTTAATTAGACAATATCAATTGCAATTGCAGTGAAAAGCAAAATTAAAATTCAACTTTTAATAAAGTGTTGCTCTTTTAAACCTTTCACTATATTTAATATTTAATCATGTGTTACTTCAGGTTCGTTGAGATCAAAAAAAGACAGACAGATGGGCACATGTACACTACACTTTATTTATATAGATATTGAATTGGATGATTGTTATTGAAATATTTTATTATAGTTGTTAAGCTCAAATATTTAATAATGAAATAGGTTAATTTCTAAGGATATTTTGTGGTCATGGAATCTGTAAGAAACTTATTCAATAATAAAGTGAAAGTGAAACTAGACAAGGCTTATTATATATTGACAATACTGTTGAAAAGTCTATTCAATGCAAGCAAAAAAGTACTAGTGAAAGTACTCTCGAATAGGAAGGCAAAAGTGAAAATTAAACTAGATATTACTTACCATGTCTTGGCAACGTTTACACTGTTGAAGTCACGCCGTGTCAGCTTTCGACCACGAGTAGCCGCCAACCTAAGTTGAATATCAAGCAAATAAAATAACAAGCAAAATATCAATGTCTAACTACAGTGTAACCCAGATATAAGAGACCCGGATATAAGAGATATTTTCTCTGGTCCCAAATTAGAGCCTGTGTTAATGTATATAAAATAGACCAAACCCAGATATATTTTGAGCATTCTAGTCTTTTGGTGAGCTAGGAAAGTTGTATTTCATTTTTTACATAAATAATTGATATTAATTCTTAAATGATAAATATTTTTATATGTCTTCAGTGAGCTATTATTAGATTTTCTTGTTTGGTTCTGTCATTAAATATAGCAGATAAGGAAGATTTAATTAATTTTTTAATTACAATATAATACATATTACTTATAATACATTCCTTCCTGCTGTTGATCTTGACAGCACAGGTACACTAGTATATACACACACATATATATTTTGTATTTTTTTTTGCCAAAATATGATAGCCTTGGATGGCAACCAGTTTAAGAGAAGGAAAATTCAAACCTGAGGTGATCTATTTGGTGACTTCAGGGTACACTATGTTATCAGTTTTTCTGTCCTCTTGTCCTACACTCAAGACAGAGCTCTAATGGAACTCATGCATACAACCCATCCCTAAAGATACTGGAGAAATGGCTGGTGCCTTGTACTTCTCCAGTCAGTAGCTGATTCCTCCTTCTATCCTCTAGCTTTATAAGAGCCAGGTCAGACCGAAAATGGAGTACTGCTGCCCAGTAATTCATTTTCCAGTTTTGATAGACTCCAAAAGTGTCTCCACATCATTGTGGGTGATGAATTATTTTCCACCCTTTCCAACAGATAAAACATTGCAAGCCTCTCACTGCTCTATCACTATTTCCATGGAAAGTGTTCAGACAAACTACATTCCTAGTTCCACTGGTTCTAACCTTCACAGCTAAGATTTGCCATACCATGCACATCATAGCAAACCACCTACATTCCCTTCATATTCCATTGGTGAGATGTAAGTTCCACTCAAGCAGATTCTCATGAACTGCTGCTTTGTGGAACTGACTCCCAAGAGGATGCTTCCCCAATCACCACAATCTTAACTTGTGTAAGTCTCAAGTTAATCATTATCTTCCCCACATATTCCCATAAACTGTGCCTCTTACTCCGTAACCCTCTACATTGAGTGGCTCTTGGGCCTTGTACAGGATGATAATAATTGTAAAAAAATATTCACAACTATATTTAAAATCCTATATATGGATAGTCTGGTGGTTCAGTTCTAAAACTGAACTGTTCGGTCTTCAAATGCCACAAAATCCCATTCTGATAACCGGAAGAATATATACATTTACAATCATGGCTATCCACAGCTTCCTTCTCCTTTTAATGTCTGTAAATATAGTGCATTGCCATGATTGTTCTTTGGAAAGATAGTACAGTCATTTTTACGTTTGCATTCTCTGCAGTTATAAATTTAAATTTTACCTTCTCCTAGATGAGTTGTTAACCAAAGCTAGAGAACCCAGTCTGCTATACTATTTCACCCATAGCTGAGAGGTGAAGGAAAGAATTCATGCATTCCCAAGCAAAAAGTGAAGACAAAATTATCCCAGCAGAAATTCAAACACTTTGCCGATTCAATTACGATAACCAAAAATACTATATATATATATATATATATATATATATATATATATATATATGCAGTTATGGTTTTCCACAGAGTCCTTCTTCTTTTAATGTCTGTAAATAGCGCATTTCCATGATTGTTCTTTTGAAATATAATCATATGGTTTTCTGTAACATTCACTGTAAGCAACCCCCTATAATCCGAAATGTGTTTCAAGTTTAAATAACCCATAATTGGCTGATAAGCTGCAAAAATCAAATCAATCAATTTTCTGCGATTGTAAATTCAGAGTTTTCCTTCTCTTAGATGGGTTGCTAGGCAAAGCTAGAGAAACCAGTGTGCTCTTCTAATTAGCCTCCAGCTGGTTTGGTAGGGAAGAAATTCATGTTTTACCCAAGGGTAGTAGTGAAAAGTGAATGCAAACTGCTTCAACCAGAACTTGAACACAGTTTGCTGATTCCATTCATTGGATTGTTAACCATAATGCCATCTGCATATAAGAATTTACTTACCAAATAATTGCAAATTGGCCACGGCGTTGATGAAGAATTTCTGAGCAGTAAAACATGATTGTAATTATCAGGAACCTGTCAAAGAAAAATCATTCAATCAAATGGAGATTTTATAAAGTAAAAATTAGTTTTTTTTTCAGTACAGTTCTACTAATTTGACTTAATTTAACGCAAATTTAACCTAATTGATCCTGACTTCAGTCACTTTCTCACTGACATGACATAGCTTTCCTTTGTCTCTCCTACAAATATTTTCATGGCAACTGATCTGATAAACTTTTTTCTCTAGTGTCCCGACTACATGAAATTAAGCATGCTCCTAGATTGGCATCTAGGTCCCACCCATTTACTGTTGAAATAGCTAAATGTTGAAATAGCTAAATGTAACTGTCACTTCTACTTCAATAGTTTCTTTCCTTACACTTACCAACTCCCTTCTGATCACTACATCTTCAAAACTTTAAATACAACATCAATTGCCATCTTCTGTCTTCTTGAACCCTGTTCCTTTATTGTCCCTTCCTCATTTCTCCCAACTAAAGTCTTCTGATTCATCTGTGAGGTTGAAATACTGATTCCTGTACAATTACTAAAGTTAAGCAACTACCTTCTGATTTCTTGATTCCCTGCCACCTACAATCTTCAAAAATTTAAATGCAACGTCAATTGCCATCTTTTGTCTCGTTGAACCCTGTTCCTTTATTATCTTATCGTCACTTCTCCCAACTAAAGGCTTCTCATTCATCTGTGAGGTTGAAATACTGATTCTTGTACAATTACTAAAGTTAAGCAACTCCCTGCCACCTACAATCTTCAAAAATTTAAATGCAACATCAATCACCATCTTCTGTTGTCTTGAACCCTGTTCAACTCTTATCCTAACCCAACCCAGTCTTTTCTCTTACCCTCACCCTTTGTAACCCCCTGCATACTCGTGGCATTCCTGCCTTGCTTGGGGTAAAAAAAAAAATTCTACTAATAGATGTCAGAGCTTTGCTAGTTGTATTGGTAAGTCATCTATAATAATTGCAAGACTTTCAATTCCAATCATCAATATGAAGAGGATCTACGATGTGTTGTCAGGCGGGCTTGACTCCCCAGGCCTCTTCCACCATCCACACTCCTCTGTGACTCCTGCTCATAACTCTCCAGGAGTAGACCGGGCCTTTACACCCATCTCCGCCACTGCCACCAGAGGGGAAAAAGGGAATAAGGAGGGAGGTTGACAAATCTTGATGTGAACGGATGCTGATGAATATATATATATATATATATATATATATATATATATATATATATTTGTCATCCACAGACAGACTGTTTCGCTGTTTCCCAGCTCATCAGTGTGGCTAGACGTCCGGTTGCCTCTAGCTAGGATCGAAACCTGACTGAATTTGCGTCAGTCGGAACTTCTACCACTAAGCCGTTGGCGCACGCACTAAGCCGTTGGCGCACGACAGAAATGAAGGTGAATTTTAGCGTGTTTATTTTTAGATTTAGATAAACACAGTGACTGACAGTGACTCAATTCTGCCGAAGAGTCGTGCAATATTAGCGTAAATAGTCACTGTTTACAAACCCACACCTCAAACCAAAGAGCTCAACCGAAATTAATTTTTCAGGAGCCAATATATATATATATATATATATATATATATATATATATGATAAAGAAGTAATCATCCAAAGAATTAATCAGCAAAGTTAATGTAATTAATAGCAAAATCACTTCACTAACAAATCAATAAAATATTAACTTACAAACAACTCTCTGAATGACACAATCCTTGTTTAAAATTATGAAATGGATTAAATGTTCTGTTACAAGAACTTTCGAAGAAATTCGCTTCTTCATTGTCAGGTATTACAGTGTAACCCGGATATAAGAGAGTTGTCGGGACCGGAGACAAAGTCTCTTATATTCGGGTTCCTCTTATATCTGGGTTTGGTCTATTATATATACATTAACACAGGCTCTAATTTGGGACCAGAGAAAATTTCTCTTATATCTGGGTTTCTCTTATATCCGGGTTACACTGTAATATTGTTTTCATTTCAGGTAAATTTCGAAGACGAAAATAAATGTATTGCAAACCAAAAGATGTTTATATATATTATAAACACAGGTACCTCCACAAAAACGCAATACCTAATGTTTAAAATGAATTTTTAATAATGAAAAATCTTTCTTGAAGCTTTTATTATAGTTTTTATTTCAACATTTCAGCCATTGTACACTCGAACCGAACCCTTCATTGTCCTCAAGGACACATTACACTTCTTTTTGTTATGTAAGAAAATCCAACATGGTGCTTGAACAAAATGTTTGGCAAAAATTCCCATTCATCAGTAACATTAAACCCTTCATAGAATGCAAAGTTCTCAAAGTAAACCTGTGCCAAACTGTTTTCCTGAATGCTCAATGACTTGGTCGGATCACTTGGCTGTACAAAAATCACAACATCAAGATGAAACAATGAAAACTGACCATGGAAAACCTGATTATGTGCAACAAGTTTTCGATCAATCAGTTACCTTCTAGACATTTACAGGCTATGTTATTGGATACAGATGGTTATTGTTTGCACATGTAATTATTCACTGGTAATTAATCTTTGATTTGGCTGTGAAAAATGTCTTTTAAGTTCATAAATTAAGAAATTATGGCCAAATTTTTTGAGAAAAATCTTTTTTTTTTAATAAAAAAATAATTTTTTTCATTTCAAAACAATTTTTTTCAAACTTCAGTCCTTTCTGTTGGTGTGAACATCATTGAATAAAAGGAACCGCCATATTATCCGACCATCCAGCGAAGAAAAAAAACAGTGTTTTTGTCATCACCATCTCCACTTTCTAACATAGGTTTGAAAAAAATAACACATATCAAGCCCTTGAACAATCTTCCTTTTTTTGTTACACTTTGCTCTTACAAGTGGTGCTATCACCAGCAGCTGTTGACAGCTTGTTTTATTGCTTGCTGCCTGGCTTTGAGCCAGCCATGTCAAAGTCAATTTGGCATAATTTAAACCCTATTTTCCTTATCCTGTTATTTTTTGGGGAAAAAAAAAACAAACTTGTATCAATTTTTTTAACCCCTGGCAGACATATAACTGAAAATTACCAATCTTTGTAGCATTTTGACCCCCTGGGAATTTTTTTTTTTTTTTTTGCTTCAAACTCTCAATTTTATGCCTGAGGCTTTCTGATTAAAAAAAAAATAAAAAAATGGTTAATTTAACATTATTGGGGAAAATTTTTGTTTAGAACTAGAAATGCAAAATTTTCACTACTTTTTCACATTTTACCCACTAAAAATTTGGACTCATTTACACCAGCCAATTTTACTTTCAAATGAAAGAACATATTATTTGCTTTCAGAAAATACCTAGTTTCATGGTGTTCAGATCGAAAGTTTCCTTTATATTTTATTCAGATGATGACAAAACAGTCATTTTTCAATGTTTTCCTATAAAACTATGAAAATCCATTTTTTCAGAGAAAATAGGCTGTGACAAAATGACTTTTGCTATTTTTGTGATGATTTTTACATGGGATAGAAAATTTTTACCATAGCCGACCTGAATTGACTATCTAAGCTTGGGAGTGGGGCTATAGGAACCCTCAAAAAAGCTATAACATGCCCCAGTAGATAAAGACGTTGATTAGATCCAGTGTCTAGACCCAAAGAGTTCTGAGTTCAATACATGGCCCCAGCAGTCGTGAACCAAAAACTTGTAGAGTTGAGTTAAAGGGAAATAACTGAGACATCAGGAAGAGGCATGGCATGTGGAACTAGAACAATCTATCCCGGTGGACAAAATAAAGGGTTTGGTTCGAAATTCCAATCACCTGAAGAAGACCGGACCATGCAACGGCCGAAAAGTTGTGAATATGGCAATGAAGATGAGGATAACAGTCTGAATAATGTTAATAATGCAAGTAATCATAATACCTCATCTCAGAGATATAGACAGATATTTTAATTTCAAGCTGAGAGATTAAATTTAATATTTCCAATTGACAAAATACTATGCTGTGTTTCAAAACAATTATTTATATTGATTGAAAGGAGTTTTTGTTTTGAAATTTAAATTTTTTCAATTTGGCGCCATTTTGAACATTCTGCTATAAAAATGTAAATCCCTTTATTAAAAAATCTTCCCAAAATAAAATATACTTTACTGAAACTTTATTTTAAGAGTATTAGTTGATTTAAAGTATAATTAATCTGATTTTAAATAAGTATTATTTACTTTAACTATAAAATATCACAGAAATGCGTTTTTTAACATGACAGTAGCTTGTTTATTTATGTTGACAACTCCGTGACAACTTGATGACAGATTTTTAATGTTGTTGGAGGTGGGGGTGCAACCTTAAAACAAATAATTGAATTTTAGAGAATTTTGGCTGTAAATTTACTATAATGTCGTGTATGGGCAACCTTATCTATACAATTCAGCACATTGATACACATACAAAAACAATTAAACAGGACACTATTTATAGATTAACAATGAATCAATATTTTTCGATCTTGACAGGTGTCACAGTTTAAGGAAGGTCTAAAGGAGAATGCTAATCAACAAAAAAGATTTTGCTATTTTTTACAAGTGAACCAGTCTTCTTTTAGTTGGCGCAACAGAATTTTTACTAAAACATTAATTACGTACTTTTATAAAAGAGTTGCCCTGAAAGGAATGTGTTGATATTTTTTATGCAATTCTCAATCTTTAATTCGTAATTCTCCCAACAGTTCAACCAGGTAAAATAACTAACAGAAATTTCATTTTTTTCTTTTTGTAAAAGATTTATATTAAAAATAGTTTTTTTTAAAAGTATTAGATTTTTTCTGTTAATTCACCTCAAATAATGCAAAGTTACTTATTGCAAATATTAATCCACCCCAAGAAATTATAAATTTTAAATCAAAATTTGTTTGTTTTTTCATTAAATTCTTGGCACTTTTTTGAAATTATAAATTCTAAATGAAAATTTGTTTAGCTTGCCTCACAACTCCAACCTTCAAAATGAAAAATTACCAAAAATCACAGTTATTCAAATTTCATAAGTGCAAATGATATTCCAGGTTTAGCATCCCGCTACCACTTTTTTATCAACCTCAATTTTTGTGCAAATCTGTGCAAAAAGTGGATCACAGAGCTTATTCAGCTTGATATATATTTTCAGAAAACCTCAGCTTCTGATTGGTCACTTAATATTTAAATCATGCCTGAATATTAATATCATTTTTTGTACAAAAAGTGGATCACAGAGCTTATTCAGCTTCATACATATTTTCAGAAAACCTCAACTTAATATTTAAATCATGCTGTCAACTACGTCAAAATAACATCGACCTAGTTCTTGACCTGACTAAAAGATAATTCTGCCCAAAATCTGTCACAGAGATACTTATTTTTTTTTTTTTAAGCATTTCTCCCCAAGCAAGGCAGGAGTGCCACTAGCACACAAGGGGTTACAGAGAGTGAAAATAAGAGTAAAGAGGGGTGTTTGAGGAAAGGATAAAGAGAAGGAAAGGGATCAAGATATCAGAAGATGTCGATTGACATTACATTTAAATTTTTGAAGATTATATTTATCAGAGAAGCAAGTAAGAGGAAGGGAGTTTCAATGTCAGGAAGTGCAAAAGAAATTGTTGGAGTAGAAGAGGCAGTTACATTTTTAACTGTTTCAACACTTACTAAAAAAATTTTACAATTTAAAAAAATCTGTTTTTGGTTTATATAAACTAAACAAGCCAAAAACAGATGCATACCCCACACTTAGAAATAACCCACCCGAGTCGCCCACATTTGGGGCTATTGCGAAGGTCAATCAACCCAACCGGAGTGTAAATGGAAGGCCTTCGCTCTGGGAGAATTTGGTGTGAATTTTTTTTTAGTAAATATAAATTCTTTTTATTTTGGGGTGAATTAACAGATCCAAAGTATTTCTCATGTCTATTTTTGTTTTAATTAAAATCGCCTCAAATTTTTCAAACTATGGACATGACGTCATTCATCCTGGGACCGTTTCTTTATAAAAAAAAATATCATTTTTTTATTATTTTTTTTATTTAGACTAATTGTGTGATTTAAGTGTAAATTTTTGTTTTATTTCCCAAGCGCTAAAAATCCCTTAAAATTTTCCAAAATCGTCATAATTCTGTGCAAATGTACATGCTGAACTCGAATTAACAATTAAATTATGAAGAAACCTTACCGTAAAAAAATCGGACTTCTTGTTGGTCATTCGTCCCCCATTAGGAAATATTTTGTAACGATTTTTTTAGATTTTAAAAAGTTTATATTTTATTTATACCATGACAATAATTCATAGTCTTTGCAGTTAAAAGTCTAATTTAATTTGTTGCTTAAAGAGTAGATACCCTCCAAGAAATTGCTAAAAAAAAAAAATTTAGTATACCGTGATTGCGTAAGACTTGTGAAGTGTCTTTCTTTAAGAAAGACTTTTTTCTCCAAGAATTCCATCGCAGAGATTCATGCAAATCAAATAAAACCGCTAATTAATAGTAGAAATTAAACTTGAAGAGATTTTTGGTGATGTACAATGAAACAATACTACTAGAATTCTTTTAGTTTAAAAACAAATATTTGGAAAATTTAATCTTTGTAGCCTCAATAAAAGACTTTTTTTTTAAGATAAGAAGATGGAAATGGAAGGCGGCAAATTGGCCTCTTATTAAAAAAATAACATTTTATTTTTTTATTGTATTAAAAAATGTTTTCTTTACGAAAATTAACAATAACATGCTATTTTAAAGAGAAATATAATTTGCCTAATTAGGAAATTTACGCAAATTTAGTGTATTTTACAATTTTTACACATTCCATGAAAGTCTATATTTTTAAAAGAAGTTTTAATTTTTAAAATAAATTCTTTTTGCAAACCTAGTACTTATTTATTTATTTTGTCAAAAATACTAAGAAATGTATGTATTTTATAGCATTTTTAATTAAAGAAAATAGAAAAACATAATCAATGAAAGTTTTCAATTTAAATTTTTTCGGCAAAAACTGGAAAAATTAAATCGTCCGAAAGTTGCTTAAAAACTAAAAGAAACTTTATTTTAAAAAAGAATAAAACGTAATATTGTTTTTTTTATTGTGTTTTAATTAATTTTAGATTTAGAACATTCGCATGAATACAGAATTAAAAAAAAAAAATTTTAGTTTAAATAACAGTTTAATAAAAAAAATCTTTCAACTTCAAAAAGACAATGGAAAAAAATGTACCCTTGATTTTTTTTAAATCGCTCATCTTTTTTTAAATATTTTTATTTTCAAAAACTTTAATCCATTCCGTTTTTTTAATCAAATATTTTTTGTTTATTTTTAAAAAATTAATGTTTCTAATCTAATTATAAACTATTTTCCAGAAAAAAAAGTTTACCAGTGAGTTAAATAATAAAAATTAAAAATCGAATGATTCATTATTTTTTTACTGGTTTTTCTTTCGGATTATTTTGGTGGTTTTTAAAGAAAAACTAGTACAAAAAATTGATGATATAACGAATGATGAATAACTTAACTAAGAAATTCGGGAAATTTAAGTTAGAAACAATTTCATATAAAATTAAATAAATTTACCTATGAACCCACTTAAAAATGCGAGTCTGAAAAACGAGAAAGATTAAAAATATCATCTTACCTTTCAAAACGTTGAAGTATTACTGTTGATTAAAAAAAACATAACCGTTTTAAAATAATTTTAATTTTAAACAAGGAACCAATGAACAGTAATTAAATTCCCGCGACGGTGACAATTTAAAAATAAATCCTTTTTTTAACCGAAATGTGGAGATTTCCATTCCGAATTATACAGGAGGTGTGTTCAAGAATTTCCAATGAGAAAACAGCTTTCACCTGTGTTTGAAATCTCTAGAGAGAAAAGCAAAAAATTGCGAAGAACTTTTGCACAAGCTTCTTACGTGTGTGTATGCTATATAAAATAACTTAAAGTCTAAAGGTAGAGTTAAGAAGATTAAGAATAATAATAGTGAATTAGTTTGAATGAAGACGTCTATGGAAAACTCAATAAACAGTAAAAAAAAAAAAAGTGTTATTCAATTTAAGACTCAATTGAGTGTTTAAAAATTTAAAACTCAATTTAAAAGGTCAATCAATCAAAACTCAATAAGGTCAAACAAAGTTACAAAATAGTTTTAAACGTTTTAAAAATGAATTTAAATCAACAATTCCTTTTTTATTTACGAAACCCTTGTTTGAAATACTGTGTAAGTTACTAAGTGTTCAGAGCATCTAACAAGCAAACAATACGTCACGTCACAAGTCTATTTGGGTCGTAGGGGCAACAAAACATATAATGCATCCATAGCAGCAGTAGTGTGTCTAGGGCAAGAAACCTGACGGTGCCCATCCATCTTAGTCTTCAGGCTGGTTCTGTGTTCAGAGTTTAGCTCCTCAGACTGCTTGCACAGTCATTTGAACAATAGCTGATTTTAAATAGTAATTTTCAAGGTAGTCAGGCTCTTCCCACTTGAAAGATTGACGCAACACACTCTTCCTGTAGATAGATAGCTATATAGACATGAACAACAAAGTGAAATAACAGGACAGAGAAGGCCAAATAGAAATGCAAGGTAGAAAAAATTCTTCCTCGAGAGTACGATGATGTCTTGAAAATCGGCGTTTGAAATTCTAGAGATATTTTTTAGTCTAACTTTTTAAACCAATTAGAGATATCTAAATATTTTATTAATTAAAATACAGATTCAATCAAAATAAATTTGAATATATCAATTTTTTTTATCGCTGTGTAGAGGGTAACTAATAACACTTTTTTAACGGTCTGCTTCTCTAAGTTTTTAGAGTGGGTCTCTAAATAAATTCTTCATTCACACTGAAGTTTTTTCTTGAACATAAAATTCACACGTCTGAGATTCTTTTAAAACTTTTTACTAAATTTTTAATTCAAAAAATTCAAACGATTTAAAATATTTGTCTTCCTCACTTTGGTCGTCACTGACCAGTAACGATTTTTTTTTTAACTTTAAAAAATAACCAATGATCGATATCTTTTTTTTTATTTATGGAAGCACGTATTTTAATTCTTGAAATGTATACAATGATTTTTCTATGATATTTTTATTTTGCAAACTGTGCATTTTATTAAGAAAAAAGTTATTGGCCTCCATACCGAGAAATTCTAATCTAAAATATATTTTTTTTAGTTTTTTTGTATGACTTTCTAACACTTGTTAGTTAATCTTAATAGTACGAATCATTTTTCCATTTTTTTTATTCTGATGTTTCAGCCGTTATCTTCTACGGCCTTTTTCTGTTTGTATTCCTAAGACTAAGAAGTGTTGTTACCATTATTATTATTTTATTTTATTATACATGGGTTTTTTTCAACTTTCCTCGTGGTTTTGTCTTTATCAAAACTTTTTTTCTACTGTTATGTTACGTTGAGTTATTTTTAACTGAACTTTCGAGAAGAGCTGTTTTTAATAATAATAATAAATTTTAAAATGCATTTTAAAAATGAAAAATCTTTCTTGAAGCATTGATTCTAGTTTTAATTTTAAGCTAATCGATTAAATTTAATAAACGAAATACTTTGCTGTATTTCCAGCTGAATTTAATTTTTTATTATAAGTAAAATCGCTAAAAAAAATCGTTCATATTGACAAATCTGTCAACACAACATAATTCTCTTTATGCAAAAAAATCTTTCAAAGATAAATAAATATATTTTTCTGAAAATTTATTTGAGGGTGATTAACTGATTTAAAGTTTAATTAATTTGAATTAAAACAAATATTACTTACTTTTGGTTTAAAATATTGCAGAAAAACATTTTTAACACGGAGGTGGGTGTTTTAAGAGGTGTTGACACATCTGTTGATAACCTGATAGTTGCAAGATTTATGTAAGGGAGAAATAATTGTAGTAAGAACTGTAAAATTAACATGATACAACGTATGCGCCTTTTCATATCATTTTTTAACTACACAGTTTTAAATATTTTTATTTTTTAGCATGCTAATATTTTATTGAATTTTATAGTCTTACTTATGAAGACGGTTATTAAGGAAATGTTAGAAAATTACCAATAAATTTTAAATTTACTGTAGTTACTGGTCTTATTTTCGGCTAAGGCCGTGTATGAACGTTCGTGTTTACAAAAATCGTCACGTTTTTACGCTCACAAAATTCTTGTTAGAATACTGGGGGGTGTTGAATTGTAATTAAGCTTTTCCATTTCGTTTTTATTTAACGATATCACTTAACCGATATAAATTAATAATTCTAAAAGATTCAAACCTCTATAAATTATTATAATTAAGTTTTTAAAAAATGAAAACAATTCCTGTAAAAAAAATTTTCTGACGATAATGTTGCGCGTTGTATGGTGTGTGAGATGTATCAGAAGATGAATTTTTGTGAAGGGGAAGAATGTGAGTGTTTATAATACATTTATGATTTATCCCACTGTAAATGCTGGTTGTGTTGAAAAGATTGATGTGGCTGCGTGTTGAATAGGATTTAACAATTATACATTTTTGAATTAAAGAAAAACAATGAAAAACCGATTTTTGTTTCAACGATAAAATATGTATTAAAATCAACAAATACAAAACATTTTTTGTAATGTGTGAAACAATAAGATAGGAGAAGTAGTCTCCCTTTAACTGTTAGCTGAAAGATTAAATGTAATAAAACAAGTTTTCTGAATAAGAATGTTCAAAGTTCTGTATTAGATAGAATGATGTTTTCAGAAGAACATGTAGTAATTCAGTTGTGGATTATATATAACTAACAGAGCTGTTGCAACTTGGCTTGTTACATAGAACTGATGGTGAATGATATTTAAGTTCAATGTGTGTGTGTGTGCGCAGTGAGTAGAATGAATAGTCTGTGTAGACGCGTGTGAGTTGCTGAGTTCTACTGAGTTCTGCTTCTACTGTCTATTTTTGGAACGAATCCTGGTTTATATTACTATCGGTAGGCTCCCAGGACAACGACGGGAGATATTTCGAGAGAACACAAAAAATATCTAATTGGATGAAAAATTACCCAATTGGTGATTTTATAACAAAAGCATGTTTGTGAATTAACAGTAGGAAAAATTCAGTGTGGTGAATGCGATCAGTAAATTGTCCTGTGATAGTTAGTATTTATTATTTGACCAATCACAGTTGAGAAAAATGTAGGCGTGGCAAACATAGTAGTAATCACTACACCACAACAAATAAATCAAACAAGAATATAAGGACAATTCAACTCCAAGAAATTACTAAAAACAACGTAGAGATTCAACAATAAAGAGAATATATATATTCAATTGACATACATGCAATGATAACAGGATGTTTGTTGATTGTGGCAAGTGAGATAAGGTTACAAAGAATGTTCATGCAGAAATTTGGTGAATAAAAGTTAATGGTTTTGATTTGTTTGTAGAATTAAAATAGTTTGCTTTCTATATGGAAAAATGTCAATTGTGATCGTTCAAGTGATAGTGTGTATGCGTGTGACAATTGTTAGTTAGGATTTAAGTTGTGAAGAGTTGTTTGCCTTTAACTGATAGGCTAAAGTTGATTGATTGTACAATTACTGTTTTGTAGTGAAAACGTTCACTTTTTTAGTCACTTGTAAGTTAGTTTCCCACGCGGACAATGGTTGTGTGAGTGGTGTGTTGAGTTTGTTGAGAGTTTGGAAGTGATTTTTGAGTCAGTGTGTTGGCACGCGTGGAGTCTGCTGGCATCTCTCGAAACTCAATGACTGACTTGACTCAATTCCTTTATATAGACTTTCGTGTTTTAAAATAGGCTCCAGGTAGCTGCGCGGGAAAAAAGGATTTA
>OZ038509.1:16151766-16241766 GCA_964036315.1 Acanthosepion esculentum | reverse complement strand
GGCCTCCCTTTCACATCTTCTTCTTCTTCTTCTTCTTCTTCTTTATGCGCCGTGTCCTCCAGGACGTAGGCGATCATGGCCCTCCACAATTTCCTGTCCTTTGTAGCTCTTATTAAATTTTGTCTTTTTGTTATTTCTCCTAAACTCTGTTCCTCCATCAATTTACTCAAGCTTACTAAGTATGTTATGCGTTGTTTTCCTCTGTCCCTCTTGCTTTCAATCTGTCCTGTAAGTATCTGTTGAAACTTGACTAATGCATGGAATAATAATGCAACACAAAATGTACTTAGAACAAAATGTATTTAAACAAGAAAGTGTACACAATATTTACATATAGTCTTTTGTATATTCCTGGGAAGACCGTTCCTGGAGAATGTGTTGACTAAGTCGCAGTCGGGCAGAGTCTCTAGTTGAATCTCTTGATTCGCCTCCCTGTCTTCCCGGTACCAACCATATTTATATCGTCGGTACTCTACTATGCAAATTAGGTGGATCCTACCACAACAGTATCAAATTTTCCACGCCTTCTTTCCTTATTTTAATTCCTAGAAATTCCAACTGTTACTTCCTGATGTTAAATTTAAGTTTCCTTTTTGTTTCAATTTCTCTAAAACTTTATCGTTGCTCACATAGTCTGTCCATGGTATTCTCAGCATCCTTCTGTAGAACCACATTTCTGTTGCTTCGAGTCTCTTCTTCATGTTTGAGGAGATTGTTCAGCATTCAATGCGATACAGGAGGACAGATATCATATAACAGTTTAGTACTCTTTCCCTTGTTTCTAGCGAAATCTTTCCTATTACTTTGCTTAGTTTTTGGAAGGCATCTTTCGTTAGCCCAGTACGCATTTGCATTTCAGTGTCGCACCTTCTGTCTTAAAATACTTCCTAGATATTTAAATTTTTATACTTGTTTGATTTCGGTATCTCTAATTTGTTATTTGCTGTTTCAAATCCCACCTTAGTCATTTTTGCTAAAAGCTGGTCAAAAGATAAACAAAAAAGCGCAAATAAATATAATTCATTTAAACATTTAGGGCGCAAACATGTAGGCTGACCTCCCTTTCATTTCACTTTGTTCAAACTGCCTTCCACAGTCCTTTTTATCCGAATTACGTCCACCACCAACTTTTATACAAGCCATGCTAACCTACGCAGGAACACCGTCTATCTCGCCCCATTTTAGCGTGAACTCTGTTACGAATTCCAGTTGAGTTATTGTCATTAAAGCCAAGGTAAAGGTAGACCGTTCGTTAGATATCCATGCACCGCGCTATAGTGGGTGATGCTGAATATTTGCTGGAACTGACGATTAAACAGAAAACTAAATTTGTCTTCTTGAAAGATTTTGCTATAGTTTTGGTTAGTTAAAGGATTTTTTTTTTTACTTTTATAGATATTTATATCTATAAAAGAGCAGCAATGATTATTACCTGAGCAACTTCAGGGACACCTCGAAAGAGGAATATAAATAAAGCTTGAGCTATTTTGGCAACTGCCACGGGGAAACTTGTTCCTATTTTATAGTCCCATCATGCTGGGAGGTCTTAGGAGACAGCGTCAATTCGATAATAAAGTTGCATTCTTCTCTCGCGTTCGGTGATCACTAGTTGTTTTGAATAAAAGAACTTCAATATAGGCAATTTTAACTTTTAGATTTATTAATTTTCATGTTCTATCTATCCAGTGAGGGTCGTACCTCTGACTGGGGAGCCGTTTCAGTCACGAAAGAAAACATTGTTTGACGGTTATGGCTCGACTCTCTGAAACCTTTCTCCTATCTCCTTTCCCACGCTGGCTCAGGCAATCAAAACTGAGTTCCTTATTTTGGCTTGCATCTGACCTCGAAGGTCAACCTCCGGAAGTCGCAGCTGAGATACAATTCCCCTTAAAAATAATAGTCTGCTAAACTATTATTTAATATTTCTTGCGGAACATCCCCCACATTAAACTGACCTTTTGGATTGTAAGAAAAGAAATTATATATATATGCAGAAAAATATTTATCTGTTAGACATGGAGCCCTCTTTTCTGTGTCTGTGTTTCGCACCATAGTGGGTGAATTAATTCATTTGTAAAGTATGTATACATACACATATTTCTAAAGAATTAAATGATTTTTATTTTTAGTCAGATATTTTTATTACTTCAAGCGTAATGTTTAGTGGATATCCATATTTCAGTAGACGTTCCGTTTTTTAAAGTTTTTTTTTCGTCTACCGTCCTGCGTATTCGATAAAAAATAATAAAGAAAATATGCCCTCCGGCAGGATTTGAACCTGCGTCCCACTTCGTAGGAGAACCACCGTCTGACTTGGCGTGCTTTAGGCTACTCGGTTACAGAGACCCTCACAGCTAAGCAAGGTTTTAAATATAAAAACACATTTAGATCTAAAAAATAGAGCTTTCTTAAAGTTCTCATGAACTCATTCGTATAAAAACACATTGGCTCTAAAAAGTTGGGCTTATTTGAGGTCTCATGAACTTCACTAATATAAAAACACATTGGCTCTAAAGTGTTGGACTTGCAAGGATTTAGATAGTGGGGTTAATATGCTGTCAAAACTAGTCTACCTCTAGCAGTGGTTTACGTACTTCACGCCGCTGGCGAGTATTGTATTTTGTTGATGTTATAAAGATTACCGTTTCATTTTCAAACTCCGTTTTGACTATTCCTCATTCAGTAACCTTTTCTAGGTTACAACGCCGAACAATGTAAATAATTACAATACCTCATCTCAGAAATATGGACAGATATTGTAATTTGCTGTTTCAAATTCCTCCTTGGTCATTTTTGCATTTCAAATCCCTCCTTGGTAATCTTGGCATCTCTCGATATACCCTTAGCGGACTGGATGTCATGGCGTGCATATTCAGCTTCGTATGTTTGCCACTTTGTTGGCATGCTGCTCTTTCACGACAATAACAACAATACCAACAATAATAATAATTCATTTGAATTAAATAAATAATTCAATGAAAACGATATGGTTCTACATTAAGCATTTTATTTCAAACATATAAGTAACTTCCTAAACACCAAGCTACCGTCCCCTTCATGTTGACTTGTCAGAGTTTCTCGCTAGAATGTGTAGTAAATTGACAACATTCTACTGATGCTGTTGAAACACCAACGAATATTTGTAATTTCTTTATTATTACTTTTACTACTTTATGTGCCGTGTCCCCTCATGACGTGGATGATCATAGCTCTTCCTGGTCTTCGTAGCTCTTAATATATTTTATCTTTTTGTTATCTCTCCTAAGCTCTGTTCCACCATTCATTTACTCAAATTTGATTTCCTTCTTATATATGCCGTGTCCCTTCAGGACGTTGGTGATCATGGCCCTCCACACTTTCTTGTCCTTCGTAGCTCTTAATAAATTTTGTCTTTTTGTTATCTCTCCTAAACTCTGTTCCACCATTCATTTACTCAAGTTTGATTTCCTTATATATGCCGTGGCTCTTCAGGACGTTGGAGATCATGGCTCTCCATAATTTCCTGTCCTTCGTAGCTTTTAATAAATTTTGTCTTTTTGTTATCTCTCCTAAACCATCTTCCGCCATTCATTTACTCAAGCTCGATTTCCTTCTTATATGTGCCGTGTCCCTTCAGGACGTTGGCGATCATGGCTCTCCATACTTTCCTGTCCTTCGTAGCTCTTAATAAATTTTGTCATTTTGTTATCTCTCCTAAATCATCTTCCGCCATTCATTTACTCAAATTCACTATGATATACATTGTTTTCTGTCCCATTTGCCTGCAAAACTGTCCTCTGAGTATATTTTTTTCATGCCCTCTTTGCTGATTATGTACCCTGGACATTTCAATTGATTGTTTATGAGATTATGTATAAGTGTCCTTTTTGTTTCCATTTTCGTCGTTGCTCACATGTTCGATCCATGTGATTCTCAGCATCCTTCTGTAGAGCCATATTTCTGTTGCTTTAAGTCTCTTAAAGAAGAACAAACCTGGACACTGCAGAAATCAGTAAATCTCAAAAAATATTTTTTTTCAAATATGTTAAAAAACATTAAATTATTTTTTTTACGATTGTTCCCTCAATGAGCAAAACACAGTGTACAGGGTTACTCACTGACGTTATTGTATTGTTATGCGCTGTTTTCCTTTGTCCCTCTTGCCTTCAATCTATCCTGTGAGTATCAGATTTTCCAAGCCCTCTTTTCTCATTATGTGCCCTAGAAATATCAGATGTCTCTTCTTGATGCTAAGTGTACATTTCCTTTTTGTTTCAATTTTCTCTAAAACTTCGTCGTTGCTCATATGTTCGATCAATGGTATCCTCAGCATCTTTCTGTAGAACCACATTTTATGTGCTTAAAGTCTCTTCTTCACCTTTGAGACTCCTCATACGGAAGGACAGATATCACGTAACTGGTTAGTATTAATTTCCTTGTTTCTAGCGAAGTTTTTTTTTTATTCCATCTATTTACAGAAAATTCATAAATTAATTAAAGAGTAGCATATCATTTAATACTCGCTGTTTAACATATAGCACTCTGCATCAGCTGATAAATATTCAGTTCAGTTATGTGCCGTGCGTGATACACGCTTAGGCGAACCCGGTCTATCCTGCTATTTACCCATAGTTGGGAGGAAAAGAAGAGGATTCATATCTTTCCCAAGGTAATTGGATGTAATGTGTTCGACTGGAATTCGAACTCGGCTCTCCGATTCCTCAATTCGAGCCGCTATCCATTGCTCCACCGTACCTCCCCGACAAACATTACTTCTCCTTTTACTGTATAGGGAATCCCTTCAAAATATAGCGTTTTATATATTAATTCTATATATTTTAAATTGCAGCAACCTGGCTCTCAATTTCAGTGAAGATTGTTTTAGGTGTTGCCATAGAAGAATATGACTACACAATCAAGAAATTCAAATTCAACTTGCATTAGCAGGACTAACATTTTGCTTGGCAAAAATAGTCATCTACAGAGTGCTAATGGTTAAGAATTCAAATTTTAATTTTAGCGTTAGATTTGAGAGATTCCTCGTTATTTCGTGGTCGGCAAGGAAAGGTGAATGACAGAGAAGAAATTTCAGATCAACAAAGGTTACAGAGGAATGTTTTTCTCTCTTGTGACTCTCTAACTTTTGAAGGTATTCGTATATGACTTTTCGTTCAAATTCCAGTCAAATCCATTACATTCACTTACGTGCTAATACCCTTGGGAAAGGTATGAATCCTCTTCTTCTCCCCCCACCCCAGCAATGGGTAATTAGCAGGACAGATCGGGTTCTATAGCCTTGGATGGCAACTGGTCTATCGCAGAAAGAAATGGCAACCTACTGCGGGAAAAAAATTGCCTCGTCAGTCATGTATCGAATGATACATAAACGCCCACGCGTGTATCACGCATGGCACATAACTGACTGACTAAAGTCAGGCCATCCTTGTTATATGCCATTGTTTGCGAAGATAAAATTTCAAAAACTGTATAAATTAAGATTCCGTAAAATGAACAAATTAGATTCATATTATAATGGACATATTTGTCTATATTTATGGAGTGAGGTATTGTAACTATTTACACTATTTACATTGTTCGGAATATTGTCCTCATCTTTGTTGTGATATTCACGACGTTTCGGCCATTGTACGCTCCAGCCTTCTTCAGATGATATACGTTGACCCGAAGAGTTGTGAGTTCAGGCCACAGCAGAGTTGAACGAAAACTTGGAGAATTGAGTTAACTGAAACTGAGGCATCCAGAAAAAGCATGGCATGTGGAACTAGAACAATGTAGTGTATATAACGGACATATTATTCGAATATATATTGTCTTGATTAATCAAATTCAGACAAAATAAAAAAACTCTTTTTAGTGAAAATTATTAATAAGAGTCGATATCCCAAATGAGTGGATAAATATTGAAAATCTTTAAATAGAATTTAATTATAATTTACGGAGAAAGATAAAAAAAAAACAAACGACTAATTTACACCATTCGGGCTACTGTCCTCATCATTATTGTCATATTCCCGATGTTTCAGGTGATATACATTGGAATTTCAAGGGGCCTAGGCTGAGGCTAAATCTGCCTCTCCCAGCAGCTTGCAAGTCCATGGCGTCGTTTCCCTTTGGGAATATATCATTTCCAGATATAGGAAGAAACTCCAGCTCACTGTCATCAATTTAGGAAAACCCAAGACTAACCGTTTCCTGTTCGTGGAATATGTCCTTTCCTGGGACATAGATGAATCCAACCCGTTTGAATGTGGAGTTCTGAAAATGGCTTCTCCAGACACAGAAGTATCTCCATATTATATGTAAGACCCTTCCTTTTTGTTTCTCTTTACACTCTGCTTTGCTGTGTAGATATGCGATAAATTATTATCGGCGTGTGACACGTATATATGTATTTATATATAGCTTTGTCTATGTCTTAGTGATATAAAAATATCTCTGTGACCAAAGCATGTTTGTTATTTCTTTTCCTTTCAGCCATTGCGTTCAGTATTATGACGGATATAATAATGCCCATAACGGGGGAAACGTAAATGGGAAAACAAATCTTTCTCCCATAGCCCGTTACACTACTACACTGTTATTGATTGTCTAAAATGCTTTGAGTTTTATCAGCAAATCCTCACTTAACGACCGGTTTCTGTTAAAATGACCTGGTCGCTAAACGAGATGGTTACTAAGTGAGAGGTCGTACCTAACCGCTATTTCAGGCACACTACGCGTATCAATGTCACTTTTGTACCATTTGTAACATTTCTAATTCATTTCTAAATTGGTATACTATACAGGGAATAGAGTGAGAGGATGACAATCCCGATGTTCGGATGCGAGCGGGTGCTGACAAAAAAGTACTTAAAAGTAATCGTAATATTCTTCTTCTTCTGTGCATCTGTTCAAGACGTTGGCGATCATGTCTCTCCACAATTTCCCAGCCTTTGTAGCTCGTAATAAATTTTGCCTTTTTGTTCTCTCTTCTAAACATTATTCCGTCATCCATTTACTCAAATTCGCTATGTAGATTATGCTTTGTTTTCCTCTATCCCTCTTGCCTTCAATCTGTCCTGTGAGTGTCAAATTTTCCAAACCCTCTTTCCTTTGCATGTGCCCTAGAAATTTCAACTGTCTCTTTCTAATCTTAATTATGATTGTTACATTTAATAGCGAACTGTTTACTCCGACATACATGTGTGTATCAATACACTTCGTGTAGGTGAAATACGTCAACCTAGGAGGGTATTTCATCTAAGAGAAGGAAAACTCTGATTTTTAACCTCCGCTGCCTTGCGACCACACCCAATGATGGGAAAGGCTTCGGTAGTAAACCCTGAGGACAAATCCGGAGTCCTCAGAAATTAAGATTCCATTTGGTGTCTGGCGCAGGATAATTCACTTCATAGCTTGAAAGAATTCTTTAGCCTTGGGTGGCAGTCTTTCTAGAGATGGTGTCTCAACAAAAACACCCGGAAGTAGGGTTGGTGTCCCACATTTTTTATCAGCTACCGAAAGAAGTATCATGACTTTTAGTATTTTCCTTAGCTTTTGGAAAGCATCTTTCGCTATCCTAATGTACCTCCGTATTTCGGTGTCGCACTTCCCGTCCTCTCTTAAAACACTTCCAACGTATTTACCCTAGGCTCTATTCTAGTTGGGATTTATTTCTGTTGTTAACTGGGGCAAAGGATGGCATGTTAATTTTAACACCTCCAAAACTAAACTCTTCTCTATTAATCATCTGAGAGACCCCTCGTTGCCTTCAATCAGTATGGCTGATGCTAACCTCCATGAGAGTGGCTCTCTGTGCCTTCTCGGATTAAGGTTCTCGGTTGATATGAAATGGAAATCCATTGCTAGGTCAGCTACTAAGAAAGTTGGTTAACTGTGCCATGCTAGACAGATTTTCTCTCCAGAGTTTATCTTACATATGTATAAGTCTACAATTCCGTTTACCTATTATACTGTACAGAAGAAAAACTCTTTAGACATCCGCTACCTTGCGGCCATACCCAATCATGGAAAAGGCTTCGGTAGTAAACCCTGAGGACAAATCCAGAGCTGGAGTCTCTAAGACAGTCCGCAGAAATTCAAATTCCAAGTTGGTGTCTGGCGCGGGATAATTCTCTTCATAGCTTGAAAGAACTATTTAGCCTTGGGTGGCAGTCTTTCTAGAGATGGTGCCTCAACAAAAACACCCGGATGTAGGGTTGGTGTCCCATATTTTGTATCAGCTACCGAAAGAACAATCATGACGTCCACTAACTGCGCCAGGGTTCCACCCTCTGCTTACCCAGTTCACAATTCAAACATTGTTTCTCATGAAACGGATGAGCAGCAACTCCCAATTCTTTGGAGCGAGGTAATTGCGAAAAAGGAGATGCAGGAACAACAAACATAAATTCTACGTCAAAGTTCATGAAATGCAAAAATCCTGTTGTCTACATCACTTTCAATTCACGAACTTTGTCAAGGACCATCCGATAGCAAGAGCTTCCATTTTGCACAAAGCAAAATAAAATTGACATCTTGAGCATCCAGGAGAACAGGTACCATCACCCTGACACAGACTTGAATTATAACAACCTCGATCAATACCAATTTATCACCGTCTCACCTACCAAAAACTTCCAAGGTTCCACAGTCAGCGGAGTTGATATACTTCTCTCTCCTAAAGCCTCAGGAAACATACTATCTGTTAAAAAAATATCTGATCACATAATTGTTGCTGAATTTAACAGTAACCCCCAAACCACATTCATTATGTGTTACTGCCCAACTAACGCAAGTGACAAAAAACTAGTAGATGACTTTTACTTCGATCTGAAAAGAGTAGCAGAAAGTGTCCGCTACCACAACTTCCCTGTTATCTCAGGTAATTTCAAATATCAAATAGGGAAGAATGATACCCAATTCACATATAATAAGGAAACCAACCCAAACGGGGAAAAACTGACAGAGTTTCAACTCCAAATTACAAACACGATGTTCATGGAGCATCCAAAACGTCTGTGGACATCCCAACATCCATCCGGAACTTGATCACAAATTGATTACATTCTCGTAAGAAACAATTTGAAGAACGGTATTCGTAACACACAGGCATATTCGACCTTCTCTTCTGTCGGTTCCTGTCATAGTGCCGTTTCCATACATGTCGTTTATCGGGTTATCCTCTTCATTTCCTTAACCCGTCAACAGGGGTCTCTCTCTCCCGGGAGTATAAATACGGGCTGACCTTTCGCCTCTTTCTCTTTCCACGGCTCTTTTTACTGCTTACGCCCACGTGTGAGCAACTACGTGGTACAACAACTTTCTCTTAACATCTCCAATATGTGAACTCTAATACACAACCAGCGTTTCCCATATTCTGGGAACACGCTAAAACGAAATTCACAACCGTATGGGCATTTCAATTCAACACACACACAAACAACTTTCCATACAGACACTAACGTTTTATTCATGTTTTAAATGATGTATTTGTAATTCTTGTATCAATCTGCTTGTCATTAATATATATTTGTTTTGTGCATATATATCTGTCTTGTTCGTTTTATTTTGCTTTCTTTGGACTCCATCATAGTCCAACATTACTATGTAGCGGGACTGGCCGACAGGAAGTCTTAGTCCAGAGATTTTATCCTCGCATTAACCCGCCGGTCCCCTACACGTTCTTAGTTAAAAGTCAACCAAACCGCCAGTACTAGACCCTATGAAACAAGTCGATTGGGCCATGATATCATAAGACAGATCTTTGAGACACTCCTTTGTTGTAGATGTTAAGGATCGTTATGAAATGCTTTCTGATCAATCTGAATTTATATTGAAACATGATACAACAACCTTATATTAACTATAGAAGAATTTGTACTCTCAAAGCTACCAAAGAAGGAAAAGTTACAGCACATCGACATCAGTTCAGATGTCCATGTGAGAAAGGCAAGAAAAAATCTGCAAAGAGTGAAGCCAAGTTCTGAACAAAAGCTAATTGGAAGTACTTTTAAAGACACCGCTAAAGCACATGGGATATTAGATGAGGCTCATGCCAATGTAGACACATAGTACATCCAAGGGAAGATCGACAAGATTGTAAGACTGCATATGGAGAAACAAAATGCTGCAGCCTGGAAAACAATAAACATACATTCAGGAAGAAAATCAAAGCCTTTCATTCGGCTCAAAGGCGGTTCTGCTAAAAAGCATAAAGCTAACTGGTTTGACCACTTTAAGAAACTACTGGGAGAACCACCGCAAGTCAGTGGTCTTCCGATTCTTCTACATGAAATACACTGGACATAAACATCAACTCGTTCACGCTCGATGAACTCAAAACAACACTCAAAGATTTTGCAAACAACAAATCTACAGGTCTTGACAGCCTACCATCATTGTTGTGGAAAGGTCAAATAGTTCATGACCTCCTGCTCGAGTTTTGTAACCACACATTCATACACCATTCGCCGGCTGAAGGGTGGAATAATCCCTCTTTGAAAAAGGGCGATCTAACAAGTGCGGCAAAGTATAAGGGTATAACTCTTATGCCAATTTCAGCAAAAGTTTACAATAAGCTCCTGCTGAATAGGATTGTCTTATACCATCGATCCACTCCTCCGCAAGAACCAGAATGGATTTAGAAGGAGCAGGTCGGCAACTGCTCATATCCCCTCCATTCGCTACATACTGGAAGATATGAAAAAAGTTGACAAAGAGGTCACAATCTGTTTTGTTGAATTTCGCAAGGCGTTTGCTTCCATCAGCGGGGATCTCATTTTCAAAATAATCTAACTCCAGAATTGTTGAGGCAATTACAGTTCTGTACAGAAACACTACTGTCACCATTGTATCGCCCGATGGCGAGATTGATTCCTTTGAAGTTAAAGCAGTTCTACAAGCCGACACACTTGCCCCTTTTCTGTTTATAGTTTTTCTGAACTATGTTCTGCGTATTTCTCTCGGCAACATGGAGGAAAAAACTCTTTTTGAAACCTCGCCAGAGTAGTCAGTACCTCCACAATACCAGACTGACCTTGACTTTTCCGATGATCTTGCATTAATTTCTTAATGTACCAAGAATGCAGAATCATAGCTGCAATCACTGGAGCAAGAAGCAAACCAGGTAAGTCTCTATTGCAACGTAAGTAAGACAGAATATATTACAACCTCCCCTGATTTCATTCAATAATACATCCATCAAAAGAGTTGAGGACTTCAAATATCTTGGATCTCACATAATAGATTCCCCAAAAGACTTCAATACCCGCAAAGCTCAAGCATGGGATGCGTGTAACAAACTTCACAAGATTTGGCGCTTGAACCTTCCATTCTCCTTAAAAGTCCAAGCCTTTTGAACACTGACTCAACCAGTCGTACTGTATGGATCAGAAACTTGGACATTATCTGCTCATCTTGAAAGAAGACTGAATGGAACATATACAAATCTACTTAGAAAAATACAGAACATCCGTTGGAGATCCCATGCAACGCTTAACACAATTTACGGAGAACTGAGACCAATCTCTCTTAAGCTCAAACAAAAATGGTGACAGTTTTCTGGCTACTGCCACCGGACAGGGAAATCGTCTCATCCTTACTCCTGTATCATCCTTCTAGAAATGTCTTCTCATGAAAATTGACTTTTCAAGACACTATAGCTCGGGACTCAGGGTTGGACATTGGGAATCTGGGGACAGCAATACAGAACCGAACTGTGTGAAAAGGGATTGTCAATGGAGTTTCGACCAACCATAGTGAGGTCGGAAGATGATGATGATGATAAGCGTCCGTTTTGTTTCCATTTTCTCTAAAACCTCGTCTTTGCTCACATGTTCGTACCACAGTATTCTCAGCATCCTTCTGTAGAACCACATTTCTGTTGCTTCAAGTTTCTCTGTAAGGATATTGTCCGGCATTCACTGACATATAGGAGGACTGATATTACGTAACAGTTCAGTAATCTTTTCCTTGTTTCTAACGAACTTTTTCCGTTTCTTAATACTTTGTTTAACTTTTGGAAAGCATGTTTCACTATTCCAGTGTGCTTTCGGATATCAGTGTCGCAATTTCTGTCCTCAGTTAAAACACTTCTCAGATATTTAAATTGTTGTACTTGTGTGATTTTGCCATCTCCAATTTGTAATTTGCATGTTGGGCTGCCTCTTTTGCTAACAACCATGCATTCTATTTTCTTACAATTGATCTTTATTCTTTTTTTTCTTACTTTCCTTCATTACTTTCTGTAAGAGGTACTGTAATTTCCTTTCCATGTCTATTATCAACACTGTGTCATCTGCATATCAGATAATGTTAAGATTTTGGTCGCTAATAATGAATCATGGTAAAACTTCTAATTCTCTCAGAATCGCCTCGCTGTATAGGTTGAATACGTCCACTGAGAAGACACATCCTTGATTTACAACTCTTTCTATTTTTTTGTATATTTACTGAATTCATTTTTCTATTCTCGCGGGGGCGTCTTGCTGCCAGTATAGGTTCTGGACTATTTTAATATCCTTCCCAAATAGGTCATGGTAACATAGCTATTAATTCGAAAATCAGCTTTATATTCTGTACATTAACTTTAGTTTACATACTTTAGATACATTAAGAGCGAAATTTTATTTAATTTTTATTTTATTTATTTTCATTCATTTTGAAAAAGAGAAAAGTTTTCGTACAACGTACAATGCCGACTGGTAGGATTGTTTTTACTTTTCTTTAATGAGAGAGTAAAACTGGTCGTAATTCCGGGAGTTGATAAACAAGTAAGTCTTTAACTGAAGAAATTTTACTGTTGTGGGCGCACATGTAATGAAACGTTAATTTGAAGTGTTGATTACTAAAATTATATTGTATTGTGTATTCCCAGCCCCAAAGTAACTAAATACTGTTTTCGGATACATACTGTTGAAAGGCATCAAAGTAGTTTCGTACGCCGAATATAAGTAAAGCCAATACAGTTAACCTCGTTTTCCGAAAGTTTTATTTACGTCAGTTGCATGTCTTACATTAGTAAAAGTTTATCTCGCTATCCGAATAAGATTTTTTAATACTAATGTTCGCATGGATCCCGAGTTATCCAAGGTAGAAGGTTACTGTTAAAATGTTTATGAAGAATGAGGTTTCATATGAGTGAAAAAAGGTAGTAGGAAGAGAAGATTATGAGGATAAGGAGGATAGATAACGATTGACCCTTGACTTGAAAAGGTTAAGATTGTAGTGTAGAAGGTTACTGTCAAAATGATTATGATGAATGAGGGCTGTGATAGGAATGAAAGAGGAGGTGGTGGGAAATGAAGATTGTGATGATAAGGAGGATAGATAATGATTGACTCTTGACTTGAAGAGGTTAAGATTGTAGTGTTCTGGGAAGTTCCCACGCGGGAGTTTGTAGCGCACAAAGCAGCAGTTCTTGGGAAAAAAGCTGAGTGGAACGTTCTCCTTACACTTGGAATGGGGGGAAATGAGGGTGATTCAACTCTGTGGAATTATGACAAGTCCTAGACTTAAAGGTCTGAACTATGGGAACTAAAGTACAGTGCTCATTTGGAAATAGCGATAGAGTAGCGACGAAAGGAGTAAAGCGACGAAACAATTATCATTAATTGAAAAGGGGAAACAGTTTAGAACACTCACAGATCCACAAAATAACATTTTTCTATGTTTAGCTGTTTTGATGTCGTTGGTTGATATTCGTGGTCTGCTGCGGCTGAGATAGAGAGCTGATACGACAGTTTTTTTGATTCACACATTTTTATATGATCCACTCTTTTCTGGTAACCTACCTTAAATTTACATGCCTTTTCAAAATTAAAATTTGTATGTGTTACGATACTACCAATCATAGTGAAAATGTTAATATTTATTTTTTATCATGAATTTATGTTTTCATTGTCCTCCACAGGACACTAAAAACATATAACTTCATGATAATTGCTTTTTCGCTTTACGCCAATTTTGTTTACGATAACTTTAATAGGAATGCTCTATTTTAGCCTGAGAACGCTCTTTTTTTCATTTAAATTAATTAATGGCAATTGCTTTTTCGCTTTACACCATTTTGGCTTAAAGGTTTCATAGGAATGCTTTATTTTCGGATAACGGGGCAAGCTGTAAATGCATCTAGTTTAAACCTGAACAAATATGGCTGCTTTTAAGAACTGCGAAAATGGAAAGAAGCAGAAGATAGCTGTTTGCCTTTCCTGAATTCGCTAAGTTGTATTCAGTGCCGTCTTCGTCAACTTGTCTCTTTGGAAATTCTTCTTCAGAATCATCGGAATCATGTTCAGTCAATGTTTTTCTTATATTAATTTCAGCTTCTTTTGAGTCTGTGTCAGTTGCTATTTTATTTACTTCCTGTCTGGGAGACATGGTAGACTTTTTTATTGATATAGTGGTGGTCATAATCATGTTTGTAGTGGTAGATGGTGTTGCTTTTGTCGTCGTAGGTATATGTTTACTTGTAACTGGCGCAAAATGAACTTGATGAATGATCCCTTTTGGAGCGAGAGTTGCAGATGAATGCCCATTGGTAAATTTAAAAACAGTCACATCTGAAAAGAAAACAAAAAGAAAAATTAGAATAAATACGTTGATTAAATAATAAAACTAAATTCAGTTTCTCTCTGAATCTCTTGGATGAGGATTATTTATATTATTTAAATCCAGATTAATGCCCTCATCTTCTTTATTGTTATCAAAACGTTTAGGCCGTTCTATCCTCCAATCTCCTCGTCCTGGGTATGACAATAAACTACATCCGCGTCCTGGATATGACGATAAACTACACCCGCGTCCTGAGTAAGACGATAAACTACGTCCAACAGCAAGGCCTCTGATCAGGAGGTTTTGAGGAGCGTTGAACCACCTCTTAATTGCTGGTGTTCCCAGGTCCACCCTGACACGGGGTGGTAGCACCTGTTAGGGCCCCAGCTATGGGCAAATGGTTAATACCCAAACTTGTGTAAAAATAGGTTTTAATACCAGAAATACTTTGTAATAAAAAGAATTATTACCAGCAATAATTTTTGAAGGAAAAATTATTATCAGCAATACTTAAAAAAAAATACCAGCAATACAAATAGTTATACATTCTTTGAAAAAAATATGACCAACTATAGATTTCTTCAAGGAAAAATATTCCCAGAAATAGATTTTTGAAGAAAAACATATTACCAGCAATAAAAATTTTGTCGGCATTAAATAACCCATTGAGGTTGATATGCCGTAAAACAAAAACCAAACCAAACCTCCTATTTCCTTCAGGCGTTTGTAGATCCGCGTAAACTTCAGGGAATTTCGAACTGAACTGAACCGAACCCTTTATTTAATCTACGCTCTTTTAATTTATAGAGAATTTTCCATATGGTACATTCAAGATATTAACTCTAAATTAATTTTATTATTTTAAGAGGATCCTGGGGCACGACCGCTATGTCCAGTCAGAACTCGGCACAGATTTTTTTATTTTCCCGACAATCATCTAGAATCTACTGTCGTCTTAAGAATGATTCTAAAACCGTTAACCAATAATCAGTTCTTGGAACGAGTTACAAGCACGTATCCTCAGCAGCTGCTTCCTTCATCCACACAGCATCCTAGCCTACGCTTGAACCCTTTCTAACACTCCTGTTTGGTTTCTCGTCACAGCGATCAGGCAGCAGGCACTTTATTCGTCTTATAGATATCAAAATAAGCTTGTTATTCTTCCTTCAGTTCTGCATATCATTTATAAAAAGCAATACTCAAAAAGAAATATTCCTTCATTCGTCACTGCATTCAATGTTTATAATGTAGAGGACCATGCGGTGTGTGAATGTGAGAAGAGATGAGTTATCTCTAGGTTAAGGCTTCCGCTGGCCGGTCCAGCTACATAAGAATGTTGGACTATAATGGAGTCCAAGGAAGACAAATAAACAAACAAGACCGATATACATGTGTGCGAACAAATATATATTAATAACAAATAGATTAATACACGAATTACAAATACATTGAAGACATGAATAAAATGTTACAGTGTTGTATGGAGAAATTATTGTGTGTGGGTGTTGAGTGTCCGTACGGATGCGTAAGCGCGTTCCCAGAATATGGGAAACGCTGCTTGTGTGAGAGGATCACATAGTGGTGTAAGTGAAAAGAAGAAAGTTTTTTTTTTTTACCTCGCCTCACGCGCGAGGTTGCGGCCCCAGGAGAGGCAGTTAGTCGCACGTGTGCGAAGCCGTGGTAAGAGAGAGAGGCGAAAGGTCAGCCAGTATTTATACTCCCGGGAGAGAGAGAGACCCCTGTTGAAGGGTTAAGGAAATGAAGAGGAGCTAACTGCGACAATAAGTTTATAGGTAGAAATGTTAGTGATCTGTGAATTTTTCAACATTAATTGTACCAAATAACCGCTGCAAAAGGTTTCTGGGAATCAAACTATTGGATTTCTAAAACAATTCTAATTCGTCTAAGAGGTGTAAACAAGCAAAAGAAATAAGATGCAAGAATTACTAGTAAAACTTTATAATTTACTATTGATAATCTAGGAAATTCAGACAAATTAATACGACTTAGTGTAAAAGCAATAGAAATAAGATGAAAGAAATACTAGTCAAAAATGAATAATAATTAACAAGGATTCATCTAAGAAATTCAGACAACTTAAGACTATTACTACTTGGTGGAAAAGCAAAAGAAATAAGATGAAAGAAATACTAGTGAAAAATGAATAATAATTGACAAGGCTTCATCTAAGAAATTCAGATAACTTAAGACTATTACGACTTGGTGGAAAAGCAAAAGAAATAAGATGAAAGAAATACTAGTGAAAAATGAATAATAATTAACAAGGATTCATCTAAGAAATTCAGACAACTTAAGACTATTACTACTTGGAGTAAATGCAAGAGAAGTATATTGAAAGAAATACTAGTAAAAAATTAATAATAATTGCCAATGTTTCATCTAAGAAATTCAAACAACTTAAGACTATTACTACTTGGTGGAAAAGCAAGAGAAATAAAATGAAAGAAATACTAGTCAAAACTTAATATTTGATTGTGATTCATTTAAGAAATTCAGGCAACTTAAGACTATTACTATTTGGTGAAAAGCAAAAGAAATAAGATGAAATAAATACTTATTAAAATTTAATAATAACTGACAATTTATCTTAGACATCTATATAATTTAAAACAATTGCACGGGATATAAAAACAATGGAACTAAGATGAAAGTAGGTGATAATTATTCATTTAAATTTTGACTACTTAAGACTAATACAACTTAGTATAAAATAACATAAGATACAATAAATACTAGTAAAAAATAATACCTGATAATTCTTCAGCTGATGAAAGGGAATAACTTAAAACTATTTCAACTCCAGAAATAATGCACTTGACAACCTAAACATTTCTGTTAATAAACGCTAGATGGCGTTGCTGAAGGAGTATAACCGAAAAAACGCAACAGTCTTATACCATCTTTCTCTTTACCCAGAGGATTCCAAACCGTGCAGCGCGTCTCATAGATGTGGCGGAAGAGGATAACAGGTGAGGCGGAATGATTGAAAGACAATCAAAGATTTAGAAATGGTTTCAAAAACAATTATATGCCAAAAATAAATGTGATTTGGAAATTTAAAATATTATTGCGGATTACTTGTAATTGCATGCATGAGTCCCAGTATAAAAAGTTATAAATAATTATTGAGCAATTTTATCATTGTGATATTTTTGCATTATATCAAGTATTAAGAATATAGTAACTAGGGTTTGCAAATTGGAGGAGAGAGAGTTATCAATGATAATTTTCTGACTTCGAATCTACGGTTATCTCCCTTTAACCTTCTGTCTGTTCTTTTGGGTTTTTTATGTACCTTTTATCATTTACAATTTGGTGAGGCGCAAGCAAATTTTAATTCCGAAAATGCGGCCAGAGGAAAAAAGGTTTTGGAGCCGTGGCCTTACAGATAGCACGTGTCTCCTGGGGGACTTTTCTCTCTCTAGTGAACCGTGTGTCGCAGCGAACATAATACAGAATATCACGCATCATACAATTTCCTTTGCTTACTTGACAGCGCACAGGCGTACGTGATGATCCAGTGAAACCAACGGATAAAGAACTTATCTAAATGTAAACCTTCGACGATATTTCATAGGAACTTTACATTCATTTACACCTTTTGTGTTTTTCTCCTTCAGTCTTGCTCGGGAAATAATATACAGGGCCATATACATCGAACCAAGCCTTTGTGACCCACGCTATCTTATCAACAATTGTTTTTGTCTACCTACATTTATAAATACAAATTAAACTAAGCACAGCTGACTATTAAAGGATGAAAAATTTTAGCGGATTTTGACGTCATTCGGGGGTCTTTTTTATTTTCATCTAAACCGTGAATTTATTTTGCTCATGCTCAGTTTCGAAAAACCACTATATATAAAATTCACTGTTCCTTATCTATAATGTGTTATCCGAATGTGTTAAAATTATCCAATTTTCTAACAAGAAACATCTCAAGTTGATGTTAAAACTGCAGCGAAACATTGTTGATTTGCTTAAGATGGAATGACCTATTACGACATGTCTCTAAGTTGTATTTAGATACATTGTATTTATTTTCAATTTTTCTAGTTGACTTGTTCATCTATATCACATATGATTCATTATTGTACATAATTAAGTTAGCATAAAATTTGTATTTTATATGAATACTACCTTATGAAAATTGAGATGATTCGGGAGGCAGACACGAGACCCTTGCACTGGACCTGATATATATTATATGGTCATAATTATTTTGTGTATTCATTCTTAATCTCTTGTTTGTGGAACTTCCAGTGAGTCCGCTAAACTATCAATAAATATTCCTTCAACAACACGTCTATAACTTAGTTTTAAAAAATAAAACAAAAAATAAAAAGCGCTTACCATTCTTTCTTGGTGTAATTGGACATTCAAGTATCTGAAACATTCCTTCACAGCCTTGGTCAAGCCACCACATAGATTCGTTATGATGATACGTAGAACCTTGCTCGCAAGAGTAGAAAGATGTTTGCTCTACAACGTTGATCATCCGAATATAATAACCTTTAGTAGCCAGATGCACTCTGGGAATTAAATGCGGGCTGCTTCCGTTTCTGTAGTTAATAATACAGTCTGAAAATGTTTTTAAAAAGATATTTAACTATTAGAAAAAGCAATACCAGTGAATAAATCAAGTGTGTTTTATTTTTTATTTATTTTTTTATGCATTTCATTCCTGTGGAAACATCTTGAAATATATGGCCATATCTACACATTTCGTCTTTTTTACAATTATGTTCACCCTGTGCAAGGCCCGAAAGCCACTCGAGGTAGAAGGTTACAAAAATGTCCAGCTTATGCTAATAAATGTGGAAAATAACGTTTTTTAATCCTAGACTTTAACTGGTTAAGAATGTAGTGATAGGGGAAGTACCCTCTTGGGAGTCGGTTCCACAAAGCAGAGGTTCGTTGGAAGAAGCTTCTCCATCTCACCAAATAAATACGAAGAGAAGGAGGGCTGGTTCGCTACAATGTGCGTGGTATGACAGGTCTTAGCCGTGATGGTTAGAACTGGTGGAACTAAGGTTTGTAGTTCACCTGAACCCTTTCTATGGAAATAGCGATAGAGCAGTGATATGCTTGAGACGTTTCATCTGTGAGAAAAGGGCTGAAAGATGGAAAATAGTTCATCGCCCACAAAGACGCAGAAGCGCTTTTGGATTCTGTTACGCTTTCAGTTGCAAATCATTTTTTAACGGCTGGAATCCTAGCCTCACACTTAACCTTTCTCTTAGATATTGTTAACTAAATGTACCCAACTAACATTGAGCATTCTAGAGATGTTTCAGATGCGTTGTATTTTGGTTGGCCTCAATTGACTATCTTCTTGACCTCAATCGACTCTCTTCCTGACCCCAAGCAACTAGCTTTTTGACCCCAATCGACTCTTTCTGGCACCAATCGACTATCTTCTTGATTCTAATAGACTATCTTCCTGACCCCAATCAACTATCTTTCTAGCCACAATCTACTAGCTTTCTGGCCCTAGCAGACTATCTTCCTGACTCCAATCAGCTATCTTCCAGACCCCAACCAACTATCTTCTTGCCACCAATCATCTGTCTTCCTGGTCCCAATCAACTAGTTTTTTTTCACCCAATCGTCTATATCCTTGACCACAATCAACTATTTTCCTTACCCCAATGAACTATCTTCCTGACCACAATCAACTATCTTTCTGGCTTCAATAGACTATCTTCTTGACCCAATCAACTATCTTCTTGACCCAATCAACTATCTTCCTGACCCCAATCGACTATCTTCCTGACCACAATCGTCTATCTCCCAGATCCACTATCAACTATTCTCCTGGACCCAATCGAGTATCTTCCTGGTCCCAATCGACTATCTTCCTGACCTCAGCCAACTAGCTTTTTGACTCTAATCGACTCTTTCTGACGCCAATCGACTATCTTCCAAACCCTAATCGATTATCTTCCTGGACCCAATCAACTATCTTTCTGACAACAATCAACTAGTTTTCTGACTTCAACAGACCAGGTGTGTCAAACTGACGACCAGCGGACCGCATGCGGCCTTTTACCTGCATTTTGGCGGCCCTCACAAAGGTTTCTATAATTGTTGTATATGGAGAATTTTTGTTGAAATACCTAGAAGTAGGGGCGTACCTGGATTTTTTTAATCTCTTCCTCAGATTTTTAAGAACTTCAAAAAGTTTGCCATAAATATATTTATGGCGTTGTTTGTTTCCACATATGTCTGTGAGCAGTTATTTTCGTTTATGAAGGCCACAAAAACGTCTCACAAAACCAGATTAACTGATGAACATTTGCCATCTTTGATCAAAGTGGGATCTACACAGACATTCCAACGTGATATATCGAGAATAGTTAGTCTAAAGCGAAGTCAATCATCAGGACAACAAAATAATGATTAAATTGTAGTACCTTATACTGTAAGTATTTTGTGTTTAAAGTTTACCTACCACTAGCTGTGATTAATGTAAGACTGTAAACAGGCACGGCCCTCGAGGCTGCAGATATGGCCGAGTTTAGCATGCCTGCAATAGATTATCTTCCTGGCCCAATCAACTACCTTCCTGACCACAATCGATCATCTTCCTGACTCCAATTAACTAACTTCCTGCCTCAATCATCTATCTTCCTGGCCCAATCAACTAGCTTTCTGACCCCAATCGTCTATCTCCTTGACCACAATCAACTATTTTCTTGACCCCAATCAACTATTTTCCTGACCACAATCAAGTATTTTTCATGATCCCAAATAACCATCTTCCTGAACCCAAACATCTTCCTGACCCCAACCAACTATTTTCCTGGCCCCAATCATCTTCCTGACCCCAATCGATTATCATTACCGCTCATTCCAGTGTTGTCATAACGTTATGGTAATCTTAAGAAGTGGGACTATTTGGTCGCACTGATCAATTATAATATCAGAATACTTTTTCTTAACTCAAAATACGTATAGAAGGTATCAAATTTATTTTTCTATTTTTTTAAATTAAGAATAAGTTATTTTGACAATGAACACATGTTACAATGTCTTCCTGTAATGCGTTATCCATCTTCTGGTAACGCAATGTTACAAGGCAACGTATTTGCAACATTAAAAGGTTACATTGTAGGCATGTTGTAGTTTACAGGAAATGTTTTTGCAACCTTTATGTAACGCTATAAAACATTGTAACAACGTATTTTTTTATCTAGATAGGGAGCCCGGTGTGTCTTGTTATTTAATATATTGCTAGAGTTAGGGGTGATGGATTCATGCCTTTTCTGATGGCATTCGTATGAACGCATACCAGGTCATAGTTCAAATCGTTCTTAATCGCCTATAAATAAATACCACAGAATGAGCGAAGCGTTTTTACATGTATTTAAACAAAGAGATTTCGTAAATACCATGTCTTTCAGAACCTAGGTGATCATGGATTTCCACAGATTTATTTTCTTTATTATCTGTGAATTGCCATGACGTCTTGGGAAAGATAGTATAGTGGTTTCCCCTTCCCTTCTCCTATATTGGTTACCTTTTCTGAGATGTCATTTCAGGACGGAAGCGATCATGAGTCTCCACAGACTCCTTTTCTTTAGTGTCAGTGAATTACCATAACTTCTTGTGAAAGATAGTAGAGTGGTTTCCTGTTCCCTTAACCTAAACTAGTTCTCTTTTCCTAACCTGGTTACATTTTTTAGAGACCATGTCCTTTAACGACGGAAGTGGTCATGGCTCTCCACAGATTCCTTTCCTTTATTATCTGTGAATTACCATGACTTCTTGGGAAAGATAGAGGAGTGGTTTCCCTGTTTCCTTCTCCTAAACTATTTCCCTTTTTTTAGATGCAATACCCCTTCAGGGCGGAAATAATCATGGCTCTCCACAGACTCCTTTCCTTTATTATCTGTGAATTGTCATGACTTCTTGGGAAAAAAAAGTAGAGTGGTTTCCCCATTTCCTTCTCCAGACTATTTAACTTTTTTTAGATGTCATGTCCTTTCGGGACAGAAGCGATCATGACTCTCCACAGATTCCCTTCTTTTATTATCTGTGAATTGTCATGGCTTCTTGGGAAAGATTGTGGTGTGGTTTCCAGTTGCCTTGTCTGCGGTTTTGAATTCTGAGTTGTCCTTCTCTTAGACTGGTTGCCGCCCAAGGCTAGATATTCCAGTTTAACCTGATTTTTAATTCCTAGCTGGAGGGAGAAGAGGTGGATTCATACCTTTCCCAAGGACTTTGGTGTGAAAGTGAACGCCACAGACTTGGCTGGGTTCCGCTTTCCGTGCGTATAACCACTACGCTACCCGCATATCCTCAGCAATGAGAATCAAGTATCATATCAATTGCGGCCTGACACCTGGCTCTAGTGCAGACATGGGCAACCATTTTCGAACAGTAGGCTGCACGATGCGCAGTACATCACAAGGCGGGCTACACTACTAAATAAAATTAAAAAAAAAAAAAGCAGGAAAATTGCATCAAAGACACCGCAGCCATTTTCCCAAAATATGAGCATGCGCATAGGCTTCTACCTTAAAAATGGGGAAGAGTCGATTTTTTTCTTTGCGGAAAAGATTTCTTCTATAATTAAAAAAATTATGTCTTGTTATTAGTATAATACTATCACTGATGAGAGAGTGATTAACACACACCTCTGCGCGTGATTTGTTTCTGACTTATTCATTTGAAAATACAAAAATATTTGTAAAAGAAGAAGGATATTTACTCTCGAGAGAAAAATAATTATCGTTGACGTTTCCTGTTTTTCAAACAAAAGATGTTTGACGGAATGAACGTCCTTAGTGACAATCGCCAATGTTTTAAAACGATGAAAACGTTACCTTCAAGGAAAAACTTACAAAATTAATGAATCATTGTTTATGTATGTGGTTGTGCTTGAGAGTGTGTGTGCAAACAAGTGAGAACGAAAAGTAACAAACAACATTTTAATATACGTTATTTTCCTCATGAAATTAGGCGTGCCATTATGAAAACCAACGTCGAGATCTCATCAATTTACAGTTGAACTGGTTAGATGTAACTGTAAATTCTATGCTAACAGTTTCTTTTCCTGCACTTCTCGCTTGTGGAACTCCCGTCCGGCTCCATGCTTTCCTGCCAACTTTAATCTGCACAGATTTAAATGCACTGTCAATCGCTATCTACTGTTCCTCTTATTACTCTTTTCTCTTTCCGATCATTATTAATATTTCTGTCCCTATTTCTTTCCACGCCCAGTAATCCTTTGTGGCTTTACTACCTTGCATGGGGCGAAAAAGATTAAAATACACACACACACCAGTTACTGAAAATCTGCTCTGAATCATAAAATAAAAAATACAATAAAACTAAGACATTATTTAATTAGAAAAGCTTTTAATTGCTTTTATGAATAAATCATATTATGGACACTATTGTCTTAAGAAAATTGAATAATGAATATTTACAATATTTGTTTCACTTTTTTTTCATTTTAATTAGAATAATTTAAAAAAGATTTAAATCTTTAAAAAATCTATATTACTTTGGCCTTTTACGTGACATTGTTATTAAGTAAAATCTATATTTACTAATCATAAGTGGAAAAGCTTAGTACAATTCATCAAACACCAATATTTTAAAAAGAATTTAGTATTTTTTGTATGAGTATAAACGTGCCGATTCATGTAGATACGGGTGTCCATATTCGCCATTGTCAGAAAATAAATGCGATGACTATATTCAATTTAAAGCAAAAGTATCTAACCTTCTATAAAAACATTAGATTGCTGAGAAATTTTTTAAATTAATGTAAATATCTGTATTCAAAATCTTCTTACCATGCATTGGACATTCTTCCAACTTGAATTCTCCGGCGCAACCATATCTTACCCACCAACTAGTCAAGGAATGGCCATACATAACGTTTCGAACGCATGGCTGGAAAGAAAACTTCTTGAGGAGCTCCATAGATTTAAAAACGTAATTCTTTGAGGCTTTTATTGTGAATTCCTGCGTGCTGGTCGATACGGCTTCTTGTTTGAAAACGTGACAACCTGCAGTGGAATAAGTTAAAAAAAGAACCTATTAACAAACAGTTGCCATAGGGTTTCTTTACGATAAACAATTATTATATATCGTATTTCTCGCTATATAATACGTATCAATGCGTAACACGCAACTACATGTCAAGAAAGATTTGCGAAAAAAAAATCATTGTCTGTTGTAGATTTTGCTCTGAATGCGTCTTGATATGTAAGCTCCGTGTTTTTCTTAACTTGAAATTATACAAGGAAAAGGGTACGAAACTACTATGTGATATATGTCCTCCTGTGTGAGAGTGAATGCTGAATGATCTCCTCAAAAGATGAAGGGGAAACTTGAAGCATCAGAAATGTGGCTCTACTGAAGAATGCTGAGGATACCATGGACCAAACATATGAGTAACGATGAAGTTTTGGAGAAAATGGAAACAAAAAGGAAACTAATACAGAAAGAGACAGTTGAGGTTTCTAAAGCATGTTATTAGGAGGAGCCATTTGTAATCATTGATCTTAGAAAGCTGTATACGGCTAGCAATTTAAATATTTCTGAACATGTTTGGCGCCATACATGACATCCATATGAAAGCCTCGATCTGATGAGGTTATTTAAGTAAATGATTCAAGTTTCCAGGTTGATGATTTGATTTTGTAGCAATTTACTGTGTTATGTGAAACTACACCTGGAATAGTCTATGTTCAATTTCCTTTTCTCCTATACTAAATTTCTTATAACTGATCACTATACTGAGGTATTTAACGTGTTTGGTATTTACTAATTCTGCATCCTGTATTTTTATGATGGACTCATTCCAGATCCTAGTTTCTCTTTTAGAAAGGTTAAAATGACTCCTATTTTTTGAACACTTGGTAGGGGTGTTGATTTTCTATTTAAGGTCATTCTTATCTCAACTATGAATACTTATATAATCAAAATGGTTTGGTTTGTTTTACGGCATATCAACCTCAATGGGTTATTTAATGCCGAAAAAAAAATTTATTTCTGGTAATATTTTTCTTCAAGAATGTATAGCTGGTAACATCTTTTTCCCTCAAAAATGTATAGCTGGTAATATTATTTTTTTCAAAAGCGTATAGTTGATAATACTATTTTTCAAAAACATACAGCTGGTAATATTATTTTTCAAAAATGTATAGCTGGTAATATTATTTTTCCAAAACGTATAGCTGGCAATATTATTTTTTTCAAAAATGTATAGGTGGTAATATTATTTTTTTTTCAAAAATGTATAGTTGGTAATATTATTTTTCCAAAACGTATAGCTGGTAATATTATTTTTTTCAAAAACGTATAGTTGATAATACTATTTTTCCAAAACATACAGCTGGTAATATTATTTTTCAAAAATGTATAGCTGGTAATATTATTTTTCCAAAACGTATAGCAGGCAATATTATTTTTTTCAAAAATGTATAGGTGGTAATATTATTTTTTTTCAAAAATGTATAGCTAGTAATATTATTTCTCCCAAAACATATAGCTGATAATATTATTTTTTCGGAAAACGTATAGCTGGTAATATTTTTCAAAAACGTATAGCAAAGCAAAACTCTATTCTTTCAAAAAAATATAGCCGGTAATATTTTTTCAAAATTGTACAACTGGCAACATTTTTTTACCACATACGTATTATCAGAGGCCTTGCTGTTGAACGTAGTTTATCGTCATACCCAGGACGCGTATGCAGTTTATCGCATACCCAGGACGAGATCTGGATTTGGGGATGCTGTTGGACGTAGTTTATCGTCATACCCAGGACGCGGATGTAGTTTATCGTCATACCTAGGACGAGATCTGGGTTTGGGGATGCTGTTGGGCGTAGTTTATCGTCATACCCAGAACGCGGATGTAGTTTATCGTCTTACCCAGGACGCGGATGAAGTTTATCGTCATACCCAGGACGTGAATATAGCCTGGGAGTTAACTATTTGCCCATAGCTGGGACCCTAACAGGTGTTACCACCCCAGGTCAGGGTGGACCTGGGAACACCAGCAATTAAGAGGTGGTTCAACGCTCCTCAAAACCTCCTGATCAGAGGCTTTGCTGTTGGATGTAGTTTATCGTCTTACCCAGGACTCAGATGCAGTTTAACGTCATACCCAGGACGGTCAAAATGGATTCGTAGAGATATTATAAACAAATCAAAATAAAATATAAAATAATTATACTAATGAAAATTATAAATAAAATAAAACAATAAAAGTTAGATAAAATAAATTAAATAAAAATTAAAAATAATAAAAAAAAATACTCCCAGCATGCAATAAAAACTATTCCTGCTAGAAATAAAGACATCCCACCAAAAGACTTTAAATTCAAACTCTTCACCACGAACCTTGGTACGGGCAACACATGTCCAACTTCTCTCTGTGATATGGCTTGTAATACTACGGAGTAAATTTTCCCTTTTATCACATGTGCCATAAAATAATTGTAACCTAAAAAATACAGACACCAATACACACAAAATATAAATTAATTGTATGAAATTAACATAAAATTTGCCATCTTTTCCTGTTATTTGTGTATGTTTTATTTCCTGTCAAATATGCTTTTATCTCCGTGAACACGAAGCTAATTTCTGCTGCTATGATGTGAGTGAATACTCTACAACCTCCTCATCATCAGTACTTTGTCCTCGGATGGAAAGCAGGATCGTTTGCTTCTATTGGTTGATTCATTTGAGATGTAGTATGGAATGCTTAAATGGTCAGTGCCCATCTCTTCACATTTGTGTTTGTAAATGTGTAGGATAGTCTAAGAAAAGATTAAATAGACTGTGACACTCATTTTCTCCTTGTCGCATTCATGATGAGGTTTAAAATGTTTCCGTATTGGTGTCCTCGCCAGGCATGTAAGATTTTGTTGATTTATATAATTCCTCTATTAGATCAATGCATTCAGTGGATTCGAATGATAACAATATTTCGTTTAAAAATCGAATAGAATATAAACACCTGAATCGTTGTAAAGACAACGTGATTCTCGCTCGAAAAATTCATGGCATTTTTTTTACCCAAAACGAGGCTTTCGAGACATTCAAGGTCGATGGTTTTAGTGGAAATGGTAATGATAAATGAGGTGTGTAAAATGAGTGGAAAAGAAGGTTGTAGATAGTGGGGATTAAGAGGATAAGGAGTATACATAACGATTGATACTTGACATGAATAGGTTTGTATTGTAATGTAGAGGGTTACTGTCAAAATGGTTATGATGAATGAGGAGTGTGATATGAATGAAAGAGTTGGTAAGATAGTGTAGATTATGAAGACAAAGAGAATAGATTACGATTGAACCATGACTTGAAGATATTAATATTGTAGTGTAAAAGATTACTGTCAAAATGTTTATGATGAATGAGGTGTGTGATATGAATGAATGACAGAGGAGGTGGTAGGAAGTGAAGATAATGAGGATAGATAACAATGGACCTTTGACTTGAAGAGGTGTAGTGGACCGTGGGGGTGAAATGGTGATGAGATATCAGAAGGTTAAACTTTCCTGCTAGTCGGTCCAGCTACATAGGAATGTTGGACTTTAATGAAGTTCAAAGAAGACAAAGAAAACAAACAAGACCGATATACATGGGTAAACAAATATATATTATGGGTAAACAAATATATTAATACACGAAGACATGAAAAGTTACATAGTGTTTGTATGGAGAAGTTATGTGTGTGTGTTGAGTGTCCGTACGTACTTATATTGTCCTTAGCGTGTTCCCAGAATATGAGAAACGCTGTATGTGTGAGAGGTCACATATTGGTGTAAGTGAAAAAGAGAAAGTTTTATACCTCGCCTCCGCACGAGGTAGCGGCCCAAGGCCTGAGTGGAAAAAGAGATTTTACCTCATCTCCACGCGAGATGGCCGCCCGAGGCCTAAGTCGGAAAAGAGAAAGAGGCGAAAGGTCAACCAGTATTTATACTCGTGGGAGAGAGACCCCTGTTGAAGGATTAAGGAAATGAGGAGGAGCTAACTCCGACAGAGGTCAAGATTGCTGTGTAGAGGGTTACTGTCAAAATGGTTATGATGAATGAAGTATGTGATATGAATGAATGAAAGAGGAGGTGGCAGGAAGAGAATATTATGAGGATAGGGAGGATAGATAAAGATTGACCCTTGATATAAAAAGGTTAAGATTGTAATACAGAGGGTCACTGTTAAAATGGTTATGATGAATGAAGCATGTAATATGAATGAATGAAAGAGGATGTGATAGGATGTGAAGATTATGATGATAATAAGGAGTATAGATAATGATTGAAACTTGGCTTAAAGAGGGAAAGATTAAAATATTCGGGGACGCACTCACACGGGAGCCTGTTCCACAAAATGTCGGTTCTCTTAAATCTGTCAGAGTGAAACCTTTTCTTTAAATTTGGAATATAAAGGAAATAAGGTTGATTTGACTTCGCGGAAGTAGCATTACCTGTCGTAGCAGTAAAGGTGTGGGGACATTATTATTATTAACATATGAAAATAAAAAATAAAAAATAATAATAATAATGAATATCATAAATAAAATAAAATAAATAACATTTAAACTTTGTTTAAAATAAAATAAATAAATAAAACCAAAATCATAAAAGTACTCCCAGAATGCAATAGGAACTATTCCTCACTATTTACATTATTCGGACTATTGTTCTCATCTTTGTCACCATATTTATTACGACGATTTCGGTCGTTGTACGCTCCGGCCTTCAGGTGGTTGAAATGTCGAACTGAACCCTTTATTTTGCTCACTGGGGTAGACAGTTCTAGATCCAGGTGCCATGTCTAATGGATGTCAGTTATCAGTTATCTCCTGTTAATTCCCCTCTCCAAGTTCTCCACCGCCTTAACCAGGTATTGAACTCACACTCTTTGGGTCCTGTCACTGGATCTAACTAACGCCTTTATCCACTGTGCCATGTGTCCTTGAGGAACTCGGAGAGGGGAATTAACAGGAGATAACTGATAACTGACATCCATTAAACATGGCACGTGGAACTAGAACAGTCTACCCCAGTGAGCGAAATAAAGGGTTCAGTTCGACATTCCAACCACCTGAAGAAGGCCGGAGCGTACAACGGCCGAAACGTTGTAATAAATATGGCGATAAAGATGAGGACAATAGTCCGAATAATGTTAATAGTGTACATAATACCTCATCTCAGAAATATAGACAGATACTGAAATACAAAAATCATTTATTTTTTTGCTGAACAATATACATATAAATAGTTACATTATTTGTCAAAATAAAAATAGTCTTAGCATTTGTTTCAAGTATAAATCTAAACCAAAGTAAAAAAAAAAGAAATAAGGGGAGTATTCTTTTCTTTGTTACCAAGAAAAGAATACAGAGCTGTTACATGACACCTGTTCTTCTTTACGGCAGCGAATATTTTACGATTTCCTCAAAGATGAAGAAAAGACTCGAGGCGATGGAGATGTGGTTCTACAGAAGGATGCTAAGGATATCAACGAGCAACGATGAAGTTGCAAACAAGGAGGAGGTTTATACTTAACATCAGGAAGAGGCAGCTGAAGTTTCTGGGACACATAATGAGAAAGGAGGGCCTGGAGAATCTGATACTTACGGGTCGGATAGAGGGAAAGAGAGACAAGGGAAAACAATGCGTGACATACCTGGCGGGCTTAAACAAGTGGATGACAGAACGTGGTCTGGGGGAGTTAGCAGAGGGAAGGAACTTGTTGAGAGCTGCAAGGGATAGAGGGAGGTGGAGAGCCATGATCACCTACGTCCTGGAAGGACATAGCACATAAAAAGAAAAGAAAAAAATAAACCAAAAAATCAATGTAACAGATATGCTTGTTTTTTTTTTTTGCTTTTTTTTTGTTTTGTTTTGTTTGTTTTTTTTCTGCATAACGCTCGTTTTATTACCACAGCGCTTTAGTGGCGAATAACGTCAAATGTTGTGCGTTTGTGAAATAACATATAAACTGAAATTCAAGTGTTTGAATTTAATTTTCGCGACACCAGCATTTCCCTTCGCGACCCCAAATGAGGTCGCGACCCATACTTTAAGAAACGCTTCTCTATAGCATGCAACCTTTAAATGCATATAAATAAATTACACAAAACAAATAAAATTATATGATTTTAATTTACAATTTGACGTGCTTTTAGTGTTATTTTCTTGTATGTTTTTTTATTCTTGTGAACACTAGGCTATGTCTGCTGGTATGATGTAAGTGACGCCACAAAGTCTGAACTGGTGGAACTTAAGAAAGGAACTCTTCTGAACATTTGCCATGGAGGTAGCGATAGAGTAGCGGTCGGCTTGTGATGTTGCATTTGCGAGAAGGAAGAAAAATAGACTGTCTCTGGTGTTCTACCAGAGCAGGAACTAGAATTGAAGAAATTTTTGAAGAATTACTATTAAGAGGAAACACTGGTATAAGATTTTCTTTTTTTTATCAATTCGATGTGTCATTTCAAAGAAATCTCTCTATTAATTATCCTGCGGCGATAAACGTCAACATCAAAGAGGACATTTCATTTGTGCGTGTTAAAATCACGATCTATCAATTGAAGCAGCAAAACGTAATATTCTTCTATGGGCCTTTTCTTCTTCTTCTTCTTCTTCTTCTTCTTCTTCTTCTTCTTCTTCTTCTTCTTCTTCAGGACGTTGGTGATCATAACCCTCCCCAATCTCCTGTTCTTTGCAACTCCTAACATATTTTGTCTTTGTGCTATCTCTCCTAAACCCAGTTCTGCCAATCATTTATACAAGCTCACTAGGTAGTTATACGCTATTTTTCTTTGTCTTTCTTGACTTCATTCTGTTCTGTGAGTATCAAATTTTCCAAGCATTCTTTCCTTATTATGTGCTCTAGAAATGTCAATTATCTATTTCTGATATTAGTTATAGGTTTCCCATTTGTTTCTATTTTCTCTAAAACTTCGTCGTTGCTCACATGTTGAGCACATGTGTAGGAGTTCTTGTAGTTTCCGTTCTATGTCTGCTATCAACACTGTGTCATCTGCATATTTTATGTTGTTAAGATTGTAGCTGCCGATAATGAATCCTGGTAGGACTTATAATTCTCTCAGAATCCCCTCACTGTATAGATTGATTAAGTCCCGTGTGCAACCCTTTCAGTAGGAGTTCTTGTAGTTTCCTTTCTGTGTCTGCTATCAACACTGTGTCATCTGCATATTTTATGTTGTTAAGATTGTGACTGCCGATAATGAATCCTGGTAGGACTTCTAATTCTCTCAGAAACTCCTCACTGTATAGGTTGATTAAGTCCCGTATGAAACCCTTTCAGTAGGAGATCTTGATCTTGTAGTTTCCTTTCCGTGTCTACTATAAACACTCAGATATTGTTAAGATTGTGGCCGCTAATAATGAATCATTGTAGGCATTCTACTTCTCGCAGAATCCCCTCATTGTATAGGTTAATTAAGTCCCGTGTGCAACCCTTTCAGTAGGAGATCTTGATCTTGTAGTTTCCTTTCCGTGTCTACTATAAACACTCAGATATTGTTAAGATTGTGGCCGCTAATAATGAATCATTGTAGGCATTCTACTTCTCGCAGAATCCCCTCACTGTATAGGTTAATTATGTTCAGTGAGCGAGTAAACTACGCAAAAGGTCAACAAATATGTGTAAACCCCTTCGATACAATAGTATATTACTTGTTCTCTGTGAGACAAAAAGCAATCCGCCTAAATTTATACAAGGGAATATTTCCAATGCGTTCCCTGACCCCCAAAATAATTTCTTTTGTCTGCCTGCTTCAGAGTCGAATCTCTAGGCCTGGCTAATGTAGAAGCGTCTCTGTGAGGTGGGAGCGGATTGGCAGTTATCTTCAGATGTGGATATTTCTCCTCGCTTTCATGAAATGAAATTCTTTACTTTTCCCTCTAGATGGGTCCTTATATATCTACCAGTTATGCAGTTAACCCTACGTATACACATCCTAAGCTTAACTGGGTCGGCCACCTCTTTAAATGTCAACGGTGCCACTGACAGATTGTGAGGCGAGGATCTAATCTTCGTTGCAGAAATCTCGTACAACTATTTTACATTCAGTTCTTTGACATCATTCTTCTTTCGTAAATGTGAAAATCTTCTTCCTATTTTAGTGTATCGAAAACGGATACTAATGTAGGGTGTTCGTAGACTGGCTGCCACGCATGGCTATACAGTCCAATCTTCTCCTCTCTTTAACCCATTCCTGTGTGGGTAAGAGAAGAGATGGTGTCATCTCTTCCCCAATTATATTAGTACAATATTGAACCAAGCGCTACTGCTAGAAAAGACAGAGGGAAGCCACGTCACGTCGGTGAGAAAATTACTGAAGCCGAGATGCCAGGTCAGGATCGATTACATTGCAGACCCTTCTTTGAATTTTGAACCAAGAAGCTGTTAGGATAGAACTTACGGTTATATCTAACCATTTGAACTATAAAATGATGAGACACTGCCACCAATATAATAGCAAACTTAAATTCATAAAGTCTACGGGCTAAAGAGGAATGCTCATTAGAACAATTACGATAAAAATGTTTATAGAAAATGCACAAGGTAGATACGTTACGGTGGTGGGAAATTGACTGAAGCTGAGATGTTAGGTCATGACCAATAATGTTGCAGATTCTTCTTTGTATTTTATCAAGCATCTTTAGATACATAGAAGAAGCTCCAGACCAAATGTGAAAGTAATATCCAATGCATGGACGAATGGTAGATTTATAAATGTGTAAGACAGATTATGACGAAAAGAATTGTTTAGTATGTCACAGTGAACCAACTTTACAAAGGTTGAAGTCATGTTTTTAGTAAATTCAATAAAATTTTATAAACGCGGACATCTACTTGGAGAAGTTTACTAAAGTAAGTGACATATTCGTTGGGCCCAATACTCGTTTGTCTCTACAGTAATAAAGGGATTATCCATAATTTTCAACACTCTTCTGGATAATGAAGGGATTATCCATAACTGACAACAGTATTATGGCTAATGAAGGGATTATCCATAACTGTCAATAGTATTATGGATAATGAATGGATTATCCATAGCTGTCAACACTATTCTAGATAATCAGTGGATTATCTGTAGCTGTTGCAATCTATCACGTTCTTGTTTTACAGACCATTTTTATACAACTTCAGATAGCTGACTTTTGACTTCAGAGTTGTCCTTCTCCTAGACTGGTTGCCAACATCAGTTCAGTCTCTCCTGATATTTTATCCAAAGCTGGATGGGGGGAGAAAGAAATGAATTCATACTTTTCTCAAGATAATTTGTGCAAAAGTGTATATAACGAACTCGACCGGAATTCGAACTCAGCTCGTTAACTGCTGCACTATCCACACATCCAAAACGTGGTTAGGGGTGCTTGTTTGTACAGAAAATGCAAGAAATATTTTGATTGGCCACAAATGTAAAACTCTCAAACTGAGTTTTATAAGCTTTAATTTGAAGTCAACAAAGCTAGGAATACTGTTTCAAGGCACGATTTAAAGCCCTTCTTTGTGCACCTCATCCTTTTAGTATTCTGATCATGAAAATTGCATTTCTTGTTCCAGTGTCTTGAATAAAGCTACATAGTTCTTGCTCTACCTAAAGTCTAATTCTTTTAAAGATCTGTTCATTAAAATGCTAATTATTAGTTTAGATATGTAGCGTATCTGAGTTTTGAATTAAGAGTTGTTCTTCTTCTAGACTGGTTACCAACCACATCTAGATAGTTTAACCCAAAGCTGTGAATAAGAGATGAATTCATGCCTTTCCCAAGAGTATTTGTGCGAAAGTCAATATCACATATTCGACTGAAATTCGAACGGCTCGCCGATTTCTATTTCTAAGACGTTAACCATTGCACTACCTGCACACCCATGTTAAAATAAATAAAACGTAAGTCTTTGAAATTATATTTCCAGCAAACCGGTATCTCTATAAATGCCTTCAACGAACTTAATAGATGTTTAGGTCAAATTACTTAAAAACAAACTTTAAAGAAATGTCTTAGATTTTTTTGTATTTAAACCACACTATAACATATTACGGCTTACATTGATACTGGTCATTTTTTGTCACATAGGAGTGTCCTCAAGACATTTACAAATTGTAATGTCGCATAAAGAATCATGTACAAGTCTATGGAGGTCAACACGGAAAAGCAGCGATGTCGCATCGTCGCTCTGACTTAAAAGAAAACAAGTACTTTAAAACTATTTAAGACGGCAAATCTTCATTTATATTCTCGACTCACCTTTAGTATAATAAACTTTTTTGGTAGAACATCATTTTTGAGTTCGATGAATAGAGGCACAATGGAGTAATAGTTAGCGGCTCGAATTAACGAATCAGAGAGCCGAGTTCGAATTCCAGTCGATTTCATTACATTCACTTACGCGTTAATACCCTTGGGAAAGGTATGAATCCATCTCTCCTATCCCAATCTATGGGGTAAATAACAGGACAGACTGGGTCCTATAGCCTTGAGTTGCAATCAGTCTAAGAAAAGGAAACTCTGAATCCAAACCACCTGCTATCTTGTCGTTCCTGTCTCTTTAGGCAAAGTCAAATCCACCTCTGAGAGGAGGAACGGGGTAACCTCAACGTCCTCGGTGCAAAAAGAACCGACACGCCATTATATTCTACCCTAACTGTCACCATGAACCACAATTATGAGATGAAGGGAAGTGGTGACGACAGCGGCGGCGCAAAATGCGCTAACTGGATAAAATGATGAGGTGTGATGAATGTGTAGGTTGGCACAGGAGTTTTTTAATCATTTCACCTCAAGCAAGGTGATAAAGGCACTAAGATGTAAAAAAAGAAAATGAGAAAAGACAATAGAAGAACAGGCTTCAGGAAGACAGAAGATGGCAATTTATGATTCATTTAAATTTTTGAAGATTGTAGGTGACAGGGAATCAAGAAACCTGGACAGATTTCCACAGGCGAGAAATGCAAGAAATGTAACTGTTAGCATAGAACTTATGGTTACATCTAGCCATTTCAACTACAAAATGATGAGACATAACTGTCAATCTAGTACTGCATTTAAATTCATAAAGTCTAGATACCAAATTTAAACTTATGCCTTCATTTTTTTCTACATATTGCAATCATTTTGCGTAAAGTTCGTATTTTCTCGATTTCAGATAATAATTTGGAAATTTCCCAATAAATTTCAGTGAAATTTTCACTTTCGAAAATTATAGTTTATAATTATAGTTTAGATATATGGATGCATATACTTTAGATACACGGAATAAAGAAAGCGTCAGTTTAAACAGACACCAGCATGATATTGGCTTAACTGTTGCCATGCTTTTTTTACATATATTGTTACTATTTCGCTTAAAGTTAGTATTTTCTTGATTTGATATGAACAATTGGAAATTTTCTAACATATTTCAGTGAAATTTTAACTTTCCAAAACTGTAATTTATTATTATAGTTTTGATATATAGAAAAAAAACGTAGGTGTCTGTAGAAACTGACGCCAGGAGCATATGGGTTTAAACCAGTGTTTCTCAACTGGTGCTCCCCGGAACCTAGGGTTCCGCAAGAGATCGTTAGCAGTTCCGTGAGAAGCAGTGTAGCTAATGTATTTCTGTGTAATTTTTATTAAATTTTAGATTCGTAATTTCACTATACACGTACGACATATTGAAGGAAAATTTTTGGCTATTATAATAAAGGCTTCAATTTCTCATATTATAATAATCATCGGGAATGTATTTAGCAATGTCTATATGGCGTCAGGGTGAAACCGCCTTCACTGGACCTGTACGTGTCGGATTCGTGTATCGTTGAGTGACTCGTTCGAATACAGAACGCATACACAGTATCCATATATTATGCTTATCACGTGAATTACGATAAATTTTAAAAGCGATAGATATCAAGAATGGTATATAATGAATTTTTGCGGTGGGGTTCCATGAGACCCGAAAACTATTTCAAGGGTTGCACAATGGTAAAAAGGTTGAGAAATGCTGGTTTAAACTAACACTGTACTTACCATCTGATCTTTCTTCTGCATATATCCCTTCAAAAAGAATCGCACTACAAACGAGACCCCAAAACAGAAGACGCGTAGAAAAAGACGTGAAGTGATAGTAATCCATAGCGGACGGCGTTCTTACTAGATGACGCTGTTGCTTCACTAAATATTTACTCGGGAGAAACCAACTTACTGACAGCATGTCCGTCTTGATTTGTTATTTGATTAAAGCAACGGGCAGCGAACTAGCTTCTTGTCAACCTTTGTGTCATAAAGTATATAATGACGGTGTGACATGATTTTATTTTGACGTACTACGTAACGTTGTTTCCCATACGCACTTAGTTACATATACGCATGCGCACCCATGTAGATGTAGATTCATACTTGCAAAGGAATGCAGTCATTTTTTTCTAGGAAAATACCTGGTTTTACGTTCATATGTGCTCGTGCGCATTCATCATCTTTGTTTCTTTTCTCTACCAATAAAAATATAAATCGAATATCTCGAAAAAAAAAAACACGATATAAAATTCACTACTTTTTATCCATTATGTTGAATGCGTTGAATTATTCAGCTTTTAACAAGAAAAATTTCAACTTCATGTTAAAAATTACCGCAAAACATTGTTAATTTATTTAAGATGGAATGATCTATCATGTCAGTCAGTTGTGCCATGCGTGACATACGCTTAGGCGATCATGTATCGAAAGATACATGACTGACGAAGGAGATTTTTTCCCGCAGTAGGTTGCCATTTCTTTCTGTAGTAGACTAGTTGCCAACCAAGGCTATAGAACCTATTTACTGATAGCTGGGGGAGAAGAAGAAGTGAATGTAATAGATTCGACTGGAATTCGAACTCGATTCTCCAATTTCTTAATCCGTGCCGCTATCCATTACTCCACCGTGTCTCTGTCATGACATGACTCTAATTCGTATTTATATACATTGTATTTATTTTCAATTTTTCTACTTGAATTGTTCACGTATATCGCATATGATCCTTATTGTACATAATTAGGTTACAATAAAATTTGTATTTTATATGAGTAGGACCTTATCAAAATTGTGGTGTAATGTGGTGGGGGATCATAGATTGTGGGGGGGTACAGACCCTGTCACCGGCCCTGATTAGGATAGTCAATAGTTCACTTTCTTTGCATTTTTATAAGCATTTCACCCCAAGCAAGAAGGGTGTGCCACTAGTACGTAAGGAGCTACTGAGAGTGAAATTAAGGGAAAAGACTGGGTATGGGGGGATTGAGGAAAGGATAAAAAAGAAGAACAGAGAAGGATAAAAGAAGAACGGGGATCAAGGCATCAGAAGATGTCGATTGACATTACATTTAATTTTTTGAAGATTATAGTTATCAGGGAAGCAAGTAAGAGGAAGAGAGTTTCAATGTCGGGAAGTGCGAGAGAAGAAACTGTTGGAGTAGAAGAGGTGGTTACATTTAACTGTTTCGACAGTAAAAGAGTGGGACCTAGATTTTAACCTAGTAGCACGCTTAAATTCATGCAGTCGGGACCCTAGTGAAAATAGGTCTTCAAAGTAGACACCATAAAATAATTATAGAAAACACAGAGAGTAGCCACATTACGTCTGTTAGAAAGTTACTGGGGTCTAGATCCCAAGTCAGGACCTATCATATTGCATATCCGTCTTTGGATTTTGTCGAGAACCTCGAGATGAACAGCGGGGACACCAGACCATATATGGCAACAGTATTCCATGCATGGACGAATGGTTGATTTGTAGATGTGAAGGATGGACTCAGACGAGAAAAACCTTTTGGTGCAACACAGAGAACCGACTTTCCTTGCGCTAGATGCTGGTATTGATTGAATGCAGTTGTTCCACCTCAGGTTAGTGGAAAACGTAATACCTAGAAGGCGCAGTGAAGCGCTCTCGTGGAGTTGAGCATCAACCATACTGATAGGAGACAGGAAAGTTTCTCTATGGTGAGTAAATGATAGCAGTTTCGTTTTTGATGCATTAAAATTCACAAGCCATTTCCTGCCTCAGGCAACAAAAGATTGGAGGTTGTTTTCGAGACCAACGTCCAGGTTAACTTTGTCATCAATGTCGGATTTATTATTGAGACAGGAGTAAATGGTAGTGTCGTCTGCGTAAATGCCTACTTGGGACATATTCTAAATAATGCATTCGTAAAGTTTTTTCTCGTAGTCTCTGTTTCTTGCTGACTGTGTTCGCGTATCCCTTGAAAAGATTATAGTGTGTAGAATTCATGGATAGCATAGAATAGACAACTGATAATATTTGATTGCAAATTTATTCGTGGATATGCGGTGGTGTAATGGTGTAAAGCAACTCGGAATGATTGATTGATTCGTTTTTTACGGTTTATCAACTTTGTGTATGTTATTTAAAACCAGAAAATAAACTTAGATTGTAAGAAGATTTTTTTAGATAATAATCGTTTAATGATACTAATTAATCCATAGCTGGGGGAGAGAAGAGGTGGATTCATACCAAATCAGAATTTGATAAACAAGAAATTATTATGATATAAAGTGGGGCATCAATTCTATATCACAATCAATATATAAACTGATCCCTTACATTGTGGCCGCGGTAGTTTCAATACATTTATATCCCGGAGAATGTAAATAAAACTAAAAGACATGCCGGTGTAGCTAATCAGTATTCCATTGATTGATTCGTTTTCTACGGTTTATCAACCCTTTGCAGGTTATTTAAAGCCAGAAAATAATTTTATTAATGCGCAAGTGAATGTAATGGATTCAACTGGAATTCGAACTCGGCTTTCCGATTCTTTAACCTGAGCCGCTATCCATTACTCCACCATGCCTCTCTCGATGCCAACTCGTAAATCAATTCCGAGAATTGTTTTAGAGAGACACGTGTATACAGATTTTAATTGGCAGTTTAACGACGCCTTTACCGTTAGCAAGAAAAAAATGGAAGTAACAAAATATCAAATGGAGAGAATTCGTTTTTGAGATAAGTAAAAGAGTTTTTTTTATTTATTTCTCGTTACTTACAATATTTGCTTGTTCCGAGGTATGTCAGTCGAGGGAGACTGACATTTTGTTCGGGATATGACACAAAATAGTAGTCGAGATAAACTAATCTAATGCTATCGTCTTCGAGGCGTGTTTGTCTTCAAGGGCCTCACTAAGTCTGTGTGCAATGGTACTTAGGACGTCAGCAGTGGATCGGGCTGATCGAAACCCATACTGCTCGTCGCACAAAAGGTTGTTCCTATCTAGATGCTCGAGGACCACCTTGGTGATTAAAGTGTGGCGTTAACTCCACCTACTTTCCGGAAACCGCTCCTAGGGGACGCTCTCCGGACTATAAATACTCTGTGATAATTTTTCATAGTCTCTTCTTATCCTTTCCGCTTACACGTCAACATGTAAGTCTCTCGAGGGAAAACGCGTTTTCCATTGGGAAACGCATGAACAAGCCACATACACACATACGTACGCACATTCACTTACTTCACATCTTTTGGACTAAAAAGATTTTCGCATTTTTTGTTACACACACCATTGTCTTTGTCACTTGTACACCTCTCTTGTTAATACATTATCCTTTGTTTGTACATGTATCGGTTCTTGTTTCTCTGCATTTATTCAAGTGGACTCACATACCGAGTCCGTCATTTTTTGTTGTAGGTACTTCAGGAGACACGTGTTATTTCTCAACTCAAACACCGACGTTACTAACCGCTCGCAACAAAAGCATCAAAAAGCTTGCTGATGATACTGAGGTGACAAATGGATCTATTCTGTTACTGACATATTCATGTTTTAGGATTGATTCTTGTATTCTGCAAATGTATTTAGCAAATTGTCTAAGGATTAATCTGGGATTCATTTGAAAGATATGTCAAATGAGTTTGTTATTAAAGCGAGAATACAAAAAGCAAACATTCTATCGGGGGGGAAAAGACCAGAAGATTCGCGAACTTTTTATAATACGAAGAAACAAATTCTTTCATAAATTTATCAGTGTGATTCTAAAAGAGTGTAGTTGACATACGCCTCTTTTACATAGACAATATTCTGTAGTCAGGCTCTAATTTTTTTAAAATCGTATTAAGCAGTTTTATTTTGAATTTTTAACTTTAAGGCGTCTTGTTATTCATCCTGATCATCATCGTCTTACGACCATATAAGTAAATAACTCGAAGTGTCAAGATGACTACCGCGGACAGAAAGCGAATAGATTTACACCGCAGAACAGCGCTTACACGATGAGTTCGGTCCTTGCCGGGTCCCCTGTTATTGTGGCTTTATTATAAACCCAGAAAAAAGATATTTACTCTCTCTTAAAAGCACACACTTTCTCTTTCCCTCCCTCCCGCTATCTTTCTCACTCTTAGCGAAAGAAAGAGGCAGACGATCTCTTTTTCTCTTTAATGTCTTCTACCCCCTCTGCACAGTGAATGTGTGCATTCTCTTCTCTCTAATACATTTTACCCCTCCCTCTTCCTCTCTCTCTTTCTCTCTGTGCATAGATCTAAACAGAAATTGGAGCGCATACCTTCTTTTCTTTCATGCATTCTGTCTTCTCTTTCTTTTTTGCCCACCCTTTTCTCTCATTCACTCTGTATAGATCTGCACAAAGAATATGTATGAACTCTCTTTTCTCTCTCATGTCTTCTTCCCCTCTTTCTTTCTTTCTTTCTTTCTTTCTTTCTAGATCTGCACAAAGAATGTACACGGTCTCTCTTTCTTCTCTAATGCCTTCTCTCTCTCACACACACACACTCTCTCTATCTCTCTGTGTAGATCGGCACAAAAAAGGTATGCATATCTCCTTTTCTCTCTTATGCATTCTATCTTCTCTTTCCCTTTTCTAAGTGTAGCTTAGGTATGACACAAGGCCGAAATTATGGGGCTCCCAGTGAGGATCCAACTCACTACTGACTACGTAACTAATTTAGCAAGACAAGCTTGCTAACCATTATACCACGTCGAAGCGTCCATATGCTATGTATAGATCTGCAAAAAGCATATGTATATTCTCTCTCTTCACTTTCACGTCTTCTAGCCTTTCTTTCTTTTTCTTTCTTTCTTTTTCTTTCTTTCTTGATCTGCACAAAGAATGTGAACATTCTCTCCTTTGTCTCTAATGCCTTGTATCTTCTCTCTTTCGCTTTCTCTCATGCTCTTATTCACTGTCCTCTGGATAGATCTTCACAAAAAATGCTATACGGTCTTTTCTCTCTAATACTTTTATTTTCCCTCTTATTCACTCTCTCTAACACGCACACACACACACACACACACACACACACACTATATGTGTCTGGATCTGCAACAAGGAAGGTGTGCGTTCCTCCTTTTCTCTCTAGTGCTTTTTGCCCTCTCTCTCACTCTATCTCTATCTTTCTGTATAGATCGGTACACAAAGAATGGTATACATTCTCTATTCTCTCTCTAATGCCTTCTCTCTTTCTTTCACACACAAAATGGTATACACTCTTTTTCCTCTCAAATGAGTTTTATCCTCTCTTTCTCTGTATGTATAGCTTTGTACAAAAACGGTATACTTTCCTTTTAATGTTGTCTATCACCCATCTGTCTGTCTATATACAGTATACATTCTCTTTTTTCTCTCTAAAAACTTCTATCATCCTCTTTTTCATTAATACTTTTTCTTTAATACCTCGTATCCGTTATCTATCTATCTATCTATCTATCTATGTGTTTTAATATCTATCTATCTGTTGTAATGTTGGCTAATCCTCGTCGCCAAAATGTTGTAACCTAGGGAGAAGTTACTGAATAGAATAATCAAACGAAGGTTGGAAATGAACGATGATACTTCGGACACGAACAACAAACATAAGATTCGCCAGCTGCGTGTAGAGAAGTAGTCAACTGCTAGAAGTGAGTCAAGTGAATTCCACAATGAATCTCCAAATGCAGACCAACATACAGTATTTACTACTATATTTATGTGAATGGGGATATACCCATTATCGTCTGTAGGTATGCTACAACACTATCTATCTATCTATCTATCTATATAAATATATATATATATGTGTGTGTGTGTGTGTGTGTGTGTGTGTGTTTGTGCGTGTGTATGTGTCTTAATACTTTATCTATCTATCTATCTATCTATCTATCTATCTATCTATCTATCTACGTCTCTTAATATCTATCTCTCTGTCTATCTATCTATCTATCTATCTATCTATCTATCTATCTACGTCTCTTAATATCTATCTATCTATCTATCTATCTATCTATCCAGACTCTTTTTCATCTGCTTTTCCTCATTTACAACTAATGCAATATATATTCTCTTTCAATCTATCTGTTTATCCCTGCCACATATATACTTATGCTCAAACACGAATATACACGAATATATATATATATATATATATATATATATATATATATATATATATATATATATATATATGTATATATATATATATATATATATATATATATATGTAAAACAAAAACAAATATAACCCGAACTAGAGATATTCATATAAAAAGGAAAAATGACAAAATGCTTTTCACAAATGATAGATCAAATATAAGGTGTAAATAAAAAGCGACAATCTCTTGTTGCAAATCGATTTTGCAAGTTCATAAAACGCCCAGGTTAACGTCTCATCAATTAGACGTTATCCATCATGTCTGATTTCTAACAAAATGGCGGCGAAAGAAATCAGAGTCAACAATGTATATGCCGAGGGTTTCAAATAGCTGGATGGGGTGTTTACTAACGAAGATGCCTTAAGGGATTTAAATTAAAAAAATTAACAAAATAATAAATATGAATGAGAATATATTTCTTTCTCTCGACTTGTTTAAAAAAAAAATTGATTATGTTTTTTATAATAAAAGCTCAACTGATATTTTATTAGCTAACAATATATATATATATATATATATATATATATATATAAATATATATATATATACATATATACATGGCGCGATGGGTAAATTGTCGCCATTTTATATATTAATTTCGCGCATGCGTGTTGTTTGTCTTTTATATGACACAGTTAACTCCGCCAGAAATTTGGAAACGGCATCCTGTACTGCTTGGCATTCGCGCCGGAAGCTTCAATAGGAACACTTCAGAGTGTTTGAGTGCCAATCTGAGGACAGCGCAGAGGATTCAGAAAGAATTGGATGAGTCTAATGGTGATTACGAAGGTGTTTTGTATGATCACTAGTGATGGCGATGTTATGTCATCATTCATCTTCCCATAGGTTCTCAGACTTAACACGAAGGCCTGCTTCAAGTGCCTTGAGGCGGTAATGCTGCCCTGAGTCAAGAGGGTGACTGCTGGAAGACCCTATGTCTGGCAGCAGGACTCTGCACCATGCTACATAAAGAGGAGAACCCAGTCATGGCTACCATACAATTTCTGCGGCGACATCACCCATTACATCTGGTCACTTAACCCACCAGACTGCAACTCCCTTGATTATTATGTGTGGGGCAAAGTTGAGCGAGAGATAAAAAAAAACTCCTTGTAACACCAAAGATGACTTGAAAAGCAAGGATTATGGCAGCGTAAACAAGGAGACCGTCTAGAAGAGTTGCAGTAGATTCCGAAGTCGTCTGGAGACTGGGGTTAAAGCTAATAGCGATTTTATTAAATTTACCCTTTAGTATTTCCAGATATTTTTGTGTAATTTGTAATTTGTGTAAATATATCCGTTAAAATAAGATGTCAGTGTTATTTTCATTTTTGCGTAATTTAGACGTCAATTTATCCATTGCACCATATATATATATATATATATATATATATATATATATATATATATATATATATATATATGCAGGCTACTAATAGATTAAATTTAATATTTCCAGTAAGCAAAATACTTTTTCTGTATTTCAAAACTAATTTCAATTCGTTTTGAAATCAATAACATCGCTGATTTTTAACCCTCCGTCATTGCTATGAATTAAAAATAATCTTTCAAAAATATGGTATGCTTTTCTGAAACTTTATTTGAGGAATATTAGCTGATTTAAAGTTTAATTAACCTGATTTGAAATAAATATTAATTAAGTTTAAATATCGCAGAAATGCATTTTTAACGCGGCGGTAGATGTTTGGTTAAAGTGTTGACAGATTGAATGACAGATGGAAGTTTATCTAATATTTTTCTGTGGTGGATATATCTGTAAAATTAATCCGAGGAATATAACGGGAGTGCTTTTTTATATAATTTCCAACTACCCAGTAATCTTAAAAATTTAGGAAAATATTCTCCGTAATCTAAATTTTATGTACTTTGGCTTTAAATTGTCTATAGTTATCGATCTTATTTTCTGATAACATCGTGTATGGACGTCAGTATTTAAAAAAAGTCGTTTGAAAAAACGGGGAGTAATGTGATCCAGAAAATAGGCGAACCTGTCTACTCCGATTGGTGGAGAAGAGTGGGGGAAAAAAGTAAAATAAAATAAATAATTAGTGAATAAAATTTCAGACTTCAGTTGCAGACGTTAGGGGTACGGAGCTGAAGCAGACTTTAGAAGGAACCGGAAACTCAATACTAAAACTAAACATGAAAAACGGGATGAACCTCTCCACTCCTGTTCAAAAGACCGGGGAGGGTGTGATTTTAGATTCTTGTAGTAATAAATATATTTTTTTTATCTCTTGTGATCATTTTTATTAAAAATAACATTTTTCTAAGTCGAACAGGAAGGGCAAGGTTGACTTGCTATTTTCTCCGCTTTAGAGTTTCGTAATAAATCATTTTTTTTATTATCACCAATGATGATTTTCTTAAAAATGACATTTTCCTAAGTCGAACAGGAAGAAAAGTTTCCAGTCGCGATTTTCTTCGTTTTAGTCACACGTAATAAATCATTTTTTTAATCAACAGTTAACATTTCTTTTTTTTAAGAAAATAATCACTATTGATTTTTTAAAAATGGGAGCATTTCACACGTCAAACAGGTAAGGAAGTATGCTATTAGGGCTGACCGATATTCGGTTCTAAACTTTATTTGAATAACATTTCCATATATATATATATATATATATATATATATACTAGCAGCATGGTCCGGCGTTGCCTGTGCTTGATTAAAAAATCGTACGACTCATACAGCAATCGCTATCACTTGACTTAAAATATTTTTGCCCTTCCTTGCCTTTAAAGGAGTGCCCTTTGCCGTGCTGATGTTGCTACATGCCTTACTTCTTGCCTATCTCACACTGCGAATTTTTTCTATGCTCTATACTAAACATTAAATATGTTACGAGAAAAGAACTAAACAAAATGAACGCAAAACGATCACCTTTAAAAAAGGTCTCCTAACTGGAAAAACCGAATGAAAAAAGAATGTTAACAACAAATACTTTTTCACACCCAACCCAGTTCTGTGGAATCAGAATCAACGTTGAGTTTAAGCAAGCGAATGAGCCAATTGGAGCAAAGTGCCATGCAGATTTAAATTTTTCCCACTTGTGACAAATGCAGCTATCGCTTTTTTTTGCATACTAGCATGCTAGTTAGCATTCGTGTCAGTCAGCTGTTGGCTCACACGCTGGCCAATAGAATCTTCCTGCCTATTCGTGGCAGCCAGCTATAGGCTCTCACTCTGGCCAGTAGAAAATGGCCGCAAACTACATGAAAACTGCCGTAGAAGCATGAAAAAATCGATTATTTCTACTATCGATGGGAGTTGGGAAATGCAAAGTCGGTGTTGGCCTTTTTACTAACTTGGAGCATGTGCATGTAGATTTTGGTGAAAATCCGTCGAAAATTGCGGCCGTGCATCCGTTACACACACACACACACTCACATCCTGCCTTTTATATATATATATATATATATATATATATATATATATATATATAGTGTGTGTGTGTGTGTGTGTGTGTGATGGACAAATTGTCGTCTAAATTACGCAAAATGACTGGGTTCTCCTGTTTATGTAGCATGGTGCAGAGTCCTGTTGCCAGACAAAGGGTCTTTCAGAAGCCATCCTCTTGACCCAGGGCAGTACCCAAACACTTTGAAATGTTCATATTGGAGCTTCCGGAGCGAATGCCAAGCAGTACAGCATGCCGTTTCTAAATTTCTAGTGGAGTGAATTGCGTTATGGTGCTCTTTTTCTCATAGACGGTGCCCAACTGCAGTCGATAAAATCAAAAACAAAGCGCATGAAATTAAAAATATAAAATGGCTATAATTTACCCATCTCACCCGCTGTGTGTGTGCGTATATATATATATATATATATATATATATATATATATATATACATATATACTTAAAAATATACATAATACTTTACATTGATTGCATAACTCTGAGTTTCATGCCAACGCAGTTTTCAAGTGTTGATATTTTTGGGGATTAACACCGGATTTTTAATATATTTGTGGTTATCGCGAGGTATTTCATTTTTGGTGTGGATTATTATTGTTGGCAAATTATTTAAATCAATTGTAGTTTACAGATCAGATTGACATTTTGACTGCTCGCTCGTACATTTACCTATATTTATCCATTTGATTATATATATATATATATATATATATATATATATATATATATATATATATATATATATATATATATATATACTAGTAATAATCTTATAAATATAAGGAATTATACTCGTCCGGAAAACCTTCGGTGTCTTGATTTGCAAATAAACAAACCAATACCAAAGGGGGAAAAAAGGTACAAAAAAAGAAAGAACAAAGAACATGTACGTCAGCCGAAAATAATCGTCTCCGACGAGTTACTTTCGCTGATTCCCATACTGCATGAATTTAAGCGAGCTACCAGGCTGGCATTTTGGTCCCCCGCCTTCCACTGTCAAAACGGTTAAATGTAACCGACTCTTCTACTCAAACAGCTTCTTCTCTCGCACTTTAAAAAAAACAAAACTCTCTTCCCCTTATTTGGTTCTATTATAATCTTCAAATATTCAAGTGTAATGTGAATCGATATCTGAGACCATGAGCTTGTTCCCCGACCTTCTCTTTCCTTTCCTCAAACACGCCTCTTTACTCTTGTTCTTAATCCTCTGTAACCCTTTGCGTGCTAATGGCACTACCGCCTTGCTTGGAGTGAATTGCTTTAAATACATACATACATACATACATACACACACACACACACACATATATATATATATATATATATATATATATATATATATATATATATATATATATATATATATGGAAAATATGCTTGGAAATACCAGTTGCTGTTGGTGTTATAATGGAAATTGACTTGGAATTGTTAATCGTAGAGCCAAGTACCAATTCCAGTTGGGTTCGTTATATTCACTCATGCGTAAATAGTCTTAGGAAAGGTATGAATTTTCTCCCCCCGGCTTTGAGTTAATTAGTAGAACTTGAATTACTAAGCCATTATTATCTCAAATAAAAATTCTTACAATCTAAAAATATTTTCTGGTTTTAAATAACCTGCAAATGGCTGATAAACCGTAGAAAACGAATCAATCACAGTTTTGTTAAGCTTTATTGTTTTTATGTGTCGTCTCTCTTCAAGATATAAGTAATCTCTTTGCAATGTTTGTTTTTTTACTATCCATCCCATTCCCTGTTCTGCCCTCCACTTACACAAGACCTTTATGTTGGTTGATCATGGCACTCCACTACTTCCTATAATTTTTATTTCTTTGTAATGATGTCTTTTTACAATCCATCCTATTCTCTGCTCTGCCATCCGTTTACATAAGCTGGAAAGGTAGGGTGATCATGGCTCTCCACTACTTCATTTCATTTCTATCTTTTAGCAATGTTTGTCTTTTTACTATCCATCCAATTCCATGTTCTGCCATCGATTTAAGCGCTCGTTAAGTAGGTTGATCATGGCACTCCACAACTTCCTATAATTTATATATCTTTGTAATGTTTCTATTTTTATTATCCTTCCTATTCACTGTTCGGCCATTCACTTGCACAACCTCGTTAGGGAGGTTGATCATAGCTCTCCACTACTCCCAATCCGTTGTATCTCTTTGCAACATTTATCTTTTTATTATACTTACCATTCTCTGTTCTGCCATCCACTTACACAAACTCGTTAGGTAGGCTTATCATGGCTCTCCACTACTTCCTATCATCTATAGCTCTTTGCAATCTTTGTCTTTTTACTATCCATCCCATTCACTGTTCTACCATCCACTCACACACGCTCGTCAGGTACATTGATCATAGCTCTCCACTATTTCATATCCTTTATATCTCTTTGCAATGCGTGTCTTTTTACTATCCATCTTTTTCCATGTTCTGCCATCCACTTACACAAACTCATTAGGTAAGTTGATCATATCTCTCCACTTCTTTCTATAATTTATATCTCTTTGCAATACGTGTCTTTTTAGTATCCATCTGACATGGCTCTCCACTTCTTCCTATCATTTATAGCTCTTTGCAATGTTTTTATTTTTATTATCCATCCTATTCCCTGTTCTGCCATTCACTTACACAAATTCGTAAGGTAGGTTGATCATAGCTCTCCACTACTTCCTATCATGTATATCTCTTTGCAATGTTTGTCTCTTTACTAAAACAAAGAGTTGTGATTTCTGGCCACATCAGAGGGAACAAAAATTTGGAGACTTGAGCTACTCAAGTTAACTGAAACTGAGATATCAAAAAAAAAAAACAAACAAAAAAATGCATGGCACTTGAAATTAGAACAATCTTCCACCGTGGACTAAATAAAGGGTTCGATTCGAAATTCCAACGTACATCACCTGACGATGGTCGGAGCGTACAACGCCCAAAATATCGTGAATATGTCAATACAGATGAGGACAACAGTCCGAACGATGTAAATAGTGAAATTTTAATCAATATAATTCTCCTTCAAATGTCTTCTTCATTATTATTTATTTTCGTTTTAATTTTTTGCGCCAAATTGTCTACAGCAAATTTAATGACAACAACTTTTTTCTTTCACTTAAAATCAATTTATTTCAGTACGTTATCAAGAGAGATATAAAAAAAACACATTTTTAATGAAAATATAAAATTTAAATATTTCATTTCTGCTAATTTGCGTTACATATTCACAGAGAGGCGCAAAGGCATTTTAAATTATTTAGTAAGTTGCTATTTCATCTGTGTTGGCTGGATTTATCTCCCTTTTCAGATAAGTCGCCGCTGTGGTATTCGTTTTCTTTTCAGTTGTCATCTGAATAAGAAAGGAAAGATTAAACAGAAATAAAATAAACAGTGTCTAAAATAGAATACAAAATACAGACAAATGGAAACCCATTTCATTGAAACTAGATTAGGCGTTTCGCCCTTCTGGGCTTCATCAGAACAAAAACTAAAGGAAAAAATAGGCCTGTGTGTACGTTTAACTAATAAATCGTTAGTACTATTTCATCTAAGCTGAAGTTTCTCGTGATGAAAGAAAAGATTGAAATTTTGCTACTTTTGAAAAAATAAAAAAAAAGCCGTTAATATTTATTCTGCATCTTTTTTCTTACAATTTTCTTGTTCTTGTTGAAATAGTGTTTAATAAAATGACAAAAGGTAATGTGAGGAATTTCTGTCTAAATTTCTGGGGTGAGGAGGAGCTAGCATTACAGTGTAACCCGGATATAAGAGAGTTGTCGGGACCGGAGAAGTATCTTATATCCGGGTTTCTCTTATATCGGGGTTTGGTCTATTATACAGTGTAACCCGGATATAAGAGAGTTGTCGGGAACTGAGAAGTCTCTTATATCCGGGTTTCTCTTATACCCGGTTTTCTCTTATACCCGGGTTTGGTCTATTTTGTTTAGGTAAGTATGGCTCTAATTTGGGACCAGAAAAATTATCTCTTATATCCGGGTTTCTCTTATATCCGGGTTACACTGTATATACATTAACACAGGCTCTAATTTGGGATCAGAGAAAATCTCTCTTATATCCGGGTTTATCTTATATCCAGGTCTCTTATATCCGGGTTACACTGTATTCGCATGCGGACTATTGTCCTCGTCTTCCGTGTTATCATCACAACGTTTCGGCCGTTGTGCTTTCCGGCTTTCATAAGGTGTATATCGATCCGGGTAATCTACAGTGTATTTCGAACTAAACCCTTTATTTTATCTACGGAGATGACAATAGTCCTCATGTAAATAAAAGAAATAATGATTACTCGTTCCAGAAATTCAGACAGAAAATTATTCAAATTGGTGTTATAAACGTTGCTCTGAATGGATTGGTCCGATCGCTATTCTTACCATCATTTCTTTTCTGTTTGCATCTCAAGAGAACTTATTATATCTCGGGATATCTCGTCTTGTTCTTATTTTTAGTATTGTTCAGTTATTGCTCGCCCGTTTCCACTGAGTCTAAGTATACACTGTACAGTCGAAACGTTGTGATAACACTAACAAAAATGAGGACAATAATCAGCATGTAAATATTGTCAGTAATGGGAAGAGATTGGTAATGAAGGAACCAATAGTACTATAAATATTGGTGGGTTATTTTAATTACCGCCAAAATACTTATATATTACGGCGTATTTCTGTTACGGAATAGGTTATAAGAATGTTCAAAGACATAAAAAAATGGAAACCCGAAATCAGGAAGGAAAATGAAAGCAAAAAAAAAAAATTATAAATACAGAGACCATGTTTTCATGCCACTGACATCAAAAAGCTTTGATATATATAGTAATTCATCGAGCCCAGAATAATCTGCAACAGAATGCAGAAAGCACTGGACGGACGTTTCATCCTATTTGGGACTAATCAGCAGTGTACATCCACAACCGAGAACCGAACCATTTTGATTCAATGCAAACGTCATACCAACTTTACCACGGACCTCGGTGACAAAGAAGACACAAACTAGACTCGATATAGTGCCGCTACTCACTTGGTAGTGGATGCGCACTGCTGATAAGTCCCAAATAGGACGAAACGGCCATCCAGTGTTTTCTGCATTACGATGAAGATTATTCTGGGCTTGATAAATTACTATATACGATTACTCTAAATCCCCGCCATAATTTATTCACACACACACACACACACACACACACACACACACACACACACACACACACACATATATATATATATATATATATATCTTGGTGTCTCCTAAAAACATTGCGTCATATGAAAATATTATTACAACATTGACATATTCACTCACCTGATGAGACACACTGTGTTAAAATGAAGGTGGCGTCGCAGCCTTTGCTTACCCACCAGTGGGTGCTATTGTATCCAAAGCCATTTCCAAGTTCACACATGTAGAAGGAATGACGTTGGGTAAGCGATATGTTGCTAATGGAGAATCCCGTGGGAACAGGGTAAACAACTTTGAATATATTTGGAGCTTTGGCTGTTATTTCCTTTGTGATACAGTCTGAAAAAGAAAAAAGAAATTCCGAAACAGTAAAAGACATATTTCTGAGATGAGGTATTGTAACTATTTACATGGTTTGGACTTTTGTCTTCATCTTTATTGCCATATTCACGACGTTTCGGTCGTTGTACGCTCCGACATTCTTCATGGGATATATATTGGAATTTCGAACCGTATATTGTCTGAAGAAGGTCAGAGAGTACAACGGTCGAAACGTCGTGAATATGGCAATAAAGATGAAGACAAAATTCCAACAGTCCGAATAATGTAAATAGTGTAAATAATTAAACATCAAGCCCATACTAATGAATTCCTTTTTTGTTGTTCGTGCTATCAGGGCCATTCGGTTAATCCATAATTTAAGTGTACTGTCCTTGTTAAAGAAATAAGGGGGGTGTTTCGTTGTTAGAGTAATATAAACTAGAAGTTGTTTCCAAACGCAGAAACAAACTCAGTCAAAATAATAAATAATGGAGGAGAAATAACAAAGAAGGAACACCGCTGGAAAGTGAAAAGATTGATGGGAACGGCAGATATAATGTTTACGAACAAATATGATTTAAGCCGGTGTAGAATTGAATTCTTCGCTAAGCAATGAACAGATCTGAAATTGTTACAGTGCATAAGATTATGGAACCGCATGCTTTGTACGGGTTGCTGAGAATAGAACAGCCCGTATAAAATAAGTTTCTGGAATGTATTGACCTGATGAGTATATCTGCTAACATTACTTCTTTTTTTCTGTTTGTAATCATATCCATTGCTAGGTGGGCACTATGACGTGGTGTAATTGTTAGCAAGCTTGACTTGCTAAAACAATTACGACTGAGTAGTGAGTTCGATCCTCACTGGGTCCTCCAAAATTTCGGCCTTGTGCCACAAATAAGCTACGCTTGGTAAATCACAATATCAGTTGCTAGGTCTGCTGCTAAAAAGGTTGGTTCATTGTGTCGTGCTAGGCAATTTTTCTCGCCAGAATTCATCTTTCACATGAAAAATCTACCATTCGTCCTTACATTGAATATTGCTGCCATATCTGGCTGTACCGAGTGTAACAGCAAAATTGTCCAAATCGTGTAACAACATACATGTCCATCTCACAAAATGTTTGATATCTAAAAGCCCACTAAACTATCTTTAAACTATCATCTTGACACCATTTGTCGTATGAATCACTGAAAAACCCTTTGAGTTATTCAGCTAGAAAGAGAACACTTAAAATCGTTTTGTGTCAGGCACACTATGTTTTCCCAAGTGAGCAAGGGTGAGAGGAAAATGATCATTCAGGCCTTCAGTAATGGCACTAACATTCATACTCTGGTTTCCATTTTCAAAGTCTATTCAAGAACCAACAAGAGAATGATGAATAAGTTTTTAAAAAGTAGGAACATTAGAGAGGAAAACTGCATCAGGAGGTCACAAAAGGAAGAGTACAATAATTTCAACTTAGAGCTAAAGAGATCAATTAGAAAAGAGCCAACTCAATCCATAAGACGTTTGGCACATGAGAGAAGAGTTTCAGTTATGACAGTCCAAAGAGCAGTGAAAAAGATTTAAAAATGAAATCGTACGTGAAACCTGTGAAACACTTTGTTACTACAGGCAAGAAAGTTAGAATGTTAGAGAGGACGAAGATCATCTTGAATAAGTTGAAAAATAAATCTGGAATAATAATATATATATTTGAACTTTATTTCAATACTTCATGAGCTTCCGATCCTTAGCTATGATTAATTAATGATGAACTTGTCATTTTCGTTTATAATCGATTTCATCACGACTCTTCTGTTAATCTTGGAGAATAATTATACATATTATTGCTCAAAGTAGAGTCCAATAGTGTTATAAAAAACCTCCGAGAATTCCAGTAATATATCTTTAATCATTTCTAAGATACAATAATTCAAAGCTTAATCTAACAAATAGACAATTTTGCTTTTACACAATATGGACAACTTTGCTGTTACACCCGGTATATATCGAGATTCTCGACAAATTTCCAAGAGTCTGTAATGTTATTAATCCTGACCTGACAACTTCAGTCACTTTCCTTTCCACCATGACGTGGCTTCCCTCTGTCTTTTCTATAAATATTTTCATGTTAGTTATTTTAATGAGTTCTTGGTACCACGGCCGCATGAATTTAAGATTGGCTAATGTCTCATCGTTTTACTTTTGAAACATTAGACATTAGTGGCAATGGAATCATCATCTAGCTAATGTCTTACCATTTCGTGGGAGGTATATCTGGGAGGTTTTTCTGTCGCGTCCTGTAGTTAGATGTAACGGTAAGTTCTATTCTAATAGTTTCTTTTCTTGCACTTCTCACCCGTGGAACTCACTTCGGATTTCTTGCTTCACTGTTACCTACAATTTTCAAATATTGGTCGTTATTTTAAAAAGTACGGGGTACAAATGGAAAAATTTGAAATTGATAACTTTTCCATTTCACTGAAACAGATGTTAAACACTTTTCCTTTCTGTCTTTTTCTCACTGAAACCAAGTAGCGTTTCTGATATATCTTTTCAGTCTTTCCACGCGATCAAAACGAAATAGTCCATTATTTACTAGGTATCAGCAATCGTTAAACACTTCTTTCTTTCTTTCTGTCATTTTCTCACTGAAACCAAGTAGTGTCTCTGATGTCTTGCCTCTCAATCAAAACAGGATAGTCCATTATTTATGAGGTATTGGTAAGGTGTAATGGACGCGCTAACTAAGCGAGGGTTAAGCAGAAATATAATAATATTTTTATTAGATTTTATTTATTTGTTTTTTCTATTTTTTATTTATTACTTTCTTCATTTTTTATGCACTATCTTCGGTTCTAAAATTTGGTATTTGTTTAAAAAGAATGTTTATGAGTTATTAGTTGTATAGACTTTGGAGACGTCATATGGTTGTACGTACCTTAATGGGGATTTGTTTACGTGTGTATATTTGGAAATAAGTTCTTTTTTTCGGTTTTTTGTTTGTTTGTTTGTTTGTTTTTCAAGGAGTTATTATTATTTTCTCTTCTAGACAAAGGTGCATAGCCTTCACATTCCTGGGTCGCTCAGTAAAGTCACTGAGAATCTGTTCCATTTTCTCCACCCACCGCTTGCAAATATTGTGACAGGGATTGGTAAAGATCAAGTTCTTTACCCACAGTTTTTGTTTCGCTGCCGTTCAGAGATAAGAATTGATATTCTAATACAAAAGCCGTCAAGTATGCGAGGGTTATATGTCAGCGCATTTCAGGAAATAAACATGGGAAGATCGTCTACACAAACTTCATTGAACCAATCTTCAGAAACAGCATTAACATACAGATTGACTATTCTGAGTTCGGTTCGAAATTCAAACAAATATTTCCTGAAGAAGGTCGGAGCGTACAATAACTGAAACGTTGCGTTATCAATATGACAATAAAGATGAGGACAACAGTCTGAACAATATATATATATATATATATATATATATATATATATATATATATATATATATATATATATATATAAAGAAGAGATCATAGTCGTTCCAACGTGAAAAAAGAAAGTGTATATTTTAGAGAAGAAACCGCAAACATTTTTTGTTTTAATGTGGATGTTTTTTCTTCTTTTTTTTTCTTTTTAAGCTTTTCACCCCAAGCAAGGCTGGAAGCCACTAGCACGCAAGGGGTTACAGAAGGTTTGGAGGAAGAGCAGATATGAGTAGTAAAGGAGAGGATGTGGAGAGAGATAGTGGATCGATCAAGGCAAACTGGAGATGTCGATTGACGTTACACTTAAATAGTTGGAGATTATATTTGTCAGGGAAACAGGAATAAGGAAGGGAGTTCCACAGGCGAGATGTGCGAGACATGAAGCTATTGGAGTAGAAGAGCGTCTACATCTAACAGTTTCAACGGTGAAGAGGTGGGAACGGGATGCCAGCCTCGTAGGACGCTTAAATTCATGAGACCTGGGAACCAGCGAAAGCAGCTCATCGGAGCAATTACCGTGAAAGTATTTGTAGAAAAGACAGAGTGAGGCAACGGCGCATCTGTGAGAGAGCGACTGCTGACGAGATGACAGATCAGGGCCAATTACGTTGCATATCCGTCTCTGGATCTTATCAAGAACCCTGAGGCAAACAGCAGGGGCTCCAGACCATATATGGCAGCAATACTCCATGCAAGGGCGAATGGTTGATTTATAGATTTGGAGGATCGATTCCGGGGAGAAAAATTTCCTGGCCCGACACATGGAGCCAACTTTCCTTGCTGTGGATGAAGCAATTGACTCGATGTATTTGTTCCATCTCAGGTCAGCGGACAGCGTGAGACCGAGCAGCCGCAGAGAGGAGCTCTCGAGAAGTTGGGCTTCAGACATTCTAATGGGATGCAGGGATGGATCCCTACTTTATTCTCTATATTTATATATATCAGGAAGTGACTTCTTCATATTATCGGTCTGAGTGAGGCTATCCCAGCGTGCAGCACTTTTGGATTTTGCCTGAAAACCATATCACGTTTTGACACAAGCCATGTGAGTAAAATTGGGAAGACGTAACTCATAGAGGAGCTGTCAATGGTTGCGCTAGCACAAAGTCACAAGACATCGTGACGGAAGGTTTGAGCGTGCTGGCCTTATTCAGACCGTTGATCACGCCAGATAACGCGCTCTTTTCCAGAAACTGTAACTGAGGTCCGCTCAGCATAATTGCAATCTAAAACCAGGTGGGCTCCGTAGGTGTTGTCTGAGCATATTATTGTATAACGAGAGAGTGGTAATACCGAAGTCACTACGAAGGCGAATCTTGAAAGATTTTCATTTAGGACATCCGGGAAAAAACCGGATGAAGGCACTTATGAGAAGTTTTGTCTACTGGCGTAACATGGACGATGATATTACGCAAATGGTGGAAAGTTGTAAAGGCTGTGCTGCTGCGGCGAAAGCACCACCCTCTATACAAAAGCCATGGCCTAAAGTTGACAGACCGTGGTCCAGAATCTACGTGGATCACGCAGGACCCATTGAGGGTTACTACTACTTAATAACAGTAGATAGTTTCAATAAATGGCCTAGGGTTTCCAAATTCAAACACCCGACGACAGAAAATACCATAAACTGTATACACGAATTATTCGCCAGATTCGGCGTCGTGGATTGCTTGGTAACTGATAACGGTACACAATTTACCTCCAGTGACTTCAAAGAATTTTGTGATACATACCAAGTAAAGCATATCAAGATAGCTCCTTACCACCCGAGGTCGAATGGACAAGCTGAATGATTCGTAGACATACTAAAAAGAGCTTTAAAAAAAGCCGAAGATGTACCGACGGAAAAAGCGATACAGCAGTTCCTCCAAGTATACAGAATAACACCTAACGGGAACACACCATCTGGTTTTTCACCAGCGGAATTGATGTTTGCCCGGAGAATACGGTCTGTGTTTGATAAATTATTGCCAAACAAGAACAAAAACCAGTATACACCTATTGTACCAAAGAGATCATTTAAACCAGGAGAACGAGTTTACTTTAGGATGTTCACAAACAATATGGCTTACTGAGAGCCTGGCACAATAATTAACAGACTGGGAAATGTGATGTACACAGTACAAGGCGAAAAGTTTACCCATAGAAGACATATTGACCAAATACAAAAAAGACGGGTTGAGGAGCCAAGCTCGTCACCCGCAGAAAATGACGAAAAAAGTATCGGCTTACAAAGCACTGGCCACTGCGATACAATGACATCTGTAAACGTGACCTGATGTTCGCTGATATCAGGGAAGATATAGTTGCAGATCACTGCGATTGGTGGTAGATTGTTACGTGCCTACACGTACAAACTACCACCAGGCACTGCAAAGCAGAAATGAACCTGACTGTGGTTGGACAAAAGAGAAAGAAAAACTGCGACAGCGAACACCCAGGTGCAGTTATTTATTTACACAGAGACGATGCCAAATGTTACTGAAAAATCAATTTGTCCAGCCACGATCGACGCTGTTCCGCGTATAATTAAATCTTTAATAGATGGAATCGTTATCAAATGGAGTTAAAATGCATTAACTGGCTGGTATGTTTTGTGTATTCATGGACCGTCAAAGTCCTTAGATATGAGAACCAACATGTATCACATGATACACCGCACCCACATGAAACACATTTTAACTGAATGCCCTCATTTACATCTTGTAAGACATAAATAATCGTCATCGTCGGTTTTATCTCGTATCCAAGAATTTAATTTCTTCTTTGCCGATCGCTTCCTTTATGGTGGTGTTGATGGCTACATTCACTGCCAACTTGCATGTTCAGGACTAGAAGCTTCCAGTTTCACTAAAACCTGTTCCCGTCATCCATTCCTTATCGTCGTTTGGCTTTACAAGTGTTGCTCGAAGGCGAAAGAAAATCTGAGTAGTAGAAAGTGCCGATGGCGTGAGTTTATTTGAAGTGGTCCTCGACCTGCCAAGAAGTGACCCACACATTTGATTTCATGACCTTCCTCTGCGGCACATATGAAATGAGACATGCAGAATCTGATTATGTTATAATTTCGAGTGGCGCCTTCTGTAGCATGTCCATCATGCGTAGCCCTCTTCATCCGCTAGTTCAACCGCCGAGATCTTTTGTAATCATCATTCACTGGTTCCCACGTTGGTATTTTTGGAGTTGGTCACGCTTAGTCTGGGCCCTCGTCTTCGACCTCTCTGCCAAGGGTAACCCTACCAGGAGCTTAGAACTCCCGATGGCATCGTTGTCAGAATCCTTGAACCAAGCAGCCCCCTTCACCATGACAAGGAGCGACCATCACAGGTATGCACATAGAAATATACATAGACATAATATATATATATATACTAGCAGTATAACCCCTCGTCGACTGGGAGTTTTATTACTGGAAATTTTTACCGTTTAGGTGGAGCAGTTTAAGTTTAAAATCAGCCCACCCGAAAATCAATATTAGTAGCAACAATTGGGTGCAACTGAGACATATCCCCAAATGGAGGGTTAACAATTTGAATGGGCGTGGCCCTGAAAAGGGCCGTTTTTGCGTTCTCAATCTTGCAAGGAAGCAACCTCTTCCGTGAACCGTCATAATATTAGGTTGGTGCAAAAATAATGTCGTTTTTTGACATGATCTTGAAGGTCAAAAAACGACATTATTTTTGCACCAACCTAATAATAATATACGATAATTTTTATTTATAATTTTTTTTTATAATTCTAATAATCTTTTGCGTTAGATTTCAACTCTCTAAATTGATTGTACACTGTTTTTTTTACAGACATTAAATTTCGCCTTTGATTTTTGCGCAAAGTGTAAAAAATCAGTTTTTTCGATTTTTCATCTTCAAGGTCGTAATTTTTCCAGCCAGTTTGGACTCAAAACCGGCACTGAAGAATTATGTATCAAACAAAAAAAAATTAATCGAGATCGGATGAAAACTGTGGCAACGCATAAACAACATCCGATCACACACACACGCACGCACACATACATACACACACACATTCTGAGAATTATAGATATAGATACTACAAGGAAAACTATTTGAAAAAGTTGAAACCGTCAGCATAATGTCCTAGCTTAAAGAAATATGTTTATAATAAAACATAACAACACCTGCAATAGATCAGCTAGAAACTATATATCTATAAAACATATATTTACCCTGAAAGGATAAAATTTTGTCAAAATATCTGTAGTTGAAGCTATAAAACTGCGTACAAAATATTTAGATTTCGGCATTAAATAACCCACAGTGGTAAATATGACGCTAAACAACAAAAATTATGGAAGAGAGTTCTACAATGAAGTAGTGCAAGAGAAAAACTATTAAAATAGAACTTACGGTTACATTTAGTCGTTAAAGGTACTGCTGCATGTAGAAAAAATGTCGCATGATATATCTGTTATCTATTTTATAGTAAAAATTACCAACAATACCATTTTGATAGTAAAATTACCATCAATAAATTTTATCATCTAAAAACTATATATCTAAAAAAAAAACAACATACGCTTGGCCTTAAAGTATAAAATTATGTAAAAAAATGTTGTAGTTGAAGCTATAAAATTTCGTACAAAATATTTAGATTTCGGCATTAAATAACCCATAAAGGTTGTTATGCCGCAAAATTAAAAAAAAATTTTCGTTATGATAAATACTGCTGTCCTGTTGTATTATATACAAAAGCAAGGAAGTTAATTACCTTTTCTATACTAGCTGGATACCTGCCCTACAGACAGAGAAGGGTAAATTGTAATAGAAGTTCTTTTCTTCTGTGTGTCGAGTCTCTTTATGATATTGGTGACCATGGCTCTCCACAACTTCCTGTTCTTTGTAGTCCTTAATAAATTCTGTCTTTTTGTTATCTCTCCTAAACGTTGTTCCACCATCCATAAGTTTTGGTATAACAAAAAACATTCAGCGAAACATCTTTTTTTCTGAAAATCTTTGTGTCATTATGCTAATTTCACTTGGATTTCCTATTTTGAACATAGTTACAATAGAATAAAAGAGTAAAGTTTCATTAAACAGATTATTTTGAATTATCTAGATCTTCTTATCGAGTCGCTACACTACACCCATCTAGTATGCACACTACAGAAACTATCTCACTCGTTGGCTATTGTGGCATGTGTATTGGGGGTGGTCTTACTTACTTTGCTCAAGTCAGTAGTAGCAGCAACGGAAATAATCAGCAGGGTACAACCGAAAATCACAGAAATCATTATTCGGCCTCTTTTACAACAGCGGCTTCTACCTTCATGGCCAACTCTCTTTTCCACTTTCTTTTACAGCGGCCGCAACCTTCAAGCCTCGCTCGAAGGGGGCTACACAACCCTTGCTGCAGAAGACGATGTCTGTCCTGGCAGACAGAATTCACATTTCTCGTTTCAACCGTGAAAAGAGGCGGAGAAATCTCCCTTCGAAATACCTACCCAAAAGAAAAAAAAACTTGCTGCAAAAGACTCGTACCAGTCCTAGCAGATTCATGTGGACTGTCCTTCTGATGTAAGCGGAAAGACAATGCCACTAAGGCAGTAGAAGTCATCTACTTTGGTTGGCTTGAGACGATTTTCATAGCACTAAGAGAAGTGGGGTTGGTGCCATATTGATGCTAACGTGACAGTGGTCTCGGGAACTGGCTAATTCTTGTCCTTAGTCGATATGTATATGTTTGGGCACTCCACACAAAAAGAATCTTGGGTCACATCCCGTAGTAGTGGAGAGGTCAGGTAAATGCCATCTCCTCATTTTAGATGGGAGAAGGGACCCCGCGGCAGTAACGTCCCCATAACCTTAAGAGAGGTGGAGTCGGTGTAATATCGACACAAGTGTGACCGGTGGAATGAACTGTCATTAGCTCATATGTGTGCATATGATCTCCCCTTATAAAAAGGACCGTGTGTTACAGTCTGCCTTAGTGTAGAGTTCGTGTAAATAAAATCATGATTCTCTCCATCGCTTCTAGATGAAAATATCTGTTAAACCCTTTCTATTTATTTTTTGAGACTTGATGACCAATTTATAATGTAAATATCTACTAAACTGGAACCTTACATTGTATCCATTTTTATGAGAACTGACGGTCAATATATAATGTAAATATCTGCTAAACTGGACCCTTTCTTTGTGTCCGTTTTTTATAACACTTCATGTTTTTAAGACATTTTTTTATGTTTATACATTCTTTTTATATATACAAATATTTAAGCAAATTCTCTGTTTATAGTAAACAGTATTAACAACATTTACCGGCCTGCATGTCCGAGAAATTTACATAGAAATTATGCGTCCTCCGACAGGAATCGAACCTGTATCCTATACGGAACCGTCATATTGCCTGACGTGCCTTTGCCGATTGGGCCACAGAGGAGCGTTCGGTTAGCAAGGTCGATTTTACTGTATTTAAACACAATTCTCCATGATTTTCTCTCATACATTCATATCTGCTCAATGCGTATCCAAATGTAAACAAATGACGTCACACATAATGAAATGGACACAGTCCAACAATTATTTTTTATTTTTTTAATTAATGTCTTAAAAAATAATTGTCGGACTTTGTCCATTTCATAATGTGTGACTTCATGTTTTATTTATGATGTAAACATCTGCTAACCTGGACCCTTACTTTGTGTCCTTTTTTTATAACACTTCATATTTTATTTATGATGTAAATATCTAAGCTGAACCATTACTTTTTGTCCATTTTTTTTATAACACTTCATGTTTTATTTCTGATGTAAATATATGCTAAACTGGGCCCTTACATTATGTCCGTTTTATATAACGCTTCATATTTTATCTATGATCTTCTAAACTGGACTCTTATATTGTAAATTGATCACCCAATTTTGAACAATTCACTCGCTTCCCTTGTAAAAGTTACATTTTCACAAAGACGAAACGAGTGTTCGATTCACTCAAAGCAGTTCAAACTACACAAGAAAAAATATACGTATAAACGACAATGATTTAGAGCGATGCTTACGGAAGCTTTGGTGAGTTACAGCATGGTCGCTGTGTAGACGCCTTTTATAGTTATAAGTGTAGAAGAGTTAAAATAGAAAAGGGAGGTAATTCGCACGGATTTTATCACTACCGTCATGTTATTTTAAAGAATCACAATCGTTCGTTTTTATTTTATCAATAAACGATAAAATCCAAAGAAGAATCAGCAATATTATTGGTCCTAATCTGGAGTCTCGGCTTCAGTCATTTTTCCACCGCCGTAAGGTTGCTTCTCTGTTCCTTTTCTATAAATATATGGTAATTGTTCAGATGAGCTCTTCACTTTTTGAATTTAAGCGAAGTACTAGAATGGCGTTGAGATTTCATCAATTTACAGTTGAGTTGGCTAGATGCAGCCGTAAGTTATATGCTAACAGTTTCTTTTCTCGCACTTCTCGCTTGTGGACTCCCTTCCGTTTCCATGCTTTCCAACCAACTTTAATCTTCAAAAATTTAAATGCAATATCAATCGCTTTCTACTGTCCTCCTTTTCTTAATCTTTTTGTTCTTGCTCATTAGTAATGTTTCTGTTTCTAATTCTTCCCCACCCACTAATCTCTTGCTGGGGGTGAACTTGATTAAAAAAATAGTTCTTCCATATTTTCCTCGTGCGTTGCGAAAAAATATACTCGACACTGGCATGCAAAATTTTGGGACAACTTTGGTAAATTAATTACTTTTGTTAATCGAGAGTGATTTTCTCAGTCCATTTTTTGATCTTTGAGGACCGGAAAACAAGTTACCGCTTTTTTGTTGCTGCTGTATAGTGAATGATAGAGCATCTTAAGTATACTGAAGTTCTATTATCCACCATACCATGTAAGAATTTCAATGTGCTGACGACAATGCAACTGCGGACCAGGCTGCCATTAACCTCCAGAGATCAGTAAACCTGTATAACGGGACTTACAAACGCTTCGGGGTGTAGGTCAATGTAAAAAAAGACGAAGATCTTCATCCAGCCGGCCAAGCAACATTGGGCGTCGGCATCAACAGCCGGTAGAAATCGTCGATGAATTTCCCTACTTTGGCAGCGTTATCTCGAATAATGTCACCTGCTAAAGACACAAGTATCAAGCGGTTCATACCGCGCGTGGAACGCTCTCACACCGGGTCTTCAGTAATCACGGCCTCACCATAAGAACCAAAATAATAGTAAGGATGATAGTGCATCTTAAGTATACTCCGAAGCAATCTTAACTTAAATTAAACTAATTACAACGAGGTTTTGGAGAGAATGGAAACAAAAAGGAAACTTATACTTAACATCAGGCAGAAACATTTGAGGTTTCTGGGGAACATACTAAGGAAGGAGAACTTGGAATACCCACGGGACAGATATTCACGGGACAGATTGAGGGAAAACGGGACATAGGAAAGCAGCGCGTAACATATTTGAAGAACTTGAGCAAATGGATGGCAGAACAGAGATTGGAAGAAATAACAAAAAGATAAAACCTATTAAGAGCTACAAGATTTAGAGAGCCATAATCGCCAACGTCCTGAAGAGACACGGCACATAAAAGAAGAAAGGTGTCAAATTATTTTATGTAGTTGGTCCAGAACTTTTGCATGTCAGTGTATATACGAAGAGCGCCATGTTTCTAAAAAGCTTGTAAAGCATAGTAGTAGATCATTGACGCCTTGAAGCTATTTCTGTTCTCTCCTCAAGAGAATTTTTATTTTTTATTTTTCAGTTTGTCTACTTGAGACTATGATGTGGTCAAATATAAAAAGACTGTCTCATAAGCGCGCAAAGCAACCTGTTCAATGCAGCAACGAAATGTTTAAGCACGTACAAATATCTAATAGCTTTTTTGCCGCAATACAATTTATCTTTATCTTCTACCAAATGACCTTTTCACTTCTTAAAAGGTTCTCTTAATTGCGAAGTTTTGATAGGGCGGTTGGAAAACAGTGGAAACAATTGTTTTAATTAATAAGTCTAGAGAAATAGGCGGAGTAGTATTATTGTTTTTTTTTTTTTTAGGGTTTAATGATGTAATATGAATATACTAATTGTGAGATCGTTATTATACGACCGCTAAAATATAAATACCTAGCCTTCATTGTCTTCATTTCCAACTCAAGTTGTTTCAACAGCTGTAAAATGGCGATGCATTGGCAAATAATTTAAAATGTACCGTCAATGATTTTACTGTAAAAAATACGGCAGACGTGAAATACCGTTTTTGAAACACTGTTTTTTGAAATACCGTTTTTTGAAACACCGTTTTTTGAAACACACGGTTTTTTTTTGGGGGGGGGGGCTTTCAAAAAGACGGTTTTCCAGTGATACCGCTTTTATTTTAACTACGTTCACTCCCTCGGCAATATTTATTTACGCGATTATAAAAAATTATTTACTTTTTATAAAGAGTTATTATTTGACATTTAATAAAGAAATAAATGTGAAAAGAAATGTTTTTATTCAAAAATTAAAAAAATTGATTTGCATTTTAAGAATATTGTAAATATAAAATTATTTGGGGAAATAAACAATGTAATAAACAAATAGTTTTTAATATGTTGTAAATTTTCAAAGAACGAAGGAAAAGTATAAATTCATTTTAGTTGGTTGGTTGAGTTTGTTTAATGGTGTTGAGGATCGTGTGTGTTTGCGTGTTGTTGTATTAAAAACACGTGTGTAACTCCTGGTAGAATATTAAAAGGTCCAACTACAAGAAAATGGCCGGACTTGAATTAAGTCCAACTGAAGATAAAGAAGAGAAACAAAACCGATATATATATATATATATATATATATATATATATATATATATATATATATAAACAAATATATGTATTAAACAAAACAATTTTACAATGAACCAATAACATTTGTGTGTGTGTAAGCATTGGTGTCTGTTCTTTGGTGAATGTTCATACGTACGTGTATGTGTGTATAATGTTCATGGCGTCTCCCACAAATGGGAAGACGCGGATCTTCTAAGAAATGAAAAAGAGAACGAGGCGAGAAGTCGCCCAGTATTTATAGTATAGAGAGAATGACTCCTAGTGACAATTTGGTAATTAAGAGGAGCTAACTCCGACAACGGCATATCAACATCTCTATGGGTTATTTAATGCTGAAATCTAAATATTTTACACGTAATTTTATGTTTCAACTACAGATATTTTGTACATAATTTTATACTTTCAGGATAAAGGTATTTATATATATATATATATATAGGTTGTAGATCATAAAAGCTATTGTTGGTCATTTTACTACAAAAATTTATTTTTATATTTTTTTAGTGTCGCATTGATTGCCATTTTGTTATAAAAATGTATTGTTGCTCATTTTATTATAAAAATGTACTGTTGAATTTTGTTTGGGGCTTCAATATTTGTCCATATCTGGGAACATGTTAGGTTCCCAGATATGGGCAAATATGGAGGATATGTGCAGATATGGGCGTTGTTCGCAGGTCCACTTCGGATCAGGATGGACCTGCGAACAACGTTCCTCAAAACTCCAACCAGAAGCCTTGCTGTCGTAGTTTATCGTCATACTCAGGACGAATATAAATTCGATTTCATATGTTTGGTTTTTATTAAAATTTAATCATCGCTTTTTAAAACAAAAAAAAAAAACGATGCCGATGGAGTGAGGGTAGGTAAAACTGGCAGTTAGTCGATGTTTTAAAACCTATTATATTGTAGATGATTTACATATTTTGATAATTTTGATCAGCCAATAATAGACTCTAGTAAAAATTCTAATCATATTATGATCACTTCGCTGTAAAGATGATTTTAATTTAACACTTCCAAAACGAAACTGCTCTCGATTGGGAGAACCGTCTTTGCCTTCCATCAGTATGGCTGATACTAACCCTCAAGAGAGTGACTCGTTGCGTCTTCTCACGCTAATACTTTCCAATGATATGAATCGGAACGATTATATTGAATCAGTTGATAGGTCTGCTGCTAGGAAAGTTGGTTCATTGTGTCGTGCTAGACACTTTTTCTCTCCAGAATCTATCTTCCACATTTATAACTCTACAATTCCACCATGCATTGGATATTGCTGCAACATCTTATCTGGTGCTTCTGCTATGTATTTAGAGATTCTTGATAAAATACAAAGAATGATCTGCAATTGGTCCTGAACTGGTATCTTGGTTTCAGTCACTTTCCCACCACCATAATATAGATTCAATGTGCATTTTCTATAAATATTTTCATGATAATTGTGACGAGACTTACATTTTGGTACCTCAACTTTACAAATTTAAGTGCAGTACTAGGTCTCGTCATTTTAAAGTTGAAATGGCTGGATGTAACTATAGCTTCTATGTTAACAGTTTATTTTTTCTTGCTTGATAGTGCTTTCTATTATTTATAAGTCTACCATTCTTCCATACATTGGATATTGCTGCCATATCTGATCTGGTGCTTCTGTTATGTATTCAGAGATCCTAGATAAAACTCAAAGAAGAATTTACAATGTTATTGGTTCTAACCTGGCATCTCAGCTTCAGTAACTTTCCCACCGCCATATCGAAGCTTCCCTTTACCATAAATATTTTCATGGTAATTGTTCTGCTAAACTTTCCTCTTTGGTGTTTTTATTGCCCTCCTAAACACAGTCAAAGTGTACATATGAAAACGAGTTAGGACTACATAGAGACTTTGCGGTATTATGGTGGCTGTAGTAAAAATGGTAAGAAGTAGCTGTTAGCATAGAACTTACGGTTGTATCTAGCCATTTCAACAGTAAAATTATGACACCATGCCATTTAAATTCATAAAGACTAGGTACCAAAGAGGAAAGTAATATTTATTTTGATATAATGCAAAAATGTGGCTCAAGGCCAAAAGTGGGGATAGAGGAAAGCTGATCTTCAATCTGTCTTATCTTAAACGTAGTAGCTACGATTATTAACCCAAACATACCATAGTATCCCTTACACCAAAACATCACATTCTTAATTACCATTCATACTCAGTCAGTTATGTGCCATGCGTGATACACGCTTAGGCGATCATGTATCGATACATGACTGACGAGGCAGATTTTTTTACCGCAGTAGGTTGCCATTTCTTTCTGCGGTAGACAAGTTGCCATCCAAGGCTATAGAACCCGGTCTGTCCTGCTATTTACCCATAGCTAGAGGAAAAGAAGAGAATTTCCCAAGGGTATTAGCATGTAAGTGAATGTAATGGATTCGACTCGAATTTGAACTCGACTCCCCGATTCATCAATGCGAGCCGCTATCCATTATTCCACCACAGCCACCATAATACTTCAAGTCTCTATGCAGTCCAAACTACAATATTTACATTATTCGGACTATTGTCCTCATCTTTGTCGCCATATTTATTACAATGTTTTGGTCGTTGTACCTTCCTCCGGTGGTTGGAATGTCGAACAGAACCCTTTATTTTGATCACTAGGGTAGACTGTTCTAGTTCCACGTGCCATGTTTAATGTATGTCGGTTGTCAGTTATCTCCTGTTAATTCCCCTCTCCAAGTTCTCCACTGCCTTAACCGGGTATTGAACTCACACTCTTTGGGTCTTGTCACTGAATCTAACTTGAGGACACATGGAACAGTGGATAAAGGCGTTAGTTAGATCCAGTGACAGGACAATCTGAAGAAGGCCGGAGCGTACAACGACCGAAACGTTGTAAGAAATATGGCGACAAAGATGAGGACAATAGTCCGAATAATGTAAATAGTGTACATAATACCTCATCTCAGAAATATAGACAGATAGTCCAAACTAGTCCTCATATGTACAATTTGTCTGTGGTGAGTGGGGAATAAAATTAAGAACATTTTAAAATGAAACCCAAATGAATATTTACAATTAAATTAATACAAAAAACTAAATAAAATAGTTTTAATAATAAAAATCCACAATCTTTAATTCTGGCAGAAAAATCAATTAACTAGACAAAATTAATGCGGGACTGAATATTTAAGAACAATCATGAGGAGGAAAGTTCATCAGAACAATTGCCATGAAAATATTTGTAGAAAAGACGTAGGGAAGCCATGTCACATCGGTGAGAAAGCAACTGATGTCGAGATGCCAGTTCAGGATGAATTACATTACAGACCGTTCTTTGTATCTCGAGATAATAGGAGCACCAAACCAGATATGGTAGCAATATTCAATGCACGGATGAATGGTAAATTCTAGTGCTTAAAGATGACATCACTCTACAGGTGGATGCTATTGAAAAAACAAACGAGACTTACCTTCATCTGCCGAGACCAAAAACAAGTAAACAAATACGAATGTCAATGAAAACATCTTGAAACGAAGTGTCGTCATTTTTCTGTGATTTGATTGAAGTCTCAGCAAATTCACCGTCAGTCTAGAAAGAAGCAGAGATGTAACTTTTACCTTCAACAAGATAAGTAATTTATAATCGCGAATTGATTGATATATTTTGTTTTTACGGCTTATCAACCCTTTTCACAATTTCGATCCCAATATACATATTCATATATATATATATATATATATATATATATATATATATATATATATATATATATATATATATATAACGTAAAAGGCTCAAACACTAATATTCCATGGTTGTAATTTATTGCATTGGAATCGTAATCACGAAATTGGAAAATATAACTCCGGGTATAAAAAACAAAACTTTAGTGAGAGTGTATGTGTGGGAGTGGGAAACAAATCTGAGAGGGAAATGTATTAAAGGTCTAGAGAGAAGTATAACAGAAGAAAGAAGAACAGGAAGGCCTAAAGGTGAAGGTGGGGATTAAATTTAATAAAGAGTTGTTTTAAAGAGAGGAGTTAAATAACGGTTTAAATGCGTGCGATAGAGATCAATATGAATTATTTTCAGATGCATAAATCACTACCGGTTCGCTGACCTAAAATTAAAATTAAAAAACAGACACCGGAAACGTGTGGATACATTTGCGGTGACACTACGCACAATAAAAACGATATGATCTAAACTTAAAATCCAGCCAATTCATACTGCCGATGTATATGTGAAAATTTTCCGTCCTGGACATTGAGTTCTATCTGGATTCTATCCTCTGGGGAATTTATCTATCTATCTATGTATATTGACCACAAATATTATCAATATATATATATATATATATATATATATATATATATATATATATATATATATATATATCTCCAAGGGTAAGGTAGGTTAATTCCAGTGTCCAAACATTATAAAGCTTAATAAATATTTATTAACAATTATAACAAGAACATGTTATAAACCGCTACACACGTTTCAGCACTTTAGGTACATCGTCAGGCGGTGATGGTTAACTGGAGAATAAACGACCATTCTATGGTCTAAAAGCAGCAATACTCTAACAGAAAGTGGGGGAGGGCAAAACTAAATTTCTAACATGCTAGGGAGCGACCTCAATTAACCAATCAGATGTCGGACCTATAATGAGTTCGAAGTTAACTTCCGTATTTGGTTCCTGTTGGTTGTACCAGTTATCTAATATAATCATATATATATATATATATATATATATATATATATATATATATATATATATATATATATATATATGACAAAAACAATATATAAATTGTTGTATATGATTTTAATTTTTCAAGAATAATTTTAGGGGGAAAACTATGACAAAGAGGAAAAGGTTTTCGTGGGGCGCGTTTCGTCCTTTAGGACTTCATTGGACTGAAGAGGTGTTTACTTTGATAAAACTGCACGTGCGCACGAAGGAAAGGGCACGCTGAGAATTTATATATATATATATATATATATATATATATTGTCATCCACAGACAGACTGTTTCGCTGTATCACAGCTCATCAGTGTGGCTAGACGTCCGGTTGCCTCTGGCTAGAATCGAAAACCGGCTGAATTCGCGTCAGTCGGAAATTCTACCCTGAAGCCGTTGGCGCACGGCAGAGAAGAAGGTGAATTTAAGCGTATTTATTTTTAGATAAACACACATATATATATATAATATTCAAAATGGCTGAAGCTGCTCATATTCATTGATTCATCAATTTACAACGGCTTATCAAACTTTTGCAGGTTATTTAAAACCAGAAAATAAGTTTAGATTGTAAGAATTTTTTTAGATAATAATGATTTAGTAATACAAGTTTTACTAATTAATCCATAGCTGGGAGGGGAAAATAGGTGGATTCATACCTATTTCGAATTTTATAAACAAACAGGAAATTATAATGTGGATATAAAGTGGGAGTTCAATTTTATTTTACAGTCAATATATAACCTTAGCCATCATTTTGTGGTTGCAGTAGTTTCTATAAATTTATATTCCAGAGAATGTAAATAAATCTAAAAGACATGCCTGTGTAGCTAATCAGTATTTCATTGATTGATTGATTCGTTTTTCTACGGCTTATCAAGCGTTTGCACGTTATTTAAGGCCAGAAAATATTGTTACATTGTAAGATGTTTTTTTTCTTTTGATAAAAATGGTTTAGTACTACAAGTCTTACTATTTAACTAATAGCTCGGGGAGAAGAGGTGGATTCATAACTTTCCAAGGGTATTTGCACATGTGAATATAACGAACCCGACTGGAATTGGAACTCGGCTCTCTGATTAACAATTCCGAGCCATTATCCCTTACTCCACCCGCACATCCAAGCTTACGACACTTGGTATTCCCAAGTGGTCACCCATTTAGGTACTAACCAGGCTCAAGGTTGCTTAATTTCGGTGATTGTATGGGAACCGGTGTTTCAATGTGATATGGCTTCAAGCCCATGTCACTACCCGCATATCCAAGCTTACAACTGGTATTCCCAAGTGTTTATCATTCTAGGTACTGAACAAGCTCGAGGTTGTTTCATTTCGGTGATCGTACGGGAACTGGTGTCTCTAATGTATGCGGCCGTAAGCCAAAGCTGTTTACAAAATTTGGTGAGTGAAATGAAATGAAACAATATCAGACGGTACTACTCTAAACTGATTTTACAGTGTCTTAATTAGTGTAACTTGTCCCCTGAAATAAAGCCCAGAAGTGAACGACTTTCAATTGCCGATTATAATGCTTTAAAACGCAAAGCCGAAGAGGACCTGACCACCAGCAATCGAATATTTTCAAGCTAGGAAAAGTTAGGATCAAATACACCACTGGAGAACTTTCAACATGATTCTTCTTCTTCTATGTGCCGTGTCTCTTCAGGGCGTTGGCGATCATGGCTCTCCACAATTTCCTGTCCTTTTTAGCTCTTAATAAATTTTGTCTTTTTTTTATCTCCTAAACCATGGTCCACCATTCATTTGCTCAAGCTGGGTTTTCCTCGTCTATGTGCCGTGTCCTTACAGGAGGTTGGCGATCATGGCTCTTCACAATTTCCTTTTCTTTGTAATTCTTAATATTTTTTTCTTTTTGTTATCTCTCCTAAACCATGTTCTGCCATCTATTTACTCAAGCTCGCTAGGTAGGTTATGCATTGTTTTCCTCTGTCCCGCTGAGATTCAATCTGTCCTGTGAGTATCAGATTTTCCAATCCCTCTTTCTTCATTATGTGCCATAGGAATATTAATTGTTTTTTTCCTAATGGTAAGTATAAATGTCCTTATTGTTTCCATTTTCTGTAAAACTTCATCGTTGTTCACATGTTCGGACCATGGTATTCGTCGATATCCTTCTATAGAACCATATTTGCTTCAAGTCTCTTCATCTGTGGGGAAAATTTCCAGCATTCACTGCCATACAGGAAGACTGATATTACATCATAGTTCAGTACTCTTTTCTTTGTTTCTGTTGTGGTGTCCTCACTCTAAAGAGTCTATATTGGACTCTTCCACCTACTATAAGATTAGTAGGCGAGAAGGCCTTGGGGGAACAGTCGAATAGATTGAACGCTGGGTCAACCGACACACACTCACTAGTGGTGTAATACTCTTCTGAAGTACTTACTGTTTAATATATAATATATCTGCAACACTTGTTTTGTTATTTCTTTAACCATTTACTTGGTCACAACAGTTTCTAACAAAATTTTCCTGTTTCTTGATACTTTGCTTAGGGTTTGGAAGGTATCTTACACTATCCCATTTCCCCTTCGGATATCGGTGTTGCACTTTCCGTCCTCTGTTAAAACACTTCCCAGATATTTAAATTATTGTACTTGTTTGATTTTAGTATTTTCAATTTGTAATTTGCATGTTGTCCTGTTCCTTTTGCTGACAGCCATACATTCTGTTTAGTCTTTTCTATTTGCTTCCTTTATTATCACCTGTGAGATTTCTAGTTCCCTTTGTGTATCACCTATAGCTTATATTTTTAGCCATCAATAAGGAATTCTGGTAGCACTTCTAATTATTTCAGAATCACCTAACTTTATAGGTTGAATAAGTCCGGTGAGAAGACATATCCTTGTCTTACAACACTTTCAATTTTTTATATTTACTGAATTCATTTTATATCCATATGTAGGCTTCCTTGCTGCCAGTATCGCTTTTGGGTTATTTTAATATCCTTCCAAAAAATGTCAAGGTTAATGACAAAACGAAAATACTTTTGAGAAGCCCCAATAATATTCATTAGAAACCGTCATCGGACGACATGTTTCTTAAAGTGACATTTGTCAGATGTAGGTATTCATTAATCTTAGTTTAAATCAACCACTTGCTTAATTAATTTACTCGTAGGTGCTTAATACAGGTGGGGTTAATAACTGACGTTCGGAATTTAATTAATAAACGGGGTGTAAAAGAAACTTTTTTTGAATAAAAAAAACTTTTTTTGTCTTGTTTTTTAAGATATTCAATTTATCAAATAGTGGAACATAGTATTTCTGGAAATAATTTAAAAAGCACACAATGGAACGCTAGTTTTAAAACAGTGCAGTTATGGAAGCGTACGAGTAAAAACCTGAATCAATTATCATAATTACAGTGGACACTTCGACTTAATCGAATTTACCCAAAGCAAGGCAGTGAAGCCACTAAGATACAAAAGGTTACTGGGTGTGAAAGAATTAGAAAACAGAAATATTATTAAGGAGCGAGAACAATAGAAGAGCACATTTTTGAAGATCAAAGTTGTCTGGGAAGCATGGAACCGAAAAAAGTTCCACAAGCGAGAAGTTCGAGAAAAGAACTTACTTAAATCTAGCCAACTTAACTGTAGATTGATGAAACCTTGTTGCCAATCTATTGCTGCGTTTAAATTCATAAAGCCTTGGTACTATAACGAAGAGCTCGTCCAAACAATTACCATGAAAGTATTTATAGAAAAGACGCAGGGAAGTAACTTTACAACTAAAGCGGGGACACCAGGTTAGGACCAATAATATTATTGATTCTTCTTTGGACTTCATCAATAATCTCTAAATATATAGCAGTAGCACCGCACTATATGTGGCAGCAATATTCTAAGCATGGAAGAATGGTAGACTTATAGATATGTAAGATAAATTCTAACACGATACAGTGATCCAATTTCCTTAGCAGCTGACCTAGCAATTGATTCAGTATAGTATTTCCACTTCTTGTCAGCCGAGAATATTAACCCGTGAAAGCGCAACGAGCCACTCCTCGGGAGGTTAGCATCAGCCATGCTAATGGAAGGGAGTGCTCTCTCAGATGACAGATAACCTGTAATGGTTAGCATGATTGTCTCGCTAGACCAATTAAGACTGAGTAGTGAGTTCGATCTTCACTGAGTGAACTGATGGAATTAAAGATTGGAGCTCGTCAGAATATTTTCCATGGAAATCACGATAGAATAACCAGAGGCTCGCAATGTTTCGTCTATGGGAAAAGGGGTTGTAGAGTGGAAATTATTCATCACGCACAAGGTTGCGTTGACGATTTTGAACTCTGTCAAGGCTGGAAAGTGAAGACCAGGTGGCTCCAGGTTGGGTATGGCAGAAGTACGCCATTTTTGGTTTAATATCACTTTTGGAAAAGATAGAGCATAGTTTAAATTAAACTGCTACAAAGACAATAGTGTGTTATTTTGTGTGAGTGTGTGTATCTTTTTAATCATTTCACCTCCTAGGACGCAGTGGGGGTGGGGGGAGGTAACAGGGTGTAAAAAAGAATGAGAAGACTTTAATGAGGAAAGGATAATAAAGGAACAGAGTTCCGGAAGACAGGCGATGGAGATTGGCATTACATTTTAATTTTTTTAAGATTGTAGGTAGCAGGGATGCAAGAATTTGTAAGCGTGTTCCAAAGGCAATAAATGCGAGAAAATTAAATATATCAGAAGCGACGGTTACATCTAGCTAGTTCAACAGTAAAACGGTGATACCTAATTGCTAATCTAGTAGCACGTCTGAAACGTACATTGAAAATGGGACTCTCTAGGGAAGTAAGGATTTATAAGACTCGTTTACTAAGCAATGCTCGACAATAAGGTACCTAGGGTACTTATACTAAATTTTACTTAGTTTAACATTAGTAGTGTAACGGTTATAGACACAGTAATTGGAATTGGTGTGCCAAGTCTCAACTTTCAATTGATTCCGTTTCGTTCACTTCATGGCAATACCATTGAAAAATGCATAAGTCCATTTACCTCCAGTTATGAGTTAAATAACAAGGTAGACAGGACTGGAATATGACACCCAAAAAGGTTATATACTTAGAATCAGAGAGAGACAGTTAAAACTTCTGCGACACATAATGAGAAAAGAAGGCTTGGAAAAATGAACACCCACAGGTCATATCGAATGCAAAAGGGACAGGAAGAACGGCGGATAACCTAACTAATGTGTTTGCGTAAATGGAAGGCAATTCAATGAGAAGAATGGTAAGGGGACAAACATTGCTTAGAGTTGCAAAGGATAGGAAGTTGTGGAGAGCATTGATCTCCCACATCCCGAAAAAACAAGGCGCATAGAAGAAGAGCAACAAGCCTAGACGAGGGAAAATTTCGAATTCAAATTATTTTAAATAGGAGGTCTTTAGTCTTTTTGTTTTAATCAATTTATCCCAAGCAAGACGATAATTTAAGTTAAACGCAAAGTGCTATTGGGAGTGAAAACGAATTTAAATTGACTGGAACGATTTTTTTCTAAAATAGCTGATTAGCGCCATTTTGAGCAGTCTTTTATTGCAATGTAATTCTCTTTATTAAAAAAATCTTCCAAAAATAAAATATACCTTTCTGAAACTTGAAATTTGAGGAATATTAACCGATTTAAAATATAATTAATTTGAAACAAATATTGTTTATTTTAAGTTTAAAATATCGTAGAAATGCACTTTTAACATTTCGGTAACTGTTTATTTAATGTTGATGTGATGATAGCGTGATGACAGATTGATGTTTATCTAATATAGTCCTACGGTGTATATATCTGTAAAAATTAGTTGAGGAATATAACGTGAGCGCCTTTTATATGCAATCTTTAAGTACTCAGTAATCTTAAAAAATTTGGAAAAATATTCTGTAATCTAATGTTTTATTTAATTTTAGAAACTTTCGCTTTAAATTTATTCTAGTTATCGCTCTTATTTTCTGATAATGTCGTGTATGAACAACCGTATCTACAAAAATCAGTACATTTATACACAAACAAAAACAATCCAAAATTCTTTTTAACATACTGGGTGATCTCAGATTGTAATACACTTTTAAATTTATGACTAATCTTTACATCATTGAAACTGAATTTTAAAAGACTTAAAAAATTTATGAATTTTTCTAATTAACATTGTAAAAAAGTGAAAACAATTCTTGTAAAAATTAATTATTCATCGAAAAAATTATTCTTAAGACATTGGTGTCCTTAATATATCTTATTCATAAAAACAATTGAACACTTTTCTAATTAAATAATGTGTTCGTTTTATAGCGTTTTTTTGTTTGTTTGGGGTTTTTTTTACGATTCAGAGCAGATTTTCGGTAAGACGAGGTCCAATTTTACAAAAAAATTGATGATTTGAACTCTCCAAGGATTTTTGCTTTTAATTAATATAGTCACTAAACATTATCTCAATGAATTTCTCAAGTTTTCATAAAATTAAAAAAAAACAGTTTACCAAGATTTTCTAAAAAGATATTAAAAAATAATTTCATTCATTTGTGAATAAGTCTTGAAAGTTTCATGAAAATCCGACAATGATTTGATTTTTGCAAGAATTTCCAAATCAATATATCTTTCACTGTAAAGAAGACGCTAAAATTTGCTATGCTAATTTATAATATAATCCATCCGCTGACGCAAGAAAAAGCAAGATTTTTAACTAAACTTTCGAATGTTCTAAAAAGGATTTAAAAATATAATTAGATAATCAAAAAATGCTTTGGTCTTTCCTCATAATAAAAACAAAGATTTTCACGATAAAACTTTATTATTTAAATTACCAGTTTTTATTCTGTCAATTCATTCTTCGCCACCTTTAGTCGTTGTCTTCCTTCAGGATCGTGTGCCCGTTAAACATAGTCAAGCCAAACGTTGTTAAGTAAATATTCAAAGTTATAAATCAAAAGTTGAAAAACGCAAAAAAAATGTTGCAAATATATATCGTAGAATTTTCTAGGTGACAAAGCAAAGACATGCAAATAAACTCGCATTTTCAATTTCGTTTTCTTGCGACAAAACTTAGATTTTTTTAAGGAATGAAAATGAAAGGCGAAATACAATTTACGAGAGAAAAGTACTAACCTTTCCGTCTTGTTAGCCAAATGTAAAACTCACATAGAATCAGCTTCTTTCTCTCTTTTGCACGGTTTTGTTATTTATCACGTTAAGTTGGAGACATTTAATCTCGTTTCTAAAAACGGTTTACTCTCTAATGAGTCACGTTCTGTTCAGATGTCACCTTAATCACTTGGTGACTTGTGGCATCAGGACGAAATGTTGATTCACCAAGTTTTAAAAATGTTCAACCACAAACTGTATGCCAATGTCAAGTCGGGATTGTCTGTCTCACATTCTTCTATCAAGCAAGCCACTATTTGTCATGGATTAAAGTAAGCCAGTTTTATAATAGACACCCCCTCTACTTACTGCGCAGGTGGTGTAAGGGATAGAGACTTAGAACAAGAATTCTGGTCGAAATTAAAAGTATTTTGGAGCGAGAGGAGAAGAGAAAACGTCACATCTCTTGTCCGTGTATTGTGAAAGGCGCAAACGAAAAAATATAGGCTTTTACTCGGATGTGAAATTGGAAAGAAATTTATTAAATGACACACAAAAAACAAACAAAATACATGTTTGCACATCGTGTTCCTTTGTGTGCCTTACAGTTAGGCAAGATAAGTTCTAAAATTACAATATGTTAGGCTCATGAAAAGTAAAAACAGTTACAGTTTTTCACAAAAAAATATTAACTTACTTTCATACATCCAACAGTCGAAAATCTTTGAGAATGATGGCAAATTCACAAGCGTCGCTGGATAACTTAAACAAAAATTCAATATTGAGATAAATCTCGTTTTGGGTTTGGGTTTTTTTTAATAAAAATTTAAATCAGAGTTAATAATACCTCTAATTTCGTGAATCTACTTTGGTCTTCTTTATACTTTATTTCAGCTTTTTCTTTTCTATTTCGGTTTATTATCGACAACGTGGTCGGCTTTTAGTTTTTCTCTGTTCTTCTTTTACTTCCTTTTCGTCGTCGTAGTAGTCGTTGGCTAATACCGAAGCCCTTCAGGCTTTTGCTCCCCTAACAGCTGCTAGTGATTTTCGCGTATGAAAGCCAATATCCTTTCTGCTTCCCAGCAGCTAGTCGGCAAACTTCTCGTGTGAAAGCTAAGTCCTTTCTACCGGTATTCCTGATCAGACTTTTTTTTTAAATAGCCACAAATTGACTCCAGGTTGAATCAGAAATTTGATCCCTTGAGTTAGAAATTTAATTTCCCCTTTGGTTAAAAAAATTCTTAGAATATATATCTTAAACTGCGTTGGGTTTTTTGTTTTTTTTTTGCAAGCCTTTATTTAAGCTGGTTTTGAGACCTTAAGCATTTTTTTACAAATTTTAAAAACAAATTATATATATATATATATATATATATATATATATATATATATCTTAAAAACCGTCGGGCTGCATTTTAGCCGTATTGACAACATCAGATCTGACCCTTACATATACAAAGTTTTACGCATCTAATTTATACAAACTTCTTTTTTTTATTAAGTACCTGTCTGGCTTTCTTTTTATAGTTATTTTTAAACATTCTCCTCAAAAGAAAGTGCAAGAAACAAACCCAGACTGAATTATTTTGGTGGTTCTTTGAGAACCAATTCAAAATATAATAACTTTTACAGACAAATGTAAAAAATTAAATATATTTTGGAAAATATGGATCTACGTGCTCGCAATAAGACGGAGTATCAAAAGGACAATTTTTCTAATGACACCGATTTTTTTAAAGTATCTGTGAAAAGACCCTTCTTCTTTCTGTCTCTCAGCAGCCAGCTGACTTCCTTCAGTATCAAATCTGTCGCAGTTAGCTCCTCCTCATTTCCTTAATCCTTCAACAGGGGTCTCTCTCTCCCGGGAGTATAAATACTGGCTGACCTTTCGCCTCTTTCTCTTTCCACGGCTTCGCACACGTGCGGCCAAACTGCCTCTCCTGGGGCCGCAACCTCGCGCGTGAGGCGAGGTAAAAAAAAACTTTCTCTTTTTCACTTACACTACTATGTGATCCTCTCACACAAGCAGCATTTCTGGAGTTGAAATAGTTTTAAGTTATTCCCTTTCATCAGCTGAAGAATTATCAGGTATTATTTTTTACTAGTATTTATTGTATCTTATGTTATTTTATACTAAGTTGTATTAGTCTTAAGTAGTCAAAATTTAAACGAATAATTATCACCTACTTTCATCTTAGTTCCATTGTTTTTATATCCCGTGCAATTGTTTTAAATTATATAGATGTCTAAGATAAATTGTCAGTTATTATTAAATTTTAATAAGTATTTATTTCATCTTATTTCTTTTGCTTTTCACCAAATAGTAATAGTCTTAAGTTGCCTGAATTTCTTAAATGAATCACAATCAAATATTAAGTTTTGACTAGTATTTCTTTCATTTTATTTCTCTTGCTTTTCCACCAAGTAGTAATAGTCTTAAGTTGTTTGAATTTCTTAGATGAAACATTGGCAATTATTATTAATTTTTTACTAGTATTTCTTTCAATATACTTCTCTTGCATTTACTCCAAGTAGTAATAGTCTTAAGTTGTCTGAATTTCTTAGATGAATCCTTGTTAATTATTATTCATTTTTCACTAGTATTTCTTTCATCTTATTTCTTTTGCTTTTCCACCAAGTAGTAATAGTCTTAAGTTGTCTGAATTTCTTAGATGAATCCTTGTTAATTATTATTCATTTTTGACTAGTATTTCTTTCATCTTATTTCTATTGCTTTTACACTAAGTCGTATTAATTTGTCTGAATTTCCTAGATTATCAATAGTAAATTATAAAGTTTTACTAGTAATTCTTGCATCTTATTTCTTTTGCTTGTTTACACCTCTTAGACGAATTAGAATTGTTTTAGAAATCCAATAGTTTGATTCCCAGAAACCTTTTGCAGCGGTTATTTGGTACAATTAATGTTGAAAAATTCACAGATCACTAACATTTCTACCTATAAACTTATTGTCGCAGTTAGCTCCTCTTCATTTCCTTAGCCCTTCAACAGGGGTCTCTCTCTCTCCCGGGAGTATAAATACTGGCTGACCTTTCGCCTCTCTCTCTTACCACGGCTTCGCACACGTGCGACTAACTGCCTCTCCTGGGGCCGCAACCTCGCGCGTGAGGCGAGGTAAAAAAAAAAACTTTCTTCTTTTCACTTACACCACTATGTGATCCTCTCACACAAGCAGCGTTTCCCATATTCTGGGAACGCGCTTACGCATCCGCACGGACACTCAACACCCACACACAATAATTTCTCCATACAACACTGTAACATTTTATTCATGTCTTCAATGTATTTGTAATTCGTGTATTAATCTATTTGTTATTATTAATATATATTTGTTTGCATACATGTATATCGGTCTCGTTCGTTTTCTTTTGCCTTCTTTGAACTCCATTATAGTCCAACACCTTATGTAGCTGGACCGGCCAGCGGAAGCCTTAACCTAGAGATAACTCATCTTCTCTTCTCACATTCACACCCCGCAAGGTCCACTACAAATCTATCCCTGTCTTCTTAGAGTTATCTGTGTTTCGTTTTTATTTACAAATGTAAAAAAAACAAGTGCTAACTGCGTACGATAACTGAAACAGTGCTAACTGCGTACGACAGATGTCCTTTTTCGCAGTTCGTAATATTTTTCGATTGACACCACCACCAGCCACATAATACTTAGATTTGGTTAGGGGTCCTAGGCGACTACATTTCCAGGGTTCACCATCGCTCTCAATAGCATTGGTAGCCCCAGACCATCACTTTTTTTTAGTTCAACAAGGTGTTGCAACCTCATGAACAAGGTTTTCAATCTATTTTTGTCTGGTTCAACGACAAGTGGGGGTACTGGGGTGTGGAAACGGCTAACTATTTGGAAAATGGAGTCGGTGAGTCGAGTTCGAAATTCAGCATAGGCAGTTTTGGTTCACTTTTCCTTGGGAAAACATGAATCCATTTCTTCTCTTGCCAGCTATGGGTTAAATATTAGAGATGAGTATGGTTTCTAAACTTGTTTAGCATCCAGTCAAGAAGAAAAACAATTATGAATTAAAATTCATGAAGAAGTCAAGAGGGAATCACTCTGTCATTCCCAAGAACAATCAGAGAAATGTGCATTTTATAGATATTAAAGAAAAAGGAAGCTGTGGAGTGACACAATCGCCTATGTTATGAAGAGGCATGAGAAAAGGAAGTTCAAAGACTGAGACAAGCCTAATAGTAAAATAAATCGAACGGAAATTAGATAAATTTGCTTTACTACTTAATTATATTAGTAAATATTTTTTTGTTTTACAAGGCATGAGACTGTCAATAACAATGACACTTTGCGCAATCTGTAATCAATTATTTTTTAAGAAGAATGCATGCGTACATCCCGCAATATATTGTAAGGTCGAAGGTGGAAACAACATATATTTTGCAACCGGAAGAGAAGAAGAAATTAGGACAAGATGGCCTCTCTTCAAGTTAGTTTTGAATTCAGAATTGTCATTCTTCTAAACTGTTTTCCCTACGAAGTGAAAAATGTTTGGTTTAGTTTGGATTGTTTTCAGGGCATATCAATCTTTTTCAGGCCATTTAATGAAAATTTTTATCATTTTTATAAACAATAGAATGTTAGACAGAGGTGTGACATGCGCAAGAGTTCAACAAGTAGACATGAGTTTGGCTTCCACGATAATGAGAAAGGTAGACACACGTTTGACATGCATGAGAGTTATAAAGGTAGACACAGGTTTGGCTTACACGAGAGTCAAAATGGTAGACACAGTTTTGGCTTGCATGAGAGTCAAACAGATATTCACTTACAGTAGGCATGTAGGTCCTTTTGGTGGTGCCCCTTTCCATGGGGAAGCAGTTGGCGTATTAATGACTCCGACAGACAAGACGCCGAAGATAAAAAATAAATCCAGCCTGCTCTATTATTTTATAGATAGTTAAAAAGAGAAAAGATGAATTTGTCTTTCCCAAAAGCATGAGTGCAAAGTGAATATAAACCAGCCTCAGTTAGAATTCTAATTTGACTCAACAGTTTCATTTTCTGTGCTGACAACCATTGCATTAAACGAACCTACCTTTTGGCATCTATCATTACCAGTGCGTTCAATGTTTCTTCGGCGTTTGGTATATATGGTCAAATTTATTCGGGTTCTGTAAATATCTAATTTTCATAAAGAGCTTCACACTAAAGACTTTTGTTTCCGAGGAGTAGGTACTGAAAAGTTCTCGGCTCTACCAAGGAAAGATTAAAAAAATTTTTTGATATTTTGTCAGACATGGCTCTGTCCGAGAACTTTTCAGTTGACTTGGCATGAAAATTTGAAATGATTTTATTATGAAAATATATTTGAAATGATTTTATGAAAATACATGAAAATTTGAAATGATTTTATTATGAAAATATATTTGAAATGATTTTATGAAAATATATTGGAAATGATTTTATTATAAAAAAAATATTGGAAATGATTTTACTGCGAAAGTATGTTAAAAATGACTTTATTTCGAAAATATCTTGGAAAAATATAGTGGAAATTAGACGCGTAAAACTTTATATATGTAAGGCTCAGATCTGATGTTGTCAATACGGCTAAATAGTTCCATGATGAAAATTTGTTGGAAATGCTTTTATTATAAAAATGTTTTTATTATAAAAATAAATTAGAAATGATTTTAACAAAAAATATATTGGAAATGATATTATTATAAAAAAATATATTGCAAATGATTTTATTAAGAAAATATATTGAAATGATTTTATTGTAAAAATATATTAAAATGGTTTTATTATAAAAAATATATTAGAAATAGTTTTATCATAAAATATATATTGGAAATGATTTTATTTCGAAAATATGTCGGAAATGATTTTATTTTAAAAAATATGTTGAAAATGTTTTTATTATAAAAATAAATTAGAAATGATTTTATCAAAAAATATATATTAGAAATGATTTTATTACGAAAATATATTGAATTGGTTTTATTACGAAAATACGTTAGAAATTATTTTATTATGAAAATATATTAAAATGGTTTTATTATAAAAAATATATTGCAAACGATTTTATTATAAAAATATATTGAAACGATTTTATTATAAAACTGAAAACTAAAAATATATCATTATTTTATCATAAAAATAGAAACTAAAAAATATATTATTATTTCATTATAAAAATGGAAACTAAGAAATATATTTTTTTATTATAAAAATGGAAACTAAGAAATATATTATTTTTTATTATAAAAATAAAAAACTAAAAATATTATTATTTTATTATAAAAATGGAAACTAAGAAATATATTATTTTTTATTATAAAAACTAAAAAATATAATGAAAATGATTTTACCATAAAAATGCACTGCAAATAATTTTATCACGAAATTTTGTTTTTATTAAATTCAAAGCAACCGCTTACCTTTACATATTTCAATTAATGGCGCAAAAAGAAAAAAGAAAAGAAATCCTATTCAAAGTCCTACTACTTGAAATTTATAAAATCTTTCTTTTGAAACAATTTTTTACGAGAATAGCTTTCTAAAATCAAGTAACTGTTATTGCTTTTTCCAGTATTTATAGGAGTTTCCTTCCTAACCTTTTGTTTGAAGTCGTGTAGAACGTCAACATTTTGATTTGCCCCCACATTAAGCGTGATAGAGGTAAAGGTTTTGGCGGTTTTAGCGTTATCCGCCTGATAGTCAGGGATCCGAACCTTCGAGTTACTTCGAAGGAGACTGTCCTATCAGCAAGTGTATAATATCGGGTCTATTGTACTGCCATTTTGGGAATGGTTTCTGGACCGTGTAGTAGTCTCTGGTGGGGCCCCTCGATGCCATGGTACTACTACGGCTGTATCTTCAATCTTCAGGTAGATAGATAGATAGATAGATAGATAGATAGATAGATAGATTTTTGACGTTATCCGCCTGATAGTTAGGGATCCGAACCTTCGAGTAACTTCAAAGAAGACTATCCTATCAGCGGGTGTATAATATCGGGTCTATTGTACTGCCATTTTGTGAATGATTTCTGGTCCATGTAGTTGTCTCCGATTGATCCTTTCAATGCCATGATGGTGGGTTCTGTTACGGCAGTATCTCTGGGCGACTCAACCCAGGTTATTTATGCGTGCATCTCCATAGGTGTCTGCTTCACTGTCTACTAGTCATTCTCCAAACAATCCAAATCAAACAGGAAAGCAATTAAATTGAAAACGAGCAAACCCAACCTCAAGAAAAGTAGACACCAGTTAAAACATCTCTTACACCAATGTAAAGGGTCTACATTCCAACTTTCCAGAAATGGAACTCCATCTTCTTCAATCACAACTTGATCTCCTGTTCCTGTCTGAAACCGGTATCAACGCCTCAATTGCAGAAGCTCACAATCCCGGGCTACTCACCCATTATAACAAAATATGACCACCTAAATCGCCACGGTCAATGGCTTGGAGCCTATATCAAAAACAGGTTTCTTTGTGACAGGGACACAAAAAAAAAACGAGGACCCTGATCTCCCGTATACCTGTTTCCGCATGGTATCTATTATCCATAGTACTACATTCGTCTTTGCCCTGTATCGTCCTCAGGATGAAGGGTCGGTAAGCTTTGATTGAATATCAAAGGAGACTGACAATATCCTCACCGGATATCTCTCGTCCAACTTTCACATATGCGGTGACTTCAGTGTTCACCACAAAGAGTGGTTAGTCCACTCTAACAAAACAAATGAGGAAGACAGATATCGCAGAGACTTCCGTCGAATATGAACTAACCCAGATCATTGAAGAACACACCCGAGTCGCGGATACGACGGGAGGGCAAGCAAACCTCCTGGACCTTTTTCTAACATCCTGTCCTGACAAATGCTCAGCAGAAATTTTAGTCCCTATTGACACGTCAAATCATTCCCTAGACAGTGTCCAGACTCACTCCAAACTAATGACATCCCCTGATTTACCATTCCCATAGAACGGTGTTTCGCTATGCGGAGGCAGATTCGAGCAGCTTTTAGTACTATATGACGGAAGCTCCTCTCCCAACCTTCTTCAAACATGCTGTCCCCCAAAATTGCTGCCTTAACCTTCGAATGAATCCTTTTTGGAATGGAGTGTTTTATGCCCCCCCCCCAATTCCAACAAAAAACAAACAGTTAGCCCTGGTTCACCCCTGAATGTGCTGCAGCCATAGCTCAGCAGAACCACTACTTCAAAATCTGTCGCAAGGAACGGTGTAGTCTGGCCATTATTTCTTTCAGAACCTCTTGCAATTGCTGTAAGAGAGACATGGAAAACGCAAAGTGCAGCTACGCGTGATCTGTCCAGACCAATGTTGAAAAGAAACTGATTGGATTTCGCGAATTCTGGAAGATCATCAATTAAAATATGAAGAATATCTATTTATAGGAGAATTACCAAAAATACATTTTATAGCAAAAGGATCACCAATACATTTTATCTGTAATTGAAGGCATACAGTTGAGTTCAAAATGTATTTAGTTGAAGCCATAAAATTGGGTTCAAAATATTTAGATTTCGGTATTAAATAACCCATAGATGTTGGTATGCCACTAAACCAAATCAACCAACCAACCGACCAAAGATTTATATGCGCAAAAGCTGAGTATTATCTATCATGTATTCAATTGTGAAAGCAGAATAACATCATATTTTTATTACTTCAAAGTTCTCAAGGAAAAATAAATTTCGGCATTAAATGACCCATAAAGATGTTGATATACCGTTAAACAAACAAATCAATCAATCAAAACTGTTGATGGGGGGTCATTCTTCCTAAACTCATGTTTGAAGTAGTGTAGAATGTCAATATGTTGATTATATTATTATTTTCTCTTCGAGTTACATGTACTATCCATTTTAGTTGTTGCTGCTGTTGAAAGTCCGCAAGTGATATGGTTTCTGTTGTTTAGTACAGATTTTCTGGTCATTAGATTTTCTGAGCTACAGATTTAACTTCAAGTTAAACTTAGTAAAGTGTTTGTTTACTTGCTATTTATGAGTATTTATTATAATAATCCAGAACCGATATTGGCAGCAAACCGCCTCTATGTGGAAAGAAAATAAATTCAGTAAATGTACGAAAATAGAAAGGTGTGTAAGACAGCGATGTGTCTTCTCGCCGGACTTATACAACATATACAGTGAGGCGATTCTGACAGAATTAGAAGTCCTACCAGGATTCATTATTGGCAGCCACAGCCTTAACATAAGATATGCAGGTGACACAGTGTTGATGACAGACATAGAAAGGAAACTACAAAATCTCTTACAGAAGGTAGTAAAGGAAACGGAGAAGAAAGGACTAAACATAACTAAACATAAATTATAAGGATGCATGGTTTTTAGCAAAAAGGACAGCCTAATATGCAAATTACAAATTGGCGATACCCGAATCAAGCAAGTACAAGAGTTTAAATAATTGGGAAGTGTTTTAACAGAGGATGGAATGTCCAAAGGTGAATTGGGACAGCGAAAGATACCTTCCAAAAGTTAAGCAAAATATTAAAAAGCACGAAAATTTCCTTAGGAAAAAAAAGAGTACTAAACTGTTATGTAATATCAGTCGACCTATATGGCAGTGAATACTGGAAAATCTGCTCACAGATGAAGAAGAGACTTGAAGCAACAAAGAAAATAGTACTGAACTGTTATGTAATATCAGTCCTCTTATATGGCAGTGAATGCTAGAAAATCTGCTCAAAGATGAAGAAGAGGCTTGAAGCAACAAAAAAAAAGTACTGAACTGTTATGCAATATCAGTCCTTTTATATGGCAGTGAATGTTAGAAAATCTGCTCACAGATGAAGAGACTTGAAGCAAATATGGTTCTACAGAAGGATTCAATGAATATGCAAAAACAGAAAGGGTTGTAAGACCAATAAATGTCTTCTCATCTGAGTTATTCAACTTTTACAGTGATATAGTAATGGAGGATAGAATAGAAACAGCGATCCGAATAGTAATAGAGGATAAACTAGAAATGACGATCAATCTAGACGTCACGTGATTTCCCATATATGCGTTCCCTCTATGGTCATGTGGTCTACTTACTTCAATAATGTGTTTGCTCATTGGCGATCTATGTTCAGACTCAAATGCCGACAGCGACACTTTATTCCTATATAACAAAATCTCATAGGATTCTTTATTGGGCGCCAAAATCTAAACATAAGATATGCAGATGACACAGTGTTCCTAGGAAATATAGAAAGGAAACTACAAGAACTCCTACAGAAGGCAGTGAAGGAAAGCGAGAAGAAAGGACTAAACGTCAATTACAAGAAGATGGAATGCATGGTTGTTAGCGAAAGGAACATCCCAACATGTAAATTACAAATTGGAGATTTAAAAAAAACAAGTACAACAATTTGAAATGTTTTAACAAAGGATGGAAATTGCGACACCTAAATTCAAGTGTAAACTTGGATAATGAAAGATGCTTTCTAAAAATTAAGCAAAGTATTAAGAAGCAAGAAAATTTTGTTATAAACAAAGTAAAGTGTATTGAACTGTTATGTAATATCAGTTCTCCCATATGGCAGTGAATGTTGAACAATCTCCTCTAAGATGAAGATGAGACTTGAAGCAATTGAAATGTGGTTCTACAGAAAGATGCTGAGAATGTTATGGACCGAACGTGAGCAATGACAAAGTTTTAGTGAAAATGGAAACAAAAAGGACACTTATACGTAACATCAAGAAGAGATAGTTGAAATTTCTATGGCACATAATGAGGAAAGAGGGCTTGGAAAATGTGATACTCACAAGACATATTGAAGGGAAGAGGGGCAGAGGAAAACAACAAATAAACTACCAAGCTTGAATAAATGTACAGCGGAGCAATGTTTAGGGGAGACAACAAAAAGACATAATTTATTAAGAGCCACATAGGACAGGAAATTGTGGAGAGTCATGATCGTCAATGTCTTGAGTGTGGTTGCTGTTATTCAGTACAGTTAAAAGATAAGATGGTTTTGTATTTCTTTCTGATGTTTGAGCCCAGATAACAGCCATAATTACAAATACTGGATTTTAAAGAAGGTTAATACGCTAATATCACTTGGAAGATTGACACAACATATTCGTTTCACCTCCACGCGAAACTTAAGTTCCTTGGATTTTCTGGCTATTGGATTTTCTTAGCTACATACGCTTTACGTTAAAACTAAGTTAAACTTAATAAAATTCATAGTCTTTTAGATATTTACGATTATTATTTGTTAGTTTGATGCAGGCCAGAGTTGACCTTGGCTAAGCTGAGTAAATGTGTCACAGCATTGGTAATTAATCATTGTCACAATTAATCTAGTAAACAAACTAATAATTGAGGTAAAATTTAAAACTGAAATTTCTTTACATTTTTACAACGAAGCTTTTTAGGTGTAAAGGTGTGTTCATTTTTGTGGGTGTATCTTTTCATAGTAAACAGTCATATTTTAAAATATTCAGAAAAAAAGACTTATGTCTGATACAGAAAAAATCATACATTTTAGTAAATGTCATTACTCACAGTTTACAGAAGAAAAAGAAACTATATGCTTGTTGGCTTAGAGTATCTGCATGTAGTTTCGGTTGTTGGTGAGACTTTTGTTCAGCCAGTTCATTTTCTTCTTGATATAGATGTCGGTAGAAGAGCTGGTATTGTTGAATTGACTGGCTACAACCTGTTGCAAAGTCTCGTATATATCTGTTTTCAAGGGAAACAAACTGGAATGTTTCTGAATTTCTTCAAAACTAACAGCGATTGGTTCAAAATTCCAATTTTATAAGTTGAGATTATTTTCTATGTCAGCAAAGTTTTAATTACCGTATTTGTCAGCGGTATCATATATGAGAGGGTCATGAAGACCTCAAACAAAGTGGAGTTCACCAGGAATCAGTGCATGCATAGAGCTTAGCTCTGAAGCTACGACTTCTGGAAGTGAACAAACATGATATCAATAAAAATATCCCTGAATAATTCACACGGGAAAAAGTAATTAAGACATTTATGGAAATGCGAAATATTTTGCTGCTTGCTTTGTAGAAATAGCAGATTTTACAGAAATAGTTGCTTTAACTCGTATATTGTTGCTTGCTTTGTCTGTGTTTCTGTAAATATACAAAAACATATTGGAATTTTATTTTCTGTATCTACTTCATTTACCAACAAGTACCATATTTGGGGGTTTTTTTTGCCTATTACCATACGTACTAGTGTTCACTAATACCAGTAGATTTCTTTGTAGCTATTATGAATCTACTGCATGTGCAAATGTCGCTCCCTGAAAAACAACTAAAACAATTTTCAGTAAATGCATGATGAAATGTACTAAATTTCTTCTTTTTCAAAAAATGTCCTGGTAATTAAACCTTACCTCATTTCTATTAAAAAATAGCAGTAGATAATTTGTGCAAATACTGTAAGTGTTTCTTCATGGTTAGTGAGAAGGTCACATAAAAGTAAGGTTATAATTTTTATTTTGGGGGATGAGATGTGTGCATTTTTTTCAGATATATTCCATGTCAAAATATGGGTGTGTCAATGTGTATGTGTGTCCAATTGGCCGGCAAATACTATATATTTTGGATTTTAACTTTGATACCTTTTTCTGGAGCATGGTGTCTTGATATATATATATATATATATATATATATATATATATATATATATATATATATATATATATATATTTAGTTGGATTGATGTGAGTTTGTGACCTTGGATTTCACGCTTTTGCGATCGTTAGACAAACTAATTCCCACTTCCATAACAACACCAATACACGCGACCCTACATAAATCCAAAATTTTTAAAAAAATTAATCAGTTTGTCTGACGATCGCAAAAGCGTGAAACCCACGGTCACAAACTCACATCCAACTAAATATGTTAGCTCTATCTCTGATATTGAGCGCTTTCCAATAAGTACCGCGCATATAATATATAAAAATAATA
>OZ038509.1:15949266-16144266 GCA_964036315.1 Acanthosepion esculentum | reverse complement strand
TCTCGCTCCAAATCTTCTGTAACCCCCCTGCCTTGATCGATCCACTATCTTTCTCCACATCCTCTCCTTTACCACTCCTATCTGCTCTTCCTCCAAACCTTCTGTAACCCCTTGCGTGCTAATGGCTTCCAGCCTTGCTTGGGGTGATAAGCTTAAAAAAAAAAAAAAAATTTGCGTTAATATGGGTTGAATTTTAAAAAATCTTTTTCATAAAAATATTTCTCTGTGAATTAGTTTCCTCGTGCATATTAATTATCATTGCTTTTTCTAGTATTGTTGGGAGTTTCCTTCTCAACTTTTCGTTTAAGGTTGTGTGGAATATCAACACCTTGATTCTATCATTATGTTCTGTTTTAGTTTGGTCAAATGGTTTCTCCCTATTCTCTTTCATAACATTGTAAATATTCCACCACGTTCACAAATGATTCATTATTAGAATAGAAATGTGTACATATATATCCAGAAACTTTTACCATCATGGGTGTATTATTAGTTCCTCTGTCAAAATGCGGTATTTTGCTACAAATTCGAACTGAATGGAGAGAGACAAGTTCTTGTAGTGATTGTGTCAATTGTTAGAATTAATGTACGATAGTTAATGATCGAACTTCTATCTCTCCCTACGGCCTTGTGCCACAAGCAAATGTAATTTTTCTAACACTTCTAGATACATGACATAGCGTCTCCGCTTCAGTCACTTTCCCACCGCCATAATAGAGCTTCCCTGTACCTTTTCTATAAATCATTTCATGGTAATTGTTCGGATGAACTTTTCTCTATCGTACCAAGACTTTATGAATTTGAGCACACTACGAGATTGGTGACAATGTCTCATCATTTTACAATTAAAATGACTTGAGGCAACCATAAGTTCTATGCTAACAGTTTCATTTCTTGCAATTCTCGCTTTTGGAACACACTTCTGGTTTCATGTCTCCCAGTCACCTTTGATCTTCAAAAATTTAAATGGTATATCAATCGTTGCAAACTGTCTTCTTAATTCTTGTTCTTTTATTCTTCTACTTAATATTATTTTTTTCTCATATTCTCTTACATTCCTTAACACTTTGCATCGAAGTGGTTTAATTTTCTTGCTTGGGGTAGAATAATTTTAAAAAATTGCATTGAATAACTTACAAAATCAAATTTACGTCTCGGCAGATCCATTTATAGCATTAACGTTTCTAGTGTTTCTAGTCATCAGAAATGATACTTGCATTGAGTATTGCTGCCATATATGGTCTTATGTTTGTCTCAAGCTTCTTGATAACATCCAGAGACGGATATGCAACGTAATTGGCCCTGATCTGGCATCTCGTCTGCAGTCGCTCTCTCACAGACGTGCCGTCGCCTCATTCTGTCTTTTTTACAAATACTTTCATGGTAACTGCTCCGAGGAGCTGCTTCTGCTGGTTCCCAAACTTCATGAATTTAAGCGTTCTACTAGGCTGGCATCTCGCTCACACCCTTTCACTGTCGAAACTGTTAAATGTAGCCGTCACTTCTACTCCAATAGCTTCATGTCACGCACCTCTCGCCTGTGGAACTCCCTCCCCTCTTCATGTTTCCCTGATAGCTATAATCTCCAACTATTCAAATGTAATGTCAATCGACGTCTCCAGATGCCCTGATCTATCCCCTACCCTTCTCTTCATCCTTTCCTCTATCACTCCTATTTGCTCTCGCTCCAACACTCTGTAACACCTTGCGAGCTAGTGGCTTCCCGCCTTGCTTGGGGTGAAACGCTTAAAAAAAAAACAAAAAAAAACTATCCATTAATCTTTTAAACGTTCGGGTAACATTTATTTGATTGAATGATCTGTATTTTACAGTTTATCAACCTTTTGCTGGTTATTTAAAGCCAGAAAATATTTTTAGATTTTAAAAACGTTTTAGGGATAATAATGATTTATGATACAAGTCCAACTTATTAACCCATAGCTGGAGAGAGAAAAGATAGATTCATACGTTTTCAAGCGTATATATACGTAAGTGAATATAATGAATTAGAAATCGGATTTCCAATTCCGAGCTATTATTCATTACACTATCCGCACATCCAAGCTTATAACACTAGGCATTCCAAGCAGTCACTCCTCCAGGTAGTGACAATGATCGACGTTGATCGTACGGGAACCCGTGCTTAAACGTACTATGGCCATAAGCCAACATTCGAGTAAAATAACAAAGATAGCACGTATAGACTTCGAAATGTCCCAATGAGAGATGTGCCTTTCTTAAAAATCAGTAATTGTACTTTGCCTTATTGTAGGCGTCTCTGTGGCTGAAACTGTAAAAGTATACTTTATACAAAGTTGTTTCCTATGGATAGAATTGGAAAGGAATGATTAATGTTTTTAAGTCCCTGTCCCTTTTCTTTGATCAGTGATTCTGGAATTAGTATCAATAATATTACTGGAATTGCAAAAGAATATTATTATATGACAAAGAGTTTATTTTTAATATTTTATTAAATAATAAAAAAGAGAAGGCCTTTTATTCATACATAAAATTAGATTCTACCAATGTTGATTGGTAGAATCAAAGGTAACAGGTTTGAAAGGTCATTAGATCAGATCCAGATCCAAAACCAGGGCCTTGTCACTCCTTGGAAGAACATGTGGGGCGCTAATGGTATTGGTAAAAAATTATCAGAAGGTTTTTGTCGAAGGTTGCGTTTTGAGATTTAACACTTCACATTCAATTTGCAAAGAAAAGAGATCTCTTTCTGTCTTACATCAGCAGAGCTGAAACTTGTGATGTTTATCACCATCACATACACACAATACAAAGAAATTGTACGACAAGCATTCATTGGTTAATCCCCTCAAAATTAGCTTGCTGATTGGTCAATTCCGACCAATCAAATCGCCTGCACGCGAGGAATTAAATTTCCCGCACACTAAGATTTGAGTCAGTCACGTGATACACTATCTTATATAAACAAAACACGAGTGGTTCTCTCTCTCTCTTTTTCGTCACTCTCACCTTGCTGCCAAAATGTAACCTTCAAGAACTCCCGTCTTGACCATGCGGTCAGACGTTAAAGAACATTACAACATTCACGCAAGTACAAACTCTTAACTCTTCTGAACTCTTACCAACTTTTTTCCAATACACAATTCCTAACATGCAACAAGAACTTTATTCTTCTAAACTACAGTTTTAATAGTTAATCCAACCTTTATGAGCTCAGGTACAAATATTTCCAAATCTAAGAGACATAACTCTATCAAACCTTCAGCTTATATGCATGTACACCAAAACACTAATAAATTCAATTGTTATGTTTTTACGTTTTGTCTTGTATTTTATACCATGTGCTATTTTACGTCAAATATAAATTGCATTGTGACCACCACATTGGATAGCAACCTCCAGCGTCTTTGCATGTTCTTTCCACGTCTTTCCTAGTTAAGGTTAAATAATTGTGGCGAATCTCGCTACAAGCTAACCTCCATGAGAGTGACTCATTGCTCCTTCCCGGGTTAATGTTTACGGCTGACAAGAAGTGAAAAGACTATATTAAATACATTACTAGGTTAGCTGCTAAAAAAGATGGTTCACTGTGTCACGCTAGACAATTTTTCTCTCCAGAATCTATCTTAAAATCTACAAGCTTACCATTCGTCCATGCTTAGACTAGTGGTGCGACATATGGACAGGTGCTTCCGCTTTATATAGAGAGAGATCCTTGATAAAGCCCAAAAAAGAATCAACAATATTATTGGACCTGATCTGGCGTCTCGGCTTCAATCACTTCCCCACCATCATATAGTTTCCTCTCTGTGCCTATTCTATAAATACTTTCATGGCAACTGATCACTATATCACCCAGACATTTTGAATTGAGACGCGGTACTAGACTAGCGACGAAATCTCACCAATTTAGAGTGGAGTTGGCAAGATTTTGTAACCGTATGCTCTATGCTAACAGTTTATTTTCCCACACCTCTCGTTTGTGGAAATCTCTTTAGGCTCCATGCTTTCTATCCAACTTTACAAATTCGAGTAAGATCAGTGAGAGCAGTTAAAAATAGACAAAAAAATAATGATTGCGCTACGAAAGAGATCCGCAGTGAATCTAATTACACAAAGCCGGTAATGGTGGGCGAATTACCGCGATTAAATCCGATTTTTTCTGGTCGATAACTCCATATCATAATTGCAGTTGTTAATTCGAGTTCAGCATGTACATTACGGAAATATGACGATTTCGAAAAAGCTTGGGGATTGAAAAGCAAAGTTACCGAAATTTTTTGTAGTGGGTTGTTGCGATTAATTAATGTTTGTCAGTTAAATTTAGAAAATATGCCAATATTTGCATTGAACAGACAGGAAGGTGGGTTTAAAAACCATATTATTTTTCTTTTTTTTAACACACACACACACGCACGCATGCACACGCACACACAAATATATATTGTGACATGCTCCCTCGAGCCGTCTTGGGAAAGAGAAAAAGTTATAAAACAATAACCCGGAATCAAATCCATTTCAGTTCTCTCTCTGTAACCCCTCTCTCTCACTGAGCGTACACCCTCTCCTCTATCTTTCTCCAACTCCACTCTCTCATTAAATATACGTTCGCCTGTCCATCTCTCGGGTGATCCTCTCACACGATAGTCTAGACAGATAAGTAGCCTAAAAGACAATAGCAGTCGCGCGTGCAATAATGCATCTAAAAAAGAGGAAGACGATATGCCCAAATAAGGAAGTTGCATGAGCGCGACGAATGATCGCCCAAATTGACGCTCACGTGACCAACCCAGACTGCGCACGCGGGAAATTTAACGGCGGTGTCCGTTTGGGAATCCAGTTATTAGGTGACGGCACCTTAAAAAGAACGTTCCCTAAAGATGAGATTTCGCCATCAATGCTTGCATTGAGCTTTTCAGCACTTGATAAAGCTTCAACCGATCCGGAACGAGATATAAGCAATTTATGGGAGACACCAATCCGCTGAAGATATGATTATTCCGACACGAAGTCAAGAAAGAATATTAATTCACCTGTTTGCGAAGACAACTGTCTCCGAAAGAAAGAAAAGGCGTTGCGCCTAATTGATTCATACACTGAACATGAGAGAGATTATAGAACTCTGTGTTCGAGTTAAATCAGGAGAGAAATTTGTAAAATGATGAACTATAATGCAAAAAGAAAAGAAATATAAAGACTGAAGAGATTCGTGAAAAAAAGGAGACAACGAGAAAAGAGGAGGTGGCGTTAATATAAAAAAAGGAAGAGAATTTTTCATTCTTATTAGATTTCAATTGACGACATACAGTTAAGTTCTTTTGTCATTATGGAAATCACGTACGTAATTCCGCATACATGCCCACACACAAAAAAACACTGTTTATTTCAACTTTATCCAAAAAAAAAATTTTTTTTTTGTTTTTTTTCTTCTAATGCCTTGTGTTTGTTGTCTGTCTATCTTTCGCCACATGTGTAGATATTCCGGCCTTTTCTTTTTGAACTATGAGGTATTACTTTCTTGATCCCATTTACTGCGTTGGTTTAGTGGTGTAATAAATACGTATAGTTGCCGGCTATTCGTAACAATATACAAAAAAGGTTAATGGTTAGAGTTGAATCAGGCCACTAAACAGTAGTATTAAAAAGTGCTTAATACACGTGTGAAAAAATATAAATAAAAGTAAAACTAACATGTGTAGAATGTTACCATGAGAAGACATCTTTTCAATAACTTCAGTAATAAAATATTTGATATTTTGGTGGACGATACGCGTCTGATGGCAAAACAGACGATAATTTTTTTGTTGCCGCTCTTTTTTCGGAATTGGAAGCTGCAGACGACGACTCCTTCTAATCAGAGGATATTATCCTCAGTCAGAAATTTTTCTTCATCGACCAAGAAAAAATGAAAATTTGCTTTTTAATGCCCGCGCTAAATTAAATATCTTAAAATTTTTCACAAATCGTCATAATTCCGTGTAAATGTACATGTTTAACTAGAATTAACAATTAAATTATGAAAAAAATCTATAATTTAATTGTTAATTCTAGTTCAGCATGTACATTACGTAATTATGACGATTTGGGAAGATTTTAACAGATATTTAGAACGGGCGTTAAAAAGCAAATTTACCGAAAAAATCATAGAATATAAGAACTACCGTCAGGTTTCTTTAGTGGGTGGATCTAATATTTCCATCATTACCAACCAGGTATCACATCAACTACTCTACCAATAGGGTCTCTAGATTTAACTGGGTTTTTGATGAGAACTACATCAACTTTTATAATATTCCTAAAATCTTTCTGATATAATTCTCGAGATTGTTCTCTTAAACTCACAAGCAATCTTCATGCCACAATCTATCAAGAAAATCTCTTTTACAGACTATTTCAATAGATTTATTCTGTTAGGTAGATCAATGTCAAAAAATTATCTTTAAGAACACAGTTGTTATAATGGGGATAAAGAAAAACATTAGGACAAATAACATCAAGTTCATAATCCCCTGAACATCTATATGTTTAGCGGACGAGAATTAACAGAATTTTGTCGGATAACTAACGCAGTAAGTAATTCAAGGTAAGGTAGCCTTTCACGTTTCACTAATTTATACAAACAGCCTTTCACTGTCTTGATAAGTCGCTCCCAAATTCTACCAACCAAACCATGCAGATTACAAAGGTATCGTTAAATGTTTAATATTATAAGAGCTAAACCTTCCTTCAAATTCATGAGAAATAAATATTGACCAAGAAACAAATTTGACTGAGGATAATATCCTCAGATTAAAAAGGAGCCGTCGTCTGCTGCTTCCAATTCCGACAAATGGTAACGATATTCAATCACGACAAAAAATACATGTTTGTTTGAAATAACAAATTAAATTTTATATACACAATTTACAATTTCGTTGTAATTTTGTGTGCAAAAGTATATTTAAGAGAAAAAGTTCTTTCGGAAATGTTCAATGTCGAAAAGTTGTTTAAAAGGTTGATTCATCAACTTTTATAATATTCCTAAAATCTTTCTGATATAATTCTCGAGATTGTTCTCTTTAAACTCACAAGTAATCTTCATGCCACAATTTGTAGAATGTATCAAGAAAATCTTTTACAGATTATCATTTCAATAGATTTTCTGTTACGTAATCAATGTCAAACAAATTATCTTTAATATTTATGAACACAGAGTTGTTATAATGAGGATAAAGAAAAGCATTAGGACAAATAAAAATCAAGTTCATAATCCCCTGAACATCTATATGTTTAGCGGACTTAGACGAAATTTTTTTTTTTTTTTTTTTACGAAAGATATTGAGTGAAAAAGTTTGTAATTTTTTTCTTATCTCTCATAAAGGAAGTTTGTTTCTTTGGCGGCTATCTGACACATAATTTCCGTGTGTATCATTCGCGTGTGTGAATCTCGGATTTATTTATTGCAAAGAATACAATTATGGCACAAGGCCGAAAAGGGGGGAAGGACTGAGGTTGGTCCACACTGACTATACCTAGCTAATCTGATTCACGACCCATTCACTCGTTACAATTTGCACATTCACCTCAAGAACTCGTACGTCACCAATCAATCCTCCATTCACCATAATACCGCATCCTCTCAGGGGGAACCTACAGAAAACGCGCCCCATGGCTTAAAAATTTGATGATAATAAAATATATGCATAAAAATTTACGGATGAAGAATGAGAGGGGAGGGAATGAACCCCCAAACAAACTAAATATCAACGCAAATCAAACTAACTGTTAGTTGGGCCCTTCCAATCTTCGAAAAGAGAGGATCTCTCGCTAAGGGAGAGGGAAAGGAGAAAATATATACGGACATGGGAAATATAAAAGCTGACTCAGCCGAGATGAAAAGGGGGGTTAAAAAAAAAACTGAGGAGGTTGGGAATCTCAACTTGGATCATAAGCAAAAATGCAGCCGGGAGCAGGCTATGAACAACACTTACTCGCATTAACTAGGCACACAAAGCTTGTCTAGCCTAACCAGGGGGAGGGCTCCACAGGAAACCACCCCGATGTGACGTAGGTTGGCCTAAAAGAGAAAATCAAGGCTAGCTCCGTTCATTACGAACCAAGCTCGCCTCACTCACCCACTTTTCGCTAAAGACTGTCGAATGCAAGCTTTTTCTATCAGTTCTAATCTTTTTTTCTTGATGTGTGAATCTCAGATGCGACGAAAATTCGTTCGCCGTTTCTATTTATAGATTTTTTTAACGACCAAATCGGCTCAATGGGGCTGACTTATGTCAGAGGGTATCACCCAGACGAGGCTCTGTCGAAGGGCAGTCTCGTCTCGGGGAAACTGACTCCGTTTTTACGTGGTCTATAGTTAATTTTTGCCCGAGCCTACGGGCTCGAATACCCCACTTTAAACTCGGCCTTGTGTCACATCTTGTAAAAAATCAATGGGGCTTGGTAGCTGTTGCGAATTTTTCTGAGAAATGCGTGGGCGAATGTTGTATTTTTTTATCTTTTAGCCAATAGGATTTCTTGAAACATTTAAATTAGGGATGAATTTGAGAAAGATTTTTTTTTATGTCGGCTGAGCCTACTTTTGCACAAAATTTGATTGTTTTGTTATGGAAATTTTTCGGTGCTTATTTAACAATCAATGAAATTCAAGAAAATGTTTGAAATTGAAATGAGTTACTAAAAAAGTATACTTAATGTTATTTGAAAGAAACATTACTTACTTTTTCATCAGAAAATTAAAAAAAAAAAAACATTTCCGACCGTGGTGCATGGTTTTTTGGGCCTGATTGAGAGGTGTTAAGTTAAAACTCACTTTTGACAGTATATCGGCATTTTCTAGTCGGTCTAATTCGTCGTTGATTTTTTTTTTTTCAACTGATGCAAAAATGGGACATTTCATTTACTTTTGAAAACGGGTTGAATGTTTTCTTTTAGCTCGAATTTGGCTTTTGTTTTATTACATTTTCCTAATCCTGCCGAAAAAATGTAAGAAAATTTTTCTTTTAGCTCGTCTTTCATGTCTTTGGCATCCGTTGTCACATTTTCCACCTTTTGGCAAAAATTGTTGATTGGTTGATCCCACAACTTAAACCGTTCCATCCAATCCGTTCCAAATAAATTCTCAGAATTTTTCATTTTTATGGACGAAAACTTTCAGTTTCTTTGTAATGCCATTCAGTGTTACGGGTATCGTTAGGTCATCTTCAAATTTGATTTTGTCACTAGTTACTGCACGTGCTGTATTGTTTTCCTTTTTCATTGTTGGTTTTTTAAATTTCCTCCAAGTATGAAGATTAATAATTGAAAGATCCGAACCAGAATCTAGTTGCAGCTTAACTGTTTTGTTTAAAATGTTAACTACAACGTATTTTCGTAGATTCTTATCTACTTTTTGTATGTCCAATATTTCGCTAAAAAGTGGTATACCTTGACGAAAAAAGGTCCCCAAATTGATAAAACAATTTTTAACGTTTAAATATTTATGTTGTTATTAAAGAGGAAAGACCAAAGTATTTTCTGAATATTTTTTCAGATTTTTTAATCCTTCCTATAAATGTTAAAAATTTTATTAAAAAATCTTCTTTTTTTTTTTTTTCCGAGTCAAAATAATTTCGTAAAATCGAACTTATCGACATTTCTGTCGGAAAGATCATAGTTTGTTAGTTAAAAAATCATGAAAAATCAATTACACCTTTTTCTTTTGTTATCTTAGGAAATTTAGAATGATTAAAGTATACTTAATGTAATTTGAAAGAAACATTACTTACATTTTTAGTAGAAAATTTTTTAAGAGAGATATTTCCAACCGAGGTGGTCTATTTTCGTGCGCGTTGACAGGCGTTGATTGATGTACGTCAATATATTGACAACTTACGCCAGGGGAATTTATCGGACGGTAGCGCAGAAGTGATATAATTCGTTCTAATTTTAAGTGAATCTGGTTAACACTGATTACTCGCCGGCAATCTTCAGCTAGTTTTTGTAATGTGAGACCTGATTCACATTCTAGTCTTGATAGAACAAATTTTTTGCAGAGACTAAAAAACCTTGGGCAAATATTAAATATTTGAATTCGTCAGCTGTCAGTTCAGCAAAACGAAAATCGTCACAGTGCTTATTAACAATGGACGCAAATGTAAGATAATCCATCGTCATCTCGTTTTGACAAGTTAAAACACTTCCATCTTTTATGGAATAAAGTTGTATTAGGGCTAAATAGCTGAGACAAAAGTTTTACTGCTTCATCAAACCCTAATTCACTTGTTTTCTTGAAGAATGTAATCGACGAACTTACTATGTTCCGCTGTTCCCAACTTTCTCAAAAGCAGGCAAACTTTTTTTAGTGTTTGTCCAGTCCTCACAATCAACCGCAAAAAGATCTTCATATCTTCTATAGAAGCTTCAAATGTTTTATCTTCTTCACGAAAATATTTAAATGTCTCCATAGAATTCCAAATTGTGTTGTGAGAAAATGCAGTGTTGTTTTCATTAACAACATCCTTTTTACTAAATGTTTTTAGAAATAATTCTTGCAATTTTTCTTCCCGTTCTTTTTGTTTTTCTTCCTGTTCTTTTTGTTGTAGAAGCAATTTTTCTACCAACATTTGTTGCCGTTCTTCAGCCTTCTGCTGCTGCGCAAATTGTGCTTTCATCATCTGAACAACAATTGCTTTAAAGTCCTCCATAATGACTTCAAAAGCGTGTTTTCAGAGAGAGAAGAAAACGGAATTTAGATAATTTTTCTTCTATAAGAAGGGGGAAAAGAATGTAATTCCTTTCCGTACTAATTTTCAGCTCTGGTTAGAAATAACTAAAAAAAAAAAAAATTTGTTTTTACTAATATAGTGACAGTCTGAGTACTTCAATTTTGATGGATGATCAAAATTGATAATTTTTGCAAACAGAACGCGGTTTTTCGTTTTTAACTAGTACTTTTTAAATATTAACATTTTTATTCAGCAATTATGTAATATTTATTTTTTATTTCATACTTTCTTCATTAAATAATTGTTTAAACTTTATTAATTATATAATTGATTAAATTCTTTTAATTTATTATATAATTGTTAAAATTTTCTTAATTAGATAAATTTTTTACATGTTTTTAATTAATTTTTTAAATTATTTTAATTAATTAGATAATTAAAACTTTTTTCTTAATTAGATAATTGTTCAAGTTTTTTATTAATTAGATAAATGTTTAACTTTTTTTAATTAGATAATTGTTTAAACATTTTTATTAATTACATGATTGTTCAATCTTAATATTTTAATCCAATACCATAAACAATATTAGAAATCGCTGTTATCTATAATAGTGAAAAGACTTTCAGGAATATTTTGTGGCCCTAAAACAGGCCGTTTTTATCTTTCATTGCCTCTTCATTTGACACCATTATTGAGCTAATTTTCGAAATGCAAGTCCTGCAAAACATGGTCAGCGCCAACTTCATATTTGGTCAAATGATAGTAATAGATCATTGACATATGAAATCATATAAAATTGATTTTCCTATTTTTTGATGTAACCGATGTACTCACAGTTGATACCATCAATTGTCCAAATATGTCTAATTGTGCGTCCAACTATGTTTCCAGTTAGTATTTCGTGCAGGACTTGTCCACAATCAGGATAATTAGCCTCCAAAGAATTGACTGCCATTTCCTGTAATTTTTTCTGTATGCCAGCCATTTTCTTTTTTTGCTGCTGGTCTTCCTTAATCTTTAACCTTTTCGAAAGTTCTTTCTTGTTGCCGCTTGTTCTTTATACATGTTCTCTGTCTGCCGTATATAAGAGTATTTTGTAAATATTTGTGAAACTGTTCAGCATCGAGCTCACCGATGAATTCCATTACTTGATTCCGCTTGGCCTTGATAACGTCGCTTATGCCTGATACATAAGCACTAGGCGCAAGTTTCTGTCTTTCACAAAATTCACCGATGATGCTTTTCAGCAAGCATAGTATGTTGTCGGACTGAAGTTAGAATTGATCTGGGAGAAGCCTCTATTGTCTGGAATGTTTTTTCATACTGCCTGCTTGAAAACTTCCACCGTCCCTTTTAAGCAGGCAGTTATCATCTTGCGAAATAAGAGTTTATTTGCTGGGGCAATCAGTAGGGGCGCTATAACATTCTTTGGCAGAGTATTTCCAAAGAAATCTTGTTGAGTCGAAAATGGACATAGGGTTCTTGGTGAGTGCCTTCACATTTTCAATGACCCCCTTAACGATGTTCATAGTGTCAATTGGGTCTCTTTGGTTATTGATACTAGTATAGAAGGTACTCATCCAAGGTCCTGATAGCATCTTCCCTATGATTCCCAGCACTTGCATCTCTACAATAGAGGCTTCTGTTATAATTTCCTTCAGATTTCAAACAGTTTTATTGGTTGAGGAAAGTCCCAAGACAAATTGCTTACACTGATCGAAAATGGGAAAGTAAGTTGCACCTAGATGGAAAATTACATGCAACCGATTCCCTTGGAATCTAGTGATATCGGACCATGGAAGATGTTGTTCAATAAAGGTCTTCATTTTTTAAATAAGGCCCAATTTATCACTATATCTAAAGGAATTAAATTAGGTATGTCCAATATTCCGCTAAAAAATGGTATACCTTGACGAAAAAAGGTCCCCAAATTGATAAAACAATTTTTAACGTTTAAATATTTATGTTGTTATTAAAGAGGAAAGACCAAAGTATTTTCTGAATATTTTTTCAGATTTTTTAATCCTTCCTATAAATGTTAAAAATTTTATTTAAAAATTTTTTTTTTTTTTAGTCAAAAAATTTTGTGAATTCGAATTTATCGGCCTTTCTGTCTGAGTTTGTAAACAATATCATAGTTAGTTAAAAAATCATGTAAAATTCAATTACACCTTTTTCTTTTGTTATCTTAGGAAATTTAGAATGATTAAAGTATACTTAAATGTAATTTGAAAGAAACATTACTTACTTTTTTAACATAAAATTTTTTAAGAGAGGTATTTCCAACCGTCGTCATTGATTTGGTGCGTGTTTGAGGGGGGTTAATTGATGTACGTCAAGATATTGACAACTTACGTCAGGGGAATTTATCGTACGGTAGCGCAGAAGTGATATAATTCGTTCTAATTTTAAATGAACCTGGTTAGTAGATTTAAAATTAAAAAAAAAATTCACTTTCAAATTTTTTTTTTTTTTTACCTTTCGTTTGAGGAAAAATTCTGCACTGAAAATATTTAAATTATGAAAGAAAATCAAATTTTACAAGTAAAAATAAAACAGTAACAACATTTTTTTAAATTGAATTTTATTATTTCAGTCATGAAATATTTTTCTGAGAATATAAAAATTACATGAAACAGCATTACATTTAATTAGCAATGTCCATTTTAGCATTAGTATTTTAGTTGTTTTTTGTAACTGTTTTTCAGTTGAAAGACACATTGATTTGGAAATTCTTGCAAACTTTTTATTAAGGCAGATATTTTTCTATTTATTAATAATTGTGATATGGCAGTCATGAAAGTTTTATACATATTTTATTTATTAATAAAATTAACATTGAAATGCTATGCAATCGATTTCAAACTTGAAAATTTGGGTGCATTCCAAGAGTGTTTTTTTTTTTGTAAATGGTCAATATTTTCTTTTATCCCACTATTTACCCATAGCTAGGACCCTATCAGGTGCTACCACTCAGGGCCATAGTGGACCTGGGAACAACAGCAATTAAGAGGTGGTTCCATGCTCCTCAAGACCTCCAACTTAACGCTCGGAGTCATTGCTGCCGGTTGTAGTTTGTCATACCCAGGACGGGATATACATTTATTTTTTTTTCCTTTAAGAAAACGTCAGATCTTGCATAATGTAATCAGCACCAAATTCAAATTTGTTCAACTCATAAATTTCCTCTTCATGATCCTCACTAAGATAATAAATATTATATTGAGGATCTGAAAAACTCAGTACAAATCCGTCATACGTATCGTCGACCGAATCGATTGTCCATGTATGTTGTATTAGTTTGCTGACTACATCACCAGTTAATATTTTTTGAATATTTTCAACAACATCATGTTCAAGGTTTGGAAATTCCTTCAGGATAGCTGACATTGTGTAGTTTTGTAATTTCGTCAGTTTCCTCTGGTAGCTTTTTCTTTTTGAGTGTTCACTTTTCTGTCACTTCATCTTCAATCTGTCACAAATTTCTGCATCTAAAATGTCTCTGCTTCGCCTGCGTTGGCTAACCAGTTTCCTACTGTACGTTTTTGCATTATTTAATTGAACAGCAAATTGATTATCATCCAGGCCATCTATGAATTGCATTACATGATTTCACTTTGCCTTCACTATGTTGCTGATGCTGGATACATACGCATTTGGAGATGTTTTATGTTTCTCGCAAAACTCCCCGATCACACTTTCAGCTAACATGGTATGCTGACGTACCGAGGACAAGACTGACTCACAGGAAGCTTCTACAGTGTCAAAGGATTTACGGTACTGCCTTTGCAAAACTTCAACAATGGCTTTCAAACAGGCGGTTAGCATTTCCTGAAACAGCACTGGATTCTGTGGGGGGACCATAATTTTTTCAATTACTTCCTTTTCCAATCTATTATTAAAGAAGTCTTCTTCAGCTGACAGAATCTGCATGGGGTCCTGATATTTTTGCACATTTTTCATAGTGTCAATTGGATTTTCTTCAGTAGACAATTTCGTATAAAATTTTGTCATCCAAGGTCCAGATAACATTTTCCCTAATATTGCCAGTATTTGTAATTCATTGATGACTGCATGTTCTCTAAGTAAAATTTTCAATGATCTCAAGGTCTCATTGCTTGTTGTAAGTCCAATGATATATTTCTTGATTTTTTTCAAATAGAGAAAAATATATGAACCCTAAATGAAACATGACGTGTAACCGATTCCCTCGGTATCTCGTGAGGTATGTTCTTTTGAGATTTTCTGCTGTCAAGAAATGAATCATAGATTGGACATTGCCTAATCTGTCACTATATCTGAGTGAGTTTATTCCAGCAATAACTCTCCAAGCTTGGCACTCAGTAGCATCCTTGTCTGTGAACCTCACTTCACATAATTGCATCTCCTTTCTGACTTTATGTGATACAGCTTCCAAAGGGTGCAAATTGCAGTTGAGTTCTACCAGATTTGTATTCCATTGTTTTTCCAACAGGAATACTGTTAAGTGGTTAACTGGAGCTCTGTCAGTCAAACAACATTTGATTTTGGAAATAATTTCATTCTTAACGTCAGCAACATTTGAACCGGTTGCTACTGCATATACTTGGCTCAAGTTTCCGATACAATCACATATATGCTTCGTATAATCCTTAGCAGTAACGCCGGGAAGTTGTTCCAGTGAAATCAGATGTGCAGAAGATGTCGTCGTAATTATTATACAGTTGACATGCATCCCATCCTGTGTTGTCGAATCAAACATTAATGTACAGCTATCAGCATTAAGTATATTATACGTTTGAAGATCAGAAAAAAAAACAAGTTCTCCCAACATTCTGCTAATTGTTGTCCTTGAACTGATATAAAAATCATCTATGTTGACCTCCAATCTTTTTAAAGTTGAATCTAAAACTTTACTAACATGATTTGCTGCTACACCAATCAACAAGCATTCATAATGAAGTTTCCGGGATAAAGTCATAAATAAGAAATAAAAAATTTTTTTTTCAATAAATTAACAACAATCAGAAGATATTAATTAAAAATACTGAAATAAAATGAAAAAGCAAAGTAGATAAAAAAATATAGACTTGAGTTTAATTTTTACGTTATAAAACAAGAAAAGCTAAAAAAAAAAATTGTTATTCTGAGGAAAGACCAAAAATAAATTGTAAATTTGTTTAACTAAAAAAAAAAAAAAAACTTTTCTATATTGACTTTCTAAATTCAAAGCCTACTTGAGCCTGTGTTACTGTTATAAAGTAAAAAAAAAAAATGTTTAAGTATGACTAACAAATAAAAATTATATTCCAAAAATATAATTATTTTTTTTAATTGCTAATAGAAAAAAAAACGAAATGGTACTTAATTTTTCAAGTTCTTTCCTTTGTCTAAAAATTCAAAGCCTAAAATTTTCTATCTTCTGTGTTACTGTTATAAAGTTAAAAAAAACAAACATGTTAAAGTATGACTAGCAAATGAAAAGATATTCCAAAAATATAATTATTTTTTAAATTTCTAATAGAAAAATGAAATGGTACTTACTTTTTCAAGTTCTTTCCTTTGTCTAAAAACTCAAAGCCTAGAATTGGCTATCCCCTGTATTACTGTTAAAGTAAAAAAAAATAAAAAAAGTTAATTGAAGTATGACTGACAAATGCAAATAAATTCCAAAAATATAGAAAAATGAAATGCTACGTTTCAAAATTTATACGGAAAATTAAATTTAATTTTACTTACTTAGTATTAGAAAGGTTGCAACAGGTGGTCTGTCTCGTCCCCACGTGTATCTTCAATTCCACGGCAAGTTCTTTTGTTGTCAATGTTTTTTCAACGTTTTATTTCAATTGTTTTTTAGTTTCAATTAAGTTAATTAAAACTAAAAGAGAATTTACGGCTCTCACTATAAAATAGTAAATAAAACAAAGTAAAAAATATACAGTGATAAAAATAAAAACTTTACCTTTCTTGTCCCCAAAAAAACCCTTCGCTGTTTTCGTAAAAAAATTGAATAAAAGAAAAAAAATGAAATAAGATATGCAGTTTGTATCACACTGAAAAAAGAAAAATTGATTATATGTAAAAATTGAAAAGAAAAAATTTGAAAATGCGACGATATTCAGTCAGAAAACTTGACAAGCGTTGTTGTGTTGTTAGCTGAACGAGTGCAAAGCAATTTCTGAAGTAAAAAGAACTTGCTTCTATCAAGGGAAACAACTCTGCCTCACGTGACATTATTTCAACGCTGTGCATCCATACTTTCGTTGAAGACGATTTTAAATACAATTTTGGAATATTAAAAATTATTTTAAAAATATCAATGGGTGTCAGATTTTAATAAGATTTCAAGTTTATGATCTTTAAAAAGTAGAGAACATAATATATCATTTCCATAAGGTTACATAAAGAACTTAATTTATAAATATATAACAACCTTTTGTCATTGTGTATTTAAAATTGAAAAAAAAAAAAATTTAATGTAAAAATTCATTTTTCATCAAAAAAAATTTTTTCTTTCAGATAATAATTACCTTTGTATATATATTTCAGAAAAACCATTAAAAACTTTCTTAATTAAATATTGTCTTAGTTTTATTGGGTTTTGTATTTTTACAATTGAGGTAAAAGTTTGGGCAGTTTTTTAACAAAAAAATCGATGATTTACATTCTTCAGAGTTTTGTGCATTTAATTAAAAAAAAAAATTCAGGTTGCAAAAATTTTTTGGAGTTTTCATAAAATTAATTTCGAGGGGGGTAACAGATATAAAAAAAAAAATATTTATACCATGACTTTCAAAGAGACAAAATTTTCTAAAATAATTTCATTCATTTGTGAATAAGTTCTGAAGTTTTCATTAAAATCCAACAAGTACTTTATTTTTGCAAGAATTTCCAAATCAATGTGTCTTTCAACTGAAAAAAAAAAAAAAAACTAAAATAATAATGCTAAAAAAGCCTAAAATGGACATCCCTAAATTAAATGCTACAAGAATTCGCCATGCTAGGCACTCACTCACATTCGTATTTCCCTCGCAATCCCTCAGGACCTTCCTCGTCTTTGTTGCAACTGTCTCCAAAGGGTGTAAATTACAATGGAGTTCTACCAGGTTAATCTGCCACTCCTTTTCCAATAATGAAATTGTTGAATGGTTAACAGGAGCTCGGTCTGTCAAGCAGCATTTAATTTTCAAAAGTATGAGTTTTAAAATGGCATCAACACTTATGCCAATAGACGTTGACCCTACTTTAGCTAAGTTGTTGATGCAGTCCCTCCAGGAAGATGTTCCAGTGACACAAGATGGGAGGATGATGGTGTTGTCAATACCACACAGTTCGCATGTTTGCCATCTTGTGTCATGGAGTCAAAAACTAAAGTGCAGTTTTCTGCACTCTGCACAGCAAGGAACGTCTTGACATCTGAAAGGAAGCCCAGCTCCCCCACCATTCTATAAATTGTTGTGGAACTTTTTCCGAAAGAGCAGTGTTCCATGGATAATGTATTTGAAATTGATGTAATAAGTTTAGAAATATGAAAAGCAGGAACTCCATTCAAAAGACAGTCATAATGGAGTTTCCTGCCAACGAAAGAATTGGAAATTTATTTTTTTTCAGTTCTTGTATATTTATTTTTTTTGACATTAATGAGATTTTTTTAATTTTTTTTTTTTACAACAACTTCTGAAAAGTTATCACTTTACTGTATTTGGATAAAGGAATGGCAGATGTTTCACAACACTGGTGAGAACTTTTACATGTGTTTACAGTTGCAGCAGAAAGGTTAGACCTTGCAGCAGACATGGGTTTTACTGGCAGAAGTCACGGTTGAAGTTGCAACTGGGGTGGCAGTGGAAGAGGCAATGGAAAATGTGGCAGTAGCAGAATGGACCACCACTTCACATTTTTCGAAATCAGGGAAATTATTTCCCACATTTCTTTTTTTTATAACATTCAAAAAGTCTCCTTACTGAATATATCGAAATAGGAAAATAATTTTTGGAATTCTGCTGGGTGGCCCATTCTGCAATCTTTGCGAAAGATCCATATTTATCTCAACTTTTAAAAAATATGGCCACATTTAATCTGCTCTCGTGTGTTACTGTCATAATTTTTAAAAAATTTCTTCAGTTTTCACCATCTAAAAAATAAATGAAAATACAGTTGAGTTAAGCAAAGAAAACATTGATTTTGAAAATTTTTTATAATTAAAATATTCTGTAATCTTAATATTAACAATTTCTTAAATAGTTAATGCTCAGTCAATTTTGCCACATTAAGCATACATAAATTTTATATTTTCTTCAATACAAGAAGAAATGAATGTTGCAAAGTTTTCAAAATAACATTTTTTCATAGTTTTCAATGAAAACAAATCATAATTAAAATTAGGAAACTAATTTCAAATGTAAATGGAATAATGTATTAAAATATGAATTACAAATATAAATTTAAGAAAGAATTAATTAAAAAAAGAAAAAAAATTATTTTTTTGTCTTGGTTTCGTTTCTTACGTTCTTAATCTTATGTTAATTTTTTTTTATTAATTAAATTATTTCAATGAAATAATGATCCAAAATAAAATACTAGTATAAAGAAAAATATTTAATAAATAGTAATTAAAAATAATTACAACTTACTTTTAAAATTTGAAATGAATTTTTGCAAACACGTAAAAGATGTGAATCTGAACTGGACATAGAAGAGAAATAATTGCAGTGCGGCAGACGACTCAAATCACGTGAACTTTTTAATAATTATGTCATGTATACATTTCCGTAATTAGAAATTTTAAACTGTTTTTTTTTTTTTTTTAATAAAAATTTTTTTATTATTTTAAAAATAATCAGGTACAAAAGACTTATATGCTTTTCAAATTTTGATTTGTAAATTTACTTTTTTAATTAACGTTATCATTGCATTACGTGCTTAAAAGCAATAAAGAATTTTAAACTATTTTTTAAGTATTAAGAATTAAATGAAAAAACATTTTAAAAATGGAAAAAAATTATTAAAAATACATTATTCATCAAAAATTTCATTTCTTCACAAAATAATGTCCTTAATATAACGTATTTACAAAAGCAAGTCAAAGTTTTTCTAATTAATTAATGTCATAGTTTTTTACATTTTTTCTTTTTATAATTCAGAGCAGATTTTCTATGAAACGGGTTACTGTTTTCCAAAAAGAAAAATTGGTGATTTACTTTCTATAAAGAGTCCTGTTTTTAACTAATAAAACAAATCCCATGCTTAAAGATTTAGTTTCTCGAAATTTCATGAAAATATGTAAGGGGGTTGGAAACATTTTAAAAAACTATATCTTTTTAACAAGATTTTCTAAAAAAAAAAAAAAAAAAAAAAAAAATCAAAAATAATTTGATTCGTTTCTGAATAAGTCCTGAAAGTTTCATTAAAATCCGACAATTATTTGAGTTTTGTAAGAATTTCCAAATCAACATGTGTTTACTGCGGGAAAAGCGCAAAATAAAACAAACCTTTTTTCTCTAATAAAGCGCTGTCGTAAAAAATACAAAATTTTCCACATTTAAAAATATAATGAAAATATACGTTGGTCTTTCCTTGTCATAATGACATAAACAATTTGATAACAAAACTTTGTTTGCTTTGAGTTATTGGCCTTTTTTCATCGTGATATGCTGCTTTTTTAAGCTAGCGAGTGGAGGTACCTACTTTAGAGTTACGGCGTGACCCATTTTTCTCTTCAGGTAGAGGTTTCTCTTTGGTTCGCCAGCTGTTATGGTCAGCAAGGGATATTTTTGTTCTTTCCTTTGTGATTTGGAATATCTCTTCGCAAGTTGTTATGGTCGATGAGATAGAATTTGGTCTTTCCTTTCGTGAGGTTTCGAATCTCATCGTCAGTTGTTATGGTGTTGAAACCATAGAAAAATAACACAGACTCGGATATATGGTTAAACGGTATATTTGATTCTGTTGTTGACATGATCTTTGCTGTTTTACTGCCATTGCAATATTTATTATGTGACTGATGATAGTTTTGCTGCTTTACGTGGTTTTACTTTCCTGCTCAGGATGTATTTTCATGTATATAATTGTAGTTTACATCTAACTCCTGCATTATGTAATCTGTAGCCAACTCAATTTTTCCCAGCTCATAATCTTCGTTGTCTTCTTCATAGAATATATTATAATAGGGGTCTGAGAATCCATTGATGCATCCTACAAATAGTTTGTCAACAGAATTAACGTCCCAAACATGTATAATTCTGTGACTAACTAAATCCCCATTCAGTATTTTTTGGATGTTTTCTGCATCTACATTGTTTAGGTCCAGATCGGTGAATTCTGCCTTAATTGCAGTGCTGCTGTGGCTTCTCCTACTTAGCCTTTTATGTGCCTGCTTCTTTCTTTCTTTATCATTCTTCCTCTTTTTTTCTTGAATTCGGCGCAAAATTTCCGCATCTACAATCTCTTTAAATGATTTACGTTGGACAACTACATTAATACCATACTTTACTGCCAAATTCATATACTTTTCAAATGCATTGTCATCCAGCTTATTGAGAAAATCCCAAACATCATTTCTTTTTGCCTTTATGATATTACTAATGCTGGAGACATATGCATTTCTGGAGATTCTTTTCTTCTCGCAGTATTCCCCAATTACACTCTCTATTTTCATTGTATGGTTCCGTACAGAAGCTAAAATTGATTCTGTAGTTCCCTCAACTGTATCAAAGGATTTTCTATACTGCCTTTCAAGTACTTCTATTGTCCCTTTTATACAAGCAGTCATCATCTCCCGAAATAAGTAAGAATTAGGTGGGGCAACCATGAATTTCAAATCGTTTTCCGGCAACACATTTCCAAAGAAGTCCCTTCCTTCATGAAATACATTTTCTGAGTCCACAAATTGCTTCAGTTCATGAATTACGCCCTTTACTATTTGTATGGTGTCCTTTGGGCTTGGTGCTTTATTCAAATCTGTATAGAAAGTCGTCATCCATGGTCCGGAAAACATTTTGCCTATTATTCCAAGTACTTTTAATTCTGCTGCAGCTGCCTCATCGTTAAGTAAATTTTAAATTTTGATAATAATTTTATTGGTTGCCTTCAGTGCATAAAGAAATTTTTTAAAATTATTATAAATACTGAAGTAAATCCCACCTAATTCAAAAATGATGTGCATTCGATTCCCCATGAATCTTGGTATGGCAGACACTGACAGTTCTTGGGTTGTAAAAAAAATGTTTCATTAATGGTATATGGTGATATTTTTCACTGTATCTTAAGGAATTTAATGCCACGATAATTTGCCATGCCACACAATCACTCGAACCTGCCTTCCGTTCAAATGCATGCAGTTCCTTCTTTATTCTAGAAGAAACTGCTTTCAGGGGATGCACATAACAGTTTAATTCTTTTAAACTTGTATTCCACTCTTTTTCCAGTAGGAATACAGCCAAGTGGTTGACTGGAGCCCGATCAGTCAAACAGCACTTTATTTTTTAAATTAATTTTTTATACATTTCGATAACATTGACACTATATACTGCCAATTGTACTTCTGCCAATTTCATAATACTGTCAGAAATATGCTTCTTGTAATCCTCTGCAGTCCCACAAGTCAGTTGCTCAATTGACACAAGATGAGATGATGTTGGTGTGGTGATCATCACACAATTAACATGAATCCCATCTTGTGTAGTTGCATCGAAAATTAAGCTGCAGCTATCTGATGAAAGAACAGACGTACTGGTCTTTATATCAGAATAGAACCCCAGTTCGCCCACCATTCGGTTAACTGTTGTTTCAGATTTTATATTAAACCTTTGGTCTGGAAAAATAGTAAAATATTTTGTCAGAAGTTCTGAGACATTCTTCGATGCAACTCCACTTAATAAGCTTGCATAATGGAGCGTTCTATTCAACAATTCTGTGGACCTTTTGGGGTTTTTTATTTTTTTGGTCTTGTTTATCATTTTTGTCAATTTTTTTGTCTAGACACTCTCATTGTTAATTTTTAATTTTTTTCCATGAGGGTTTCAGTTGCAATTGATGTTACTTCATGTGAAGTTGCTATTGCATCAATTGGGGTTGCTACTGCATCAATTAGGATTTCTGAGGTAACAGAATGTGCCAATTCCTCACAGATTTTTTGAAATTTTATAAAATTTTTGCTGTTGTGCCTAATTTTGAAAACTTTTTGGAGATTTAGTATTCTTGTGCGATTAACTTTTGGCAAGTCACTATTGGCATTCTCAGATGATGCCCACCTCTCTATGTACCTCAGTGAATTTTTTTCAAATAATATTTGAAATATATGTCCGCAGAGGACTGGCTGTCCCGATTCCACGGAACGATATTTGAGCAATACTTGTTTTGTTCATCTGGCAAAGAAAAAAATAACATTAATTGCCAACTAAAATAGAATCAACAAATTAATTAATTAATATTTGAATAAATAAATTGAATGGAGAAACAATATCAACATTGGGTTTTCATTTCTAGAAATGAAACGGAAACTAATAAGGAGCAAAATACAAAAAAAAATATAAATTTATAGTAGTATTTTGATAAATAAATGAATGATGACAAAAATTAAATTATATCAGCCAGTGCTTGGTAGTTTTCTTTTCTTTTTCTTATTTATATGAAAAATATGCTGGAAAAAAGTAGTTTACGTATAAAAACGGAAAAAAATTTGCACCAAATTTCAGTGCTCAGTTGGGTATGTTATCTTATTTCATAACAAAAAAATATATACATGAATTAAAAAATCTATAAAAAGAATTTCATGAATTCAAGAAATATATTGAAAAAGTAGCTATATAAAAAAATTAAAATCAAATGGTACTTACTTTAATTTCAGTATAAAAATGAATCGTAATGGAAAAATTGAAAGACGGCTCACTGAAAAGTGAAAACTAAAACAATTTCAAAAAATTGAAATTGCAATGAAATATGTAAATGAAATAAATGGTATTTTTAAAAATGTAGTAATGTTGATGGTGAAAATGGCCTAGGATGATGTTCAAATTTTTGTAATGAGTAAAAAACGCTAATTCAAAATGCTCAACATTTGTCTTGCTAAGAATTTGCAATAATAATGAAGCAGACGCTTACACTCAAGCCACATGACATAATGGAGTTTCCTGCCAACGAAAGAATTGGAAATTTTCTTTTTTTTCAGTTCTTGTATTTTTTTTGCCATTGAGATTTTTTTATTTTTTTGTAATAAGGATTTCCAAAAAGTTATAACTTTACTGTATTTGGATAAAGGAATGGCAGATGTTTCACAACACTGGTCAGAACTTTTACACGATGTGTTTGCAGTTGCAGCAGAAAGGTTAGACCTTGCAGTAGATAGGGTTGAAGCTGCAGCAGACAGGGTTGTACTGGCAGAAGTCACGGTTGAAGTTGCAACTGGGGTGGCGGTGGAAGAGGCAATGGAAGATGTGGCAGTAGCAGAATGGACCACCACTTCACATTTTTTTTCGAAATCAGGGAAATTATTTCCCACATTACTTTTTTTGTAACATTCAGTCAGTCTCCTGACTGAATATATCAAAATAGGAGGGAAACCATTTTTGGAATTCTGCTGGGTGGCCCATTCTGCAATTTTCAAAAAAGATCCATATTTATTCAAAAATTTCTTAAAAATATGGCCACGCATGATCTGCTCTTGTGTGTTAATGCAGTCATAAATTTTCAAAATTTCTTCTGTTTTCACCATCTAAAAAATAAAATTTAAAATACAGTTAAGCAAGGAAAACATTGATTTGAAAAAATTTTTATAATAATTAAAATATTCTGTAATCTTAATATTAGCAAATTACTAAACAATTGCTAAAACATTTAATTAACCATTTCTTAAATAATTAATGTTCAGTCAATTTTGCCACATTAAGCATAAATTTTATATTTTCTTCAATGCAAGAAGAAATCGGTGTTGAAAAGTTTTCAAAATAACATTTTTTTGTAGTTTTCAATGAAAACTAATTTCAAATGTGAATGGAATAATGTATTAAAATAAGAACTACAAATATAAATTTAAGTAATTTTAAAAAAAAAAAATTTTTTTTGTCTTGGTTTCGTTTCTTACGTTCTTAATTTTATGTTAATTAATAAGAAAAAATTGTTTCAATGAAATATGATACCAAATAAAATAAATACTTTAAAGAAAAATATTTATCTTCAGGAGTGCCAGTAGTAATACAAAACTGTGTTAATCATGAATATGAGCAGATTAATCAGACATGGCTAAAAGAGAATTTGCTGCCTAAACACATAACAGGATGACAGACACTCTCATGATTCTGGATACTGTCTGTGATAAGGTAATCCAATTTATTTTCATTTATGGCCTCCATGGATCCTTTGAGATCACAAAACATTTTTTCACGTAAAGTTTTGTTTTTCTCTCATCCTAAGCTGAGGAAGCCAAAGTGAGCCGATGCTCGGCAAAACGCGTCATTTGTAAATTTCCACATGGTCTCATCTTCATGTAAATGAATATAATGGATTCGACTGGAATTCGAACTCAGCTTTGGTATTCCTCCTCAATCCTTGTCGCTATCCATTAATCTACCGTGTCGAAAGCGGATCTGAGTTTTTCTCATGGTTTCAATTTCTTCATTTTGACCCAGTCAAATGCACAATCATTTTCTCATAAATTTAACAATAAACTAAACAGTAATAAAGTATAACATTAAATGCAGTTAACATGAAATAAGTTATTTGTTTGAAATATTTACATGTCCTATGATCAAATCTTTTTCACATAGACAAGAAGGAAGTTTCCTGTTTACATTCTCCATTCACAGAATTAATGAAACATTAAACAGTAACTTCTGGTTGGGTAGATTACTGCTTCTTCCTTTTTATAAAAATATATATAATGTAAGAAGACACAATTATATATAAAATAATATCAATCAAGGGATCAGCATAAATGAATTGTTTTTTATGGTAAGTAATTCAATCAGCAGAAGTAATGCCTTCTCTGTCCTCTGCAAGTTTGCGGATTTGTTGTAGATCTTCTTTCTTTGTAAACTTCTCCAAAGGAAAAATGAGATCTTTCTTCCTTGTTCTTTGAATGTCTTGGTTCAGCCTTGTGACTATGGTTGGTTCTTGGAGGACTTCTGGACTTTTTGAAGTCAGTCTTTTCAAAGTAAAACTCCATGGCTTTGTTAACTGGGCATTCTGGATCTGTTCGCAAAATATGTCCAAGAAGTTTCCATCTTGCTTTCAAAATGAGATTCTTGACATCTGCTGTACAAATTCTTCTTGGAGATATTATATGGGTAATTTTTCCCTATCAGAATTCGCAGTTGTCGTCTGTAGAAACTATCTAGCTAACAAAATTTAAACTGTGAGCATCTCTATTTTTACCTTTGTCATTTTATTTAACTCAGGGGCAGGTATTAAAAGAAATGAGTTATAATTGACAATAATATTTTCACCTTTTTCAGGTACAATCATTTCGTCGTCAGCTGGAGAAATTTAAGAAAGAGTAACATTAAATTCAATTAACATGAAATAAGATTATATATTATTCAGTTGAAATATACACACGTCTTATGATCCAATCTGTTACACATAGACAAGGTTTCCCGGTTTATCAATCTATTTGATTGATGGTCAATTTTACAATGATTTCAGGCAATTCATAAAACATTTAAACAGTGACTTATTGCTGTTTCTTCCTTTTGAGAAAATTCCATATAATGTATGGTGTAATTATATATAATATGATGCTGCATGGTATTAGCAAAAATGAAATGTTTTTCAATGTAAACAATTCTATTATAAGTAAAGCCATTGCCTGGCTGAACAAAATGTGTATGAAGAACCACATCAGTTTCGCATTATTTTCCTCCTCATGTGCGTCTCTTAATATCAATTTATTAACAATGTGATTTTTTTTCTTTGACGTCAACATTTCTTTTTCTTCTCCACTATGAATTTGTTGATTTTCTTCATTTGATTCATCATATTTGGTCAAGAGATTAATTGGTAAATTAATTGACTTCCTGGCTCTTTATTTTTCTCTCAAAGAATTTGATTCTATCCTGAACCATCGTTCGTTTAGCATCTTCAATATTAATGATACAGGAATCTTTTACAGTTGGTAATGATTTTGCTATTTTGTCACTTTGGCTTACCAGAACTTCAAATGATTTTCCATATAATATAATTGGTATAAAAACTAAAATCGAAAATTATCTAAAAATAGGACATAATCAACACGCAATTCATAAAACATTGAAACAGCGACTTCTTATTGCTGTTTCTTCCATTTGAGAAAATTCTATATAATGTATGGTGTAATTATATATAATATGATGCTGCATGGTATTAGCAAAAATGAAATGTTTTTCAATGTAAGCAATTCTATTAGAAGTAAAGCCATTGCCAGTCTGAACAAAATATGTTTGAAGAACCACATCAGTTTCGCATTATTTTGCTCCTCATGTGCGTCTCTTCTTATGCATATCGATTTATTAACATTGGATTTACTTCTGAAGCAAATTTATTACTTTTCTCAAGTTATAATAAACAAATTTTAGCTTCGGAATTCTACAAAGTCACTCGATACGAAAAATTCACCATCCCTTCTTCCCATCCCTAAATAAAATCAGATAGCAATTAAAAAATTATAATTGATATTAATTCTATCTAAGGAAAATAATTCGACACTAAGTCAAACAAGATAACTTGTTATTTTATGTGATAAACTAAATTAGTTTACCACGGAGCCAGAATACAAAGCGCCTTAATCGACCAAGAATCAATTTCTCATTGAGGATAATATCCTCTGATTAAAAGGAGTCGCCGTCTCCAGCTTCCAAATCCAAAAAAAGAGCGACAACAAAAACTTATCGTCTGCTTTGCTGTCAGATGCATATCATTCAAAATATTAATTCACTTTAAGGCCATTTAATAACCTCTCCAGATAACCACTGAGGGCCATGCATCCAAAACTGTAACACAGTTTGGAATTTTGTAAGAGTAATACCTCTAGTAAGTAAATCAACAGGGTTATCTGCTGATGGTACATATTTGATTCCTTAATATCTTTAAGTCTATTTTTATAAACACTTTGTTCTAATGTCTTCAGATAATATTGAAGACAACACTACTTGAGCATCAACTGCCAGTATAATCTTTCCTATTGTATTAGAAGGAAAGTTTTTCAATATATTAAATAAACATTTAAAGTCTAAAACCACAGATAACAATTCTAAAGAGGATAAAGTTTTTCTAACTAAAGGTGCAATTTTAGCCCTGGCAAAAATCAAATTAGCTGAACCCTTTGAAGGATATAGCCAGCAAAACCGAAGGCCTTTTGAGATGCATCACAAAATATTATCAAATTAGAAGCAATTAAAGAATCAACTACTAATCTTGGAAATTTTAAACTAACGAAATAAATTCTGCAAAGATTTTATTCCAAAGCCTCTGAAGGTACCTGTTCATCCCATTTCAAATTTCTTTTCCAAATGTTGCTAAGAAGTAGTTTCCTCTTGATTGTTACTGGAAGACACAAAGATAATGGGTCAAACACTAGCATTTTGCAACAAATTCTTCTCTTGGTATTAGCTACCCTGGTCAATGCCTCAACAACAATATGTAATTCATCATTCATAGGATCATAAAGATAACCCAGTACCTTCTTATAAGGCGAATCATGAGTCACTAAACTATTATCCCGTTTCATTTCCTCCCTTAGTACTTCACGGTTAGTGTTACAGGATCTTAACAGAAAATTTCCTTCAGCCATAACATCCCTAGCATCACAATACAAGTTCAATAACTCAGGAGAATTGTGAGTTTTAATGAGATTATCTACATAAAAATTGTTTAAAAACGTTTCTTTACAAGAACTATCTTCATATCTATTTACATGAAATTTAATAATAAAGTTCAGAATAAAAGGGATCGCTACAAAACTAAAGTTAAGAGATTTTAACGGAATCTCACAAAAAGATTTCCAATTTTCACAAAAAAGCAGAAGCAATTCTTATTGTTTTTGCTATTCAATCTGATCATAAGGGCTTTATGAATATCCACTAGTAAAACATAGCAATCCATCCTAAACTTCAACAGTAAATCTAACATATCTAAACAAATTTTTTCCAGGATGGACGCATTCATTGAGAGAAGGGCAGCTACCAGCACGTAGAGTACAATTAAAAACTGGTCTAATCTTAGTAGGGCATTGGCTATCTGTTTTTATGACAGGCCTGTAAGGTATCCAGATGTTATTTCCAAAATTATTCTATTATTCCCTTCGATTCTTGATCTAAAAACACTTTACAATATTCTTCATATAAACTTTTTCTACTTAATTTAGTAACTACCCGATCAAGTACACTTAAAGCAATTTTATGATTTGAAGGAACTGAGGATAGCTTGTCCTTATCCCACAGCAAATCAATATAGTAACACTTATCTTTATAAGAGATAGAATTTTGGAAATCTCTAATCTTATCTATGTCATAATTGCTGTAAAAATTTTCAGAGATTCCCAATGTTAGTAACTCAAACAACTTCTCTATCTTCCTTCTACTAAAGAATCGGAAAAACTGTTGACAGACTCAAAATATTCAGACTCAGGTTCTAAAACATAATATACATGTGTAACAGGACAATGAGCATATTCAGCTATCACCTGACTGTAATTCATCTGACATATATCCCCCTCCCTTCAAAGTCTTAACCACAGGAAACTGAAAATCAGAAATATTACCAAAAGGAAGTATTCCTTGAGAAAAATCAAAGGCACAACATCCCACCTCACCCCATGCAGGGAATTGATTGTATGGGACCCATAAATTTAATTACATCCACCCCCAATAATCCATATAAAGGCAAAGTGTCATTCCTCATATCAGAAAAATCAACTCCCAATTTATATCCATTTCTTTTTAAATTATTAATAGCTACTCTTAACCGATTCAAATGAAAATCTAATTCTAAGTTTTCTTCCACCAAAAAAGGAAGAGAAAATTCCTTATCTGTAAATTTTAAACTGAGTTCAATTTCTTTCACATCTTGTTTGATAGCACCTATAAAAGTCTTAATAACCAGCTCCTTCTTTTTCAACAGATCTGTATTACAGTTTAACATATCGTACACCTTACTTGAAAGATACAATAGTTTACTCCAGGTATCCATTAGACAATTGAATTTGCACGTGATGTTATTATAACTGGCTGTAATTTCGACTATAGGTGGTAATAAATATTCTTCTTTCAGTTGAAAACAAGGATTTGAAGTTTTATAAGAGATCTATCCAAATTTGGACACTGCTCCTATATGATTGTTGTTGTTGCACTTCGAGCAAGGATTCAACAAGGTCCTTTCTTACCACGGCAATTATCCTCAGAATGGTTAGGACTAGTGCATTTAACACATAACTTATTCACTACACATTGCTTAAGTGAAGGAAAAACCTTACAATAATAAGATTTATGAGCATTAGTTCTACAGAAATTACAATTGTAATGTTAGAAGCATTAGTGCGGAAATTCTGTAAAGTAGATACCATCCTGTGGGTATCCTGATTTTTTAATTTGTCTGAAACGATGGTTTTAGTACTACACTCATGATTCAGTTTTAGGTTTGATAATTTCTAAAGTTCTAATTACTTCCTAATAATTATCAAAAATGTCGTTAAGTGATGGATAATTATTTCCCACTATTCTAATAATTTCTTTTCTTAACATAACCAGTAATTTTTTGAAAATTGTATAACTCATATATTTATTGCCGGCACTCATATTCTAAAAAATCTAAACTGATTGAATTTTTTAATTCATAAATTTGAGTTTTTAATTTTTAATCTTCACTGCATTCAAGTCATACTCTCTTAAAACCTTAGCTTCTGAAATAGAATTGAATATAATATTTAGTTTATAATCCCTGTCTAAAAATTCCTTTTTCAAGATATCTTCTGCTATATTGAAATTTAAGTCTGAAATGGAAAGATGACTTATGATTTTCTGAGTGTATTCTCTCAGATGATTTTTTAAAATAAGAATTATTTTTAACACTAAGAACACAATTTTCAAATTCTTTATAGAAAATTTAAAAAGAACAATTTATCCTGGGACAAGCATTCAGGGTCGAATACAAGACACTGTAATTTAGGAGCAACATTATAATGAGAAGAAAACAAATCTGAATTACTAGAAGCAGGGGGAAAAGGGTTTATAACTTCTTCCCATTTCTTTGTTTCCGAAGCAAAAAAATGAGTAATTCTGGCATGGAACAAAGTCCAGCTTATTGGTTCTGTGTAAATCTTTACACAATACTGTGTCTCCTCTCTGGATCTTCTGGTCTCTGGTTCCCTTTCTCTGATTGGCAGCTATGTTGCATTTTAGTTTGTGTAGAGCATCCCTGTCATGTACATCCCTAAAATTAGTGAATGCCCCTACAACACTTGGCAGGTTATCTTGGAGTTCACGGTTATTGTGTGAGGGGTGGTTTGGTATTGGAATAGAAAATTCCTTAGTTTGGCCATCCACTCTTTCCCTTTGACTTTGGCAATTTTAAATGCCTTCAGAATTGTTCTGTTGAACTGTTCCACTTCGCCGTTGGACTGCAGTCAATATGGGATACCTTTCACCTGGGTGATGCCATGAGTATTTGGATACTCATTAAATTCACTTGATGAGAATGACTGTTTATTGTCACTCATCAAATATCTGGGATATCCATGACAACTGAACATCGTTTCCAGTGCACCCGTTACATTTTTGGCATTTGTTATTTTCATGTATGCAACTTGTGGCCATCTGGAGTAGTAGTCAATGACAGCAAGCAGATAGTTCCCATCAGAGACGTTCAGTAGATCAACAGCTACATAGGTCCAGTGTTGATCAGGTAGCAGTGCCCTCTCTAATTCTTCTGGTGGGGCATTTTTGCCAACCACTTGACAAGGATAACACACTTTTACTTGTTTTTCTGCCATTTCCATCTCTGGCCACCAAACTTTGGACTGTAGGTGATTTTTAGTTCACACAATCCCTTGGTGACCCTCATTAGCCAACATAATTATCTGTCCCTGAAGTGCCTCGGGGATTATGATCCTGCTTCCTTTGATTGCTTGAAATGCAGTACCCTTGAAATAGGTCTAGTCATTTTTGGATACAGCTTGCCAAAGTTTGGAGATCGTACATCATCCCTTGAGGCTTTTTCCACTTCATGGGGAGTCAGTACCTGAGGTACAGTATCTTTAATGAGTCCATAGTTTCCTTCACCTCAGTTTTCAATTGGTTCTCGACTCGGCAGGTCTACCTTATTGGTTCAGCCAGAAATATGGATGACTTTGTAGGTGAACTATTGTAGATACAATAGCCATCTCTTCACTTTTGCTGAAGGAGGCTTTGAGGAAGGCAATAGTACCTTTACCAGTGCTTTGTGATCAGTCATGATATGAAATTCACATCCAATAATGTACAGACTGAATTTTTTGCATGCCCAGAATACTCCAAGCACTTCTCTTTCAGATTGAGAGTATCGGGATTCTGTTGGCATGAGATTCTTAATGGCATAGTATACTGGTTTCCAGACCCCATTTGTCTTCTGTTCAAGAATTGCAACCAAGCCAATGGGAGAAACATCAGTTGTGATTCTTGTTGGGAATTCAATATTCTAGTATGCCATAACTGGCACTTCAATTAGTACCTTTTTTTAGTTTATCAAATGCATATTGTTCATCTTCCCATTTCTAATCAGCATCTTCACTTGTAAGGTGCCAGAGTGGTGCGATTAAGCTAGTAAAATGGGGCACAAACTTAGCACAGAATTTGGTTAGTCCTAGAAAATTCTTCATTTTTGGTGGAGGAGCATCAACTATAGCTTTTACTTTTTTTTGTCTGAGACTTTCAAACCATTTTGTGTCAGAAGGTGACCCATGTATCTTATAGACACTTCTGTCCATTGACGGTCAGTCCTTGTTCAGCTATGTGATGGAAAACTTTAGTGAGTCTGGTGTTGCGCTTACTTTCTATCTTCCCGACTACTACAGTGTCATCTGACATGTATGCTCCTGGGCAGTCAGCTATAAGCTGATTTGTTGAATTTTTTCTGAGGCCATATTTACTCCAAACATAAGTCTTTTATATCGGTATAGCCCATCAGGTGCAGCAAATGTAATTTCCCTGCAGTCTGGATGTGTGGGGGTCGATGCGTTAATTAATCTATATGGCTACAGATTAATGAAAATTATTTGGTTTCTAATTCTCTCTCTGGAGGTGAATCTGGCACAAGGCCACCTCCAGATTGACTTCCCAAATAAAACCTACTGTCCCCATTATTTAATTTGTGATGATACAAAAATCCTTAACGTCAGACAAGAAAGGAGAAAAAGAAATAAGCTGAACAATGCACTTAGTTTGTAACATGAAACAAAGATAATAATATATTCAACAAAATTTACATTTTGTTTGAATGACACGCGAAAAGGTTGTTCATGCAATAGTTGCCTCCCGTTAGCTGTGGGCAAGTTATATCTCAAATGCTTTTAGTAATGTTCGTTACACTGTTCATGTTAATTGTTTAGACAAACTCTCGCCCTTCCGACAGAGGGACAAAAGTGTCGAATTGATACATATATCACAAGTAGTTCCCTAGAGAAGGTACTGTATTTTGTTTGAGCAGGAGAGTTTCATCAAATAGAATGATATTGGTAATTTCTCCTTGTCAGTATGTTCATGAATTACCGATTCAATGTCATCGGTGGATACATCTGTGGTTAATGATAAGAAGGAATTCAGTTGATCACGGATATAGGATAATTTAGTGAAGTTAGCAAGTGCAGTTTTAGCTTCGTTGAAAGCAGAAAGTGTGCTATCAGACAGAGTTATCTTCGCATTCTTTTTTCCTTGTCGTAACATGTCGGAGAGAGGTGCTAACAGCTGGGAGCAATTAGGAAAGAATTGTCTGTAATAATTTATGAGGCCTATGAATCTCTGAAGCTGTTGGATCGCTTCAGGTTTGGGAAAGTTTTGAATAGCCTCAACTTTCTGTGGTATAGGTTTAATTCTTGTGCCTGAGAAAGATTATACTAGGCACTGCAAATACACACTTTTCCGAATTTTTAACCCAAAATGTTCCAGGTGTTGGAACACTTGGGTAACATGCTGTATGTGCTCGTCTTTGTTTTTACTTGCGATTAACAGATCGTCTATGTACACAAATGAGTGAGATGATCCTCTTAATGCTTCATCAATTAGTCTTTGGAAAGAATGTGCAGCATTTCTTAGGCCGACCGGCATACGTAGAAATTCATAGAGGCCGAATGGAGTAGTTATGGCTGTTTTTGCTATATCTTCCTCTGCTACAGGGATCTGATAGAATGCCTTTCGTAAGTCGTGTTTAGTGAATATGCGTGCCCCTTGAAGTGTTACTGCGAAATCCGTCAAATTTGGGACTGGGTATTTATCTGACGTTGTCTGGGCGTTCAAACGCCAAAAATCTCCACACGCTTGCCATGCCTCCTCCTGCTGTTTGGGGACTAAATGGAGTGGAGACGCATATGGGCTAGACGATGGTTAAATGATTCCTAAGTTAAGCATGTTTTGAAACTCCGCCTTTGCTTCTTAATATTTGTCAGGCCAGAGTCGGTGTGGTGGTGAAAAAACGGGCGGACCAGTTGTTTTGATGTAATGTACTGTCTTATGTTTTACTTACTCCATTAAAGTAAACGGTTTGGTAATTGAAAGAAATTGGTTCAAAACAGCCTGAAGAGGATTGTTGACAGGCTGGGCTACACAGATTCTAGTCGATATCTGCGATGACAAGATTTCTGGTCGTTTTATCTATGAGCGTATGCGTTGACATATCAACAGCCAGTTGATAGTGGGCTAAGAAATCGGAACCCTAGTATGGGCATTTTCACATCAGCAACAGTAAATAGCCAGTGAAAAGATCTACGAAGGCCTAAGTCCAGCGATAATGAGACCTGACCATAGGTATTAATTCTGCTACCGTTAACAGCGCGTAACGCGAAAGATGCAGGCGTAACGTGGATATTTTTCTTAGAAGGGACTACACTGATTTGAGCCCCTGTGTCGATAAGGAACGAATCACCAGTTATGGAGTCTTTTATGTAGAACAGACGGGTGGTTTTGTTTCCCCCAACAGTGGTTGCCGTCTTCAATGACTGTCAGGTTCGCTGTTTCCCCGCTGGTGATTTATTAGTATTAATAGAACGATTATTAAATCCGCAAGGTTTATTGCATTTATAAGCAGCTTGTCCAAACTTGCGATGATACAAAAATCCTTAACGTCAGACAAGAAAGGAGAAAAAGAAATAAGCTGAACAATGCACTTAGTTTGTAACATGAAACAAAGATAATAATATATTCAACAAAATACATACATTTACATTTTGTTTGAATGACACGCGAAAAGGTTGTTCATGCAATAGTTGCCTCCCGTTAGCTGTGGTCAAGTTATATCTCAAATGCTTTTAGTAATGTTCGTTACACTGTTCATGTTAATTGTTTAGACAAAGTTCTTTGTGCCAAATGTGTTTGACAAAAGTTTTATTATAGTGAGTTGGGCGAAATGTTTGACTGGTGTTGTTTCATGTCTGGTCTTGCAGAAATTATCTGTGCCAACTGATGTTTGTGCCGCAACTGTTCGATATTTCACGTGCATGTTTTCACAAACATTCTTGCAATTTGGCGGTAAAAAAGATAGTTACTTACCTTATTTCTGATTGGCCTTATCAGACCAATCTGAACATTTAACATAGCACATTCGTTTATTACATGTACAATGAATTTAACGTATGTGTGTAAGGGTATTTGACGTGTGTGTGTGTGTGGATGTACAGTTCCACAGATGTAACTATATGATGGTAGGCCATATTTAAATCTACTTTCAAGAAATATTTGTCTTCAGCCATTTCTTGTATCGTTCCCTCAATTGTGGGCACAGGATGATGTTCCCGAACAATAGCTTCATTAGCTCTACACATGTCGACACATAATCCGACATCGCTTTTTCCATTGTCCTCAGGCCTTTTCTCCACTTTCACTAAGGAATTTACCCATTGAGCATGTTCCCTAACTCTTTCAATCACATCCAGATCAACCAGTTCTTGCAATTTGTTCCGGACACATTGTTGCTGCTTAAATGGTATTGGACGTATAGTGACAGCTATAATTTTTGGAATTATCTTGAACTTAAATTGGTAATCTTTTAGTTTTCCCAATCCGCTAAAAACCTTTGGAAATTTTGCTCGTAATTTCTTCCATATATCTAGTTCTAAGCAGTTCAAGATGTTGGCACTAATGCCTACTCTTAAAAGTCCTAGTCTTTTACTCGTTCTACCACCTAAAAGTGACACTTGGGCGTGAGGTATGACAAAAAAATGGACTGTTATGTATCGATTTGTACTAGGAACCTCAACATTTAATATGAACTTCCCTAGAAGAAGTTCACTGGCATATGGGTATACTTTAGTAGAATCTGGCTGAAGCTTAATTTTGGGTCCTTCTTTTTCTATTTTCTTCAAGTCTTCTACAGATAATGTATTATGCGGTGCTCCTGAGTCTATTACTAAGGGAATAGTAATATTGCATCTTCACTTATTGATATTTTGAGGTTTATTGCATCTTCACTTAAATAAATTAAACCTATCAGCACTAGCAACTTTGTTATCTTCCCTTTCCCCTACACTCTGCTGAATTCCTTAGTTAGGATATTTATTCTGTTCACCACGATTGTTTTTGGGCTGTGTCCTGTTTGTTTCTATTCTGTGTTTTTGTTGAAACAACAAACTTCGAAATATCTCTTTTTCTCACATATTCCACACTTGTTATGCTTACTTTGAACACTGTCTCTTGCAGAATGTCCCTTGCCTCCACACTTATAACGTGTGGATGACAAATCTTAGCTTGTTTTAGGCTTTTGTTTGTCACTTTAACCTATTTATATCAAATGTACAAGTAGATACTAAAGTTAAGGCTTCTCTGTGGTGATATGTCCCAATAATTTTTCTTTTAGCTGTACATCCTTTATGCAAAGAAGAATTTTTGTCTCTGACAAAGTTTTTCAGTTTTGGAGTGAAACCGTATGCTTTCATCAAACACTTGAAGCGGGTAATAATTATTCGCAGTGTCTCCCTTGTTTGGTTCAGACCCCCAAAATTTTGAGTTTTAGGGATATTTTCCTTTAGAGCGAAAGTTTTGTCAAACAATTCTATAGCTGTTTGGAATACGTCTTTCTCGACTCTTTCTCTATTAGCCTCATGTCCAGCTTATTGTTTGTCTGTGTAGTTCATCCAAATTTCACGTAAAACTTTGCTGCCTGTTTGATGCCTCTTTTTCACTAGACATTCATAAAGCTATTATGAAAATTTCCAGATCGGTTTTCCAGTTTATCCATCTCTTCTTATGTAATGATTCAGGATCCCCGATCAACTGTAAAACACGTGGCAACCAATTTTGACATAATTGTTATTTAATATAAGGTAATAAATGCAAATAACAAAAAAGATTGCTTAACTTTCAGTTTTTAACTTTTCTGCATTGTATTTTTTGGGGAAAAAACATTCTGTTTGTGGACTTTTTGTGTCCTCGTGTTTTTTTTGTAGAAAAATTTATTTTTTGCACTTTTGTAGATGTTTTTCTTTCCTTTTTTTTATGCAGATTTAATCGCATCCTTGTCGCATCCTTGGTGGGTTTACCTTTTATTAACAAACAATCATAATAATGCGTGGAATGAACTGTAGTGTTCTGTTTCTGTTAGCTTGCTGCTGCTGCTGTCTTTATCCTGCTCTGTTCATGTTTATTTCTCATTCACGTGAAATACCTGACACTACAATATACATATAACAAAAATTACTCAAACATATCTGTTTCTCATAGCAACCTCATGCTGAACTGTAGAGTTTGAGGTGGGTGACATTGTTTGAGAAACATTGATCTAAATATTATAATTCTTAATGATTAATGACCAAGAATGAAGAAAAAATAATATATAGTCTCGTGTGTCGGTGTTGGGTGATGTTAAAAACACAAATTTAAATGAAAAATTAAATTCTCAATCAAATTCAAGTTTTACCGTTGTACGATCTTTCATTAATATATTTAAATTATAAATGAATATATTAATACACAAGAAAACTAAAACTGCCAATTTCGTTCTCAGCTTCATAGAAAAGTAACAACCAAACTACTCAAAGAAGCAGACGATCTTAAAATTATTGGATAACAACCATAATACAATGTTCACAGATAAGTATTTATTCTTTAAAATAAAAAAAATTACATGCATATTGTTCCATATGCTGAGTAGTAACGAAAAGTTATGATGAACAAAAAATAAAACTGATTTACTTACATGAATAATGTCTGTCTATAGAATGTATCATTCTACAAGCAGACAACTTAATAACATCTTTTCTTTTTCCAAAGCCTCAAATAAAATATAACCTTTCTCAAGTTATATTTAAACAAATTTATAACTTTTCTCATGTTATATTAAACCAATATTAGCTTCGGAATTTTACCGAAACTAACAATTTTCTACAGAGTCACTTGACAAGGAAAACACCCCATCTCGCTACTCTAAATAAAGTCGGACATCATTAATTATAATGTTATATTTTAAATCTATCTAAAGAAAGTACTTTGGCACAGTAAGTCGAAGGTTCAAAGTAGCATGCTATTTTATGTGATAGACCGAGTCAGTTTATCACGGAGCCAGAAACAAAGAATCTTAACTCAAGAAAAATTTTCTGTCTGAGGATAAAATCCTCTGATAAAAAGGAGTCGTCTGCAGCTTCCAATTCCATGAAAAAAAGCAGCAACAAAAAATTATCGACTGTTTTGCCATCAGACGCTATTATACAAAATATCAATACATCATCTAATATTTAAACACTGGAGTTATAGAAAAGATGTCTTCTCACTCTTTCTATATGTTAATATTCTAAATTTCTTTAAATAAAAATTTTCCAAAAGATTGCCTGTTATAGCCGTATGTCAGTCTTGTACTGTTTCTATCTGGTTTGTTTATGTCAGCTTAGGTTTTCCATTATTACTCAATTTTATATATATATATATATATATATATATATATATATATATATATATATATATATATATGTATATGTATATATATAGTAAAATTCCCAGAACAATTCTGTGGCTAACATAAATTGGTATAAGAATGACAAGAAAAAATCTTATTTTTTGCCGACATGTTTCATCTTTCGACTTTATCATATATATATATATATATATATATATATATATATATATATATAGAGAGAGAGAGAGAGAGAGAGAGTATGGATAGGAATCCAACAAAATGATAACATTACAGTGTAATATTATCATTTTGTCAGATTCCACATGTCTAACCAATAAGAAAAAACAAAACGCAACATTAATCTGTCTCTTTGCTTTTTATCATTTCTGTCTTGATCTCTGATGAACCTTTAATAAAATGAAACATGTTTAAGATCTATTAACTAATTGTTATTTATCCTATCATATATATATATATATATATATTGTATTGGGGCAGCAGATGATTATTCAAACATATTGTTAAATATAACAGACAACGAATGTCTATTATGTTTAATCATGAGCTTCATATGGTTGCTTTAATTTCTGGAGAAAATAGACAAAAATTGTCCAACATTTGGATTTTTTTTTTTTTTATGCTGTTCCTTGACTAAGCTTTCAGCTCACTTGAGCAATCTTCAGAGAGGTTATATGGACATTTAAACAAAGATATTCACCATCAGTTCTGTTATGCTGACATAGAAGATTGATATGCAATGATAATGGTCACAGAATAGCAGATGCAGGTCATAAATTCGCAATGCAGTCCTATGATGTACCATGTGAGACTGAGAGACTTTATCAATGATTTCCCTTGATTTTTCCGCTTTTCTTTTTATTCATATATATAGGGTATATAAAAATAATTTTACAAGCTTTGGGGTTGAGTTCCTCAGGCAAAAATGAAATTTTTTTTCTTTTTTTTTTTTCTTTTTGTTCCAGTTAACTGTAAAAAAAACTTTACAGTTGCTGGCGATTTGTCAGGTTACCTCCTTAATTTTCAAAAGCGCTACTAAAAAACACTTGCCGGACTATAAATACGAGGCAATTTTTTTCTCTCTCTCTTACTTTTTCCACTTAGGTGTCAACATGTAAACCTCTTACCGAGAACGCGTTCCCTTTGGGAAATGCATGAACAATACATATATAGACACACACAAGTACGTACGCACATTTACTCACTACACTTTGGACACAAACGGTTTTCACATTCATTTGACACACACATCTTTGTCACTTGTAACCCTTTATTGTTAATACATTATCATTTGCTTTTACATATATATTGGTTCTCGTCATTTCTTTTCATTTATTTACATGGACTCACATCCCAAGTCTGTCATGCTTTTTTGTGGGCATTTCAGAAGACACATATTTATCTCTCAACGCATACACCGGCTCACAAGTTGATGACGCCCAACGTGATAATTATTTTTCTCCTGATAACAAGAAAGGCACAAGACTATATATGTACAGACTCAAATATACATTTACACACCTTTTTCAAACCAAGAGCCAGTGAAGAAAAACATCAAACTTGTCTTCCTACCCTAATACGCACTGCTGACACTATAAACTTATAGCAAGAAGTGTTTACACACCTACAAAATTTGTGATTAGACCTTACGAAAATACAAAATCACAGATTTCAAATACAACAACATATCTCCGCAACACATGCTCTCCGACTTGGTAGATAGATTTTGTTTTGCAATACATGGGACACCCACCCCCGCAAAAAAAAAAAAAACACTAATTGCCTTTCAATTACTGCTACACTGATCTATCTGTAGGCAACAATGCACACTCCTCTTGCCTGCCTACTGTTACTTTTTCCTTGACCCTTTTCTTCTTTTAGGTGCCATTAAGCTCGACTTGACCTCAACTGGCAGACATCTTTTCAACTTTACTCAACACTGTTCTGGGTTAATCAGATAAAGTGTGACATGTCTCAAAAGATGACTCACTGTCCTTTTTTTTTTTTCACTCTTTGACAATGCCACTAGAACAACACTAAAAATTTGCAAGCACGATATGCAATCAACAATAATAGCAAATTTCCTTAAAGTTCTCAAAAATGCATTCGACACTTGGTAGAAATTCTACATCAGCTCAACTTTGCCACAACGCTGCTTCTATTAAATTTTGTGTGCCATCAACTTTATCCACGCATAGCAAACAAACAAGCTCTTTCTTAAACAAAACTACGGCCAGGAAACAATACGACGGGACAACAAAACCAATTCAGCGTGGAGCATTGGAAAAAGACAATTTTTTAATAGCAAACACTGAACAATTTACACTATCAATGCATTTTCCAGAGCGTGCTACATTCAACTAGAAAATCATCAGTACCCTGATGACAGCAAAAGTACATTTCGTTGAATAACGCATCTCAACCATACTTCTGACACCTTTCCTCTTCAGCTCATGAGGACAAAAACAACTACACAAACTTTCCATATGGGGAAAAAACCATTCAACCCATCTGGAGGGGAGTATTGTCGGGTTACCTTTTCCTAATTTTCGTAACCGCTACTAGGGGACACTTTCCAGACTATAAAAACTCGGCGATATTTTTTTTCTCGTTCTCTTCATACTTTTTCCGCTTACATGTCAACATGTAAGCCTCTTGCGGAGAACACGTTCCCTTTGGGAAACGATTGAACAATACATAAGTAGAGACACACACGTATGTATGCACATTCATTCACTATACATACTTTGGACCAAAAAAGTTTTCACATTCATTTGACACACACACCTTTGACTTTGTCACTTGTAACCCTTTGTTAATACATTATCATTTACTTGTATGTATATATATATTGGTTCTTGTCTTTTCTTTTCATTTAGTTACATGGACTCAGATCCAGAGTTTGTCATGTTTGCTGTGGGCATTTCAGGAGACATACGTGTTTATCTCTTAACGCATACACTACCCAGCAACAGATATATTGCCATATAGACTAGGTTACATTTCGATAAAACAATGGTACTTTTATTACAATTAAACAGTATTACAATGAGCATTGGTGCACTGTAGCAAATAAATGCTGAAAACATGCCACACGAATTCATGAAGATGCAACATGAGCAACACTTCAGATGTTCTTAACTCTCAACGTAGTTTACACTTGGCATACATTGAATGATTTTTCTGCATATCAAATACGAAAGAATATTATTGTAGAATAAAGAGTTTATTTTTACTATTTTATTAAACAATAAAAAAGTGAAGGCGTTTTATTCATTCAATATACGTTAATAAAATTAGATTCTACCACTATTGATTGGGAAAATCAAAGGTAACAGTCTTGAAAGGTCATTAGATCAGATCCAGAACAAGAACCAGGACTTTGTCATCCCTTGAAGGAACCCATCTATAATTGTCCATTGCTTCAGGGATGTAACCGTGCTTATCACGTTGGTTAGTTGTGGGTTGATGAAGCTTTTTAAACCATACTCCATCTTGCTATTTACTCACAACTTGAGGATAGATGAGATGATACATAAATTTAGGTGCCACTATGAATTCGGTATGCATAAAGTCCAAAATTAATTTTTAAAAATGAAAAAGCTTTCCTGAAGCTTTCAATTTAGCTTTAAATGAAAGCTAAAAGATTAAATTTACTATATTTGGTAAGCAAAATACTTTGATATATTTTAAACAGAAATTATACAGATTGGAATAGTTGGATTTTTTTTTTTTTTTTTTTTTTTTCTCTCTCTCAGTAAAATCGATCACATCAGCCTATTTTTTTTTTTTAGACATTTGTAAACAAAACTTTTTTTTTTTCTCAGTAAAATCGATCACAGCCATTTTTTTAGACATTTGTAAACAAAACTTTTTCTTTCTTTTTTTGCTTTAAAAATTTTGCAAAAATAATATATATATATATATATATATATATATATATTTAAAGCATAAAATGTATGCAATCATCTTAAACACGGGGTCTTGTTTTTCTAATGTTAATTGATTTATAGACAACGGATTGACCGCCAAACATGATCATAATTAACTATAGTGGAGCATATGATAATTTTCATTAGGGTTTTGTTTTTGTTTTCGTTTTTTCTCATAAGGGGGACAATCCTTAAAACACGTGACCTTTTATTAATCAATTTATTGATTTGGACATCCATATTTAAGAAATTCTGCATCTATATACATATAGAAAAAATCAAAATTCTTTTAAAAATACTCAGGGTCTTCAGATTGTAATGAATTTTAAAATATATATTTAGTAAATATAGTTTTACTTAATAACAGTATTCCTTAAAAATTATCTCATCGGAATTGAACTTTAAAAGATTAACAAACTTTATAATTTATTCAATTTTAAATTGTAAAAGATGAAAACAAATCTTGTAAACATTCATTTTTCATTGAAATATTTTTTTCTTCATACAATATTGTCTTTAATATATATTATACATAAAAGCAAGTAAAAGCTTCTCTAATTAAATAATGTCTTAGTTTTATTGCATTTTTTATTTTTCGATTCAGAACAGATTTTCGGTAAGATGGGGTCTGATTTTGCTAAATAAAATTGATTTAAATACTTCAAAAACGTCTGCTTTTTATATAATATATATATATGAAACAAACAAAACAGGAATCCCAGTGTGACCCATACTATATATGTATGTATGCCTGTGTATGTATGCCTATAGATGAGGAACACGTGTTCATATATATTTTGTGTACAAGTATATAATACTTGTATCTATATTTATATGTGGAAAGTACCTCAACTTAATTTTCAATATCTAAGTTTTAAAGTGAATTTTAAAAATGAAAAACATTCTTGAAGATTTCATTTTAGCTTTAATTAAAAGCTAAATGATTAAATTTACTATTTCCACTAAGCAAAATACATTGATGTATTTCAAATAGAAATTATATTGATTGGAATTGCAACTTTTTGCTTGCTTTTAAAAATTCGGCCATTTTTTACATATTCGTAAACGTAACTTAATTCTCAGTTTTAAAAATCTTCCAAAAATAAAATATACTTTTTGGAAACTTTATTTGAGAAATATTAGCTAAGTTAATATCTAATTAATCTCATTTGAAAAAATATGTACTTTAAGTTTAAAATAAGAGAAACAGATTTTTTAAACAGTAGCAGTGATTACATGCTTATCACTGTCACTTGTCACTCGTAGATCACTTGAAAAGTGATGATAAAATTTGTCAACACCTTTAGTGTTGTTCTATGGAGACTTTATCTGTTAAAACATAATTTAAGAAAATGACGGGTGAATGCCTTTATATAGTTTTTAAGTACTCAGTAATCTTAAAAATGTTGGAAAATATTCTCTATAATCTGATTTTAGCAATGTTGAATTTAAATTTACTATATTCATCACTCTTATTTTCTGATTGTCGTGTATGGTCAACCATACTTTTAGATAGGGACAAGTTGTAATATTTTACAGGTATAAAACAATATATTTTTTTAAATATTGGATGCAAAACAAGCTTTCAGTTTTTGATTCATAAATATAGTTTTCACTTAATAACAATATCACCTAACCAGATTGAAGTAATGCAGAATTTTAAACAATTTATAATATTAAAATTATTATAGGTACTTCCACTGAATTTTCGATACCTAATGTTTAAAATAACTTTTTAAAAATTAAAAAGCATTCTTGAAGCTTTCATTTTAGCTTTAATTGAAAACTAAATTATTAAAATTTACTATTTCCAGTAAGTAAAATACTCTAGTGTATTTAAAGTAGAAATGTTCATTGGATTCTCAACTTTTTGCTCACTTTGACAAAATTGATTACAACCAGCAATTTTTTCAAATTTGTAAACAAAAGTTAATTCTCAGTTTAAAAATCTTCCAAAAATAAAATATATTTGTGACACATTATTTGAGAAAAATTAGCAAATTTAAAGTTAAATTAACCTGATTTGAAACAAATATTACTTATAACATAAAAAACAAATAAAATACAAATATTTTTAACCATGGGGGTCTTGTTTTTCTGACATGCTGATTAATGTTATAGACAGCCTAAGTATGGTTGACCAAAATTGATATAAATTTACGAAATCTAAGTGAAGGCAAATTTAAAAAAATTTTTTTTTTGGTTAACTACTTGGTAATTTTTAAAAATTAATATATTTTCAGCTATTATCTAATATTTGATTGAATTTTAGTTACTTTAGCATTATAGTTTTATGTTTGAAGATGCTTTCTGAAAAAAATAATAAAATTTAAAATACTATAAAATTTTCTTAAATTAATTTTAAAATTTAATAACTGAGATATTAATGAAAAACCATGATAGAAGTAATTCAATAAGTTATGAAATGTTATGACATTTTATTCTTTATTATTAATTGTTATGATGGTTATGAAATGTTAAAGTTATTTTATTTATTACATTTTTATAGTACTTTAAATTTTATTATTATTTGCATAATTATTTATACTTTTATTATTTTAATCCAATACTCTAAACGATATTTAAAAGAAATTGCTACTATGTATAACAGTCTTTGGGAATATTTTGTGAGCCTGAAATGGGCCGTTTTTATCTTCCATTGCATCCACAACTGTTCTCATTGTTGGGCTGATTTTCCAAATACAAGTTCCATATAACACTGTCAATGCCAACTTTGTATTTGTTCAATTACATCATTGAGATAGGAAATCCTGTAAAAAGAATTTACAAAACTAATGATGTAGCCGACATATTAACAATTTACACCATCAATTGTCCAAATATCTTTGGTGGTATGTTCACATTGAGTATTTCATGCAGGGCTTGTGCATACTCAAGAAACAAAGAAGGAATTGACATCTTTTAATTTCTTTCTGGAACATGGCTCTTTTATCTAGCTTGAAATTCTTAGCCTTGATCCTTCTACCAATTTCTTCGAATTCTTGGTGCTGTATCTTCTTCAGTCCAGTCTTCTGCTTGCTGTACATTAGTGGCAGCTGTAGGTAATTCTGGAACTGCTCAGCATCCAGATCATTGATGAATTTCCTTACTTGATTCCGCTTGGCTTTGATGACATTACTTATGCTTGATACATAAGCATTAGACACAAGTTTCTGTCATTCCCAAAATTCACCAATGATGCTTTCAGTTATATATATATTATATATATAGATAAAAACAGACGACTTGCTGGGCATACTAACTTGCACACATATTGTACTCGCTGGCTCGATAAATATTGTACTTGTTGACGACTGCTTACACCGAGTTTGAAGATGCCTCATGCACAAGCCACAGCTTCGTGGTCAGCGAAATCAATATGACATCAAAGATGATTAATATTAATCATTCACGCGAACGTGCAAGATTAGCTTTATTTGAAAGGTTCCAAGCAAACAGGTACGTACGTATAGGCACACTCTGCAGTGTATGTGGTTGGATGGTCGCGAAAAGTAAGATAGGCACAAAAAAAAAAAGAGAGAGATGGTTTGAGCTAAAGAAATAGACATTTATTTCAAGGATGATTCGTAGATGGCGAATTGAAGAAGTGTTGGGTGAAAAAGATAAACGGAGTTTAATATCTTCATCAAAAGACAGGGTTGCATATATTATGAATTAATTTGCTGCGAATACTTCTGCAATGCAAAGTGTTAATTTCATTTGAAATATTCAGCAAACATTAGCCTCGGAGATTAACACAGAATTTTTGTATATTTCTTTTCGTTTCTGATCACCTAGGTTTCATGGGAATTTTTCTTTTTTAATTTTATCAAAGGCATTACTTTGACAAAATTTGTGAATCTTGTTGGAGGGGATGATTTACTCTTTCTCCGTGTTTTTGAGAATATTTCCTTCGTCTTTTTTGTTTTTAAATAGAATTTTGAACGTGTATCTTCCAAATACCCTCTGATCATGGCAAGGTTTCAAAATGTTGTCAAATCATTGGCTGAGCACAGTTGGGCAATTTGACATGGTGTAATGCTTAGCAAGCTTGTCTTGCTAGATCATTTACGAGTTCATACTGAGTTCGATTCTCACTGGGTGCTCCACACTTTTGACCTTGTGCCACATGTAAATTACGCTGTTAGTAGTTTAGACTAGAGATCGGTAACCAGTCATTGGAAGCGAGCTGAGAACGACTGAGCTGATGTCAAATCTGTTGTGAAGCAGTTAGAATCGACCGACCATCCCATTTGGTACCCTGACCAAAGGATTCCGCTGGGTAGCGACGATCGGTGATCGACCCGGAGTCACACTGCAAGATCAATTACGAGCGAATGGTGAGTTTGATTGTCACTTTCGACCTCGTGCCACATCTAAGCTACAATTAGAAAATCACTGGGTACTTCGACCTGATGTAATGGTTAGCAAGCTTGTCACCCTAGATCAATTACGACTGAGAATTGAGTTCACAGGTCATATTGAAAGCAAGAAGGACAGCGGCGCATACCGAGCAAGCTTGTGTAAATGTTTGACGGAACGAGATGCAAAGAGTGGGGAAGTGTGGTGACAAAGTTTTTTCTTTACCATATTAATTATATTTTATAATTGTCCCCTGTTCTAATAACTCTTTCCTTTTATCACTTACACCTCTTTATCCATATATATATATATATATATATATATATATATATTATGGTTTGTTTTTATTAATATAACTTGATTTAACTTAAGTTTAAAGTAAAAAATGTAGAATTTATTTTATCTTATTATCTTTTTATTTTTAAATATATTTTTATTCTTTAATATATATTTTTAAAAATATATTCTTACTTAAATTTAATATCTGTCAGTTATGTGCCCACTTTTTAAACCAGGACATTCACAATAAAAATACACTCAAGGAAAAATACGGCTTCAAAACAAAAAAATGTCCCCCGCAACAAAAAGAATTAGAGGACTTTGAGAAAGACTTAACTGACCTAGTTAGAAACATAAAATTCCATAAAAAAACAAGATGCATTTAAAAAAAAAAAACTAAAAGAAGATATAACTAAAATAAACAATTCAACAAATGTATTTATTGCAGCTGACAAAACAAGAAATTTATACAAACTAAGCCCTCCTACGCACAATAAATTACTCAAGAACAACATAACCAAAACATACAAAAAGGCACCTAAAACAATAGAACACAATATCAATAAAGAAGCTAAAGCAATCGCCCAAAAATTAAACCTAGATGACCGAATAAGTTGCATCAGCAAGGTGCAAGCCTTTATCACACTAAAAGACCATAAAGAAAATTTCAAAACCAACCCTGCATGCAGATTCATAAACCCAGCCAAAAGCGAACTAGCTAAAATAAGTAAAACGATACTAGAAAGAATTAATTCTGAAGTTAGGAGTAAACCAGTGGAAAAATGCAAAAGCAACTATTGACTGGTTCCACAGCATAAATAACAAACAAATTTGCCACTTCCTACAATTAGACATAAAAGAATTTTACCCATCCATAACAGAATGCATGTTAGATAAGGCCATCAACTTAGCTCAGGAACAAATAATAATAAGACCAAACGAAATTGACATCATTAAGCACTCCCGTAAATCATTACTATTTCACCATAAAGAAGCATGGATAAAGAAAGACGGGTTATTTGACACTACAATGGGAAGCTTTTTGACAGTGCAGAGACATGAGAAATCGTAGGTATTTACTTACTACACGAACTAAACAAAATAATAGATAGAAATGACACAGGACTTTACAGGGACAACGGTCTCATAATCTTAAACTGCAACAGACAAAACTAGAAAAGCAATAATAAAGATTTTCAAAAATAACGGATTCGACATAGATATAAAAACTAACCTAAATGAAGTAGATTTTCTAGATGTTACCTTCAACCTAAGAAAAGGCACATACAAACCATACAGAAAACCCGATGATAAACCACTCTATATACACACATCTTCCAACCACCCGCCTTCTATAATCAAACAGATAACAAAATCGATTAACCGCAGGCTTTCCAACAATTCCTTCAATGAATTTATATTTAAGAAAGACTACAAAACAGCCCTAAAAGATAGTGGATTCCCAGCAACACTCATATACTCACCACAGAACACAAAACAGGCCAACAGGAAAAGAAATGTCATTGGTTCAACCCACCGTACAGCAAAAACGTAAAAACAAACGTAGGAAAAATATTCTTCAAACTTTTACACAAACACTTCCCGGAATCAAGCACCCTACACAAAATATTCAACAAAAACACAGTAAAAATCAGCTACAGTTGCACCGAGAACATGGCACAAATAATAAAAGAGCACAACAGGAAAATTATTAACAAACCACAAGAACAAATTAAACCCACGTGCAACTGCAGAATAAAAAACGAATGTCCCTTAAATGGTAATTGTTTACAAAACAACGTAATCTACCAAGCCACGATAAAATCACCAGATAATGAAGAAAAAGTATACATAGGAGTAACTGAAGGACCCTGGAAACAAAGAAATTATGTACACAAAACATCTTTCACAGATAGTAAATATGCGAACAGCACAATGCTTTCTAAGTATATCTGGGAAATAAAAAACAAAACGCACACCATACCAGAAATATCTTGGAAAATAAGGAAAAATCATCAGCCTACAACAACCTATCAAAAACTTGCAAACTGCTTGGAGGAAAAAATAGCTATCATTACCTTCTCAGACCAAAATAAAAGATCCGAGCTAATCTCAAAATGCAGACATGAAAACAAATTTTTACTATGTAACTTAAAAATCGAAAACTGAAAAAATACATAAACAAACAAAATGACAATAAAATAAGCAAAATAAATTAATCCAAACAAATTACCAAATCACACCTGTTAGAATAGACAAAATAGAATAAAAAATAAGGAACAAAATCAATAAATAAAGTAAATAATAAAAGAAATAATAGACTAAAAAATCGGACGAAAAATAGCTATAACTTATATAACGATAAAAAAATGAATAAAAAATAATATACTGCGTTATTTAAAAATTGAAAACCAAAAAGAAAAAATATAGTGTAATAAATAAATAACGACAAGTATAATAAAGAAGATCTAAATACATCCAAATATATAAATAAACTAGCAATTTAGAAAAAACAAATAAAGATAATCAATCCAAATAAATAAATTAAAAACTTCCCGCCAAAATAATAGTCAGAACAATCAACGCCAAAATTCAACAAATAGCTTTCTTTCCAAATGAAAACAAAACTGTTAAATAAGCTATATAAACAAATTTTTATTATGTTAATAAAAACACCAATCAAAATAAATATATAAGATAAAAAATAAAAATAAAAACAAGCAAAATAATTTGACCCAACCAAATAAATAAATAAACGACATCCGGTAAAATAGCCAACATAATAGACTACCCACAATAAGCTATATAAACAAATTTTTACTACATTAATAAAAAAAAAATAAATATAAAGGATAAAAAATAAAATTAAATAAAAACAAGCAAAATAATTTGACACAAATAAATAAATAAACAACTTCCGGTAAAATATCTGCCAAAAATGACTACCCACAATGCACCACTGACCCGTATATATAAATAGCCGAGAAAAATAACAGCACTCGTGACCCGACGATTGCATCTAGCATGAAACAGACTGTCGACTCTAAGTGTTGACTTCTATGTTCACTTATATATATAAAAGTGAACATAGATAAAGGCCAAATAGAAAGCGTTTATCAATCTAACACGTTTCACTTTTATAAAGTTTCATCAGAGACTGGAATATGGAGAAAAAGAATAAAGAAATTCTGGTATTTTCATTTTTGTGTTTGATTTTCATTGGTCAATCATGTATTACGTGCATTCCTCTCCTTTTAAACCAACGTTAGTATCATTTGTGGCGTTCCGAATTTGAGGAGGAATGCTGTGTCCATATGAAGTTTCAAGCCATTAAACCACCATGCATCCACACACACACAATTATATATATTTATATTGCTGATACCACATGACGAGTGGACAGATAGTCCGTTTACGAAACTCTGGAGTCGAAATGCTGAATGTAACATCTATCAGCAAAGCTACAAACATTTTACGTGTATTAATATACTTTTACTTGTATGTGTATGTATATATATATATATATATATATATATATATACATACACAAGTTAAAGTATGTGGGGGGTGGGGTTAACTAATAGTTTTAAATACTTTTTTAAATATTTAGACAATTCAATAACTTAGTTACCTCCCTTGACGTGTGTTTACATCATAAAATTTAAAAATTGGACTACATAACATTAGCATTTTTCACATCACAAGGAAAAATTTAATTTTCAGATGAACACAACAATTCTGTCTTTTGTCTTAGAAAAAACAAGACCTAGATGATGACATTGTGCTAATGTTGAAAGTACTTGGAATAAAATGAATATGCATCAACATGGTAATTTTCTTTCTTCCTTTAATAAGAATAATAAGAAACTAATTATGGGTGGATCCTATTAAAATAAGTAAACAAAACTTGTCTAAATTATTTAATGAGACACACACACGTGTGTGTGTTTGTTCTTTAAGGCAAATGTTATTAGAGATAAAAAAAACATTTTGTGTCGATTAATTTTATTGATCGATTTATTCAAATTACTGTTAATTCTTCTCAGATAAGGAGGAAATTCCGGCAGAAATTACCCAAGTAGTAAAACCAGATTTATGATCCTCAAAGCAATTCTCATACATAAATATTGCTTTGGGGTTCATAAGTCTGGTTTTACTAGTTGGACAAAAGCAACCATCTACAAATAAAAAACAATTATAATTTAAGAGCCCGCATCCTCAAATGTATATAAATCATACACACATACGTCACACTTAGCCTCCGTCACAGCACTTTTTGCCTGCATTACTACTACCAGTATTACAAAGCTCACAATCTGTCTTTATCTACCCTGATGAAAATTTGGATCAGATTTCTTCCGAAATGAACTTTGGGCAATTTCTGACGAAATTTCTTCTCTGAGAAGGAATGCATATATATATATATATATATATATATATATATATATATATATATATATATATATGTTGATTTTTTATAAAGAAGGCATACATTACAGATGTCAGATTCAAGTTCTACTGCACAACATTTAAAGAACATTCACGTTTTAAAGAAATATTAATTGACAATACAAGTATACTCCACCATGAAAATAAAAAACAAAAACTTCAATTTCTTGATATGCGCTATATAAAAAATGCAAAATGCATTAAATAAGGTTAATTATGAGTATAGCAACAATGTTTTAAAATATCTATAAAAGCAATGTTTTGGGATACTCAAATTGCAAAACATTTGTTTTTTTTAAATTGCAGGTTGAGTATTTTAAAACATTAGGGGCAGAGAATGAAAATGAGAGAAATAAAATGTTCAAAGACTTTCTTCCGACTCGAAGAATCGTAAACACAGGTCTACTCGTCAGGGGTAAGATAAATTGATAAAATTTATTAATATATATCACACCAGTTAATTGAATAGAGGCATGACGTCACATGATAAAAAAATCTGGATCCCACAATCAAATATTAAAAATGGGTGATGCTATGTTTTAAAGATTATTGATGCTGCATTTCTTTTTTTTATCTGATCCTCTTTTTGCGTTGATAGTTATATTCTCAAATGAAACTATATATTTCTTCTCAATATAAAATTTACATAAAATTTAAAGAACTAATGGTTTTGAAAAAATGTTTTTTATGAGATATTTTGAAAATCAATGTCAGTATTAATTTTAGACAAATATATTGGCTCACTTCAAAAGCAATGTCATACAATGAGGCCAAGAAAAAAAATTAGTCTTCTGTTTTCAGTAATAAATGTGGTGTAGAGACTGCTGTATGTTATCTATCTCTATCTCTCTATGTGTGTGTAGCCATCTTGCATAAAAACAGAATGTTGCAGAATATTTAAAACAAAATATTAGTCTGTCTAATGAGGTTGAAAGTAAGCGTTTATGATTTTCTACTATACGAATAATTTTGTCTTTTCCAATTTTGCATAATTCGCCTGGATCTAACCAACGCCTGAGCACACATGGCACAGTGGATAAAGGCGTTGGTTAGATCCAGTGACAGATCCAAAGAGTGTGAGTTCAATACCCGGTTAAGGCAGTGGAGAACTTTCAGAGGGAAAATTAGCAGGAGATAACTGATAACTGACATCCATCAAACATGGCACGTGGAACTAGAACAGTCTACCCCAGTGATCGAAATAAAGGGTTCAGTTCGAAATTCCAACCACCTGAAGAAGGCTGGAGCATACAACGGCCGAAACGCTGTGACAAATATGTCGACAAAGATGAGGATAATAGTCCGACTAATGTAAATACTGTACATAATACCTCATCTCAGAAATATAGACAGACTATGAAACCTTACATAATTATTGAAGTAGCCAGTCATTTAGTAACTATCAACATCCAGAGGAATAATTCTTGATTTCATTTTTTCACAAGAAATGACCTGATGGCAAAATATGTGGAATCATTTACAAAGTTTTAAATAAGAAACTGCTAACTTTCGACGGTTGACAACAAAAGACATGACCTTCTCCACCAAGATATTAAAATTTCTAGCAATTAAACTGATGAACATTCTTTGATTAAAGATGTCTTTAGAAGCTTGTCTAGCATTTCAGGCTGTAAATTGAGGAATAAGAACAATTTTATTTTAAATTTTAGAATTAGAAAAATTTAATTTAAATTGATGAATTAGAAAAATCTTATTTTAAATTGCTGAAAAATTTAATTTAAATTCACGAATTAGAAAAATTTAAATTAATGAATTAGAACATTTTTTAATTTAAATTCATAAATTAGAAAAACTTAATTAATGAATTAGAATAATCTTATTTTAAACTGATGAAATACAATAATTTTAAATTTATAAATTAGAAAAATTTTATTTTTTAAATTGATGAATTAGAACAATTTTAATTTAATTGGTGAATTAGAACAAATTTTTTTAATTAGAAATTTTTTTATTTGAAATTGATGAATTAGAATAATTTTATTTGAAATTGATAAATTATAAAAATTTTATTTGATTTGAAATTGATAAATTTGTACAATTTTAAATTCATGAATTAGAACAATTTTAATTAAATTGATGAATTAGAAATATTTTATAACAAATTGATGAGGTAGAACAATTTAATTTAAATTGATGAATTAGAACAATTTAATTTTAAATTGATGAATTAAATTTTTTTTAAATTGATGAATTAGATCAGTTTTATTTTAAATTGATGAATTAGAAAAAAATTAACAATCTATTTTCATAAAAAGCTGAAAAAGTAATTTGTTTTAATTCATCAATCCAGAAAGAATGTTGACAACAACTTCAGTGGATAAGACAAAAAAACAAAAAAAAAACAGAAAAAATACCCCTGAGTTAAAATTGTGCCTTTAATATAGAAAACCAATCATTCATTGCTGTTGTCATAAATTCAGATGATTTAATTCTTGACTTGTATCTTCTGATTTATTATCATCATACATTTTTAAATGATCATAAAAATTTATAGAGAAAATTCAACACTTCTATATTTATACAAATAAACTGCCATTTTTTTTCGCACTGACTCTGATCAAACAAAACGCCTTTTATCAAAAAAAAAAAAAAGTTGCATTTCAAGTTCTTTTTATGAGGTCAACATTTTATATTGGCTTTGGTAATTAATCAATGTCACAATTAACAAAGTAAACAAACTTTGGATAATTGTGGTAAAATTTAAAACTACAATTTATTTACATTTTGCAACAAAGTTTTCGTGTGAAAATGAGCATAAGTTGATTTTTGCAAATGCATATTTATGCAATGTTTAAAAACGACTTCAAACAAATTAATTTTAAAGATCATCGGCTTCTATGGACCGGCACTAGAAAATTACAAAAACCTTAACAAATAACAAAAACCACATCACTTGAACACTTACAACAGCAACAACAAAAATGGGGAAAACGTATAACTAGAAAAGAAAATAATGATATAATCAAGAGAAAAAGGAGAGGAAAAAAGAAAAATGATAATGGAAAAGAAGAAGAAAGAAAAAGAATTATATTGAAGAGGAAGAAGTTGAAAGGAAAAAATGATAATGAAGAAGAAAAAGGAAAAAATAATGATAATGTAGAAGATGAAAAAAGAAAAAGGAAAAAATAATGATAATGTAGAAGATGAAAAAAAGAAAAATGAATGATAATGAAGAAGAAAAAGGAAAAAATAATGATAATGTAGAAGATGAAAAAAGAAAAATGAAGAATGATAATAAAGAAGAAAAAGGAAAAAATAATGATAATGTAGAAGATGAAAAAAAGAAAAATGAAGAATGATAATGAAGAAGAAAAAGGAAAAAATAATGATAATGTAGAAGATGAAAAAAAAAAAGAAAAATGAAGAAGAAAAAGGAAAAAATAATGATAATGTAGAAGATGAAAAAAGAAAAATGAATGATAATGAAAACAGAAGATTGCAATTGATACTGCATTTAAATTTTTGAAGATGGTAGGTGGCAGGGAAGCAAGAAACTGAAAGTAACTATTAAAATAGAACTTAGTTACATCAGGCTAATTCAACAGTAAAACGATGAGACCTAATAGCCAATCTAGTAGTACACTTAAATTCACATGGTTGAGGTCCCAAGGAGGAGAGCTCATTTGAACGACTACCATGAACATAATTATAGAAAAGACAAAGGGAACCCACATCACAGTGTTGGGAAAGTGATTGAATATGACAAGATATATAACTGGAACACCAGACCAGATATGGCAGCAATATACAATGCACGGATGAATGGTAGATTTAGAAATGTGCAAGATGGATTCTGATGAGAAAAATTGTCTGTCATGACACAGTGAACCCAAAACCCTATCAGCAGACCTAGTGATCGATTCAATATAATCCCCCCCCCCTTCATGTCAGTGTAAAACGTGCGACCAAGGCGGCACAATGTGTTGCTCTCCTGGAGATTAGCATCAGCCATGATGATGGAAGGCAATTTCTCTATGATGCAGAAATGATAGCAGTTTCATTTTGGAGGTGTTATGATCCAAAATGATGATGAATGATGATAAAGATCTTTCATCATCCTGAAAACAAAGACAAAAATTTCATCATCAAGCTAGCCACCAATGATGATATATGATGATATTTCATCATTATAAAAACAATCATGCCAACACAAGCAAGATCAGTAAAGTACCAGTAGTAAAAAGGAACAACACAGATGTATTATCATTGCTCTGTAGAATTCTCTTCTAGTTCCTTGCTTCCCTGCCACCTATGTTTGTCAAAAATTTAAATCAATCGCCATCTTCCGTTTTCCTGAATTCTGTTTTTATTGTTCTTTCTCCTATATAATGCCTCCTCATTCTCTTTCCCTCCCTGTAACACCTTGCATCCTAGTGTCATTATCACTTTGCTTGGGGTGAAATGATTAAAAAAAAATAACTAAAAAAAACAAACCAAGAGTACTCACGCATATAATTTGATTATATATTGGTGAATGTGTGTGTGTGTGTGTGTAGAAACAGCCAGACTTTTTGGAAGAACTGATAACAGAGAAATGGTGCAAAAAGCATCACAAAATCTCTAAACAGCCGCCCTCTATGTTAAATTTATAGTTTCCCTTGCATTGACTGGCTGCCAACCAAGGCAAGAAAGGACAGCTAACCCTGCTATTTAACTCATAACAGAAGGAAGATGGATTCATGCCTTTTCTGAGAACATTAGTTCAAAGTGAATGAAATATAATTTACTGGAATTTCATAGGCTGCAGAGAGAGGCAGATTCATGACTTTCTGGACTAAGTGGATGTGTGAGTGGCACAATGACTAGCAGCTTGGAATGAAAAATCAGAGAGCTGAGTTCAAATCCCAGTCAGTTTTGTTACTTTCACTTGGGAAAGATATGAATCCACCTCTTTGTCAACCTCTAGCTATGGGTTAAATAATAGGGGTACCTGGGCTTTGGTTGGCAACCAGTCTAGGAGAAAAAACAAACTCTGAATTAAAGAAAAAAATGAAGCCCAATATATTTTATTGTTAAGACTGCTCAGATGTTTTTATTTTTTCTGTTAATATCTCTTCAGAATCCATTTTTTTTACAGATGGCATCACAATATTGGAATCTGTGCCATTGTTGCCTTCAAGCTGAGAATCAGATTCTTTTGCTTTGACACCAAGAGCAGCAGACTCTATCTCAGCTTTCGTCTCTAAGGGTGCACTCATTTCCTCAGCCGTTGTCTTTAAGGGGGTACTCATTTCACTATCAGATAATTCAGCTTCAGAAGAACTACCAGCCTAAAAAAAAAAAAAAGAAACATTTAATTATAAAATTATGTTTGTCAATATTATTATTGTTACTTTTAGTATATTGCTATATCACATTTATCCATTCAAATATGATTATTTTATAACTAGTTTTATTCCATCTTAATATTGTAGCTTTTTATTCCAACACTCTGGCTCTATACACTCTTCTTTATTACTATCATTTTATTGCTAGTTTTATTCCATCTTATTATTGTTGCTTTTTTTATCCCAACACTCTGGCTCTCTACACTCTTCATTATTACTATTATTTTATTGCTAGTTTTATTCCATCTTAATATTGTAGCTTTTTATCCCAACACTCTGGATCTATACTCTCTTCATTATTACTATTATTTTATTACTAGTTTTAATCCATCTTATTATTGTTGCTTTTTGAGGAAGCTTCTTATAGCATTATGTTGAATGGAGGGGGGGGGATTAACTGTCTTAGATGACAATAACCAGCTGATAACATTAAACAAAGGATATAAAAATTGGAACAATTTAAATTCATGGTTATAAACATCTATACAAATTAATACAGACTTTGAACTTATTAATTTTTAAAAATTCAATTTAAATAATATTTTGTGACTGACTGATTTTGATAATCATAATAACATTTTTGTTTATAATAAATGGCTTTCTCTTTTTTGGGGTTTCTACTGGGATCACAACATTTCCATTGATAAGGTTTAAGGTAATGCAATTAGCCTTGACCAAAATTCAAAAATCCCTGAAATGTTGAAGATTACACAATTAAAATATTAAACACTGCACCAGAATAAGCATCTCCTATAGAACCCAGTCTGTCATGTTATTTAACCCACAGTTGGGGAGAGAAGAGATGGATTCATACCTTTCCCAAAGGTATTTGGATTAAGTAAATGTAACAAACTTGGTTGGAACTTAAACTTGGCTTTCCAAATTCTCATTAGAGCCACACTCCATTACACCACCCACACATCACAAAATAATGCAATTAGCATCAGTCAAAGTTCAAAAGCTACTTATGGTTTTCTCACAAGCTTTGCTAAATATTATTCATCAATTCTTTGCCTTTTTAAATTAAATTCAACAAAGGATTTAATTAAAGAAAAAAAAATAGGGATTAGCTCACCAAATTGCCTTTCTGTAGTCTTTTCAAATTTTGTACAGCTTTACTACATCCTGTCTGCACTCTCTCCTCTTCATCTTCAACATAGCTATAAGTGTGGTTGTGTAGAGAAATAAGCCATTTTTGTACACTATTATAGAACATTAAGGAATATAATATGCATACATATAGGAGAAGGAAAAAAAGGGGACAGGCGAAGACAAAATCAATATTAACTTTACAAAAGAACAAGTTGAAGTAATCTATACAAATTAGTGTAGTTGAAAATTGAGCAAGTCAAACTAATTGATTCTTTTTTACAGTTTATCAACCTCTTGCAGGTTATTTAAAGCCAGAAAATATTTTTAGGTCGTAAAAATTTTTTTTTAGATAATAATCATTTAATGATACACGTCTTACTAATTAACCCATAGCTGGAGGGAGGGAGAAAAAGTAGATTCATACTTAATCAAAATTTGATAAACAAACAAGAAATTATAAAGTGGACATAAAGTGGGTGATTAACTCTGTATTGCAATCAATATATAAACTGGTCCCTCACTTTGTGGACACGGTAGTTTCTATACATTTATATTCCAGAGAATGTAAATAAATCTAACAGACATGCATGTGCAGATAATCAGTATTTCATTAACTGATTCGTTTTTTAGGGATTATCAACTCTTTGCAGTTTATTTAAAGGTAGAAAATATTTTTAGATTGTAATAATTTTAGGGAGGGATAATATTTTAGTGATACAAGCCTTACTAATTAACCCATATCTGGGGAAAGAAGAGGTGGATTAATACTTTTCTCAAATATATTTGCACGTAAATGATTATAATGAACCTAACGAAAATTAGAACTTGGCTCTCCATTTAACAATTCCAAGCCATTAAGCATCACCCCCCCCACACACACACACACAAAAATTTAAATACCTAGGTAGTATTTTAACAAACAGAAAACATGATACCAAAATCCAAATGCACACTGGACGAACAAAAAACACCTTCCAAAATCTAAGCAACATATAAAGAAACAGAAAGATTTTGAGTGCTGAACTGTTTTGTAAGATAGGTAGGTCCTCCTATATGGCAATGAATACTGGACAATCTCGTCACATATAAGAATAGACTTGAGGCAACAGAATTCTATTTTCTTTTTTGAAATAAAACTTTTTATAAGTTTATTATTATTCAATGAAAGCAGAAGGAATAGTTGCTGGGTCTGAATGCAATCTATCTGATTTAAATTGCCAATTCTTTAGTAGTATTTTCCCCCCCATCCCTTTTATTAGACATTGTGTATGTGTTTTGTCCTCAACTGAGCTCTGAAGAGTGAGGAGCAATAATTGATTAGACTTTTCATGCTTTCTTTTTTTGTTATATTTTACAATTCAACACTTTACAGTGAATTATATTTTTTCTTATTCCTGCCCTCCTACCCAATTTGTTTTAATAAAATCCATTTTGAAAGCCATAATAAAACATTGTAATCTAACTAAACAATAATATCCTATTTTCGTTTATGCTCCAAAACTTTGAAAAGTTTATTACTATTCAACTAATTTTGGGGCGAGTAAGAACTCATGTTAGTCTCAGGCAAAAAACAGCCATAAAGATGTCAGAATTGAAAATCATTAAAGAATTACATGTAGTTTTTTTATATCTTTCACATAATAAAAAAAAGGGGAGCTTGGCAGTAAATACCCTAATGATAATCTTCGTCAGCCAGATCTTGACGTTTCTGCTCTGAGCTTTAAAAGTTGTCGCATCGTGTAATGTAACGAGGATTTACGAGCAATACCGTCCGGGAAAGCCCAAAATCTGTGGAAATGCAGAGTTGGTAGCCAATGAAACATTCTGATAGAACAAAGTCAAGGAATACACACACAAGAGGATGCATTCCAAACATTTTTTTTGGAAATGGAATGGAAGAGATTTTTGCAGGAATTTTTAAGGATGATGCAAGAACAAAATGAAGGTCAATTTTACTAGTTAGAATTACAGAAATCATTGGAGGGGAAACAAATATTTGTACACATACAAATTTTTTATTGTATTTCCAACTAATGAATAAACCTACTTTTCATATAATTAACTGTACACAGATACATAATAAATAAATATAGATAGAAAACAGAAAAAAAATTGATTTTATAGAAATAAATCCCATTTATCCATTTTAATGGGTGAAAAAAGTATTTGTACAAAAGAAATTTCAGATTTTAAAACATTTAAATTGCTTTAATACTCTAGATTATTCAAGTGGAATATTCTAGAATGTTCCATTAATGTTATCAGTAGTTATTTTTAGCCTAAAAATACAAACAACATTCTGTAATTGATACTCGTGCAAGAAGGTTTTCATCATGGCAAAAGGTAAAGAATTGACAAATTTACAAAAAGAACTGATTAAGCGCTGGAAAGAAGGTAAAAGTTATAAGAAAATCTCAGACAACCCGAATATTTCATTTACTACCATTAGTTCATTCATTGCAAAGTATAAAAAACTCAAAACTGTTGAAAACCAAAGAAGAACAAGTGCTCCACATAAGATTTCTTCAAGATCTTTAAGGAAATTAATGTGTCAAATTAAACAAAATCCAATGGTTACTTGTCAAGAGTTGCAGGATGATTTGCTTTCATCAGGAATTTGTCTCACTAAACAGACAATAAGCAATGAAATTCATAGGAACAATCTAAAGTCATGCTCCTCTTGGAAAAGTCCATTGTTATTGAAAAGACACAGAGATGCCAAGTTGAAATTCGTTCGTGAACATAAGGATAAGGAAAAATCATATTGAGAAAGAGTATTATAGACAGATGAAACCAAAATTGAGTTGTTTGGATGTAATTCTAGAAATCATGGATTGAGGAAAGATGGCAATGCCTTCAAACAAAAGAACACAGTTCCAACAGTGAAGTTTGGTAGTGGCAGCATCATGGATTGGGGATGTTTTTCTGCTAAAGCAAGACATCAGTAAAAGATGGTAGAATGAATGCTGCAGCATATCAAAATATTTTGGAAGCAAATTTAATGATTTGGGCTGAAAATATCGAACTTCCTACTGATTGGATCTTCCAGCAAGATAATGATCCTAAGCACGCTGCAAAATCTATGAAGAAATGGGTTGCTGAAGATAATCCTGAAATGGCCAGGTCAGTCCCCAGATTTAAACCCAATTGAAAATCTGTGGCATTATTTGAAAATTCAAATCCAATCGTGAACACCAACAAACATCCTGGATTTGAAGACCATATGTGAAGAAGAATGGAACAAAATACCAACTAAAATTTGCAAATCCTTAATTGAGAACGACAAGAGATTGGTTGCTGTAGAAGTGAATAATGGTTATTCTACAAAGTATTATGTATTCTTTTTTTGTATTGTACAAATACTTTTTACCCATTAAAATGGATAAATAGGGTTTATTTCTATTAAATCAAATTTTTTTGTCTTTATTCATTAGTTGGAAATACAGTAAATTAAAAATTTGTATGTGTACAAATATTTGTCTCCCCCCCTACTATATATATTATATATTTTAAATAAAAAAAGACCACTTTAAGTTTCCATGTAATAAATTATTTTACCACAGCCCTTTTAAAGGACTGCGGATCATCAGACTTTACTTCCAAAGTTTGAAACGAAAAATGACAAGAAATTTACATATTTTTGACAGGCAGTATTAAGCACATGTAAATTAACAAAGTGAGGAAGTGAGGGGGGAGAGACATGATTGAGTTAGATGTCATTTAATATTTCTATTCTTTACCCATACGGATTACCTAGTTTTTCATAAACTAACTATATATATATATATATATATATATATATATATATATATATATATATATATATATATATATATATATATATATATATATATATATATATATGTGTATTTTATAATAATTCACCATGAATTCATGACTTGATGAATTATGAAAATTATTCAAATCCACAAAATTACTATTTAGAGATATATATGTGTGTGTATGTATATATATATATATATATATAAATTGTTTATTTTGGCAGCACTCACTCTTTTATACAAGTTTCATTAAAAACACCTGACAAGGTAGTGTGGTTAAGTTTTTTATTTAATTTTTTCATGTTTTTATAATTTTCTTCTTTTCTGGACATAAATTATGTAGAAATTGTCTGAATGCTCTGTATACCTGCGCACTTTCGGCTATAATTTTAGCCATTATCAAGGTTGATTTTATTTTCTACTTTTAGCTGAATGTATGGATTTTTTTTATCTATGTATGTAGAGTTATAGGAATGTTTTATTTTCCAAACACTGTCAACACATTGTAGTCATGTTCGTAGGTGATGTTACTGAGTGTTGGCATATTCATTTTTATTAATAATGCTTCCATTATTTTTAGCCTTATTCTTTATATGTAGAAGAGACCTACCAAACCAATATTATTTAGAAATTCACATGTTTATTAAGCAAATGTATTCCTGAGCAAACCAAATTTAAAATAATCATATTGGATATAGCACAATATACCTAACAAGAAAACTAATGTTACATCTCTCTAACCATAGCTGAATTAGGTTTCATTTAAATACATGCGGATACCTATGAAACTCCTTCCGCAACATACTCATCGACGATACAAATATAACAGTCACATCCACATGTACAAATGCTAAAAATAATGTAAACATTATTTATAAAAAAAGAAAAAGCAAACACTCACTAACATCAACAATCAACACAGCCAGAAAGTGCTGACCGGGTTTGGAAAATAAAACATTCCTATAACTCTAAAAACAATCCATACATTCAGTTAAAGGCAAAAATAAAATCATCCTTGATAATGACTTAGACATACAGAACATTAGAACAATTTCTACATAATTTATGAAAAGAAGAAAATTATAAGAACACAAGAAAAATTTATAAAATACTTAACTGCAGTACTGTGTCAGTTGTTTTTAACGAAACGTGTGTGTGTGTGTGTGTGTGTGTGTGTATGTATGTATATATATTATATATATATATTATGAAATGGACAAAGTTCGACAATTATTTTAAGACATTTTTATGCTTATACATTCTTTTTATAGATACAAATATTTAAGTAAATGCTCTGTTTTATAATGAATTACTTAAATTACTTCTTGGCACAATCAGCCCCTCATACATAAAAATCTCAGATGACCTCCTAAACAAATTAATTTTCAATTGTTGATTTGCCATAGTTGATCCTTACATCTATGATTTTGTACAAAACTAAGCTTAGTGAATACGTCATCATAAAAGTAATGGTTAACAAGCTAGTAACATATATAAACGATGTTACATCACTGTGGGGTATTGGTTAACAAGCAAGTTGATCCCTACATCTATGATTTTGTATGAGACTAAGTTTAGTCTCATAAGAGTAATGGTTAAGAAGTGAGTTACATATAACGATTTTGTAAAAAGGTTGCATCTCTGGAGTAACGGTTAACAAGTTAATCTCATTACTATTGAATAGTGAGTTTGATCGCTATTAGGTACCTGATACCTTTGACCTTGTACCAGACTAAGCAACAGTTAGTAAATGCTGCTTGTATTGATGACACTATTGTAGTGTGTTTGATCCTAACTGGGTGTCCCATACTTGTGATCATTTGTTATAATTAAGCTAAGGTTAATCACTAAGTAAGGTGTCTTCAATGTAGTGCTGTAGTTAATAAGCTAGATCCTTATTACCAAGTAGTAAATTCAATTTTCATGGCCTTGTATCAGACAATGGTAATTTCACAAGATAGGTAAAACATCAAAAGAAAAATGAATTTGAAAATTTGTTGGCTGTGCGAAAAAAAATTCTTTTAAAGGATACACTAATTCGTCTTTTTCTTTCTGAACAATATTTGAAAGAATGAATTCCTTCTTGAATTTGTCCATTTCCTCCTGAAAAATACAAAATATGATATTCTTGAAAAATTCAAACAATATGATTCTCAACACAACAAAACATTGCATGACTATCATAAAATAAATGGTTTGATTTCAATTTAGATTACCAAATGTGGAAGCTGGGCCAAGATGTTGATCGATTCGTTAGATTACATGGTGGGTGTGGAATTCTGACAGTGATGGATTGCCTTTGTTTAAGTTTGGATTTAAAACCAAAACTGTGCAAAGTTGGCATTGGACCACAAAAACTTTGAAACATCAACACACTTTCAACACTCAGATTCCTTAGAGAGGCTGAGATTCTTGCTCTTGCTACCTTCTAGAATCAATCTGTCTCTTTTGTATAATAAAGCAAATAAGAAAAACAAAATGTCTTGTGTTGATAAAGTCTATGAAGTGCCATTGAGGGTCTGAAGGGCTGGAACCAGTGGTGACACGGAACGCAACATTTAAACAGTGCATTAACTGCATATCATAGTAAGTTGGCTCGATTATTTGTTCTGTTTTTATTATTAGATAACATCAATTTTAACTATATTCAAAATGATATATGCAATCAGGTCACTCTATGAGTTCTATGGGTATCATGTAACTCAAAACCTGCAGTACTGTGTCAGTTGTTTTTAACGAAACGTGTGTGTGTGTGTGTATATATATATATATTATGAAATGGACAAAGTTCGACAATTATTTTAAGACATTTTTATGCTTATACATTCTTTTTATAGATACAAATATTTAAGTAATAACATCAATTTTAACTATATTCAAAATGATATATACAATCAGGTCACTCTATGAGTTATATGGGTATCATGTAACTCAATACTACCTGCTGCATGGTCAAATCACCAGCAAATAAACCAGTTTTCCTACTGGGATTTTTTTGATTGCTAGACACCCAGCAGGATTAAAAACACGACCTGTCAAAAGGCAGGTGGATTTTCTTGTAGAGGGTCAACAGCCTTCTAGTGCAAGGGAGTAGACTGGGCTCCATAGTTATGAGGGCTGCCAAAAGTGTGATGAAATGGCATTGCTGTCCAGAAGACTTACTAGACTTAAGTCAACAACCAGGATGGAATCAATGATCATGTATCCATGATCAAGGTGAGATTTCAAGTTGGAGGACATTGGTTGTGGCTTGACCTGGAGAGGTATGGGCTCCACCAGATCTACTTGCCCAATGCACACTATGCATGAATTAGTAGCTGTCAGGCTTTCAACCCAGATATATGGAGATGACCAATCAGGTGCTCAGCAGCACCTCAACCCTGTAACCACACCTAGTCATGGGACTGATGATGATGTGGCTTCCACATAAGTGAGATTGAAAACAACAAAAAGTCCCTGATATTAGTTAAGAAGGATATATGGGAAGCACAGTCTGTTGCATTCACTTTTGCACAAATGTCCTAATTTGATGAGACTTCTCACAGACTTCATCTCATCTGGGACAAACTTGAAGAAACTTGCTTTGTACTTAGAATAATTCTTACAAGGGAAAGGCATGAACACACAATGAGTAAACAACAGGGTAGACTGGACTCTTGAGCTTTGCATAGCCACTTGTCTAGGAAAAAAGTTAGAAAAGCAAGAGAAATAAGATGAAAGAAATACTAGTCAAAAATTAATAATAATTGCCAAGGCTTCATCTAAGTAATTCAGACAACTTAAGACTATTACTACTTGGTGGAACAGCAGGAGAAATAAGATGAAAGAAATACTAGTCAAAAATTAATAATAATTGTCAAGGCTTCATCTAAGTAATTCAGACAACTTAAGACTATTACTACTTGGTGGAAAAGCAAGAGAAATAAGATGAAAGAAATACTAGTCAAAAATGAATAATAATTGCCAAGGCTTCATCTAAGTAATTCAGACAACTTAAGCATCTAGAACAAAAAGATGTTTCTTTTGAATAGGACCTTTCAGAAAAGATTTAATTTTTTTTATTTTTGTTGTGAATGAAGAGAATGGCTAATCATTCATTTTTTTTTTTTTTACAAAATATCAGGACAAAAAAAGAGGATTTATCCCATCCCTCCCAAATTGCTACCGTAAAGAAAAAAAAAAGGAGAAAAATGAAGCAAACAATAACTCACCTGATATTCATCCCATACCAACGGATCATGAATCCCATCATTCCCAAAGCGTTTGTTGTAACCATCATAATGTAACTAAAAGAGAGAAAAAAAAAAAGGCAAACTCTTTCATAATACCAATAGTTATTAGTGTTGATTTAATTTTATAACCAGATTAAAAGAAAGTTTTTCTTTTAACTGAATGTTCAGTCAATGCAAGTACCAAGAGCCACTCAAAGTAGATTGTAAAAAGAGGAAATATGTGCAGATTATGAGGTTATGTAGGATTGATAATAGGTTTTGCTCCACAAAGTAATGGCTCTTGGGAAGACGTTGTTTGAATAGAACTTCCTTCTTACCAATGGAATACAAAAGAAATGAGGATCATTTATCTTTATGTATATGGTATACAAAGTCTTCGTTATAAATGTCTGAACTTGTGGAACTAGGGTAAGGGGCTCATCAGAACATGAAGAGTGTGCAGCTCTGGCCGAGATATGACAGCAATACTCCATTTTTGGTCTGAGCTGACTCTTGTGAAGATGAAGCATGGCAGAAGGCTCTATCAAGGCTGGAAAGTGAAGAGTGGGCAGCTCCAGCCCAGATATGGCAGCAATCTTTCATTTTTTGGTTTGAGTTGACTCTTGTAAAGACAGAGTATGGTGCGTGGGGTCAGATACTTTTCTGGAGCAGTATAAAGAGCCAACCATTTTTCTAACATCTTTAGTGATGGATCCTATACACAATATATCATATCTACTCATGGTTATCCATTGATTAAGAGATTTGTTTTTTTAACAAACTTTGCAAGTTATTTAAAGCCAGAAAATAATTTTACATTGTAAGATTTTTTTTTGGAGATAATAATCATTTAGTGATACAAGTCTTACTAATTAACCCATAGCTTGGAGAGATGAGGTGTTATGGTTATCCAAACAAACAGAAAAGAATTAATGAAGATAAAATAATGTTACCTTTTCCAAAACAAGTCCAAGTCCAGGTGCTTTAGGAATGTCTACCTGAAATAGAAAATCAAGTTTATAAATAAAACAATATCATTATGAAGTAATTTTAAATGTTAATAATCTGTAAATTTGTAGGATACCTAAGTATAATAGTTTATAAGTTAGTCTCGGTAAACATTACTAACATTGCAATTTTCTAAAGAAGTAATGAATTTTATTTATTAATCTGACAGATTTTTATCACTTTAAACATCATTTTTAGGGGATACTCATGTTTATTTATTAAACAGAATATTTATTAATTTTCATTGGCCTGAATATATGAGAAATCTTATTTTTAAAAAAAACGCACTCCCCAGCAGGATTTGAACCTGTGTCCCCCTATGCAAAAGGAAACCATCATTAGATCTGATGTGCCTTAACAGACTCAGCTGCAAAGAAGCTTTGCCCATCAAGCAAGGTTTGAACAGTGCTTTTAAGCAAAATTCTTGTCACAGATTCTTCAGTCCAGTAGACGAAAATAAAATATACTGTTTGATAAATAAACAGAACATCTACTCAAATATGAGTATCCATTAAATATAATGTTTAAAGTGATAAAATTATTAACATTATAAGTCTGATCCTACAGCAATGAGTAGATAGTGCAGATTGGGAATAAAGCATTTTGGTGAGATTTGAACTCCTGTTCCTTTCTACTTCAGAAGAGCCTAGTAAATGCTCAAATGCTTCAATTGCAAGGCTATGAGAATTTGCTGGAAGATCTAATCTAACCTATAACTCATTATCCTATTTCATGATTGCCAACAAAATAATGTCTCTTGTTTTTATACTAGTACCAATAAGATTTTGGCAAACATGGACAAACATGCCTGCGAGAAAACTGAGTGTCAAAAGGATCGTTTTCCCTATAGCACCGCATTTATTTTAACTACCTTCACTCCTCAGCAATGTTTATTGCTCTAAAAAGCAATGATGAGAATTGGAATAAAACCCAAACATATGAAAGTGAATTTATACATTTTCTTTGTTTTTTGAGAATTGACAACAAAAATAATAAACACTATTAGTTTCTTTATTTACACTATTATATCGTTTATATTGGAATAGCTGGCAAAACATCAGCTAATTACCAATTGATTCAAGCTTTATAGAATCATAAATAAGGATTTTCCACCAGGGTGGACTGCTCTAGTTCCACATGCCATGATTCTTCTGGATGTTGTCAAGGACACATGGCCCAGTGGATAAAAGTGTTGGTTAGATCCAGTGACTTAACTCAAAGAGTTATGAGTTCAATACCTGGCTACTGAACAAAAAGTGGTGAATAAAAACTTGGAGAGTTGAGTTAAAGGGAGATAACTCAGACATCTGGAAGAGGCATGGTACATGGAACTAGAACAATCTACCCCCACCTCAGTGGATGAAATAAAGGGTTAAGTTTGAAATTCCAATCACCTGAATAAGGCTGAAGCATACAATGGCCGAAATGTTGTGAATATGGCAATAAAGACGAGGACAACAGTCTGAATAATGTAAATAATGTACATAATACCTCACATCTCAGAAAGATACAAAACTATGACATTTAAATCTTTCTATCAGATATTTTATGGTAAGTTGTTTTTCTCACTATTTTGGAGCAGCTTTGTACAAAAAAGAATGAAGACCATTTATTTGCTACAAAGTATGTCCAGGATGAGGCCCAGTACCGCAATATTTAACTACAGTAGGTCTACTAGCAGTGTTCAGAAGCTGGGGTTGCATTATACACAAGCCGTATGAAAAATTCAGGAGTCACAATATACATGAAGTAGGCTTATACACGAGTATTTATGGTAAACTAAAAAAAAAATAAAAAGTCCACAAACTTTACGAGGCTTTTTGTAAAAATTAATAAGTAGTTAATAAGCAATTATAGGGATTAATTGCGGGTTCATGAATTTGGTGATATAGTAATTGTGAGTTCAATCCCCGATCTGGGCAATGTGTATTTGGACTCTGTGCAAATGAAGCGAGCAATAACTGAACTGTACTAAAATAAGAACTAAGTAAGGTGTCCCTAAACACAGGCAGTGGAAGGAGAATAATCTACCCCTAAAATTAAATAAAGCATTCAATTCGAAATTCCCCGTAGCTTACCCAGATCAATGAAGGCCAGAGGGCATAAGAGCCGAAGCACTGTGATGATAACAACAAAGATGAAGACAATAGACCACATGTAAATACTAATAACTCCTCATCCCAGAACAGATTTGAGGAACATTATAAAAGCATAACCCACTATTCATATATAAATTATACACAAAGTACATGCTACATTAAGAGATTATTTATGGTACACCAAAGAAAATAGTTTTTTACTGAACATTTATTAACTATACAGGACTAAATTATTTACAATACAACAAAGAAAACTTCTTTTACTGAACATTAATTATATGGCAAGTGGTTTTTATCACCATATTGGGGTAGCTTTGTACAGAAAAAATGAAGACCATTTATATGTCCAGGATAAGGTCCAGTACGGCAATATTTGATTACGGTAGGCCTACTAGTATTGCTCTGAAACTGGGGTCACATTATACACAAACTATATGAAAACAATCGGGTTTTTCACAAAAACATTCAGGTGTCACACTATACATGAAGTACACTTATACACAAGTATATATGGTAATTTTTTATTCTTCGCCTTCTTGCCCCTTAGTTTTAATATATTTGTTTATATTGTAAGAATATATATTTATTTGAAATGCTCCTTTTTTAAAAGCCATAAGAAAGAAATTTATGATTAAAATAATCACTCACCTTTTCTGGCTTCCAAGCTAAGTCTATGATATCAACACCACAAAATCCTCGAACAATAGCAATAGACAGACCTAAGGAAGTATAAGGAAAGATTAATAATAGCATAATTCCACATATAAAATGTGGTACACAAGAATAACAGAAAAAAAAGGATTCTGTAAAGGGAAGTTTTTCTCATGCCTTTCACTCCTCACCAATGTCTGTTCTAAAAAGCGATGATTAGAATTGTAATAAAACCTAAACATATAATAAAACTGAATTTATACATTTTTTGTATTTGAGAATTTACAACAAAAATATTAAACACTATTGTTTATTTACAAGATTAATTTTATATTTACAACATTCTAAAAACTAATACTATTGTATTAAGACTAATGCAATATTTATCATCTACCAATTGATAAAGAAATAAAAATTTATAGACATTTATTAAATTATTAAAATATGTCAACTATAAGGAAATCATTATTTACCATTTTATAAAATTCAAGTTAATTAACCAATGTTTAGTCAACCGTTCCAATAAATAATGTGAATAAACATACTAATAAATAGTGTTTATTATTTTTGTTGTCAATTCACAAGAATAAAGAAAATGTATAAATTCACTTTCATATATTTGGATTTTATTCCAACTCTTATTATTGCTTTTTAAAACAAGAAACATTGCTGAGGAGTGATGTTACTTAAAATAATAGCAGTGTCAAGGGAAAAACATTTTGTTGACATTTTATTTTTGCTGGCATGTAAGTTGATATTTGACAGAATAAGTTTGAAGTAATATTTTTATGTTATTATGAAAAGAATATCATTTATCATAAACAAATCATTTATTCAATCTGAAGTAGATCATCAAAAAATTGCAACACTCAGAGATTATGCTTTTTATATCTATAGAGTAGACATACTGGATTATTTTCTGAACATGTAGAGACCAACCAAGGGAGACAACTGAGTAATGGAATTAATATAAAACATTAATTAAACAATGATTGAGGGAGAAGGTAATGACTTATTTGGTTGTCAGCTGTTAAAAGTTGGCGATTTATGTAAAACTTTGTAAATGCCTCCAAGTGCATCCGGAAGCTGTAATTGAAGCCAATGGCGATTTTATTGAATAAATTTACTCTTTAGTATTTAAAGATATTTTTTGTGCAATTTTGGTAAATATAGCTGTTAAAATGAGATGTCAGAGTTGTTTTCATTTTTGTGTAATTTAGATGACAATTTATCCATCACACCCTTATATATAATACCTCATAAATAATGGACTATTTCATTTTGATTGTGTGAGAAGACAAAAGCCATCAAAGATTCTACCTGGTTTCACTAAAAAAATGAAAGAAAGAAAGGAGGAGAGAAATGTTTAACGGCTATTTCAGTGAATTGGAAAAGGTTGTCAATTTCAAATCTTTTCATTTGTACCCCCTTACTTCTTCAAAATAACAACTAGCATTCATATTTTTGATTGTTATTGCAATATTTTGTTAAAGTTGTTAAGCTCAAATATTTAGTGATGTGATAGGGAAATTTCTGCAAATATTTTATTTTCATAGAACTTACCATGAGCTTATTCAATTAACTGAAGAATTAAGATTCATAAGAAACTTCAAATAGGAAACGTGTGAAATTTTCACGGGTTAAAAATAGTAGTGGATTTTTTTTTCTGAACTTATAGTAGTGACCAACCAAGGGATGCAAATGAGTAATGGAATTAATATACAACATTAATTCTGGTCAATATTTGATGGCGAAGGCAATGACATATCTGGTTGTCAATTGTTAAAATTTGATTTCTTTTTTAAAATTTTGTAAATGCTTCCAATTGCAGTTTTGCCATTAGGACATTTAATATGAAAAGAAAAGCAGGAATTATTGGCTTGGGATGTTGATAATTATACCAATGATGTAATGCTGTCTCCAAGAAAACAAAATTAAAAAAAGTATTTGTTAATAATATTGGAGTTAGTACAAATTAATAGCTTTGAAAACAGACAGTAAATATTATAGAAATAGTTTTACCATCAATACAAAATAGATGAATAACATCTGTAGACAAGGAAAGTCTTAGACAGAATATCAGTTTTGCAGCTTGAGACAAATAGGAAGGAATATAAATATAGTATCAGCAGCAGCTCATAATGAGCATAATATCAGCAGCAGCCCTGGGGGTATAAAAGCAATGCAAACCCTTCAAGTAACTCTTTTCCTGTTTTCCTCCTTTCAAAGTGTGTGCTATCGACTTTTTCACACTGAAGCAAAAAGGGCTGTGGTCACTTTATATAAAAACACATCTACACAGGCAAGTCACACTCAAATACATCCATTAACAATTTTTGTTGTGTATTCTATTTTTTGGGGAAAAAAAAAACCTCTTAAACTATCCTTTTGTTATTTTCTTTAATAAATCTTATCTTGCATTGCAAATCAGTTGGTCTCTGTTATTTCGTACATGTACCTTTTCACCACCATTATTTCAAAATATTCTCTTAAGAAACCTTATACATTAATTATAGAAATAGCCAACACACTAAAAATACATTCATTTTATTGATTTGTTTTTCATGGATTATCAACCTTTTTGAGATTATTTAAAGCCGAAACATATTTTGGGATTCTAAGAATTTGGGAGGGATAATGATGATTTAGTGATACAAATCTTACTAATTAACCCATATCTGGGGGAGAAGATGTGAATTCATACCATTCCCAAGAGTATTTGTGCATAAGTGAAAATAACGAACACTGGAGGAATTGGAACTCAGCTCTCCAATTAACAATTCAGAGTCATTATTCATCACATCACTTGCACATCCCAGCACCACCAGATATACCCAAGCAATCACACATCTAGGTACTGACCAGGCTCAACATTGCTTAACTTCAGTGATATGGCCATAAGCTCACAGTAAACAATTCTGCAAATTACCTTGCCATTTAAGCTGTCACATCACAACACCTGATATACCCAGGTGATCATCCATCTAAGTACTGACCAGGCTCAACATTGCTTAACTTCAGTGATTGTACAGGAACTAGTGTGTCAACATGATACGGCCATAAGCTCACATTAAATAGTTCTGCAAATTATCCTGTCATTCAAGCTTGGCATTGCCTGGTGAATATCAAGTTCTTCACCAAAAAATGCTTTTACTGAATCTGAAGTAGAACATAAGCGCATTACAACAATCAGGTTTTGTGCTTTCATGCCTGTCTAGTCTGTTGTGTTCACTTTCACATAAATACCGTGTGGGAAGTCAAAGAAGTCATGACAAACAGATAAGGAAACAGAATCTGTGGAGCACCACAATCACCTACATTTTAAAAGGACACAGCAATAAGGAAAATAGACAAGTTGAGTTCAAATCCTCACCTAATCTGTTGCATTAACTTTTACACTAATGCATTACTCTCATCTTTATCGGTTAAATAGCAGAGTTGTCTGGGCTCTCTAGCTTTGGATTGCAGCTGATCTATGAAAAAAGAGTACACAGGGCTGGTGCGTACTACTTTTAAACCCCCATGCCAAGCCTCATTTGTGACCCTTGCTATCTTATCAACATTTGCTTTTTTTCTACCTACATTTATATACGTTACAAATTAAACTAAGCACAACTATTAAAGGATGAAAAATTTTCACGGACTTTGATATCATTCTGTTTTTCTTTTTTTGTTTTCAAAGTCCAAATCTGTGAATCTGTTTTGCTCATGCTAAGCTTAAAAAAAACACTATATATAATTCAGTATTTTATGGGTTGGGGGCACAAAACTCTTGCACCAGCCCTGAGGTTACAGTGAATTCCAAACTGTTGAGAAGGCAATGAGGAAACCACTTCACTATCTTTCCTAAGAAGAAATTTACACATACTAAAGAAACTACCTGTCATGAAGGGACTTGGAAATTAAAAAGAAAAATAAACAATTAGAGATCAGCTAAGGGAGGTAACTAAGTAATGTAAAATATGTAATATATATTATGAAACATTAATTTTCAAACCATATGTGACAAAAAAGTATCAAATGTGATTTTCTCCATTCCAATGCAAATTGAGAAATATTTTGCATAGATACTGCTGAATATTTATTTTTAATTTTATTTTTTTAATCATTTCACTGCAAGCAAAGCAATAATGCCGCTAGAATGCAGGGGTGTTATAGGGAGTTAAAATGAAAAAGAATGAGAAGACTAACAATAGGGAGGGAAAAAAAAGAATAGGGTTCAAGAAAACAGAAGATGGTGATTGATGTTGCCCTTAAATTTTTTAAAATTGTAGCTATCAGGGAAGCAAGAAATCGGAAGGGAGTTCCACAGGTCGGAAGTGTGAGAAAAAAAAAACCATTAAAGTAGGTGACAGTTGCATCTAACTAGTCCAACAGAAAAACAGGTGGGACCTAGTTGCCAATCTAGTAGCATGCTTAAATTCATGTAGTTGAGGCATCAGAGAAAAAAGCTCATCAGAACAGCTATAAAACTTTTATACTATTTACATGCGGACTATTGTTCTCATCTCTGCTGTTATCACATTTCAGCCATTGTGCTCTTCAGCCTTCATCAGGTGTATATCAATTTGGGCAACTTAGAAGGAATTTCCAACTGAACCCGATCTATAATCTATGGGGATAACAACAACAAAGATGAGGACAATAGTCTGCATGTAAATAATGATAGCTTGTCCAAGAAATTCAGGCAGAAAGTTATTATAAATGATTAAAAAAAAAGCAACACCTCATTTGTCATTAAATACTGTTCATAACCAAAATGAGATTGGGAATATAATTGATTTAGACTATTGTTCACATCTTCATTAATATAGATGTTATGAAGAAAGTTTCAGCCAAGTACCTTCTGCCTATCTTCAGGTGTCCATTGTTTTGGATGATAGATGATCTCTGTTGATTATTGGTGATATTGTCCCTGTTCCCACTGAACCAGTGTATAGTCTTTTGCTACCTGATTCAGAAATTTAACTCACAACAACTAAATGAAAGCACCATGTTTCTTTTCTCTTTTTAAAGCCATTTTCTATTTTACCACTATGCCGCCATCCCAAAGGAATCTATGGTGTATTTTTTAGAGTCTTTATATTCAATATCAGATTCAACATTTGTTTATCATGGTGGGTTTGTACCATTATTTGATCATTTTATACTTCATTTGAAATGAGAAATTCTGAAATTACTTTATTTGAACTTTATTAAAGACACAAAAGAAAATGTGTACTTTTAAAAAAACATGTACAAAATGTAAATTTCTCTACTGCAACTACAAATTTTTTATTGAGAAATATTCTTTATATAGGTTTATTAGATAACTAATTACTACTAACAATACAACAAAAAGCAGTCACACGAATAAAGCATGGAATTGCGGGTGTTAAAAATTGCTCTGAATGGGTTTGTCCGATCAGTACATTTGCCACCATTTCTTTTCTGTTTACATCTCAAGAGAACTGAAGAATAGATGCAATGAACATTACAATATGAAATTTTGGTCACAAAGAATCTATAGCCCAACAGGTACTTACCAATCATTTTGCGAATGTGATGCATCATAAAACTTTGACCTTTAATTGTGATTGTTAAAAACTCCAAACCATTGTGCACAATTGGTTTTTCTGCCTGGAAAAAAAAATGTTATTAAAGAAATGATAAATTTTAATTATTAGTACAAGTGAGTAGGAGCTGAAAAGTTCTTGATCTGACAGAGAAGGCATTATAAAAAAAATCTTTTTTTAAAATTACAGATAATTGATCATTTGGTCAGATGTCCCAGCTGAGAACTTTTCAGCACTCCTTTGTTAGTCATAAAATTCTACTAAACGAAGTAGACTATCAGTAATATATTCACATTATATATTTTGTTTTTATTAGTGTTTTGGGTATATAATCTAACCAATTTCATTTAGATTATTTTCTTTTTTTTGTTTCCATCATCTTTGTTATTAAATATCCTACATTGTGATAATAGAATGTTTTGCCAAGAAAGGTGAAACGTTGTAGGAATCTAGACACAAATTTACTGTGGATGAACTAGTGATGACCACAATTTTGACATAGAAAATGCTACTCTTATTAAAAGAGAAAATAATTCACTAAGTCGAAAATGTTTTAATCACTAGTCCATCCACAGTAAATTAAAATTTGGTGTACAAAAAGTTTATCCTGCTACTGAAGGTGACTCTGATCCCTGAACAATAGTGTGTTTGAATTTCGTAGTTGTGTTGTCATATCCTACTATGGCAACAGAAAACAACTTTGACTGAAATTAACTATTAGTATACTGCAATTGAGAGACCTTGAAAAAGAATGCAGTAGGTTAATAATATAGATGACGGAAAGAAGAAGAAAAATAATTTAAATGAAATTGGCTAGATTATAAACCCAAAACACATAATTAAAAAAAAAAAAAAAATGCAAAACACATAATTGAAAAAAAGAAAAGTAAAACACAATTAAAAAAAACAAAAATGCAAAACACATAATTAAAAAAAAAAAAAAATAAAACACATAATTAAAAAAAAACAAAAATGCAAAACATATAATTAAAAAAAAAAATGCAAAACACATAATTAAAAAAAAACAAAAATGCAAAACACATAATTGAAAAAAAGAAAAGTAAAACACAATTAAAAAAACAAAAATGCAAAACACATAATTAAAAAATAAAAAAAAATAAAACACATAATTAAAAAAAAACAAAAATGCAAAACATATAATAAAAAAAAAAAATGCAAAACACATAATAAAAAAAAAAAAAATGCAAAACACATAATTGAAAAAAAGAAAAGTAAAACACAATTAAAAAAAACAAAAATGCAAAACACATAATTAAAAAAAAAAAAAAAATAAAACACATAATTAAAAAAAAACAAAAATGCAAAACATATAATAAAAAAAAAAATGCAAAACACATAATAAAAAAAAACAAAAATGCAAAACACATAATTAAAAAAAAACAAAAATGCAAAACATATAATTAAAAAAAAAAATGCAAAACACATAATTAAAAAAAAAAAAGCAAAACACGTAATTAAAAAAAAAAAAAAAAATGCAAAACACATCATTAAAAAAAAAAACCCATCATCATCAAGTAATAAACTGATCCATCTACAATAATTAGGACATATCAGAGGATGCTAAAAAGTCGTCAACATGACTTAAAAGGGATAAAGAAAAAATTTAGACCTCATGAAACAAATATGAGTGGGATTAACTTATTTCTAATTAGTTTCACAATGTCCTTTCTAATAACATTAATACGTCAACAATTAAATATCAATTTTCAACAAGTTCCTGTATTTTCCCTTGGCTTGTTGATTAATTCTTCATCCACAGATGTGCAGGTAATTTAATAAAATGGCAAGCAGAGTTCAAATACCGATCAAGTTTGTTAAATTCACTTTTGCACAAATACACTTGAGAAGGTCATGAATTCATCTCTTCACTCCCCAACTATAGGTTAAATAGTAGATCACATTGGGCTCTCTAGCCATAACTGACAACCAGTCTGATTTGAGATTGAAAATTGTAAACAACTTACCTAAATTGTGTGTAAATTTTCAAATACTTTTGAGTATCATTTGCCACTTTCAATGAAAGAAGTCCATTTGAAAGGAGAATATTCACAAAAAGACTAAACCGATATTCCATGTCCATTGTATTTGTAGAGGTCAGTAGTTGGTGTGATCTCTTGAATTTATATTTATGCAAAATACCACAAAATATGAAACAAGGAACACAAAACGGTTTTTATAAGAACAAGATCTATATTTATGTATGTAATGATATACAAGCATAGGGGTTACTTCCCTTCGACTGGAATTAAAATCTTTACTAAGAAAATATTTTTGTCTGAACTCATAAAAAGTTGAATGAACTTGCTGCTCAAAGTGTTCACTGTGAGAGAGTTGAAAGAATTCTGTAAGGCTGAAAATATGTTGATAAACTTTTAGCTTCAGAAGGTTTGAAGGAGTGAATGTTCCGTAATGTTTAATTAGTTTCTGTTGGTTGTAGTTGAATATTCGTAATATGTTGATGCTTGTAATGTTCATAAAGTTTGTAATTAAGTTTCCCTACGTATGTCTGTGTGTGCTTGTGTGAATATGTTTTTGTAGCGTCTGCCCGTAAAGGGGTTGAAACGTGATTTCTTTAACAGCTACATTTTAGTAAGCAAGAGAAATCAAAAAGAGAGGAAGAACGAACGGCTCTGGGAAGGCATAGACAGATTTTGGCGGAACTGCTTTTTTGTCAGGTCAAGAACTGGGTTGATGTTATTCAGACGTAGCAGAGAACATGATTTAAATATCAACTGATAGGTGAGAAAAATATCAGAGCTCCGTGATCCACTTTTTGCACAGAATTGCACAAAAATTGACATTGATAGGAATGTGGTAGCAGAATGAATGATTTTTTTTAATCGCTTAGGAAAATTATTTCAATTGCAAAAACATTTTGTTAAAGCGAAAAAAAAGGATTAAGAGCATTAAAAAATGAATGTTTGATTGGTTGATTTTGTTTAGCGGGATATCAATCTACCTGGGATATAAAGTAACCCTTTGTAAAATGTAATTACATAAAAGGTATAAAGAAAAAAACAGATCAAAATGATTTTGCAGGTCTATGGAGGATCAGATTAAAAATGTCTTCAGTATTCAGAATGACAGGGGAACAAAGTTCCAACATCATTTCCGCCAATGAATGATTTTTTTTATTCGATTAGGAAAATTATTTCAATTGCAAAAACATTTTGTTAAAGCGAAAAAAAGGATTAAGAGCATTAAAAAATGAATGTTTGATTGGTTGATTTTGTTTAGCGGGATATCAATCTACCTGGGATATAAAGTAACCCTTTGTAAAATGTAATTACATTAAAGGTATAAAGAAAAAAACAGATCAAAATGATTTTGCAGGTCTATGGAGGATCAGATTAAAAATCTCTTCAGTATTCTGACTGACAGGGGAACAAAGTTCCAACATCATTTCCCTCCGTGAATGATTTTTTTTATTCGATTAGGAAAATTATTTCAATTGCAAAACCATTTTGTTAAAGCGAAAAAAAAGAATTATGAGCATTAAAAAATGAATGTTTGATTGGTTGATTTTGTTTAGCGGGATATCAATCTACCTGGGATATAAAGTAACCCTTTGTAAAATGTAATTACATTAAAGGTATAAAGAAAAAAACAGATCAAAATGATTTTGCAGGTCTATGGAGGATCAGATTAAAAATGTCTTCAGTATTCAGACTGACAGGGGAACAAAGTTCCAACATCATTTCCGCCAATGAATGATTTTTTTTATTCGATTAGGAAAATTATTTCAATTGCAAAAACATTTTGTTAAAACGAAAAAAAAGGATTAAGAGCATTAAAAAATGAATGTTTGATTGGTTGATTTTGTTTAGCGGGATATCAATCTACCTGGGATATAAAGTAACCCTTTGTAAAATGTAATTACATTAAAGGTATAAAGAAAAAAACAGATCAAAATGATTTTGCAGGTCTATGGAGGATCAGATTAAAAATGTCTTCAGTATTCAGACTGACAGGGGAACAAAGTTCCAACATCATTTCCCTCCATGAATGATTTTTTTTTTATTCGATTAGGAAAATTATTTCAATTGCAAAAACATTTTGTTAAAGCGAAAAAAAAGGATTAAGAGCATTAAAAAATGAATGTTTGATTGGTTGATTTTGTTTAGCGGGATATCAATCTACCTGGGATATAAAGTAACCCTTTGTAAAATGTAATTACATTAAAGGTATAAAGAAAAAAACAGATCAAAATGATTTTGCAGGTCTATGGAGGATCAGATTAAAAATCTCTTCAGTATTCTGACTGACAGGGGAACAAAGTTCCAACATCATTTCCCTCCGTGAATGATTTTTTTTATTCGATTAGGAAAATTATTTCAATTGCAAAACCATTTTGTTAAAGCGAAAAAAAAGAATTATGAGCATTAAAAAATGAATGTTTGATTGGTTGATTTTGTTTAGCGGGATATCAATCTACCTGGGATATAAAGTAACCCTTTGTAAAATGTAATTACATTAAAGGTATAAAGAAAAAAACAGATCAAAATGATTTTGCAGGTCTATGGAGGATCAGATTAAAAATGTCTTCAGTATTCAGACTGACAGGGGAACAAAGTTCCAACATCATTTCCGCCAATGAATGATTTTTTTTATTCGATTAGGAAAATTATTTCAATTGCAAAAACATTTTGTTAAAACGAAAAAAAAGGATTAAGAGCATTAAAAAATGAATGTTTGATTGGTTGATTTTGTTTAGCGGGATATCAATCTACCTGGGATATAAAGTAACCCTTTGTAAAATGTAATTACATTAAAGGTATAAAGAAAAAAACAGATCAAAATGATTTTGCAGGTCTATGGAGGATCAGATTAAAAATGTCTTCAGTATTCAGACTGACAGGGGAACAAAGTTCCAACATCATTTCCCTCCATGAATGATTTTTTTTTTATTCGATTAGGAAAATTATTTCAATTGCAAAAACATTTTGTTAAAGCGAAAAAAAAGGATTAAGAGCATTAAAAAATGAATGTTTGATTGGTTGATTTTGTTTAGCAGGATATCAATCTACCTGGGATATAAAGTAACCCTTTGTAAAATGTAATTACATTAAAGGTATAAAGAAAAAAACAGATCAAAATGATTTTGCAGGTCTATGGAGGATCAGATTAAAAATGTCTTCAGTATTCAGAATGACAGGGGAACAAAGTTCCAACATCATTTCCGCCAATGAATGATTTTTTTTATTCGATTAGGAAAATTATTTCAATTGCAAAAACATTTTGTTAAAGCGAAAAAAAAGGATTAAGAGCATTAAAAAATGAATGTTTGATTGGTTGATTTTGTTTAGCGGGATATCAATCTACCTGGGATATAAAGTAACCCTTTGTAAAATGTAATTACATTAAAGGTATAAAGAAAAAAACAGATCAAAATGATTTTGCAGGTCTATGGAGGATCAGATTAAAAATGTCTTCAGTATTCAGACTGACAGGGGAACAAAGTTCCAACATCATTTCCCTCCATGAATGATTTTTTTTTTTATTCGATTAGGAAAATTATTTCAATTGCAAAAACATTTTGTTAAAGCGAAAAAAAAGGATTAAGAGCATTAAAAAATGAATGTTTGATTGGTTGATTTTGTTTAGCGGGATATCAATCTACCTGGGATATAAAGTAACCCTTTGTAAAATGTAATTACATTAAAGGTATAAAGAAAAAAACAGATCAAAATGATTTTGCAGGTCTATGGAGGATCAGATTAAAAATGTCTTCAGTATTCAGACTGACAGGGGAACAAAGTTCCAACATCATTTCCGCCAATGAATGATTTTTTTTATTCGATGAGGAAAATTATTTCAATTGCAAAAACATTTTGTTAAAGCGAAAAAAAAGGATTAAGAGCATTAAAAAATGAATGTTTGATTGGTTGATTTTGTTTAGCGGGATATCAATCTACCTGGGATATAAAGTAACCCTTTGTAAAATGTAATTACATTAAAGGTATAAAGAAAAAAACAGATCAAAATGATTTTGCAGGTCTATGGAGGATCAGATTAAAAATGTCTTCAGTATTCAGAATGACAGGGGAACAAAGTTCCAACATCATTTCCGCCAATGAATGATTTTTTTTATTCGATTAGGAAAATTATTTCAATTGCAAAAACATTTTGTTAAAGCGAAAAAAAAGGATTAAGAGCATTAAAAAATGAATGTTTGATTGGTTGATTTTGTTTAGCGGGATATCAATCTACCTGGGATATAAAGTAACCCTTTGTAAAATGTAATTACATTAAAGGTATAAAGAAAAAAACAGATCAAAATGATTTTGCAGGTCTATGGAGGATCAGATTAAAAATGTCTTCAGTATTCAGACTGACAGGGGAACAAAGTTCCAACATCATTTCCCTCCATGAATGATTTTTTTTTTATTCGATTAGGAAAATTATTTCAATTGCAAAAACATTTTGTTAAAGCGAAAAAAAAGGATTAAGAGCATTAAAAAATGAATGTTTGATTGGTTGATTTTGTTTAGCGGGATATCAATCTACCTGGGATATAAAGTAACCCTTTGTAAAATGTAATTACATTAAAGGTATAAAGAAAAAAACAGATCAAAATGATTTTGCAGGTCTATGGAGGATCAGATTAAAAATGTCTTCAGTATTCAGACTGACAGGGGAACAAAGTTCCAACATCATTTCCCTCCATGAATGATTTTTTTTTTATTCGATTAGGAAAATTATTTCAACTGCAAAAACATTTTGTTAAAGCGAAAAAAAAGGATTAAGAGCATTAAAAAATGAATGTTTGATTGGTTGATTTTGTTTAGCGGGATATCAATCTACCTGGGATATAAAGTAACCCTTTGTAAAATGTAATTACATTAAAGGTATAAAGAAAAAAACAGATCAAAATGATTTTGCAGGTCTATGGAGGATCAGATTAAAAATGTCTTCAGTATTCAGAATGACAGGGGAACAAAGTTCCAACATCATTTCCCTCCATGAATGATTTTTTTTTTATTCGATTAGGAAAATTATTTCAATTGCAAAAACATTTTGTTAAAGCGAAAAAAAAGGATTAAGAGCATTAAAAAATGAATGTTTGATTGGTTGATTTTGTTTAGCGGGATATCAATCTACCTGGGATATAAAGTAACCCTTTGTAAAATGTAATTACATTAAAGGTATAAAGAAAAAAACAGATCAAAATGATTTTGCAGGTCTATGGAGGATCAGATTAAAAATGTCTTCAGTATTCAGACTGACAGGGGAACAAAGTTCCAACATCATTTCCCTCCATGAATGATTTTTTTTTTATTCGATTAGGAAAATTATTTCAATTGCAAAAACATTTTGTTAAAGCGAAAAAAAAAGGATTAAGAGCATTAAAAAATGAATGTTTGATTGGTTGATTTTGTTTAGCGGGATATCAATCTACCTGGGATATAAAGTAACCCTTTGTAAAATGTAATTACATTAAAGGTATAAAGAAAAAAACAGATCAAAATGATTTTGCAGGTCTATGGAGGATCAGATTAAAAATGTCTTCAGTATTCAGAATGACAGGGGAACAAAGTTCCAACATCATTTCCCTCCATGAATGATTTTTTTTTTATTCGATTAGGAAAATTATTTCAACTGCAAAAACATTTTGTTAAAGCGAAAAAAAAGGATTAAGAGCATTAAAAAATGAATGTTTGATTGGTTGATTTTGTTTAGCGGGATATCAATCTACCTGGGATATAAAGTAACCCTTTGTAAAATGTAATTACATTAAAGGTATAAAGAAAAAAACAGATCAAAATGATTTTGCAGGTCTATGGAGGATCAGATTAAAAATGTCTTCAGTATTCAGACTGACAGGGGAACAAAGTTCCAACATCATTTCCCTCCATGAATGATTTTTTTTTTATTCGATTAGGAAAATTATTTCAATTGCAAAAACATTTTGTTAAAGCGAAAAAAAAGGATTAAGAGCATTAAAAAATGAATGTTTGATTGGTTGATTTTGTTTAGCGGGATATCAATCTACCTGGGATATAAAGTAACCCTTTGTAAAATGTAATTACATTAAAGGTATAAAGAAAAAAACAGATCAAAATGATTTTGCAGGTCTATGGAGGATCAGATTAAAAATGTCTTCAGTATTCAGAATGACAGGGGAACAAAGTTCCAACATCATTTCCCTCCATGAATGATTTTTTTTTTATTCGATTAGGAAAATTATTTCAATTGCAAAAACATTTTGTTAAAGCGAAAAAAAAGGATTAAGAGCATTAAAAAATGAATGTTTGATTGGTTGATTTTGTTTAGCGGGATATCAATCTACCTGGGATATAAAGTAACCCTTTGTAAAATGTAATTACATTAAAGGTATAAAGAAAAAAACAGATCAAAATGATTTTGCAGGTCTATGGAGGATCAGATTAAAAATGTCTTCAGTATTCAGACTGACAGGGGAACAAAGTTCCAACATCATTTCCGCCAATGAATGATTTTTTTTATTCGATGAGGAAAATTATTTCAATTGCAAAAACATTTTGTTAAAGCGAAAAAAAAGGATTAAGAGCATTAAAAAATGAATGTTTGATTGGTTGATTTTGTTTAGCGGGATATCAATCTACCTGGGATATAAAGTAACCCTTTGTAAAATGTAATTACATTAAAGGTATAAAGAAAAAAACAGATCAAAATGATTTTGCAGGTCTATGGAGGATCAGATTAAAAATGTCTTCAGTATTCAGACTGACAGGGGAACAAAGTTCCAACATCATTTCCGCCAATGAATGATTTTTTTTATTCGATGAGGAAAATTATTTCAATTGCAAAAACATTTTGTTAAAGCGAAAAAAAAGGATTAAGAGCATTAAAAAATGAATGTTTGATTGGTTGATTTTGTTTAGCGGGATATCAATCTACCTGGGATATAAAGTAACCCTTTGTAAAATGTAATTACATTAAAGGTATAAAGGAAAAAACAGATCAAAATGATTTTGCAGGTCTATGGAGGATCAGATTAAAAATCTCTTCAGTATTCTGACTGACAGGGGAACAAAGTTCCAACATCATTTCCTTCACAAAAATATAATTCTACAATTATTGACAGAATAATGTAGATAGATAAAGGCAATAAAAGGTAAGATTTGCTTCAATTCTTTCATCACCAGGTTTTTCTTACTAGATTTTGTCACTATATATGTATAAATAAATGTTTTAATAGCTTTGATATACAAATTCCAAACTGTGAAATCACAACTTAGATGAAATAGCATCTTTATAAAATTGAATTATAGTAAAGTTAAGATGAAAAAATAAATCAAAATATTTTAGTAGATGTATGGAAGACCAGATTGAAAATGTCTCCAGAATTCAGACTGACAGAGGAACAAAGTTCCAACATCATTTCCACCACAAAAATATAATTCTACAATTATTTTGAAGATATAATATAAAGGTGATAAATATTTACAGAATTCTGTAGGTAACACTTGCTTCAATTCATTCTGCCTTGTTTCCTAGACTACAACTTGTATCATTAAATATGCACTAATCAATGTATTAGCAGATTTGATATACACATTCCTACCTGTGACACTTACCCTTTCTAAAAATGTAATTACATTAAAGGTATATATAAAAAATAGATCAAAATAATTTAGTAGGTTTTTGAAGGATCAGATTGAAAACCTCTTCAGTATTCAGACTTACCAGGATACAACATCATTTCCCTCTATTGTATGACCATTTGCTTTCATAGTCAAATATATATTGACTGGCTAAGAGAAAATGTGAACAATAGTCACAGCTCTATTTTAGTGCTCATTCTATTTTAACTTTGTAGACAGAGACATGGATAGTGGTTTTACAATCATTGCCCACTGACTTTACTGTTACTTCATGTTTTCCAATGTATTTTTAACAACTTTTATTCTAAATAAACTTTTTTGTTGACAATTCAAAAAAAAATGTCAGGTTCAATTTTAAATTTTTCTTGTTCCATTTATTTTGTTTAATTTACGAAAATTTGTTTAACCATTTTCAGTTTTTAATGCTTTTATTATAGAAATTCATTGCAAATGACGAAGAAAGGGATTGTCAACGGTCAGGAATGCATGCAAGTATTACTGATAGCATAGGGTTATTATATGTACAGGGTTCCAACAGATGTATGTAAAAAAGAATTCCAGGACTTTTGAAGGATTTTTTCCAGGTCTATGTTAAGAAGTTTCAAGGTCTGAAACTGGCATGTGTGCACACACAAAGTGAATGGTAATCAGTTGCAAAAACACAAACTCTGTGATTTATCTTTTTAATAGTTTGACAGATGAGATTGTCAAAGGAAAACTACAGCTGGTTCCTATAATTCATGTCCCATGGATCAATTGAAAGCAGTGAAGAAATCCCAGTGCTGAAGACTAAAACACAACTGAATGCAGACCTGGTAATGTTACACATTTTGTGTAGCATTCTACACAGTTTGAAGTTCTCCTACACTTGAAAATTTTGAATTACACGCTTTAATTCTTACTGCTACACATTTTAGCCATCTAGACGACTCATGGTTTGCGAATGTCACAGAAATTCTTGACTGCTGTACTTTTTCTTTGAAGTATAATGGTTTTAATGACAAATAGAAATTTTTACAAAATGACTACACATTTTAGCTACCCCTACTACTCATGGCCTTTGTTGCACATGACACAGAACACAATGATGTTAACATTTTTTCAGTTCATCTAAAAAAATGTTAACATCATTTAGCAATCAGCTCCTCTTCCAATTTTAATATCTCTATGGACTTACCCTGTGCAGGTTCTTCAAATGGCATTGGGCTTGATAAGTGATAAGTGTGAAGTTCTGAATCTGCTCAATCTCCCTGCATAACTGTCAGCTGACTTGAGCAAATCTTGTCTGCAACTTTCAAGCCCGAGTTTTTTAGTCTTCAGTTCTTCAATTTCCGTAAGTATGAATTTCTGTTTTTCTCCATTTGCTTCTTCCTGCCCTTTTTTACTTCTCAGCCTCAACGTATTGGATTTATGCTGTTCTGGCATTGGAGGCACTGCAGAGAAGAGGCTTAGTCATGGGAACATTCCCAGCACCTCCAACTGTGGCCAAACAGTCTGTGATAATATGCTGGGCAACCACAGTCTGCAGTTTCATATTGTCAGTGGAAATTTCCTTATTGACTGAGAAACCTCTCTCCACCGATGCCTGTCCATGAGAGGGTACCAGCAATTTGCAAATAACTTTCCAGTTTTTGATATTCTTTGTTGCTAGACAAACAAGAGTAGAACTAAGTATCCAGAAAGTTTTTATGCTTGCTGAAATTTTTAAAAGTGATATTTCCAGCAGTCTCTTCCTCAAAGTCTTTGTGCACACTGATGATGTCATCACAATCAGACTTGTCTAACCAGTTTTGCCCCAGTCCCTCAACCTCCGACGTCTTACTCTCTGGGTTGAGGTGTCTACTCGGTCTTAACCGAACTTAAGGGAGTGTCCGTAGGTCCCCTGAGCATCCGTAGATCATTCGACCGGTCCACTGGTTTAATCCTGCTTCCTGCCCACGTTGTGTTTGGTTCGATCCAGAAAGCAGAAGTGATGTTCATCCATTCACTGTTGACTAAAGATGTAGACACGGCTGGAGAGCCTGTGCTAAGAAATTTAGAATGCACCAAAAAAAAAAAAAAAATATATATATATCTGCAGTAAGCCAACAAACAACTATTCAATGGTTGAATTGTTAATGTCTTTTATATAGCAGAAAAGAATAGTGTAGAAAAGAAACCGGTTACAGAAATGAAACTAATTGATGTAAAAACTCATACACTGGATACTAGACACAGAGAGAGTGGGTTGTGATTAGCTTGTTGTGAAATCATCTCAGAATGGTATGTGACTCTTGATTATTGTAGCTTGTTCGACATTTCCGTTTCCAGTGGTAGTAATAATAGTAGCAGTAGTAGTCTTAGATGGAGGAGTAATCCGCTTCTTCATACGTATATCAACAAAATATGTAAGCGGGTGCCTGGCTCCAACCTCTGACGTCACTCCCAATCTCTGACCTGTCTCTGCAGCTCGACTGCACTCGACAGCAGACCAGCCAACCAATCTCTGCCTCTTCCGTCTGCCTTTCTTGTCTGTCTTGTAGCATCGCGACCCTTAACGGTCGACGCGGATGCTCATGCGCATGACGGCACACAGACTGATCATGGCCTCTCCAGTCCCGACTGCTACTTTTTCAGCATAACTAAGTGTTTATATAGATAAATCTGACTGATCATAAATCGACCCTTGGTCCTCACACGATTATCATGAGTGTCACTGTCAACCCAAAACCATGTGAGTTTCAAAGTTCTCATAGCCCGAGTAAGCTCTATTTCAAATTTTAACCAATAAAAATTATCTCGATCATCTCTCATTGTCTTTGTAATGACCCAATTCCAAATGGGTGAGATCAGATTTCTATCAGTAAACAAAATTGTTCTGATCTAATTTCGCTGTTCAAATCTACTCCAATTTCAATAAAGAAAAAATATATGTGTGTATGTTTCCCAAACTCTCTCTCTGTTACACTTGCTGACTTATTTTTTGTCCATCATGTGGGGACAAACATATTTTTAGACTGTCTTCTATGGCAGATATTTTTTCACAAATGAATCCAGGGTTCAGCCATGCAAGTGACCTTACAAGAGACTATCTAAGGGGAGAATTTGCCAGAAGTTTCTCAATGATGAACATTGTCTTTGTTGCTATTCTGCATGCAAACAGATCTTTTATTGACACCTTTCCTTTTTTCGATAAATTTTACATCTGCCCAAAATCCACACTCCATCTTTGCAGCATCTTTCTTTATGAATGTTTGGGTTTGACAAAATTCTTACAGATTCATTCAGTTTGGAAAATGTAATTATCTTTTTATTGTGCTCTTCCTTTACAAATCTTAACAGTTTCATGATCATGCTAAAAAGATCATTTGCAAGGAAAGGAAGCAATGGTTTATTGCTCTGATATTTTATCAGAAATGGTTCAATGTCTTTTGAAACAGGCACAAAAATCTGCAGTTTCACAGCAAATAAAACGTTATTCACGTTTGACAGCACCGCAGAGGACGACTTGGCCTGTGGACATTTTCCTGTTTTTTTAATTAACAGATCGCGATATTTATCAGATAAATTTTTATTATTACATTATTCCAAAATTTTAACACATCAGCAGATAACTATTAATGTCAACTAATTATTAATTAAAAAAATAGTAATTAATATATGTTACAATGTATAATATTATTCATAATTATATGTCGTTTTTGATAAAAGTTAAAAAAAATAACCATAAATACGTAAAAAATGCATATTTTTTTAAATTAAGTTCACAAATTTGATGACATCTGGCCAATTATTTCAGAGTTGTTCATATGTTTGTACATTTTCTTGATTAGTTTGATTTAATTCTTGCAAACAAGGATATACTGATATGTATGTATTAATGGAGTTCATTTTATTTTACTTATAGGTGTTTCAAATTTTTGATTATTCACTATATACATTGTTTCTTTGGGGAAAAAAAAAAATCATCAGGGTGAAAACTTTCTCCTAACGTTGGAATACTGGGGAAATATGGTTGATTTGACTCTGTGGAAGTAGCATGCCGTGTTCTTGCTGTAAAGTTCTGAACTAGTAGAACTAAATAGAATTAGGTGAGCATTTCTCATGGAGATAACGGTAGAGAAGCAACTTGCCTGAAATGTTGCAGCTGAGGGAAAAGAGGCTGAAGAGTGAAGAATAAGTCTTCCTCCAAAACATCGCAAAAATCATTTTGAACTCTATCAAGGCTTGAAAGTAAAGACTGAGTAGCTCCAGCCAAGATTCTTTTTTTAAGGCAATTCCCCCCAAGCAAGGCAGGAGTGCTACTAGCACACAAGGGATTACAGAGGATTGCGAACAAGAGTAAATAGGCATATTTGAGGAAAGGATGGGGAACAAGCTCAGGGTGTCAGATGTCGATTGACATTACACTTGAATATTTGAAGATTATAGTCACCAGGGAAGCAAGTAAGGGGAAGGGAGTTCCACAGACGGGAAGTGCGGGAGAAGCTGTTTGAGTAGAAGAAATGGTTACATTTAACCGTTTTGACAGTGAAAGGGTGGGAATAAGATGACATCCTGGTAGCTCACTTAAATTCATGTATAGTTCAAGAACTAACGAAAGTAGCTCATCGGAATAGTTACCGTGAAAGTACTTGCAGAAGAGACAGAGGGAGGCCATGACACATCTGTGGTATAGCAATTGTAGACTAGATACCAGATCAGGACCTATCATCTTGCATATTCGTCCCTGGATTTTGTCAAGAACCTTGAGATGTACAGCGGGAGCACAGATCATATATGACAGCATTATTCCATGTGAGGACGGAAGGTTGATTTATAGATTTGAAGAATGGACTCAGATGAGACAAACTTTCTGGCACAGCACAGAGAGCCAACTTTCCTTGCAGTAGATGAAGCTATTGATTCAATGTACTTATTCCACCTCATGTCAGTGGACAGTGTGAGACCAAGCAAGCGTAACGAGGCACTCTCAAGGAGTTGGGAATCAGCCATGGATGCAATAATCCATTTGGGTCTAATCCAAGTGTGAATATGGATGTTAGATGGAAAATACAAAAGTAAAAGAAACAATGATATTAAAACATATATCTTAATAATATTTACCTCAAACTCCATGATGTAACGGGTTGCACTGGGGTCAGAATGTTTTCTGCAATAAAAAAAAAAATGTTTTTTTCATATTTGAGAATAAATAAATTCAAACTTAATGGAATATTAAAGAAACATGTTTCTTTCAAATGAATTCCTAGACAATTAAACACACATTTTTTCTTCTGATTTTGGGTGCTTCTCCAGTGTCTTGGTTAATCTATTCTACAGTTTTCTGCAGACATACTATTAACACTTTATTTTTCACTACTGTAAAGGCTTTGCAAATCTCTCCACATAAAGCTTTTACTGTTGGTAGATATAGGTTTGGCTTGTGCTGGATTTCTAAAAAGCAGACATGAGTCCAGTGTGCACTGAAATCATAAAAGGTAGACAGGAGTCTGGTGTGCACTAGTCATAACAGGCAGACAGGAGTCCGGTGTGCACTAGTCATAACAGGCAGACAGGAGTCCGGTGTGCACTAGTCATAACAGGCAGACCGGAGTCCGGTGTGCACTAGTCATAACAGGCAGACCGGAGTCCGGTGTGCACTAGTCATAACAGGCAGACAGGAGTCCGGTGTGCACTAGTCATAACAGGCAGACAGGAGTCCGGTGTGCACTAGTCATAACAGGCAGACAGGAGTCCGGTGTGCACTAGTCATAACAGGCAGACCGGAGTCCGGTGTGCACTAGTCATAACAGGCAGACCGATGTCCGGTGTGCACTAGTCATAACAGGCAGACAGGAGTCCGGTGTGCACTAGTCATAACAGGCAGACAGGAGTCCGGTGTGCACTAGTCATAACAGGCGGATAGGAGTCCGATGTGCACTAGTCATAACAGGCAGACAGGAGTTCGATGTGCACTAGTCATAACAGGTTTTATTTCTTTTTTTTCTTTTAATGAACTTAGAATGATAATCATTAATGAGCTGGTTGTTGTAATATTTTCCTGAAATTTTGAGTTTGTAAATTCTAAAATTACTCTTGGTGTTGTTCTTTTCAAGAGTATAGAGATTCAACAATCATCCACTCCTCCCCAGTCTTTTGAACAAGAGTAGAGATTTATCCATGGTTAAATGTTTAGGATTGGGTTTCCGGCTCCTTCTAGAGTCTTCTTCAGCTCTGTACTTCTGTCTGCTCCTGAACACTGAAACTTTGTTCACTATTTCATCTTTTATTTTTTTTCTCTCTCCTCCATCAATAGGAGTAGGTAGATTTGCCTATCGTCTGATTCACACTTCTCTCTGGTCTTTTAAACCATAGAGGTTTATCCCCTATTTCTTTTTTAGGATTGGGTTTCTAGTTCCTTCTAAAATCTACTTCAGCTCTAAATTCTTAATGCTTGTTCTTTCCTACACTAATACAACTCCACACATCAACTCTCTACCTTGAGTGGCTCTTGGGCCTTGTATTGGGTGAACATTAGCAAAGAAAAAAGGTAGAGATGAACCTGGCTTGTGGTAGAGTCATAAAATGTAAATATCAGTCAGATTTTTTACCAGAATCTGCAAGTACCCACCTAGAAGGTGTTCTTTTTTGTCAGTGTTTTACTGGGTGCAGTCAGTTTATTCAAGATCCGGCTGACTGACCGGGCACCATACTGAAAGTGTTTCTGGAAATAAAATAACCTATTTTATAAGAGTTGCATTTAAGTTTTTTTATTTCATGTGTGTGTCTTTTTTGGTGGGAGCAGTCAGTAGAACTAATGAAAGCTGCAGAAGGGGATTGGCTGAAATATTTTGAGGGTGTAACAAAGAAATATTATACAGAGAAACAAGAATATGGTTAAAGGTCTGAAAATCCCTTTGAATGATATTAATTTTTTAAAAATTACATCAACTTAAGAGTATGAAATTTACTATAGTTTATATACAAAGGCCATATTTCACAATTGTGGCAGACATGATGAGGCAGAACCTGGGACAAGCACAACTGGTTGCGACTTGCCTTTTCCCCGCCAAAAAAGAGCCCGTATTTGCTTAGCATGTAAGGCTACTGCAGTTGAAATGAAGGAGAAAAAAAGCACTTACCGCTCTGCCGTAATCTGTCCTTGGCCAGATAACGTAAAAGAATAAGGGGGGACTTGCATTGCCTTTTTATGTAATGAATATGCAATGCATTATGGGACAGAGATGCACTGAATTATGGGATCGCATGAAGACGCAAGGGATTATGGGTATATGGACAAATATAAAAGCACCTAGTTTTACCCAGTTCAAAAAAGCTTGGAGTGACGTTCACGGTTGGCGGCTGGAAAAGTCTGTTTATGCGATTTTGAGACAGAACTCAAGAAGGAACGACTAGAGGTTGGATTGCCAGTTGGGAGAGCTCGAATTTACTCGCTGGTGGCTGTTTTCTTTTTATTTCTCCACAACAATATACACCTATACTGGAGAGGGGTCGCCCAATAATAATGAAAGACTTGCATTTATCAAAAATCTTACTGCCCAAGGGTCAGTAGAACAGGTGATGCAAGAGCTCTTTGACTGATTGATTTTTACGGCTTATCAACCCTTTACAGGTTATTTAAAGCCAGAAAATATTTTTAGACTGCAAAAATCTGTGTGAGATAATAATGATTTATTGATACAAGTCCTACTAATTAACCCATAGCTGGCAGGGAGAAGAGGTGGATTCGTGGTGATAGAGAAATAAATAATGAAAAGAAGACAAAAATTTCACCATCCCAAAAAACAGAGGGATAATCAGAATCTCAGGCCACAATGCCATATTTCAACCAACCAGTCAGAAAGTTTTCACATCCAGGACATAACCAGGTTTAACTGGTGATCATACGAGAACTGATGTTTCAATGTGAGATGGCTTCTAGTTCTCCACCTCCTGTGGCAAGGATTATCCCTAGTTACCATGATAAACCATTGACAGGAAAACATAGCAACAGACAGTTTTCCAGTTTATGACCCTTTCTGAGAAAAAAAACAACTGCAGAACCCATGTTAAGGAGAATTGACAGAACCATAAAACCTAAGTGTTAGTAAGAATTTTTATCCTCTTCATATGTTGATATCAATCTCTATTTCGAATGACTGCAAAACATTTCCACCTCCCTTTTTATAGGCAGAAGTCCACAAATGCATGCTGGGATACTTTTCTTAACCAATAAAATAGGCTGGTTTACAGTTTGACATGACTTGGTCCAGATCTGCCGAGTCAGGTGGTTCACAGCTGACTTGTTGAACTTTCTGCCTTTGGGCAGAGAGGAACCCAGATGAGGCTATACTGAAGTTCAGATTCGCACCTGGGAAGGTAGACAAGCCCAACTCCATGTATGTGTGGATTTACAGGGAATTTCTGCCCGAGCCTACAGGCTCAGAATTGCCCCACGTAAAAAACAGCCTTGTGTCACATCCACTCTTGTGGGGAGGCTAAGGTAAATAACCTCAGCCCAGATCTGCTTTGTTTACAAGACAAACCACTACATTCGTTTGTCTGACCTTGCTTTTGTGATTAGACACAAATTCTTAGTTTGTGAACTTTTTGCTTTCTTGTTAATTTTCCTTGCGTATATTGTTTGCTTGTTTGTTTGATATTATTTCATTTTTTGCCCTGTTCCTTTTTCTTGCAAACTTTGTTAATTCTGTTTGTTGGACAGTTCTGTTATTTATTTTGCATTTTACTATGGCTACTCCCTCTACATCATATTTCCCCACAAAAATTTCCCTGCATCTGTGATAAGACAAGCCTATCTTGTATTGACCTCATCATACCTCAGTTAACCTGCACTAAATGTAGAAAACTTTTTGAAATTCATTCATGAATATGAAGCCAATAATTCTATCAATAAAGTTTGCTATAATTCCTGAACACTGACAATACATTTACATTTAGACTAATGTCCTTATCTCTGTTATTATTTAGCTAGCTATCATGTTATGGATGAGATCTGTCTGAAAATGATCCAACTGTTTAATATTAACAAAAAAGTCGCCTATCTAGGGAAATGATGCCTCAAGTCCTCTTCAAGAATCCAAGGCCAAGAATTCTGCCAGTATAATACTATATATCATATATTTTTGTTGCTAAGACAATTCAGGCAATTAGTCTCTTACCTGCCAGAAGTAAAATTATGAAAGTTGTGTGTCCCTTTGAATTTGGCCAAGACATCATTCAATAAATCAACTCTTTCGGCTGAAATAAAAAGAAAAAGTAAAAATAGGCATAATACAATATATATTTGGTATTTTCAAGTAAAATGCTTCTATGCATAAGAAGCAAAGAGAAAATAATTTTTAGGTTAATTTAAAGACTTTGTTTGCAATCAGCTGGAGTTATAGGCAATGACTTTAATTAACTATGTTGCTTGAAATGATAAAGAAGTTAAAAGATATTTAGGGACAATTCTAATATAAAATTATCTTTGTAAAGAGTAGCAATATATTTTAATATAATGTATAGCATTAGAATCATAATAGCACTCTTCTGTCAGTATTGCTTGCAGCAATTCCTGACAAAGTTTAAGTATTCAGATATTGCAATAAACATAAGTCCACTGTTTGAGAAGAAAATATTGAGTGGACACAGCTTTGACCCATCATAGTAAAAATCATTGGACAATACATTTTAATAGTAACGATTATTCAGCCAATGCATTTTCATAGTAAAAATCATTTGGTCATTGCATCTTCATAGTAAAAATCATTTCCAATGCATTTTCATAGTAGAAATCATTTCCAATGCATTTTCATAGTAGAAATCATTTCCAATGCATTTTCATAGTAGAAATCATTTCCAATGCATTTTCATAGTAGAAATCATTTCCAATGCATTTTCATAGTAGAAATCATTTCCAATGCATTTTCATAGTAAAAATCATTTCCAATGCATTTTCATAGTAAAAATCATTTCCAATGCATTTTCATAGTAGAAATCATTTCCAATGCATTTTCATAGTAGAAATCATTTCCAATGCATTTTCATAGTAGAAATCATTTCCATTACATTTTTATAGTAAAACTCATTTCCAATGCATTTTCATATTAAAAATCATTTGGTCAATGCATTTTCATAGTAAAACACCATTTTTTAAACACACATTTATTCAAGCCTTTTACTTTAAATTAAATATGAACTTACACTTCACACGATAATCTTGAGTTATGTCCTGAAAGAAAAGAAAATAAGACATTTAAAATATTATTAACTAGCTACACTGGAGGAAATTCAAAACTTTAAAAAATATTTTTTGCACATTTGTATTCTTGTAACGTAATTGAAATTACAGAAATAATAAAATAAGTCAAATCAAAGTCATTTAACTGCTTAATTCTTTAAGTTACTGGCAATTTCTAGATTAAATATTTTTTTAATAATGTCAAAGGATTTTGATTAGGTACAATAAAGCTTCTGTCACATTAATAGTGTTGGCACCTTTAAGTTGAACTTGAATCAGTCTCAGTGTCATAAAAAGACACAAATTTGGTGTAATTTGTTTGAAACCTTCACTGCATAATGATTTTTCTCAGATTCTTTCACTTGCAGTAACCCCTTGCATCTTAGTGTCTTGATTGCCTTGCTTGGGGTAAAATGATTAAAAACAAAAAAAAATTGGTCTAATCTATTAAGATTTACCACATTCTGTGCCCTAATCACCAACTACAATGTAGCTTGCACTGGTATTTGGACAAGCAACAGTTGTCACTTCACTTAATGATTTTTCTAGGAATCTTTCACTCTCAGTAACCCATTGCATCTTAGTGACTTTATCACCTTACTTGGGGTGAAATGATAAAAAAAAAAGCTCACCCATCTTTCCTATCTTGACTGAATTTTCTCAGATGAAGTATTAGTTATATGTGGTCTATTGATTCTTAATTCCTCTTCATTTATTGCTTTCTCTCCTTAATCATTTTCTTTTTCTTATATTCTCTCACATTCAGTACCCCCCCCCACTTGCGTCTTAGTGGCTTTATTGCCTTACTTGTGGTGAAATAAAAGAAAAAAAAAAGAAAATGATAAACTTAAAGATTTGGTACTCACTTCTTCTATTGGCGCCAAAACATAAGTTGGCATCATGTAAATATATGTGCGATGAGAACAGTGATTTTTGCTATTAAAAGAATTGGTTGTCCGTTTGAATCCTGTAAGATATAATATATATATATATATATATAGAAATACAGATGTGAAAGAAAAACTATACATACATAGGTACATCAATAAGTCTTTGTTTTAAATAAATATAACTTTTTAAACATAATTTTCTCTCTTGTCAATGCACTTAATGGTTTCTGAATAATCATGTACATTGAACAGTTTTTATTACTTGAAACATTATTATTAGTGGATACCCAGTTTTTGAGTAGTCATCCATGTTTTTTAACAATATATAAGAGATATATATATATTTTAAAAGCTTAATATATATATATATATTTTTTTTTTTGAACGATAAAAATTATTAAAAAAATTAATTAAAATCTTCAGACATACTGGGTTGTAGATTAATATTCTTATGCTTTTATTATTATTATTTCATTTAGATTCCTTGACTAGTTTCAGCCAACATGGCCATCATCGGGAGAAAAAAATGTTTCTGCTTGCTGTAGCAGTTAAACTACAGAAATGAATGTCTTGATGGAGAAAATGAACTTTTGTCTGTAGTTTTCATTTGTTTTTTTATTTGTTTTTTTTTTCATCTTTTTAACATGAGTTTATTAAAATTCCTTGTGTTGGTCAAACAGTCTCTTTTAAGTTGTCATTTGAGATAAGAGCTGGATGGATTCACACTAGTTTCCCTTTTTCCTCGGTCAGTTCAGCAGTTTTATTGGTGCCTGGAGCATATATATATATATATATATATATATATATATATATATATATATATATATATATATATACAGCTTGATTTATCCTTTATCGAAAATTTCAAAATCCAAAAATTTTCAGAAAGCAACATGGCTACCCATAGAATGATTATTGCATTGCAGTGTTGCAGATAAAATGCTGACTTTTTTCAGTTTTCATTACATTTAACTAATCAAATGTTTTGTTTTTATGCCAATACTGTACCTGTATGTATTGTAACATTTTAATCAAAACAGGGTAGAGACTGATAGCTTACTGAATTTCTTTCTTACATTGATGTCATTGATGATGTAGCCTCTCCCTCCAGTTTCTCACATCTGATGTAGAAGTAGTGTTTGGTGTTGCTTTTATAAATTTTTATATATAGTGATCATGTTTTTTGTACATATACAAAAACTACAAAATATTATTTTTATGTGAAATCCTAATTTCGCCAATTAAAAGTTTGCGTGAGAATTACATGACTAGCATCATTATCTGTATATGTACATACACAAAATTCATTAAATTTTATATAAAACTACTATCAGGGTATATGTTATTGATATAAAACTACCTTCAGGGTATATGTATAAACTGTGTTATGAAATGTAAAGGGATATTTAGTTTATGCTTGGGTTCCATTCCCAAGCTGTTCCATTTTATAGATGCTATATACATATTAAATAGCCTGTATTCCAAAACCCAAGCACTTCTGGTCCCAAGAATTTTGGATAAAGGATTTTCAACCTGTATTGTGTTACCATGGTACAAGATCTATAATTGTTTCATTTTCTCCTTTTTAATTTAGGTACATTTTAGATTAGTCACTGTTTTGACCATTTCTCATTTAGCACTTTGTAATTACCGGAACTGTCACAAGAGACCACAGGATTGAGGTACATGGTTCCTACATTCTCACACTCGTATTTTACGGCCAAATGAAAGCATCGCCATTTCACTCTTTTGGATTTCAATAAACATGTGGATGAACAAAACATTCAGAGTTTTGACTGCAGTAAGGCACTTATCTGACTGTCCAAGGTAAGCACGTGCAATGAGACAGTATGAAAGATAGTATAAAAGCTTAAAATATATAAAACGGGTTTCAAAACTTGAAATATATTAACATCTTGATCTGTGTCTCTCTAGCTCTCTCAAGTGGCCTGAGGTAGTTGCTTATTTCTTATTGGTGACAGTGGTCATTCCCCAAAATCCAAGACCTTGGGTGATGATTTTCAAGTCAGGCAGTGCTCTCTACTCAAAAGCTTGGTATAATACAATCTTTCTATTTCCACCTCTGCTGTTTGACAATGCGCCTTACGATGATAAGCCGAGATAGATTTGCAAACAGAGACAGTGTCAATGCCAGGATTTTGAGTGCAGATGCTGAGAGCAAGCAATTCTCCCTACTTGAAATATGAACACAGTCTATGTAAGCCCAATTCAGGCTTTTCATTTAGCCTTGGTTCCAGACTTGGTATTTTAAAATTAAGATTAAATTACTCACCTAAGACTTTGATCTGCGGAGGTAGAGTGCTGTTAAGCTGATCAACAAGGTTGTCCACATTCAGGAGCATGTAAAAAAAAAAAAAAAAAAAGGTAAATAAAAATGAAGCAGGTGCAAAATATTTTGAAAATCATTTTAGAATGAAATCCAATCTATAACATGAAGCCAGTTTAAACTGTCGTTTCTTTCTCCAATATATCTCCTCATCGGTTATTTTTATTTATCATGCAGGTGCAAAATATTTTGAAAATCATTTTAGAATGAAATCCAATCTATAACATGAAGCCAGTTTAAACTGTCGTTTCTTTCTCCAATATATCTCCTCATCGGTTATTTTTATTTATCATGCAGGTGCAAAATATTTTGAAAATCATTTTAGAATGAAATCCAATCTATAACATGAAGCCAGTTTAAACTGTCGTTTCTTTCTCCAATATATCTCCTCATCGGTTATTTTTATTTATCATGCAGGTGCAAAATATTTTGAAAATCATTTTAGAATGAAATCCAATCTATAACATGAAGCCAGTTTAAACTGTCGTTTCTTTCTCCAATATATCTCCTCATCGGTTATTTTTATTTATCATGCAGGTGCAAAATATTTTGAAAATCATTTTAGAATGAAATCCAATCTATAACATGAAGCCAGTTTAAACTGTCGTTTCTTTCTCCAATATATCTTCTCATCGGTTATTTTTATTTATCATGCAGGTGCAAAATATTTTGAAAATCATTTTAGAATGAAATCCAATCTATAACATGAAGCCAGTTTAAACTGTCGTTTCTTTCTCCAATATATCTCCTCATCGGTTATTTTTATTTATCATGCAGGTGCAAAATATTTTGAAAATCATTTTAGAATGAAATCCAATCTATAACATGAAGCCAGTTTAAACTGTCGTTTCTTTCTCCAATATATCTTCTCATCGGTTATTTTTATTTATCATGCACGTGCAAAATATTTTGAAAATCATTTCAGAATGAAATCCAATCTATAACATGAAGCCAGTTTAAACTGTCGTTTCTTTCTCCAATATATCTTCTCATCGGTTATTTTTATTTATCATGCAGGTGCATTGTCCACATCAGGTAACTGACTAGCTGCACACATGGCAGTTCTCACAGATCTCCAAATGCATCCGTCATGAGGGTCAACTGCAGAGAACTTCCACTCTCTGCGATCATGTTCTATCGGCACCCTCCATAACATCTTGGGCCTCCCAGGCACTTGATTTCCTTCAACCTAAATGTCACGGGCACACCTGATAGCACTGCTAGAACGCTCCACATGTCCATACCAGCAAAACCTTCTCCCTCTCTCAGAATCCAGTCCAGATCCTCGCGACCAAGCCACGCCAACAAATCATGTGGCCACATCCTCTGGATTAATGTTACAGATTTGTCTGATCATGGCCCTGTCATTACACTGCAAAATCACCGGAGGCTTGGCCTGAGATCTCACTTGCATGGAGCATAATGCTCCGAACTGAAGTGCTGCAAATGCAGTTGTATATCCTGTGTGGGAGGTGTTGAGAAGAGAGAACCGGGAGCAGTTGAACTTCCTCCAGACATTTTTTACCAGTATTATAGTTGCAAGGTTGCAGTTGCCTGCTGCAGAGAGCATGACCCCAAGTAGCAGAAGGAGGCTACCACATCCAACTCGTCAGGTCCAATCAAGGCACTAGTCTACAGTCTGCCATGCAGATCCCAAACAAAACTAAACTATAAATTTTGAAAACTGACTGATTTTTTTTTATGACTCATTAACCTTTTACTAGTTATTTTAAAACAAGAAAATATTTGAAATTGTTAGAATTTTGTGGGGAGATAATGATTTGCTGATAAAAGTCCTACTAATCAACTGATAGTTTGGGGTGAGAAAAGGTGGATTCATACCTTTCCCAAGGGTATTTGCACATAAGTGAATGTAAGGAACCAGACTGAAGTTGAAACTCACCTCTCTGATTTCTCATTTTGAGCTATTATCGATTACACTGTGCACATATCCAAGCTTACAACACCTGATATTAGCAAATGGTCATCCATCTAGGTACCGATCAGGTTTGACATTGATTAACTTTGTTGATCATATGATAACTGGCAGCAAAATCTGTGGAATTTTATTCAAATACTACCAAAGAGCTGCCTTATAAGTGGCAACAACTCATTGCAAATAATAGTGAATAAAGAATTGAATAAAATGGAACAGAAGAGAAAAAGGGGTTTTCCAAATCATCCATGACAGATTGCACTGAGTTATTCAAAAGATATCAAAGAGCTGACTGATAAGTGGCAACAAGTCATTGCAATTAATGGTGAATATACAACTGAATAAAATGTAAGTGTACTTTATGTTTTTGAAGAATAAAATTTGATTGACAAAAACGAAAATTATTTATGATTCTACTGAATATGTATGTACAAAGGGGAGCTGAAAAGTTCTTGGCTCAACTAAAAAGCCATTTGACGAAATTCTATATGGCCATTTGTTCAGATTTTAAGGAATAAGTTGGGCCCTCAATTGTAACAATTCACTTTGAACACACACACACACTCTTTCTCTCTCACACACACACTGTGCTCATCAGTATGAAAAATAGCGTTCTCCATGCCCACCCAAAGACACATTCGGCAAGAACAATGCATGGAAAAACTTTGTAACTTAGATGATGGATTCTACACCATCTACCATTTTCACTTGACCTTGTACCAACCAATTATTACCTTTTTTTGATTGCCACAAAATGCTTTGACAGGGAAATGCTCCTCTAATAAAAAACCAGGTTAAAGCTTTTGTCAAAACCTTTTTCACATCCAAATCTGTGGAATTTTACTCAGAAGATCTGGCTGATAAGTGGCAACAATTGCAAAGAATGGTGTATATATAATTGAATAAAATGACTTTATGAATTTAACCTTTAACATTCTAGAGATGATTTTGTTTGAAAAGCAAAAATGTTATCCTGACACTGCAAGTGACTAAGACAAATGAATGATATTGTGTTAGAATTTTGCAGTTGTGCTGTCATATCCTGCTATGGCAACAGAAAATGAGCATGACAAATTAAGTAGTGCAGTAGAGGAGCCTTGAAAAACAATGCAGTGGAAAAGAAGGGAGTGAATAATGCAGCATGTTAAAGGTTAAGTACAGTACTAGATTGACAGCTAGGTCTCACCATTTTACAGTTGAAATGTAACACTAAGTTTTATCCTAACAGTTTCTTCTATCACACTTCTCACTTGTTGAACTCTTTTCCAGCCTCTTGCTTCCCAGTCAAATTTGATCTCCAAAAATTTAAATTTATCTTCTGTTTTCTTAATTCTTGTTCTTTTATTGTCCTCTCTTCATAATAGTAGTTTTTCTTTTCTCATATTTCTCTAACATCCCTTATGTCTTAGTGGCTTTATTGCCTTGCTTAAAAAAACAACAGAATAATTGTAGTTTATTTTTTTGAAAACTAAAACAAAAATGTAAATTATTTATGACCCAGCTCATTGATTCCTTTTTCCAACTTGTTAACCATTATGCCATCCACACATCGATGGATACTTATCTTTAAAGATACGACTTGTCCGATAGCAGACACACCTTTGTCTGTACGTGCAGCACGTTGGAATGACATCTGGAAATAAAATAAATGAAACAAAATAAAAAAAATTCTTCACAAGTTTTTTATTTTTAATATTAAAGTTCACTCACTACAAGGCTCAAAAGCCACTCGAGTTAGAGGGTTACTGTTAAAATGGTTATGATGAATGAGGTGTATGATAGGAATGAAAGAGAAGAGTGTAGGAAATGAAGATAAAGAGGAAAGATAAAAAATGAACCTTGACTTGATGGGGTTAAGATTATAGTGTAGAGGGTTATGGTTAAAATGGTTATGAGGAATGGTGTGTGTGATAGGAGTGAAGGAAGTGAAGATTATGAGGATAAGGATAGATAATGATTGACCTTTGACTTTAAAAGTTTAAGTATTTGGGGAAGCAACCATGCAGGAATCTGTTTCAGAATGTAGTGTTTTTTTTTTTGCAAAACGTCTGAGTAGAAGATTCTTCTTATATTTGAAACATAGATGAAATAAGGGTGATTTGACTCTGTGGAAGTATCATGGCATGTCCTAACTTTAAAGGTTTGAACTGGTGAAAATAAAGAATAGAGCTCATCCGAACATTTGCCTTGGAAATAGGAACAAAGTAGTGATAGGTTTGCAACATTATGTCTGTGGGAAAGAGGTTGCAGAATGGAAAATAAACCATCCCTCAGATGGTGTGTACAATTTTGAACCTAAACAACATTTATGCAGTAATTTCCATAAAATAGCTAATAACTATCTATAGCGTTTCTTTTAATAAAATTAGCCTTTGATGTTTATATATTTATTATGTAACATCTAGTCTCTAGAGTTGTTGATTGCACATTTCTTGTCCTTGATTGAGCTCTGATGAGAGAGGAATGACAAACAACCAATTTCCTTGGTTGTTGATTACACATTTCTTGTCCTTGATTGAGCTCTGATGAGAGAGGAATGACAAACAACCAATTTCCTTGGTTGTTGATTGCACATTTCTTGTCCTTGATTGAGCTCTGATGAGAGAGGAATGACAAACAACCAATTTCCTTGGTTGTTGATTACACATTTCTTGTCCTTGATTGAGCTCTGATGAGAGAGGAATGACAAACAACCAATTTCCTTGGTTGTTGATTACACATTTCTTGTCCTTGATTGAGCTCTGATGAGAGAGGAATGACAAACAACCAATTTCCTTGGTTGTTGATTACACATTTCTTGCACAATGATTCTACATTTCTGGTTCTCAATTGAGCTCTGATAAGAGAGGAATGGCAAACTGGTTATGCTGCTTTTGCTTTTTGTTATTGCCATTAAGGTAGGGCTTTTGCTATTGTTTTGATGCTGGTTTAATCACAATCATTAAATTTTAAAATGAAGCCAAAATACAAAGGTGCAAAATTTTACCTTGTGAAGAGAATCAACATGGTCTTGTGGTACAAGTCCAACTTTGACTAAAGCTTTGAAGAGTTCACTTTCAATTGTTGGGAAAGTGGAATTTCTGAAAGAAAGAAAAAAAAATGACTGACTCTTTACATAAATATCTTACATAAAGATTTTATTAAAAGGACAAAATTTAATTAATGCACAAAAAAAAAAAAGACATAATAGAAAGGGATGAATAGAAAGTACAACTTCAATAGTTGGCAATATGAAAAGAGAAAATCTGATGGGTTTGGTTTTTTTTCGGCTAATCAACCCTTTGCAGGTTATTTAAAGTCAGAAAACACTTTTAGATTGTAAGAATGATTTTTTTTTTTTTTTTAGATATAATAATGATACAAGTCTTAGCTGAGAGGAGAAGAGGTGGATATATAATATAGATATAAAGTGGGGGATCGATTCTAGATTACAATCAATATATAAACTGACCCCTCACTTTGTGACCACTGTAGTTTCTATACATTTATATTCCAGAGAATGTAAATAAATCTAAAAGACACGCCTGCGTAGCTAATCAGTATTTCAGTGATTGATTCATTCATTTTCTATGGCTTACCAACCATTTGCAGGTTATTTAAAGCCAGAATATATTTCTGATTGTAAGAAATATTTTGGAAGATAATAATGATGTACTGATACAAAGCCTACTAATTAACCCATAGCTTGTGGGAAGCAGAGGTGGATTTGTTTTGATACAGAAATAAATAAAAATAAATAAGACAACCAAAATTTCACCATCTCTAAAAACTGATGGCTAATAAGAATCATCAAGCCAAAATGCCATATTTCAACCAACCAACGAGAAAGCTTTCACAACTAGGAAATAAGAGAAATAAACAAATAACAAGGAGACCAAAATTTTACCATCTACTTTCCTATTAATTAACCCGTAACTAGAGGGAGAAGAGGTAGTTTCATACCTTTCCCAAGCATATTTGTGTGTAAGTAAATGAACCTGCCTGGAATCGGAGCTTGGCTCGCCAATTTCTAATTCCAAGCCATTATCCATTACACCACCTGCATAGTCAAACTTACAGCACTTGGTATTCTCAAGTGATCACCCACCTATGTACTGGCAAGTCCCCATGTTTCTTAACTTCGGTGATCATATGAGAACTGGTTTTTCAACACGATATGGTTGTAAACATATAATGTGACCCTCTCTCTTCATCAGCCAGCCAAGGATCACTTCTACAATCCTCAAATCTTGTCGGTGTGCACAAAAAGCTGGAAAAGTGTACATTGCATGCAAACAAGGTAACACAATGAGAGAAAAATGTCAGATAAGAATGCAAGCCCTGTTTCCCATGTTATATGTAGGTTTTATTCAGGGTTTGACCTGCCTGTCAAGGTCGATAGGTAGGTGATACTTGGGACAACTTCTGCCACATCAGATCATCCTCATACCAACTCATTACCCATTTACTCATCCTGATAGGGTAGCTGGCAATATGAAACGAAGGCTTCAGAACAGTGCAAGAAACAAGTCCATCGAAGGGCAGACCAGAACTCGATCTAAACCCAAGCATAACTGTTAATGTAGACCAGCACCCGGATATACCCTATTTCCAGTTTTACTGCCACTTGACATCTAAAATTCCCTAATCCGCCCCATTACTTTCCCCCTTTACTTAAAGTGGATGCCACTTAGAAGACCAAACTCCAAAAGGGACCATCTGCTGGTCTATCAAAAACACTTGCAACCAAGATACAACCTCTTCTCATACCATATCTATAGTATCACGTGGCCATAAACTGAAAATCGGGGGAAAAAAAAAAATAGAACAAAAAATTATAAAAGGAATTTCAACAATTGAGGAGTGATAACCTGTTAACACATTAGTATTTTTGCATTTTTTTTTTCTCTTTTTGTATTGTCAAATATTTTATATGTAATATTGTTTTGTCCATTTTCATTATACCTGTTTTTATTGCATGAATCTTAGATACATGTTTATGTGATGTTAGAGGTTTACTTTTGTTAATTTGAACTGTATAAAATTCTCTGTAAGAATATGGATGCAAATTTGCTGTGGATGAGCTAGCGATTTAAACATTTTCATCTTAAATAATTTTCTCTTTTAATTAGAGTAGCATATTTTTAAATCAAAATTGTGGCCAATCTCATTACAGTGGGCAACTAATGCATTTAATGTATTCTTTTGTAAAAGATCCCTTTTGTGTTCATATAATCTTTTATTTGAATTCTTTGAGGTTTCTCTGATATATTTCTTGTGGCAATTATTATAGGTGATAGAGTAAATTCATTTTTCAAGTTTTAGCTAATTATTTTGTTTACAAAGTGCTTTAATTGCTAGATCATCTACTGTAAATTTATGTTCAGGTTCTTACAAGGTTTCATTGTTCTTGGTCAGTCATCTATCACAGTTACTTAATAACAAAAGTGATGGAAACATAACCTAAAAGAAAAAGAATCTAAATGAAAACGGCTAAATTTTATACCCAAATTAAATTTAAAATTCTCCGAGTCCCCCCTTTCCTTCATGTACATTTGTAATTGCATCAATGCAAACATAAATTTAGTCTGATGAGGATGAAACGCACCAAGCATATTCCTTCCCTGACAAAATTGTATCCATATATCAACTTACACTTGGATTCCATAGTAACCTTCTCCTGAATAGGCCATCAATAAAGCGACTTTACGTTTGCGATCAGCTCGACCTGGAGGATGATGACTATCATCCTAAAGAAGAAAGAAAAAGAAATGCTTACCAAATTTTTATCTTAACAGATGCAATATGAGTGGTGGTGGAGACGGGCAACAGGTTAATCTTTTTAAATATTATTACTGCGATGACAAAATATTTACTCATTAGATGCAAGAGTGCCTTTTAAAATAAGTATCTATCTATTAGGTTGGTGCAAAATTAATGTCGCTTTTTGACGTTCAACTTATGTGAGAAAAACGACATTATTTTTGCACCAACCTAATATATAATTTGAAAAGCATTTTCAAATTATGACAAATTGTAATGCTTTTCTATAGTAAAACCATTAGCAATACATTTCTATGACAATAATGTTCTCATATAGTAAAACCATTACAGAAACATTTCTAAGGCAAATTGTAATGCTTTTATATTGCAAAACTTTTAGCCATGCATAATTAAGTCAATTTGAAATGATTTGGCAGATAAAAAATAAACAAAATTTAATACTGAAAGTTGTCAGATTCAATTTCAAACAACATTAAGGGCAGCAAACCCCAGACCATGAGAGTTGCTGAACCTTCATTTAAAAAGTACAACTTGAAGGACATCTGAATAAAAATTACCTTAAATTTTTTGGTTGGAACATTTGAAACTTCATTCTTTGCCGTTCTCTTTTTGTTCATTTCGGTCACACCTTCATTGGCACCAACCTGCAATTAAGGAAAAGAAAACATACAACTGTGATATTATGTCAGTAACATCTGATAAAACTACTTTTTTTATAGATAAAATAACTGTTTATTCACTTCTGGATTCTGTCAAAAGGGATGTGCAGGTGGTGTAATGGATAGCTTCTTGGAATGAGAAATTAGAGAGACGAGTTCAAATGCCAGCCTAATATGTTACATACAATTATGTGAAAGGTATGAATCTATCTCTTCTCCTGCCAGCTGTGGGTTAAATAGTAAAACTTGTATTTGGCAAAACAAAAATTGTTAATGCAATATTTACTCGCAAAAAGAAAAAAAAATATTTTCTAACAATCCAAAAAATATGTTCTGCCTTTAAATAACCCACAAAGAGTTAATAAGCCATGAAAAACAAATCAACATCACAATTTCCTGTCACCTGGCTGTCTTGTGCGTGCGTATCCTATGTTCAGCTTAGTTCACTTTACGATTATGTTGGTGTGTCATCTGACATCATTTGAGGCTCGACTCTGCACTTAGTGGATGTGAGGTTACCTTGGAGGTTGACCCTCTAAATACACCTAGTTTTCTTGATGTCTGAGGTGACACTGAATACAAAGCTTATTTTAGTATTTCTTAGGGTGAACACAGTATATATTTCTTGTGTGTGTGTGTGTGTGTGTGTGTGTGTACACACACACAGAGGGTGTCCCCACCAAAATTGCCATCATTTTGTAGTCTAATAACATAGCCAATTATTGCTCAAATGATGTCAAATTTTAAACAAAATGTATAAAAACTAAGTCGAATGTTTTATTTTATTCTTTTATGACATTCATTAGAAATGAAAAAGGCATTTTGTGTATTAGAATATGCTCGAACACACTCAAACAAGAGCGTGCAATTGTGAAATTGGTTAGAAAATCTACATCCATTTGAATATCTTGTTTGAATTTTGATAAATAAATTTTTTATTCAACATGAAGCCTATTTAATTTTGTTTGCCTGTGACATGTAGTTACTCAGATATTCACATTTTATATGATGTCAATTTTTGTGGGATACCCTCGGTGTGTGCGTGTATGTTTGTTTATATATATATATATATATATATATATATATATATATTTTTTCCTCTTGAAAACATGATTTTTGAAAAATTCAACTTTTTTTTTTCTTTACAAATGAATATGTAATAGGAGTAGTAGATGATAGTTTGCCTATCACCCGGTTCACACTCCTCTCTGGTTGAGGATTGGGTTTCCGGTTCCTTCTAAAGTTTACTTCAACTCTATACTTCTAATGTCTCCACCTAAACTCTGAAATTTATACTATTATTGGGCTATTGTTCCTTTTAAAGTCTTTTCCTTCTCTTTCACTTCCAGTAGCCCTTTGTGTCTTTGTGGTGTTATCGGTGAATTGATGAAAAAAAAAAAAAAAATATTGGGATCACCACAGATCAATTTCTCTTAAATCAAAAGTTCCTGAATTTGATTCAGACTTCTGTTATTTGCTGCTGTGAATCATAGATTACACAGCCATCAAACCTATAAACAATGATGTAGTTTATTTAGCACTATTTCCTTTTGCAGTGACTAATGTTTCTCATTAAACAGAGGTAAGCACAAAAAAGATGAGGATGCTAGTCTGAGTGCAAATAATGCCAATTCCCCATCCCATTTATTCAGACATAATTTATTATAATTTTAGTTTGTTATTTATTCAAAGTCATATAACATAATTTATGTATATAGCAGACATTTAAATAAGTTTTTAATTAAACAAGTAGATAAACAATAATTCTGGATATTTTTGCTTACATTTCTAACAGCGATTGATTGTTTGTTTTTTTCTTTTACTAGAATTTGAAATCTGTTCTTTGATTTCCTATTCTAAGCCACTATCCATTACACCACCTGTACATCTGTTTTTGAACAGGAAAGCAAGAAGAAAAGAATAATGCAAAGTAACTATGTTTTAAATTAACAGTAAATTTGGATATTTTTGCTCACATTTCTAACAGCGATTTTTTTTTTTTACAACTTATCAACCCTTTGTGGGTTATTTTAAAGCCAAAACATATTTTGGATCATATAAGAATTTTTTTTTTTTGTGAGTGAATATTGCATGAACTATTTTTGTTTTGTTTTGAAAACAACAATGATTTTTCTGAACACATGCCCTACTATTTAACTCATAGCAGTGGGGAAGAATTGGATTTCTCAAGGGTATTTGCATTTACGTGAATATAACGAACATGACTAGAATTTGAAATCTGTTCTTTAAAATCTTATTCTGAGCCACTATGTATTACACCACCCAGACATCTGTTTTTGAACAGGAAAGCAAGAAGAAAAGAATATTGCAAAGTAATTATGTTTTTAATTTTGATTCATCAAGTAACATGACAAATAACCAACTATAAATCTCTGTTAATCCTTGACCTTTAACTTGTGTATTAACAATTCTCTGCTGGTTAATCCTGACTTTTTGTTCCTGTTCCAGGTTAAACTAAGAAGATCTATTTACAAGATATGGAAATAAAGCCACCTCACCTCTTTTACAGATAAAGCCTCCGACATTTTCAGTGACTTTAAGGCAGACACAAAACGAGAAACTACTCTTCTCAGCATGTATCATCCAGGTTATCGTAAAATTTTTATCAAGCTCCCAAAATATCTGGAAAAAAAGATAGAAATTTATTTTAATTAAGTCTTTATACAGATACATAAAAAAGAATGTAGTCTAATATGAGAAAAGCCAGAAAACACATACAAGAGGCGCTATTTGGTTTCAGGAAAAAAAAACAAAGAAGGGAAGACAGAAGAGGCAATAACATCTGTTTCAATGAAATGGAAAAGGGTCCAAACCTTTTCTACGAACTGCCAATACCTCATAAAAGATATATTAGAGACATTACTTGGTTTCAGTGAGAAAAAGAAAGGGAAGACAGAACTCTCATGTCTTTAAATATATTTTTACTTTTCTACCAAATTTATTTCTTAGAAAATAATTAATTTTTGGTAATTAGCAAATATTATTTTCTCTTTGAAAGTAGGTTTTTATTTTATAGTAATTTTTACTTTGAAGTATAAGTAAATTTTAACACCTAATTCAACAGCAAACATTGTCATTCAAAAAAAGAACATAACTTTTAAAATTTTCAGTTCATTTATTTTTATGTGAATTTTTGATTGTCACATTTTTTCTTTAAGAAGCAAAAGCCTAAACTTATAAAATTTCAGACATTTATTTTTTGTAAAAAAGTTTTTTCTTCCTGCTTTTCAAGATATTGTGGGTGTCTGTTTTTTAGCGCTTTCCATGCTTGGAGATTACTTTAGGTTTTTAAATTTACATGTAGTTCTGATGAATATTTAAATATCTTCTGTTCAGTGGATGATCAATTAAACATCCTGAAAGATTGTTTTCTTGTAATTAGAAGAGGCAAGCCAAAGAAGAACCAAAATTCATTGCAATATACAAAGAAAAGGTTATTGATGAAGTTAAAAACACTACGTGATGAAAAGAATGTGGAAAACAGTGTCTGGGTAGAGGAGCTTAATGAGTTGACAGTAACACCTGGTAATCTCAGTGCAATTCTGGTGAGGTCTCATCTATTTTAGTTAGCCCAACTTCTGTAACTTTCATGGTTTTAAGGACCAAGAGGCAAATGAGAAAAGCACTTCTTAAATAGGCAAAGAGCTCACAGATTTAGAGGGTGGTTTAAAAAAAAAAAAAATTCCCAAAATATAATTTTTTTTTCTATTTCTTTTGTGATACAAGAATTGTATGTTTTTACCTGCAGGTTTTTGCATGGTTCTGCAAACTCTAATACAAGGATGGAAGCAAGTTCAACAAACATTTAACAGTCAAGAAGATTTTAACCATTAAAGGAGAAGATGACTTAAGAGCCCTTTTATATTCTTCCCAAGATGCTTTTTTGTAGCTGATGATCTCATTGCCATTGAAATTACATCACAAAAATTTGAAGACCCAGTAACCAACTCTGCTACCTATGATGTTGAAGAACGATCTCAAGTGATCTTCAGATATGAGAGACAAGGCCAATGGGTTGTTGTATACTATGATTCCAGTTTTTACATTGGCCAAGTCATTGACATTACATCTCCAACCAGTGCAATAATCAAGTTTCTAGCTCCAACTAAGAGTAGAAACTATTATTTCTGATGACCTTTGGTAGATAACGTTGCACAGGTTGAGTCAACTTTTGTCTTTAGGTTTAATGCAAGTTTCAAGTGATGGTAGAATCTGGAATGTTACAGAAATACTGGTTATAGAAGCCTATAAAGAACTTCAGACCGCAAATCACCATTAGGAGAGCAAGTGCCTAGGATTGTTCAAACTGCCCAGAAGATTCCAATAAATGTAGTTTTAGTCATTTCAATCTTTGTTGTTTTTTTTATATTTAAAAATTGAGTTTTAAGGATTTACAATATGCATTTGTTTGAAAAATTAACTACTGATTCATTTTGTATAACAAGTTTCAAAGTTTTGATGTTGTTAGTCCTTTTAGGACAAATCAAAAATTGTATAAATTTATACAATTTTCAAAAAATCAAATCCATTTATATGAGAAAGAGTTTTAATATTAATCAACAAAATATTTTGCTGAATTCAAAAATGAGTAAAATTTCAAAGTTTCAGGCTTGTACCCCCATGAGATACTTTTTAAAAAAAATTTTTTACAGCAAGTTCAAAAAGGCATATTTTTACCCGTTTTTTGCCCTATCATATTTTGCTTCCACCTGTACTTACATGGTAAAATAAGAGTTGTTTTACTGATGTACTCCTTTGAAAAAAAAAATTAGCTTAATCTCAAAGATACTATGAAAAATATTAAGAGGTTTCAATGACCTAACTGTAGAAATGAAATTTATATGAAAGGTCAAAATTGCCTTCCTGTGTTATTTTTGCACCATTTTTAGGATGGAATGTGACCCCCCCTGTTTAAGCAGGTCTTATCTAATAATTATTAATTCCATTAGTATTATTTTTCTTTTTTTACTTAATGACATTGCATTTATAATGATTTTTCACTTGTTTGAAGTCTGCATCTGATATCTCAAGAGTGACATCTACAGACATTCTTCATACACATAGTGATTTTCCAAGCATAGCTTAGATATGGCACAAGGCCAAAAGTATGGGGCACCCAGTGAGGATCGAACTCACTACTCAGTCGAAATTGTTCTAGCGAGACAAGCTTGCTAACCATTACACTGCCTCGAGGTGTCCAACTCACACACGCTTAAATGAAAAAATGTTACTGTCCAACATACGCCCAAACATAAAGGCATTTCTTTACATACACATTCATATACCATTACACACTTTAACATTCAAAATGTTTCTCACAGATATTTATATCTTATGTATTGCATTAATGCACGGGTCATGTATCTGACCAATAGGAGCTAACCAAGATCCGAGCATACCAGTGCTCTGTGTCTCTTTGCTGTTTTCATATCTATCTCAATCCCTGGCGAAGGTTTAATAAAAATGAAACGTTAGACTGAGATTTGATTCATACCTGTACTTTCAGTCAGTTATGTGCCATGCATGATACATGCTCGTGTGTTTTGTTCCAGTATAACTATATATACTGGTCATCGGTGTATCATGGGTAGGTCTACTGTATTATTCTAATGGTTATTTGGGTGGGTGGGTGTTAATAGTTATGTTTTGAATTATTCTAGGGGCTATTGAGTGGAAATAATTATGGATTTGAATGCAGTTTTGTGCCTATTTTATAGTGTTGTTAACGTTTTTTTATTATATTTTTATCATACACATATATGGGCACGTGGACGAGTGGTTAGAATGTTCGCTTTCTGACCATGAAACCTGGGTTTGAATGTCACCAGGGTCAATTTGTCAGGAAGGAGAGTTCCTGATGTCATCGGAATGGATCAAGGTCAATCTCAGCATGTGGCACCTTTGGAAAGTGTCTGAAAACCATACCACAGGTTGACCCAAGCCTTGTGAGTGAAATTGGGTAGATGGAACTTGAGGGTCGTTGATAGCTGTGCTAGCACAAAGCCACAAGTCATCGTGGTCGAGGGCTTGAGTGTGTTGGCCTTGTTCAAATTGTTGACCACGCTAGATAACATGTCCTCTTCCAGAAACTGTAACTAAGGTCTGCTCATCATACTTGCAGTATAAACCACAGGTAGGCTCTGTAGGGGTTGAGCAAACCCAAATGTGCCTGAGCGAGCGTCTGCAATAGGGATTGGCTAGCCACAGTAGTAGACGGGTATCCTCGAATATGAGTAGCCAGCTATTATTAATAGCTATATATATATATATGCAGAAATATAGTCTTAAAGTGTGCTATATTTATGGGGTAAAGTGCTCAATATCAGAGATAGAGCGTGTGTAAATATAAAAGTGGACATGGAAGTCAGCACTTAGAGGCGACAGTCTGTTTCATGCTAGTGCAATCGTAGGCGATTGCACTAGCATGAAACAGACTGTCGCCTCTAAGTGCTGACTTCCATGTTCACTTTTATATATATATATATATATATATATATATATATATATGAATGAGGATCTAACAGAATGACAGGTTAAAGAACAAACAGAAAATATATTTATATTTATAAATCTGACATGTTTCACTTTTATTAAAACTTCAAAGAATGAGATATAGGAAATAAAAATATTAGAATTCCTTTCTCCATATCTCATTCTGTGATGAAGCTTCAATAGAAGTCATACAGGTTTCCAATTTGTTCTTTATCCTATAATCTACATATAAAATTCTGTGTCTTCTTTTGGTCTGTCTGTCACACCCCTTAAAATAGCCATGAATTTTTCCAGTTGAAACCATGGAGCTCTGGATGATAGAGCACTGTGAATTGCTTGCAAATCCTTTCATCACAAAATAAACAAATAAACTTACAGGTTTATGTGATAAACAATAGTTTGTTTTTTTGTAGCACAAGCATTTCTCTCTAACACTTGTTTTAAAAAAAAAAAACAAACAAAAAACATCACAAAGTCTGAACAATTCCTGGAATGAGTGACTTTTTTTTTTTAAAGTTACTGAATGGATCAGCTGATATTTTTGTAATCACAACAAAAAATAAAGAACTTGTTAAATGGTCTGATAGCTCTTGGAATAAGGACTTCTTCAAAATTAAACAAGGAACCCTTGTGCAACTAAAGACAATTGTAGCCTGTAAAAGTGGTTGCCTAATGTCTGTGGTAAGAAGCAATATTTGAAATTTTATTGATCTTTGTAACACATTTGGAATCATCTTGCAATATTCAAAAGACGACTTCTAGGTAGACAGGTCTCTTTTTTTTCTTTTTCTTTTAATGTAAATTTTTTTGCCATCTCATGAAAAGGTGTTGCGTAAACTGACCATAAAGTTATTTCCCCCCATTTTTTTATTGCAGTAATAAAACAGGCATAACATGGTTTGAGAGGACTTAAAAAAAAAAAAAAAAAAAAAAAAAAAAAAATCAACATTGCCTTTAACTGACTGCCAGTCTCAATCAAAAAGATCCACACTTCATACAGATGTGATTGTTTTAGATTTAGGAAATACACCATGAAAACTAGAAACAAATATATATATATCTCAAAAAGGGGCAATGAACAAATAAAATACATCTAAAAAAACAACAACACAAAACAAGGAAAACACTTGTCAAACAGAAACAATAATTTCGAACAAACTCAAAAATAATAAAGGGACATATGGTGTCTTAGCAAAGAATTTCAATTTACATGGAGCAGATATTTACTGTGTTGCCTCATGGACCATGGCAGTAACTCAAGAACATACTGTAGTTTCCTTACTCTTGAGGGGTCATGTGGTAGCAGACTTGCAAAAATTACAGCCAAACACATCTATGTACATGAAACATTAAAAGTTATTCTCATAATTTTAAGCCTATTACAAACTGCTGCCATGCTATAACAAAGTATCAAAGCCTGGGAACAGGCTTTGAGATTTGGATACTTCAGCAACCATTACATGCAATCCATGCGTAAACAATTGTATATTAACTTTTTTAAGTCATGATTTTTCATTTATTATTATTGTTGTTGATCATGTAGAATCTCCTATGGAGTATAAAGGGTCACAACCTTACCAGGTAGGAAGTATGTCATTACAAAACGGAGTTACTAGCCACAGGAGTTTTGAATTCAGTGTGGTCTTTCTCCTAGACAGAACACAGCAGTTACTGGTTAGATGAGGCTATCTGGTAAAGCCTTGTCTAACTACTACCTGTGATATGCATTTCTTCACCACCTCAATGTCCATTTAGATTATTTACATGGTAGACTGTTCTAGTTCCATGTGCCATGGCTCTTCCACATGTTTCAATTATCTCCCTTTAACTCAACTCTCAAATTCTTGTTCACCACTAACCAGTCAGGTATTGAACTTTGAACTCATTGTGTCAAGTGACAGAATCTATCCACTGGGACTTATAAACTCATGTCTCAGTAACAGTTTTTTTTTTTTTTTTTAACCAGAGTTCATATTACAATTTTTTTGTTGTTGTTATTGCTTTTCTTGTGAATATGGTAATAAACATGAAGACAACAGTCCAAACAATGTAAATAATTACAATATCTTATCACAGAATTACAGATATCCATTTAGATGTTATCAGAACTAAGTTTGTTTGAGAGATGGAACCATCTCAGAAATCATTTACTCAGTGCTAAAAAAAAAAAAAAAAAAAAAAAAAAATCTCTTGTTTATATATTCACATTTTTGGAGAAGTTTTTAAACTGCCGTGTAAGTATGGAGCAAAAACCTGCAATCCTCACAATAGGTGGGGAGGAGTAGATGTGATAGGTAACAATAAACTACAGAACTCAAAACTGATCACTGCATTTAAGTATTGCATTAATATTTATGCTTACCTTTTAAAAGTTCAATGATAATTCTTCTGCCACTACTTAATTTAAAGACAATTTGATGTACAAAGGCCCATACCCCCCCCCCGTGCAAACAATTATTTTATTTTCATGGGTGACTTTCACAATTAATTTTGATTATTCCCAAATTTTTCTCCAAGTTATAAAAATTATCGTAAAAAAAAAAAAAAAATCATGTATAAAACACCAAAAACAATGGCAGTAATGAAAACTTGGGAATCCAAAATTTATGTAACAATTGAAAGTTGTGTCCCCTTAACTGGAAAAAAATGTGACACACTGACATTCACATTTATTATATAGATTTATTTACTTTTTCCTCCTTGAGATTGGGTTTCAGGATTCTTCTAGGATTTGGCCCTGGCCCTCTACTCCAATTTTTATTCACTAATTATTTATTTTTTTCCTCTTCCAATGGGAGTAGGTAGGTTTGCCTATCACCCAGTTCACACTCGTCCCTAATCTTTTGAACAGGAGTAGAGGTTTATCACCTGTTTAAAATTGGGTTTCTGGTTCCTTCTAAAGTCTACTTTTATACTATATTTCTAACAACTGAAATTTTATTCACTAATTAAATTTTGACCTCTTCAAGTCTAGAGTTAGCTGTTATCTTTCCTGCATAGCCCCAAGAACTTTACTCCCTGCCCTTTCTTATACAAATACAGCACCACAGTAATTCTCTACCTTGAGTGACTCTTGGGTGCAGATTTATATTTTGGTAAGATTCAATCAATAGCACTCAAGAATATTCAGTCTAAGAACAGCATTCTTTAGATCAAAGTTGTGGTTGAACTTACTTCTGTGTATGACTATTGAATTTGATGAATTATGTATAAGATCCTGTGTGTGTGTGTGTGTGTGTAAAACTAAAGTTTTACTGTAATGATTATGAAATGCTTTTAAAAATAAAGAAACACTAACTTTATTATTTACAGGCAGACAAGGGTCCACATGGAAATAATGATAATTCCCACCCAGACATTCAAACAGAAATTAACTTTATTGAATACAATGATGGTTAAATATGTAGAAATCCCTTTGTCAAGTTTCTATTTCTGAGAAAAAGCATTGAGCCCGAACATTGCTGAGAACTTTTTTTTTTTTAATTTTTGGAAGCTGATTTTTTTTTTTTTTTTTTTTAAATAATAATGGGTATAAAGTAATTAATATTAACAAAACAAAAGTCATTGAAACAAAGCAAGTTCAGTCGACCAATGATGACAATTCCAGAACAACATAACTATAAACATTTTTTTCTATCCTCTGCCAGCCGCTATGATGGAGAAAGCATCTATCTCCCATGTCTGAGTTATGGTTTAAATAGTAGAGTTCACTGGGATCTTCAGCAACAAGAATGGAGTCCAATAACCACATACAGCCCTGATGAAGCATATACAATGCAGCTAATGAAAGCATTGCAGATTTCCCAATGATTATGTTTCCAATTACATAATAAACATAAAATAATCTGAGAAATAAAGTAAACAAGATAAGCCAACAATTAAAAAAATAATAATGAACTGTTTTAATAAGAATGTACAGAATAAAAACAATTAGTCATATTTTCAATCAAGTTAATTCTATCAAAATAAAATGTGACAATGAATTTTATTTCTGAGAAAGAAAAAATTTTTTAAAAAAGTTCAAGATAAGCAAATTCTTCAAAATTTCAAGTATTTTTGAGAAAAAAAAAAAAAAAAAAAAAAAAAATTTGAACAGTTTACATAAAACTCTTTCAAACATAGAAATTATTTGTTCCAGACACTTCAAATTTCCAATTTTGATTGGATAATCACAGATACATTATTGAGGCTATCACAGTTATCGTAGAAAAGATTAATAAAAAAATAAAAAAGAAACAATCTCAGCACCAAAAGCATTTTTTTTCAAAAAGGACACAGAAAATATTTTTTCTGTCAATCCTATATATATATAAATAAAAAAAATAAAAAAAATTGTTAAAGTCCCCCAGATATATTTAGTGGGTTTCTGGAAGCCCACAGATTGAACATGAAGTAAAATTTTATTTGATACCCAATTGTTTTAAACTTTGAATTCCATTTAAGTCTAATTGCACAAATAAAATTTTACTGAATATACTCCCCATTGACTTATGTGAAAACTCAAAGTAAAATATCATAGTTTTATATATATATATATATATATATATATATATATATATATATTGGCAATGATACTCAGCATTGTGTGAACCAGCTAACTTTGTTTTATTCTATGATAGCCATTTGGCAGATTTACATATCCAGTAAAATAATATCAATAGAATCGTTCTAACCAAGGCAGAAAAATAGGTTAAAAAATTCTGCTAATTCTTCATCTACAGCAACATGGAGCAATGCAAAGATAGGATAAATTTTCAAAAATTTCATGAAAACACCCATGCAGAAAATTTACATTTATATTAATAATAAATATATATTTGTTCCTCATCGTTTGATACAACCCTGAATTTCAGGCACATATTGGAAATTGACTGTTGTAAGAAAATTTTAATATTTATAAACTACTGTTAAGATAGTGGAGCTGTCCATTTGTTTATGAAAAGTAAAAAAAAAAAAAGAAAAACAACTACAAAAAAAAACAAAAAACGAATAGATAAAAAAATATAATATATACACCCAATTAAAAAAACTTTTATATACATATTTTTTCTCTCTAACCATTAATACTAAAAGCAATATTTCCCTTATTATTATAGAAATATCAGTAGCAGTGGGAAGGGGAGGCTTTTTTTTTTTTTTTTGAATTAGTGTCATATTGCATATTTCTCCATTTGATGATTGTGTGACTGTAATATTGACCAACTCTACAAGTCACAATATGAAACTTTTAGTTGCAGGTAACAGTAAAATATAAGTACTATTACTGTGGTTATATACAGTCCATCTGAAATTATTATGCAAATTACACATACCTCAATAACTCGAAATTGCTTTGAAAAATGTTTGCCAAATTTCAACTGATTAATTTAGATGTCAGAACAATGCTTCAGTTAATTTTTTTAGGTATTTTCAACATGCATTATTAAAGTTATTGGATTAATTTAAAAAAAAAAAAAAAAAAAAAAAAAAAAGTTGGGTGTTATTATACAGAATAAAGTAATATTAGGTGAAGGCCTCTGAAATCTAATAAAAGCCATTTTTTCCTCTTTTGCCACATTAAGTTGAAATATGGACAACTAAAAAGATCTAACACTGAAAAACAGAAAATAAAGTTACCAAGTGCAGATATGGATATGAAAGAAGCTTTGTACAGATGATCAAATGATCAAGAGGACTGTTGAAAATACAACTCCTTTGAGAACTAAAAGCAAAGCAAGTTATAGTGAAAAACAATCACTTTTAACTATTGCTCAAATGTTTGAACAGGCTGAAATTGAGGGAATTAGAAAAGGACAAAAAAGTATGGAAAACTTTACAAATTAGGATCTGTCAATAAATCTCCTAGGCAAGCTAGCCTCAGTAAAGCAAATATTTCAAAGCATCAAAGTTGGGCCAAGAAATACATGAAAATTGACTTCCATTTAATTGCACAAATCAAATTTTACTGAATATATCCCATTGACGTGTGTGAAGACTCAAAGTAAAATATCACAGTTTATATATATATATATATATATATATATATATATATATATATATATAGGAAGTGTGGTTTGATGAGCCAGGGAAAAAGAAGTTACCTGGGGAAATAAATTATAACCATGGACCCTTAAAGGTTGTTCATTTTAATTAAATTAACTGCTCTGATTTAAAATTGACCTCTCCGGATTTCATCCTCCTTGGGGTTATCCATACGGATTACCAAGATTTTCATTACTATATATATATATATTATATATATATATAAATAAAACGATGATATCCAGAATGTTTCTGGTTGATTTGACATACAAACCCTTGTTGGGTTATTTAATGTAAAAGTTTTGAATGTGCTGCTCAGTAAGAGTCAAACTTACTTAGAAGTAATGGTCAACCAATTTATTTTACTCCATAGAGACATGTGCATGCTGTAAAATATTAGCAAAATTGTTATAGTTAAAAGCAGTTCAATATGGCTAGACATTTCAGTAGTCATCTTATGTAAACAGTGTTATAATTTATAGTTGATACATTAAAAAAAAAAGAAAAAAGACATTACTTAGTTCACTTTTATGCCTAAGCAGTGATCTAATTGCTGAGGTGGTAATCACTCTCAGAGCTGAAAATATCTGAATCACTAAGCAAATAAATTATTTTAAAAAATCTTTATGAAAGATAAAAGGTCAGATTAGAAAAGTTATTTTTTAAAATTGAATATGTAAATTATTTTTTATTAAAGCAAGAACTTCTAAGTTGGAAAACGTATAAGACACATGCTGGTAGATATAAGTTATAAAACACTTTTATTTAATATCACAGTTTCATGTAGTATTTGTACATGCTCACACCCACAGAGTAGCAAAATCAACTTAAAATATTTTTTAACTTTTTGAGCCAATGCACACTCAGATTTATTCGAGGAAAGATAAATTAAGGCACCAGAAGCACACATTAAGAAAAAAAAATTTAAAGTAATGAATGAAGAGTTATACTACCATAGTTGCTAGTCTCTCTCTCTAAAATGATTTTATTTCTATAAGATTGTGTGCAAATATCTATGATTAAATAAGCAAATAAGATAACCTTTATAAATTTGACATATTTCAGTATTTTTATTTTAGCTTCATAACAAATACTGGAGATTCTGGTGAAGCTGGATAAATGGTGAAACATGCCAAATTTATAAAGGTTTTTCCCTAATTTTTTCACTGAAAACTTCTATAAATACCTAATAACACTTTCTGTAACCAGTAACATCAAGAATTTGTATACCAAAATTTTTTTATTTTCTTGATATACTGACCCAATAGTTTCTGGTGGGAAACAGGGCAGGGTAAGAAAAAGAAAAAAAAAAAAAAAAAAAAAAAAGAGAGAAAAGCTTGACACCATACACTTAGCCAGTTTAGGAAAAGTACAGGGTGAAACAGAAATAAACTCCACATAATGGTTAAGACATTAGTGACAATGGTATCTTCAGCTAGTTAATGTCATACCATTATGCAGGTGTATCTCTGGGAGGTATTTCTGTTGCAACATCATGTAGTATCAATTTACTCAATAAATAACATAAAAAAAAACAAAACAAAAAAACATTTGCAATTTCTTAATGTGTGCACAAGCAAGACCAATGACATGCCGATCGGTTTTTTATAAAATTGGCTGCATCATGAGGGAGAATTTTATTGAAAGCCTGGTCAATCAGCCCTACTGGTGTGCAATTTTAAGGCTGGAATAATCATTCATGGACAATGAAATTTGAATGATATTGTGCCACTTTAGTAAAGAAATTTGTTGTATGTAAAAAAAAAAAAAAAAAAAAAATTAGAAAAGTTACTTAATAAGTGATAGATAATTACTGCTTTACTTAGCAGGAAAAAAATAAAAAAAATGTTACATCTTAGCAGTGACCACATTTGAACTCAGCATCTGTAGGCAATTTTTTTTTTTTTTTTTTTTTTAAATGCAGCCCAGTATTGTCAAAACTAAAAAGAAAAGAGTTACGTCCCTTGTAACTTATTTAGTATCATTATCAGACACTTAAATCATAGTCTGCCACTCGATTGAAAATTATCTATTTTCTCACCAGGGCTCAAATAAGTGTCAGTATTTTTGAAAAATAATTAATCAATAATGATGATGCTATCATTAGATGAAGAATTTTCTGTCATTAAATTATTACAGCCGCAGACTGGATCAGGTGAAGGTTTCATATCATGGACATTCAACGGGATATTTTCACTACAAATTGCTTGAACCTTTTCTGAAACGTCATGAAGAATCTTCACGTAGTCTAATTTAAATTTGTGTGGTTTTCGCACTTTTTGACTCAATTGACTTGTTGCGTCAGGATTTAGTGCTTTGAAAGCCAATGCCTTGATTTCATCATCGGACAAAAGTTGTTCCATTCTTGATTTATAGCTCTGCTAGAGAATAAGACAAAAATATTGTTACAGACAATTACCTACCTTTTGACAGCAGTCTTTTTAAAATTTTGAACATTTCTTTGTTGTTGAACTTATAAGAAAATGTTTTAGCTATGGAATTAGATAAAAACAGTTTGAAGTTCTTTCAGTTTAGGAAGAGAAAGCATGCTTTCCTTAAAAAAAAAAAAAAAAAAAAAAAAAAAAAAAATTTTTTTTAAAAAAGACAGTTTTTCCCTTGATACCGCTATTATTTTGTATCACCTCCACTCACTGTCTGTTTATTCACAAGATAAAAATGCAAACCAAGTACAAAGCAATATTTATTATTTATCATTTTATGAATAATGATGTGAACAAGTTTTTTTTTTATTCATAATTTTATAAAAATATCAATGAATTACTGCATGAAAGAAATGCCTGGGAAGTATTAGGTTGGTGCAAAAATAATGTCGTTTTTTGACGTTCAAGATCGTCAAAAAACGACATTATTTTTGCACCAACCTAATACATTTTTTCAAAATTTAGAATTACAGTCCCTCGTCATTATGTGTATTTAAATTTTCACGTTTGACAGACATTCTTTATAAATTCATGAATAAAAGCATTTTATTTATTTTATTTCTTTATAAATTGGTAAATGATAAACATGGCATTACATTAGTTGGTTCACATTTTTAATGTCCTCATTTTTAGAAGGTCGTCAATATAAAATGTTTCTTGTAAATAAACAATCTAATAAATAAATAGTGTTTAATATTTTTGTTGTAAATTCTCACAAAACAAAGAAAATGAATAAATTTACTTTAATATGTCTGGATTTTATTACATTTCTAATTGTCGCTTTTTAAAACAACAAACATGGCCATGGGAGTGATGGCAGGTAAAATTGGCAATTAGTCGATGTTTTTTACATATTTTCATAATTTTGTCTTTCTTTTCACATTTCTTCATAAAATGGTAACTAAGTTTTTATAAAGCAGGGTTTTTTTCAGTGACATCGCTATTATTGCAACTACATTCACTCCCACAGGAATGATTACTAAATATTAAAGTATTTTTGTAAATAAACAATCTAATAAATAGTCTTTAATATTTTTGTTGTAAATTCTCAAAGAAAATGTCTAAATTCAGTTTCATAAGTTTGGGTTCTATTTAAATTCTAATCGTCACTTTTCAAAACAACAAACATTGCTGAGGGAGTGAAGATAGTTAATGTAATAGTGGTGTCAAAAGAAAAACTGTTCTTTTGACATGCCATTTTATTGTAGGCATGAAAGTTAAAAGATTGCCAAAAAAATTGTGGTGGGGGAATTGAGAGTATACAATGGTGATGTGGGGGAAAATGAGAGAATAAGAAAAATGGTGGGGAGGAGACAGGAGTTAAAGCAGAGCGAACAAGTTGCATTCAGCAAGCAAAGCCAAGTAAATTCCCTTTCTGCGGCTGCGACGTTACATGCATACAGTCATAGAGATTTATTACAGAAGAGAATAAAAAAAAACAACAAAAACCTTTGATTATTTTTAACAAAAGAAAATGGAATACTTGTAAAAACATAATTAAGAATTTCATTAAAATAGTTCAGTCACAGGAAGAACTCAATGATTCAAACATTCAAGGGGGTGACCAAAATGCCTTAAAATTTACCACAGAGGGCAATGATATTAGCCAGGTGATATAAGTGCAACCTTGGAACACCCCCACAAAAAAAAAAAAAAAAAAAAAAAAAAAACTATAACTCAATTGGTTGGTAATGTAATTTAGTCATCTTGTATTACGTTAGGCAGAATTCCAAATTTACAAATTCTCACATCATAATACAAATTATTTTTCATCTTTATTGAATATTTAGAGAAATTTGTACCCATTTCTAAAAATTGATTTGTTCTTTTTACAGTTTATCAACCTGTTGCAAGTTATTTATAGCCAGAAAATATTTTTTTAGAATGTAAGAATATTTTCGAAGATAAGGATTTATTGATACAAGTCCTACCAATTAACCCATATCTGTCTCAGAAACAGATAATTCAAGAGATAAAAATGATGTTTTTGATTAAATTTCTTTTAAAGAAAACATTGACATATTGAGTAATGACAGTGAAGATTTATTGGAAGAAGAGATTACAATGAATATCCTTGAAATTGGTCCTGGATAGCCATTTGATTTTTTATTCAACATTAGAATTAAGTTAATATCTTATATATGTTTTATCATTATTGAATCGAAACTGATCTGATTATCACTTTTTGACTATGTAGAAAACCATATCACACTGTTACCAATGATAATAGTGTACAAAGACATTGATTTTTGAATTATAGCAATAAATAAATTACCCCCCCCCATTTCTAATACATTGTTAAGAGAATCTATTTTTAGGAAAAAAAAAAAAAAAAAAAAAAAAAAACACACCCGAGTTCAGTGTCATTTAAATCAAAGACTTCAAAAAAACTTTTTGGTGTAGTCAGATGAACTTACAAAGTGAAGGTCTTCATCTGGGTTATTCATATTTGTCGATTGGCAAAGTCAGTTGTTATAGAAAACTGACTCGGAGCAGTCTGTTTAGTAAGCTTCACCTTTACTTAGTAAGATACCTTGACTTTTTTTATTTCATTTGTCACATGTCACAATATATTTACATTTTTAATCTTCTGAAATGAAATGACTGAGGTACATTAAGTTCTTTAATACTGTGGCCTACCCTAAGAGTCAGGTTTCATGTAGCCCATTGCATTAAAAAAAAAAAAAAAGAAGAAGAAAAAAAGTTGCATACAAGAATCACCAACAGTTGAAAGGCACCCTTTTTGATTAGCAAACGAAACCAGCTAATAAGATTTATGGCTAATAAAGCTCTCTCCCATACATACATATATCTATCTCCTGAAAAAAATTATTTCAGTCGAGCTCATGAGAAAAGTGAATTTGTAAACAGTGACTATTACTGCTGCTGATGCAAGACTCTTCATTAAGATGAATAGAGTTCTCCAGTCACTGATGTGTTTATCTAAAAATAAATACGTCTAAATTCACATTCATCCCTGCCATGTGCCAATGGCTTGGGGTAGAGCCTCTGACTGACACCAAATTAGTCAGGTCTCAAAATCCTGGCTTGAGGCAATCAGCTGCCTAGCCACACTGATGAGCTGTGAAACAGCGTCTGCGGATGACAATATATATATATATATATATATATATATATGGATTGTGTTAATGATGAATAATAAAAATATTATGATTACAATCAATTACAGTTAATTATCTAAATCAAGACAGCCTAACAATGGAACATACAAGTGACTGAACATACTTAACATATTTCTGTGAATTATTAATACTGATATAACAACAAAAAAAAACAGGTAAACCGATTTATTGGCCCCTTCTCATCAGAATACAAATCAAGTTTAAAAATGTGAACAGCGGAACCCCCCCCCCCAAAAAAAACCAGATTAATGTTGTATATGAACAACAAATAAGTCTGTAATGTTAAAAGTTAAAATTATTCAACTGTTTAACAATCTCAAGTTTATTTTAAAAATTGCTGCAAGACATTGATTTATTTCAGATGGAATGACCTATTGAGATGTCTCTAATTTGTATTTAGATACATTGCATTTATTTTCAATTTGTCTAGTTGACCTTTTCACCTATATTGCATATGATCCATTATTTTACAGAATTAGGTTACAATAAAATTTGTATTTTATATGAATACTACCTTATGAAAATTGAGACAATGTGTGTGTGTATATATAAATATAAATAAAAACATACACATACGTTTTTTTCAACGTTGTATGATTTTGTGCTAATTTTAGTGTTTAGTGTTTGTTTTTACCAATAAATACGTTGCTTTGCCCTATCCTCTCCAGCCAGTTTGTCCTGAAGATCCATTTAGGTGGAAACCTAGGTAGGTAGGTAGTTTCTGGCTCACTAGGATTTTATATATATATATATATATATATATATATATATATATAAAAAAAATTTATTTTTGTTCAATAAAAGCTAAATGAAAATAGGGCATTACTTTTCCTGCACCCTCTGTGTCTTGCAGAGAATTTTTATTCACAAATTCTGAGTTTTATATTTCTTGAGAGAGAGAGAAACAAATTATATTAAGAATTCAAATTCCCAACTAAAAATTATTTTAAATTGTTCACTTACTTGTCAACAGCAGTTTACTTGGTCAATTTCTCAGTATCTGTACAAAAAGAATAGGCAAAATGAAAGAATTTAAAACACTAAGATTGTTTTTAATCAATATTGAGTTTGATACAAAGAAAAATTATGTTTCTCACATGACATTTATATTAAACAATAAGAGAAAAAAAAAATTAAATTCATAATGATGACAATATTTCATCATAGATATTAGGACAACTTAAGAGTAATATCTGTACACATCAGTTTATCTTGTGACATAATGATAATACCCTATTTGTCCATTGGTGTGGAGACAGATGTGACGTCTCCAGGGTACAAACCTGAATGATGATATATAGAGGCCATTCACTGACCAGACCCTCCCTCTCTGCAGTACCAACAAGATCGCAAAGAACACAAACCATTACATTAAAGGACAGTTTGGCAGCAGGAGTTGCCTGTCCGGATTTACTTCCATAGCCATTACCCTGTTTGGATATGACTGCAAGGCAGCAGAGGTTTAAAAAAAATCAAGATTTCCCTTCACCAAGATGGACTGTCTTCTTGGAATGATGGTTATTACTCCTTCCTTCCTTCCTTAGGTGCTATGCTTGATGCACATTTGAATGATCATGGTTTCATTTCAATTTATGACCGACTGTTTTTTTAAAAATTTTTTTACTAATGTTCATCCAATACAGGGACCAAGGGCCACTCAAGGCAGAAGGTTATTGTGTGGAGTTGTATTAACACGCGACAGGGCAGTATAACAGGAAAGATAGATAATTCTAGACTTTAAGAGATCAAGATTTAATTAGCAAATAAATTGTTTGTTTGGGGTTTTATGGCATATCAACCACTATGGGTTATTTAATGCCAGATCCAGTATTTACTAGATATATCAAAAACGTATAGCTGGCAACATCATTGTTTAAAAAAAAACGTATAGCTGGCAACATCATTGTTTCCCATCACATTTTAGGGGTAAGGTGTTAGTATATTTAGTGTAGGGTTTGGGAGGGAAAGTTAATTGTAAGTTGTAGTTGTTTTGGGATGGGTTAGATGTGATGGGGCATGACATGACCAGCCGATTGATCGGATCAACGGCCTTTTGGTTGGACGTTTTGCAAATAAAATTTCAGAGTTCAAACATAGACATTAGAACTATAAAGTAACTGGAAACCCAATTCAAAACAGATAACAAGGGTTAAACCTCTACCCCAGTTCAAAAAAAAAATGGGGAGGAGTATGAACCAGACAATAGGCAAACCTAGCTACTCCTATTGCTTGGCAGAAGAATTTCTGTAATAGGTTGCTATTACTTTCCGCAGTTAACTAGTCGCCAACCAAGGTTATAGAGCCGAGTCTGTCCTATTTAACCCATATGTTTGAGAGAAGAGATGGATCTATACCTTTGCCCAAGAACATTTGCACATAAATGAATGTAACAAACCCAACTGGAATTCAAACTCGGCCCTCAGATTTTTTTATTCTGTGCCGTTATCCATTACATCACACCTGTGTATTGAAGCTTACAGTACCTGGTATTTTCGAGTAGTAACCCATTTAGTTAATGACCAGGGTCAACTCCAGTTATTGGCTGTGCCAGGTATAAAAGCAAAGAACATAGCATGAAAGAAATACTAATTGAAAATTAATTTCACCCTTAAAAAATTTACTGATTCTATTTAACATGCTGAGGACCATTATGTCATCATATAACTTAAAAGAAACCTTATTTTCCTTGTTGATAGATAAGATATACGTAGGGATGCAATAGGTGATCATCTCCCTTTTTGTTGAGATGAAGTGATGAAAGTGGTACAGTCCATCAGGTAGCTGAGAGAGAGAGATTGAGAAGAGAGAGAGAGAGAGAGAGAGAGAGTTTCCCCCATGATGCTAACAATAAAAGAACTAGAAAGTGTTTTGATCAGCTGCGCAATTTCATGCCCCCCTTTCCAAAAAGGGGCCAAAGTGCACTTTCCTTTTCTGCTTTCCAAAATAGCATTTGTACATGTTTTGTAGAACCTCCACTTATGACTTAAAGTTAAGTACAACCTTTACTTTGGTTGTTCCAACTCAGTGCAAAACTGACTTGAACTTGACCATTAAACATTCTCTTTTTTTATTACTTACCTTGACTAACTCCTGGTTCAGAAAAAGAAAACTGACATACCTAAGAGTAGGGCTGATGCAAAGGTCTCATGGGCTCACTGAGTTTATGACATACTACCCCCACCACTCTACTACATCTTAATTTTCATAATGTAGTATTCATATAAAATACAAATTTTATTGTAACCTAACTATGTACAATAATGGATCATATGCAATAAAGATGAACAAGTCAACTAGAAAAATTGAAAATAAATACAATGTATCTAAATACAAATTAAAGACATGTCATAGTAGAAAGATCATCCCATTTTAAATAAATCAACAATGTCTTGCAGCAATTTTTAACATCAACTTGAGATTTTACATATTAAACAGTTGAATAGTTTTAACATTTAACATTACGGATATAAAACAAATAGTGAATTTTATATAGTGTTTTTTTTAGCTTTCCAAAACAAATTCATGGATTTAAACGGAAAAAAATAAATCAAAATGACACCAAAATCTGCAAAAATTTGTCATCCTTTAACAGTCAGTTTTGCTTAGTGTAATTTGTAACGTATAAAATTGTAGGTGTAAAAAAGTCAAGAGTTTGGGTAGTAGTACACGCTAACGCGGCTAACCCTGCCCAAGAGACATCAATGCAGTTGCTAGAAAAATAAAGTCCATAGTAAATCCAAGTTTCTTTCGTTCTTTATGAACATGCAACCTTTATAGCATTCACATTTTATTTTTAAATAAAAGTAGGTATTTCAAAAAATTCACTAAAGAGCATAGCATGATCAAAGTGGCCCAAAAACTTGATTAAAAAAAAAAAAAAAAAAAAAAAAAAAGTTTATCATCAAATTGTGTTTTGTTTATTTTAAAATGAAAGACAAACTTTTTGCTTGTATTTTAAAATTTTTAGTTAAACTCTTGTTTTTCTTGCATTTAATGAATGGGTGGGCGAAAGATTAGCATGAGAAATTTAGCGTCTTTTTGGCATTAAAAATAAATTGTTTTGAACATTCTTGCAAAAATCAAATAATAGTCGTATTTTAATTATGTTCAGGACTTATTCACAAATGAATGAAATTATTTTTTAATTTTTTTTCTTTAAGTCAACATATCCAAAATTTAAAACATTATGGGGACTTCCTCATGGATTTTTAAGATTACCGAGTACTTAAAAATTAATTATATAAGAAAAGGTGGTCACGTTATTTTCTTAAATTATATTATTTTTACATAAAGTTTCTGTAGAACAGCGTCATCAGGCTGTCAACACGTCAAAACAAAACAGCTAATGCATTTCTACAAAACAAAGTAAATGATATTTGTTTCAAATAAGAAGATTAATTATACTTTAAATCAGCTAATATTCCTCAAATAAAGCTACAGAAAATATTTATTTCTACAAGGTACAGACAGCTATTTTAGCAAAAAAAAAAAAAAAAAAAAAAAAAAAAAAAAAAAAAAAAAAAAAACACTCCTTCCGGACAATTTTTTTTTTTTTAAATATAGCAAAGTTAAAGTATTTTGCTATATTTTATCTATTAGTTTGAAATGAAAACTAAAAATGTTAAAAATAAAGATTCTTCACTTTTAAAAATGAATTTTAAAGCTCAGGTATCATGTTTTTTTTTGGGGGGGGGTCTCTAGGTAGGTGTATTGACAAAAAAAATTGCATCATTTTTGTCACAAAAATGATGCAATTAATGATTTTGTGCATAATTCGCATACAGAAAATTTTGTGGATGAGAATTACGGCCCTGATTTCGGACTATTTTATTTTTATTACAAAAACTTTGAAATATTTTCAGGAGGTGGGGGATCAGTTCCCTCCTCGCCTTTGTCGATAACTCGCCTGTATACAAACAAAATTAATAATAATAGTAAAAAACGACCAAGGAGGAGATACTAAGCAATAAACATGAACTAATTCATTTTATATACAATGCTTCTTATTCTTCTGAAATTAAAGGAGTAACAGCAGTCCATGGTGCCTGCATTTGGCTACAATTACAATGTCACACGTACGTTTTGCTTGTGCATACTAGCATACAAATTAACAGAAGACCCATTGGTGTCATCAGAAAATTTTAAAAACTAAAAAGTGATGCTTTTGGTTTTCCATTTCTTGTGACTGTTTAAAGTTAAAATTTTGATTTCAGATAATAAACTGGAAGATTTCCCGTATGTTAGTAAAATGGAAAGAAAAGAACAGAAAGAGTAATAAACTGACGCCAGAAGGATATGGTGCAAATAATCATGAGGGAACGTAATTACCATCACCGGAAGCCGTATTGCAAATTTTATACAACCCACGTGGATATCTAGTTGAATGTAAAAAGATTGTCCCTTAAAAGCAAAATAGGTCAGTTATATCCCCCATGCGGAAGCAATTTGTTTTTTTAATTGAAAATTCTGTTAGGTTTTTCTTTAAGCGACAACACTTACAAAATATACGAAAAGTCTGTTTCCGTATAAACGGAACACTGAAGAAATAAAAAAAATAAAAAAAATCGAAATTTCAAAATTAAGAGACAAAAAAAAAAAAAAAACAATTCTCAAGGTTGAACATTATCACAAACATGCCTTTCATTTTCCAGGAGTTCACGGCTTTACAGTTTTCGTTCATCTTAGTTTTTTTTTGTTTTTTTACCTCCAAATTTACTCTAGAAAATTTAATTAAGTCATATGGTCGGTCATAAACCAACGAAATCAAAAACTGTTATTCAAGGCTTCTAATAATTTCGTCGTATTAGTAGCAGTTAAAAGACGTTCTCTTAAAAATAATATTCACTAATTAATTAAACAAACGTTTAAAAAATTGTTCTACAATGTTTTTGTAAAATCAAAACTATGGGAAACGTTTTTTTTAAATTAAATTTAAAACACTTCTTTCTTTAAAAACACGTCATAATTTACGATTCAAGTATTTCATTAAATTTCAAATATTTTCATATTTTTATCAGGATACTCTGGACTCAGGTTTAAGATAAAGGTAAAATAAGAACAACGTAAATTTCTTAAGAGGGTAGAAAATTTTTTTAAAAGCACATGCTAATCACTTACCAGAGCTTCCATGAATGACTTGACCCAAAGGCGGTGTCTTAAATTATTTGTTCCCTCTTTTAAAAATACCTACCGCCTTTGGGAGATATGACAAACATTTGAGGGGCGAAAACCAAAGACTGAATATGAAAGATAACAGCGAGGGACAGCTTAGTGGCTAAAGTAGTTGCTTTTTTTCGAATGAACCAATAATTAACATCTTCAATGAAAAAAATGAAATTCTATCCTTTCAAAACAGACAAGATTTTCAATAAAATGGTATTTGTTGCGGAGGCGGAAATGAGTAAAAAACTGGAAAACAGAACCTTGTTGTTATTGTTGTGGACGTTAATTGCTACTCCGCCTTGGCAAACGTAAATTCAAGGGGAAAAGATCTGAGTATGGGCAAATAAAATAAATACATACATACAAAAAAACTAGTAACTTTTATCTGTTGCTGTTACTAAAGCAGCAGGGAGATAGAATGGTGAAATTAGAGACATTGCTGATGGCTTATTTGTTGTTGTTTCTCTCTCAGCACGTTGGTGTTGATCCGAAGGCTGAATGTGTCACGGCCGTCAGCTTGCCGGTGTAGATGTCCACGTTGATCTGTGTTAATTAAGATTCCGTTGTTCGGATCCAAATTAAGATTTTGGTTTTTGAAGCGGGGGTGGCTCTGACTGGTCAATAAATTGTTCGTTTTACTTTTATTTTGATTAAAGCGGATGTATGCGTGGAACCTATGTGCAGATAATGTATTTACGCAGTCTGCTTTGGGTCGTCGAGCGGTCAACATCAGGTTTGTGTAGAAAAATGTAAGAGGTATGACATATTAAAAAACAAATTATTTAAAAAAATTTTTTAACTTATTTTGATTAGATATTGAGCTTTTTCTTTAGCAATTTAACTCCCCGCTTGTATGCTTAGAATCAGAAAAAAAGATTGAAATCCCTAAGGCACATAATGAGAAAAGAGGTCTTGGAGAATTTGATATTCCCGAAAGAATATTGAAACCGGGAGAGGCAGAGGAAAGCAACGTGAGTATAACAGTACCAGCATGCTGATTGGGAATCTTCTCCGTGGTTCACATCGGCTTGTTCAGCCGCTTTAGCCCACAGTAATCACTCTTTCTGGCCATAACAGCGTTGCAGTTTCGATCTCAACAGACACATATTCATGAATGCATGTAATAAATAAATGTGCCCGCAAAAGAGTTAAGTCTTTGTTGATAGAATGAGGCACTGTATTGCATCTAACAACTTTGGCTCTCATGAGTACTAGTGGTTCTGTAATAGGGTATTAAGTACAGGATGTGATGCATAAATTGTCGTCTAAATTATGCAAAAATCAAAACACTGACATCTCATTTTAAAAGATATATTTACCAAAATGACTAAAAAATATCTTGAAATAATAAAGAGTAAATTTATTCAATAAAATAGACATTGGCTTTAACCACGGCCTCCAGATGACTTTGGGATCTCCTGCAATTCTTCTGGGCAGTATCCTTGTTTAAGTTGGTGAATGCTGCCATAATCCTTGCCTTCAGTTCATCTTTGGTATTACAAGGAGTTTTGTTGGTCTCTTGCTCAACTGCACCCCACGCACAATAATCAAAGGGGTTGCAGTATGGGGAGTTAAGTGGCCAGATGTAAGGGGTGATATGGTCGCAGAAGTTGTCTGACAGCTATGACTGAGTTCTCCTGCTTGTATAGTAGAGTCCTGTTGCCAGTCATGGGGTCTTTCAGCAGCTACCCTCTTCACCCAGGGCAGCACTACCTCCTCAAGGCACTTGATGTAAGCCTCAAAGTTGATTCTGAGGCCCTTTGGGTAGATGAATGGAGGTATAATGTCGCCATTATTAGTGATCATTCCTAGCACCTTCGTAATCGGCATTAGACTCACCCAACTCTTTCCAAATCCCCTGTACTGTCCTCAGATTGACACCCAAACACTCTAGAATGTTTGTATTGGTGCTTCCGGTGCGAATGTCAAGCAGTGCAGCATGCCCCTTCCAAATTTCTTACGGAGTGAGTTGCGTCATGGTGCTCATTTTCTCACAGATGGTACCTAACTGAGCCTACTATACTGTGCAGTCGACAAATTTGAAAACACACAACGCGCATTCATGAAATTAAAAATATAAAATGGCGACAATTTACCCATCGCACAGTGCATATGTAAGATTTCTATCCCTCCTATCTTCACTTAATTTGAGGTGTTAAAATATTCTGCATATAAAGCAGATTGTTTTGTCCGCAAGTTCTCTGCAAACTCTACGCTTAGCTTATCTCGTGTATCCTTGTCCGACTCTCCTCTTAGAATTGAGTCACTGTTGAGTGACATGCATATAAAAAACATTTATGGTTTCCGCTTCATCTCTAATTTGGATCCCCACAAAGCATGTGAATCTGATGGCATCTCCGCTATAGTCTTTAAAAATATGCTTCTGATCTAGTTCCTGGTCTCTCTAAACTGTACAATAAATTCCTCACGGCCTTCTGTTTTCCTGCTGGTTGGAAATTCTCCTCTGTTGTTACAGTCTTTATGAACTCAGGTTAACCATCTGGGGAAAATACTTGAGGCCCTAATCAACTCTGAACCGGTTAAGCATCTCAAGTCGCAGGGCCTTCTTTCAGACAAGCAATATGGCTTTCGCTTCTCTAGATCAGTTGCTGATGTTCTAACGATTATCGCTGTAAGAGTATTTAGATAAAAACCGGATAAGCTCGGGCTTTTGCTTTGGACATCTCGAAAGCATTTGACAGAGTTTGGCATAGCGGTCTTCTTCATAAGTTGAATTTTTTAACTGATTCACTCTTTCTTATCAAATCGTGAAATGAAAGTTGTCCTGAATGGCCACTCTTCTTGATCTTTTTGTACTAATGTGGATGTCCCTCAGGGCTCCTTGAACCGACTTTGTTCTTACTTTTCATCAATAACCTTCCTGTTGATATCAGTTCTCAACTTAGTGTCAATGCTGATGAAACAATCATTTACTCCTGTCTCCATATTAAGTCTGATCAGTACAATAAGGTTAAAGTGGCAGCTGATCTAAAAAATGACCTACTCCCTGCTGTTAACTGGGGCAAGGAATGGCTTGCTAATTTTAACGCCTCCACAACGAAGCTTCTCTCTATCAATCACCTGAAATACTCCTTGCTGCATGGATCTCTTCCTTGCGTAATTCTCCGCTCATGTTCATAACTTCGTTAGACATCTTGTTTAATCTATGTCTAATTGCCTGACCCTGGTAGCGCTCGCTCCAGAGCCTGCCTAACTGAACCTATCTGTAGAGAATACCCCCATTGCAATATCAGGCGTCCCAAACAGTCCCCTCCAAGATCGAATCCCCTGTCAACGCACAGCATAGGAAGCTAATCTTGAGACGTGTCGATGACTCATAAAGTGTGGCATTCCCAGACCCCAACCCATGACACGGACGCTGGGCGCAGACCTGATGCTTGCGACCAGCCAACAAGAGGGAAGAGTTCGTGAAAACTCTGGCTCGAGCACCACCAGGGACAGCAATTCCACGTAGAGCCGGACTGCACGCCCTGTCCCTTAGCTGGCGAAGGAGGCGCTCCAATTCCAAAGCGTAAAGTAGGCGCGACAGCGTTGTCCGCTGTCTGACGAACCGATTGTGACAGTGCAAAAATGCGCGACCACTTTCCGTTATCTGTACCACAGTACTAGGAGAGCAAACACTTGCAGGTCGGATTTGCATCCGGCGGCCTGCAGGACAGAAGCCAGACTGCTGGTCGATCTTATCGAATGCAAATTGATCAACGCGACTTGCTCGTCGTCTTTTACGCCCTATAGAATCGTGCGGACCAGATACAGGTTGCCCTGAATTTTTTGTCCTTTCACAATACAAGTCTGCTCGGGTCCCAACAGAATCTCGCCAATTGACTGCAAACACTCCGTCAGGAGTTTTGGTCAAAATCTTTAACTGTGTTTAGCAGAATTATGGACCAGTAATTATCTAAATCCCGCCCACCATCTTTGTCTTTTCTCAACAGCGTGATCAAATACGGTTGGGGATAGATCCCTACCGGAACTAGTTACTGAACACAACAGTAAAAATTGGCACATAAATGTGCGACAGCCTCAAGTAAAATTTATAGGGTAGACCATCAAGTCCCAGAGACTTGCCACTGCCGATCTTCAATGCTAATTTAAATTCGCTCTCTATGATCTTACCTTAGCAGCTAGCTGTTTGTCAGCGAAAACCGGGGAAAGTCAGCCAAATAGCCGCGAAACTCTTCGCTACAGAGACCAGGCTCCTTGGAAAACAGGCTCTGGAAATGCCGCCGAAAGGCCTCACACATGTCTTTGGTACGCCCCTCCGGGGTATCAACCTTCCGAATGCAACAACTGGAACTTCGACGGATCTCTTCCTTGCGCAATTCTGTGCCCTAGTTCACAGCTTCGACAGACATCTTGTTTAACCTATGCCTAATTACCCGACTCTGGTAGCGATCGCTATCTGAATACTCTAGAGCCTGCCTAGCTAGGGAATCCCCATAGCCTCTGCCCGGGACAGACTATCCTTGTGAGTCTTCACATTTTTAGCCTTATTTAGAGCGAGTCGTTGGCTATATTTGGTGGTGAAAGATTTAATGCTATCCTTAAGTCTCTCCCACCACTTATTCCCAATAACTGCCCCACCAATTCCCGCTTCACTAATCTAGTTATCTGTTGCCGGAAGTCCCGCCTGTCCAGTAAAGACAGATTAAACTTCCAGTGTTCAGCCATTTTTAGGCCATCCCAGGACAGTCTATAGTTCGAATAGCCTAACCAGTGAAACGTGGGACAATATAGCACATCTAGATCGACCCTTCTCACTAACATTCTATCCAGGTAGCTGGCTACTCAGGTAGACGGTCACTTAAGAGCCCACATCCAAATCTCTCGCCTCGGATGATCGACCCAGTATCTATCGACGAGACCAAATTCGTCGATCAGATCAATCAAACTACAATCGCCCGACCTCAAGATAGCTCTCTGTCCCCTACCTATCTTGGAGTCCAGGATGGCATTCCAGTCCTCCATTATGACAGCGCGAAAAATTCACCAGGAACGGCCCTAGCCGACGGAAAAAGGAGACACGCTCCGTCTTGTCGTTGGGCGCATACACCGCAACGATGCGAAACGAACTACTGTTCACGGCAATATCCATCACAATCAACCCCCATCCGCCCCGCATCGACATGGACAAGGTCCACCCTCGCAACCAGGGTACGTTTAACCAGCAAGGAAAGACCTCTGTCCAGCTAGTCTCCTTATGATGAATAGACAACGAAGTCGCTAGATAGTACATGAACATCAACATAGCAAACGAAGTGTCTCCTGGATCGCAGTCACATCTACGTCAGAGGACAAGAGATCACGAAGCAGGCGAGTTGCCTTATTCCGATCCCTCAAGTCCCTTGCATTCAAACTAACTTAATAGACATTTTTTAAGTTTATTCCTTATACGCAGACTGAATGGATAGCTGCGTGAGTCAGGACCCCGGCATATTGTCATATACTGCCAGTGCTGATATCGGAGATAATTCGTTCGTCTGTGAAAATATCACTGACGTCCGTCTGGAAGGTTATTTTCAAAGCACTATATAAAGAGGGATAGAGAAGAACCGAGACCCTCCTTGCACAGAGCTGACCAAGTTTCTTGAGTTCAGGAGACTCCTTTGATTTGACAAAATTTCTCAGCTCTGGGGAATTGTTTCTTCTTTTTTCTTTGAGAAAAGAGAAGATGGAGCCCTAGAAGTGGAAGAGGGGAGACTCCTTGCCTTACCTGTCAATTGTTGTGCTTCGGCTCTTACTGGCGAATCAGGGGTGGATTGAGTCTTGGCTTCTACCAGGGCCTTCTCTAACCTACTTCGACCAGATTTCGTTTCCTTTTTGGATACTTTTCGTCCTCCTCGTCTTCTTCCTTCCTCTTTTTCGGTGAAGACGATAGGGGTAGAGGCATTTCCTCCACCCGCATAAACAAGTCCAGCTGCGGTAAATCCAATGGTTGTTGTTGTTGCTGTTCGAGCTGTTGATGCTCTGGTTGCTGTAAATCCGGTAGTCGCTGCTGCTGCATTGGTGCCGCTACTGCTCTTTAGGTGGTGACTTCTGTCGCCGTTCCTTCGCCGGCTGCAGTTGCTCTTTCGGTTGCTGCTTCTGCTGTTATTTTTTTCAGCAAAACAGCTTTTTTGCAGTGGGAATGACAGCAAAACACATTCTCCTCCCCAATTTATAGGTAGAAGAACACAAATGCATGCTGGGATTTCTTCCGAACCAATAAAATAAGCTAGTTCTTGGTTTCGTATGATTTAGTCCAGGTCTGTCTTGTCTTTGAAGTCATAACGCTATGTTCACTTGTCCGTGTCCTCAATTCTTAGTTTGCAAACGTTTTTTGTCATATTACCGTTGCTTTACCTTATTACTGTTAATTAGCCTTGCATATATTGTTTGCTTGTTTTATATGATTTTTTGCCCTGTTCTTTTCTTTCCTTTTTCTTGTGGTTCATTGCAAACTTTTGTCGATTTTTCTTGTTGAGCATTTCAGCCATTTATTTACATTTAACCATAGCCAGTTACTTTACAAATTATCACCCTATTAGTCTCTTGCCTCTTTTCGGCAAAGTATTCGAGGATCTAACAAATGCTGAATTGGTTAAGCATCTTGCTTCGCATGACCTTCTTTTGAACAAACAATATGGCCTCCGTTTCGTCACTGAATTTGTCTGTCAAGCTCTAGATAAAAATGATGGCGAAGAATGGCATGGAGCTTGATGATAACTGTGCCTATCTTGTTTAGGGCTGGATTTCGCGTGTTCTCCATTTGCTTCTCTCTCCCCTTCCTACACGATAATAAATTTACATCTTTCTTTACCCACTCTCTATATATGACTTCTGGCAAACACACAAGCAAACAAAGTTCACAGAGTTTTATAGTAATATAGACAGATATCACAGAAAATATTTTTAACATGGAAGTAGTTTTTTTTATGAGGTGTTGACAGCTCTCTTGACAGCTTTATGTTTGGGAAATGTAACTAATTGTTTCTACGGGGTACATAACTGTACAAAATACTAGACAAATATAATATGGGCGATTTTTCATATATATTATAACTAGTCAGTAATCTTAAAAAGTAATGTAAGGTTTCCTTGAATTTATGGTGCTTTAGCTTTAAATTTACTATATTTCCTGCACTTATGTCATATACGGATAACTATATTTACAAAAATCGGCAAGTTTATATACATGTAGCAGCCCACAGAGAGTTTGCCACATAAATAAAATATAAGGAATATACAGGAAGATATTAACACCAAAAACTGAGTTACAACAAAGGCAGAGTTCTTAATAAAAAGGCCAAAGTTTTATTATCGGCAAAACAACCAACAACTTAATTACAATATGTACATTTGTTGATTTGTAAGAACTGAAAAGAGTCACTGCCTGGTGAAGGGTGAACTATTAAAAACACATTGTTGTGGACGCCCCCCGTGTCGTAAATGAAAGATGTCACAGGGAGCCCGCCACATTTTTACTTTGTGATCTGACCAGGTGAAACAATATGGACAACAGAACGAAGATGTGTATGGATTATGCAGGGGTTTATTACATGAAGGAGAATAGGATGTATATTGTCAATGCCGGCGGTTGGATGTTGCTGATGCTCCAGTCGGGTCGACGGTTGATGAAGTGCGGCTGCTCCGGTCGTGTCGACGGGGGATGCAGGTTGTTGATGAGTGCGGTTGCTCCGGTCGTGTCGGCGGTTGGATGTTGCTGATGCGGATGCTCCGGTTGAGGGTTGATGTGTGGATGCTCCGGTCGTGTCGACGGTTGATGAAGTGCGGCTGCTGCGGTCGTGCCGACCCCGAATTAGGCGGTGAGTCGCTGTTAAGTTTGGAGTGCCCCACGACAGAAAATGGCATTACTGAAATGTCAAGAATCTCTAAAAAAATGAGTGGAGATTTCTATGCGAAACTTACGGTGTAAAAACGCTTGGAGGTGTATTACGATTAGGTTCGTAACAACCGTGAACGAAAGAGGTAATCAGTTCATCTCCAAACGAAATTACAAGCGTGCAGTGATCATGGTGGAAAGGTCAAGGTTGAAAAAATAATGCCGTTCTCTACCGCCTTTAGTGAGCGGCTGAAAGCGGCTGCGATAACATAAAAATGTTCCAAAGTGTGAATGTGAAGATATTCAAATGTGATTAGATTAATAGTCCTAAAAAGGAGCAAGGTAACCACATGCAAGTGGTAAGTTTTGGGAAATGTTCCTGTTCATGTGTTACAGTCCTTGATGAAAAGATAAGTTAAACTCAAATTAAATTATTCGAATGAAGTAATTTGGGACTGTCTCAGGAACATCCTCAATATCTGGTGGCTGGAAATCATCTCCAACAACCAACTGTGGGACAGGACCAGACAAGCCCAAATCAAGATTGACATCAAGAAACGGAAATGGGAATGGATCGGCCACAAACACCGCAAGCCTGTTTCTAGTGTCACCAGTGAAGCGAAAACTGGGTCGACCAAAACAAACTTGGTGCAGAAGTGTTTATGCAGAGGTGAAGGCAGCTGGCACGGGCAGACTAAAGAGGATTTCCTGGAACCGTGTCCATTGGAGAGGTGTTGTTGCAGCCCTATGTTTTCCAATGAATCAAGAGGCATAATAGAATAGATTTGGGACTGATAAGTAAAGTCCCAAAATGGCGGTGTACTGAATGAAAATGTCATGTAAATCCCAAAACTGACGGGAATCCAAATCACAATGTCATGTTGCTAAGTAGAATTAAATATGGTGATGTGCTGAATGAAAAATAATGCCAAAATGTGGTGTGGTTGCTAAGTAACCAAACATAATAGCATTAGACATCGTGATGGTGTTTCTGCAAACAAATGTTAAGATAATTAACATGCAAAAACAACGAATAATTGACAAAGCAACAGAAACGAATTCAAAGAAAGCATAGGTTGCTCAACAGAAATGACAGTATATGCGCGACTATCAAATCTGAGGCGATGGCAAAGAAAAGAAAGGAAAAAGCAGATTCAATGCATCTTCCCGAGAGAGATAAAGCTGAGAAGAGAAGGAAAGGCAACGTTTGCGTCTTTCCAAGAAGGAAAAGGTGAAAAAAAGCAAAATAAAGAAAACAGGAAGAGGACTGCATTACCGTAAAGGCGGAAGTCGCGTCTATTTCCTTCAGGCAGACAGAGCAGTACTGTCGATATTTAACAACCACCCCCACCCGGGTCGCATGTGGCACAAGGCCGGTTTAATGTGGGCTTTCCGAGCCCGTAGGCTCGGCCAAAAATATGCCCATTAGGGACTGTCTACCTCCCCGGACGAAACTTTGCCCTGCGGCAAAGCCTCGTCCGAGTTCCTCTCTGCCAAAGCAGAGAGTTCGGCAGGAGTCACACGTGGTGACAGAGCAGTAGAATTATTTCTGATCATACAGAAATTGTGGCACAAGGCCGAAAAAGGGGATGGGTAAAGGCTGGTCGTAACTATCATATACCTAGCTAATCAGATTCGCGACCCATTCATTCATTACAATTGACCCCTTCACCACAAGAACTCATCCGTCACCATTCAATCCTCCATACACCATAATACCACATCCTAACAAGGGAACCTACAAAAACGCGCCCCACACCATAAAAATTGGATGATGATAACAATAAATTAAAATTCTAATAATGAACCGATGAAAGGGGAAGGAGATGAACCCAATAACAAACACAAAATCCAACAAATTTAAAACTAAACATAATTTATGTTAGTAGGATCCGTCCAACCCTCAAAACAGAGAGGCCGCTGTATTCTGCCCGTAGGGCAAAATCAAGAAGCACTCTCGCTACGGGAGTGGGAAAGGGATAAAATAACACGGGCATGGGGAAATAAAAGGCTGAGCCAGTCGAGATGAAAGATGGTCAAAACCAAACTGGGGAGGTTGGGAATCTCGACTTGGATCATAACAAAAGAGATAACCGGGAACAGGTCAGGAACACACTTACTCACATTAACTAGGTACACTTTAGCTTGTCTAACCTAACCAAGGGCAGGGTTCCACAGGAAACCACCCCGATGTAACTTAGGTTGACCTAGAAAAGAAAATCAAGGCTAGCCCCGTTCAAACGAACCAAGCTCGCCTCTTTTACCCACCTTTTGTCGAATGCAATCCTTTTCTATCAGTTCTAATCTTCATCTTGAGCTGATGCTCAAAGAATCGGATTAGATCCTGATAAGAAAGACGATTGCCTCGCAAGACTTCCTCCATGCGCGTCGTCCATATCACCATTCGAGCCGTGGTTAGCAGCGTCAGAAACACCATTCGTTTCACCCCGGAATACGGGGGCGACAGAGTGTCACACGCGTATGCGCGATCAATGAACACGAGTTCTTCGGGAGCGAGACGAGCCGTCAGCTCGCCGACATGGTCCCATAAGGAGCGGACCCGGGGGCAATGGTAGAAGGCGTGCGCAGCCGTTTCTTCTAAACCAAGGCCACACCGTTCACAGTCTGGCAAATCCGCCAAGCCCCATATGAAAGCCTTGTCGTTGAGAGGCAGCCGATTCCGATCCAATCGCCAGGTAAGCGAAAACTCAGGGTTACTGAGATAATCCGCCGCTGGCGCCCAAGACCAGTAGGAGCGATATTCCTCCTCCGAACAGCAGAGCGTATCACGTAGGGAATCCTTCGCGCGCCCCTCCACTAATCCCCGATAGAAGACCTTCCTAGGCTGTGAAAGGCCACAGGACCGCGGAATGGCCTTCAAGGCTGACCGACACTCGCGGAGGAAAAGCGATTGATCCTGGGGTTTACGATGGCGCTCAACCCTCGAGATGGGAGGACTGATGGTAAGGCCAGGGAACGCGTTCCTAACTATCCCCGCCAGAAGCATTTAAAAAAAAATATTATAAGATAAAATAAATTATACATTTTTTAACTTAAAAGATAAGTTAAATCAAATTATATTAACAAAACCAAACAATTCAAACTTATATTTAAAAAAAAACAAAAACATTAAAAAATATATAGATAAAGAGGTGTAAGTGATAAAAGAGAGTTCTTAGAACAGGTGACAATTATAAGATATAATTAATATGGTGAAGAAATGGAAATATAGAAATTAGAAATAGTTATACATTCAACATTTGAATAGTTAGAAAATTAAAAAATAATAAAGTAAAATCTATATCATAGAAGTTTAAATCTACCTCTATGTTGACATTTTAAAACTAATTCATTCTTTTGATTTAATAGTTTGCTTTGATTATTGTATTTTATTATTCTAATTTTTTCTTCTAAACACAAGTTAAACCTATCTCTAAGACTATTAAGAGTATGAGCGAAACCTATAACCTTCCAGTTTCTCCTTCAATTTCCAATTTTTTTTTAAATATATTTTAATTTAAGGTTGGTATAATATCTCTGTTTCCCCCCCCCCCCCAGAAATTCCAATGTAAACATTATAATTTAACATTTTCTTGGGGGAAATAGTTGCTTGGTATATAACTCTAGTAGATCTGCATGTGCCCTCAACTGGTCAACTTTCTTTATCTCTACAATTACAGGAAGGTTCCATGCCAGGTTTGTTGTTTATCCCATAGAACTTACTTAAAATATATTTATCATGAGAGTTGATAATATTGTATATTTTATTGGTGCAGGAATAGCTAATTTTAATCACTTTCCTATTGAAGATCTTACTTAGAGTGTTGATTTTGTGAAAATGTTTATTTATTAAATTTAGAAACTACTGTCTGATACTGTCTATTTGATAGGTTGCAGAAGTGGGTGTTGAACCATATAATTTTTCTTTTTCTATTTCTGTGCCTACATTTCACTTTAGATATTTTAGTGTTACTTATGGGGGTTAGATAATTCATTTTTAAAACCGCTTTTATGGAGAGCATTTTTATACAATTCTTTATTTTTATTAAAGGTGTTTATGTTGGACGATAATCTACTAATCTTAGTGGCCACAGTAGTGGGTATCTGTCTCACAACGGCACTGGGATGGTTAGGATTAACATTAATATAGGTGGGGCTTTCATTCTCTTTATGGTGTGGTTTAAAAGTTTTATTATTGAGGTTAAAGGTGATGTCTAGATAATCAACTATTTTAAGAAATCTCAATCATAAACACTAGTAATTTAAAGGTCCTAATGATTTTCTTTTATATTTTCATTGTTATATATGTATCAGTGGCGACTCTAGGTCATCAATGTTTGTCAGAGTCATTACAATCTTTAACAAAATATACTATTGATATAAGTTAGATGCTAAAATGATTTCTTTTTACTCTCACTAAAATATATAATTTAAAAAATCTCTGCATGAAATTAAAAAATAGACATACTATGGTAGTTTAATATTAATCATAATAATTCTATAAAAATAAACATTTAAAATTTTTTTTTCCTGACATGTAAGAAAAAGAGTGATGACAAAGCCAGCTAAGTTCTTTTTTAAATAACGTGTGTATCTATCTAGAGTGTGTATCTGTACAACATATATGCCTATGCATTAGTGAGTTTATGTATCTTTCTCTCTGTGAATTTATAGTGTAATTTATTGTACAAGTTTATGATCACTACTGCTGATATCATATTTCCCCAACATTGCCCCAGTCATATTCCTCACACAAACCCTCCAGTTGATGAGTTAAGGCTGCTACTTTGATTTTCACCAAATTTAAGGTTGGGCTAAGTTTAATTTGTCCTTTCTCAAAAGATGCAGTCAGCTAAAAAGAATAAATTATTTAAAATGGACATTTGGAAACAATAAATTGAAATAAAAACGTGTTCTTTAAAAAACAGGGTATTAATTTTTAAAAGATTATTTATAAAATTAAAGCAAGACATACACTGCCTATTAAGTATGCCTCCAGCTTGAAAGCCATGTTAATTTTATTTCATTCTTTGCTTACTTTCTTTTTTTCTTTCTTCTTTATTATGAACTAGATCAACAAAATGAATTTCAGTGAATATTCTGAGGCACAAAGTTAAAACGATTAATTTTGGATCCAGCTGAAGTCAAGAATGAAAATGACGCACTATGAAAAATCTTTGTTACTTTAAAATAGAAATACTTGAATGGTGACTAACTAGGGCTATGCCAGACTGCCAAAGTTGCCATATATATATTGTTACGAACTTGTAGCATATAGATGAACCACGGGTTTTAAAAAAAGGAAAACGTGGGATCCTTTCTCGGTCTTCACTCAGAAATGAAAGTGATACAAGGGAGTCAACGAAGAACAGACGCAAGATGATGGTTCTCAAAATAAAACATTTATTTATCAATATATAAACAGGTAAAGAAAAAAAAGAAATACATTTAACAAAGGGGAAGGGACCTATGGAAGAAAAGAAGGCGCGAGGGAATACATATATATACATAAAAGAAAGATCAAGCCAAGAGAATCAACTTATCTGTCAGTCGAGTTGACGTTTTCACACAAAGTTCAGATTCGCCGAAGCGAGAGTTTGTATGTTAACACAATATTTTGGTCGGCCGACAATTTTCCTGGATTCTTTTTCTTTCGGAAGTGTTCGAAGTTTCACAGCATCACGTACAGGCGTTTCGTTGGTCGATACAGTTTTTGTGGCAGCCCTTTCATCTCTAGTCGACAGACTTTGCTGTCTTCTTCATTTCAGTGAGCAGTCCATTTTGGAATTGGAACGACTTTGCTCAGCGACGTTCATCTGCCACTGCTCAGACGGAAACTGAAAATCCTTTTTTAGATTCTTGCTGTCCCCAAAGACAGTCACGTGGGTTTTCTTTGTCCTTGACCGGGCACACGGGAGGATGGGCCACAGATCACGCATTGTTTGCGTGATGGCCAAAATTGCAATCTGCCCTTAGTATGGTCTGATCACGTGAATCGCAGCAGGAGATCCTGATGGTGCCTGGAATTCACTTATGGTCGACTGCCTGATAGCTGTGGGATTTTGGAACCAGGTCATTTTCGCGTCGGGTCGCTTCAAAGTCATGGACCCGTGGTGTGTGTGTGGAAGAGTAGGTAAAGAAGTTGTGAAATGAAGAGGAGGGTACGACTAATCATGGAACATATTTGCTCGCAAGTTGAAAGCATTAGATTTTTATCTATTTTTATTTATTTATTTATTTCTCTCTTTTTATATCTAACTAATTTTTGTCTAGAATTTGGGATTTTTCTTTGGGAGTGCTTTTTATCCTTACGCCTATGTGGTTAATGGAATTGTGGCTACGTCACAATATATATATGCATACTGGCTACAATGGGTAAATTGTCGCCACTTTACATTTTTATTTTTGTGCATGCGCTTTGTTTGTTTTTGATATTGTTCACTGCACAGTATAGTAGGTTCAGTTGGAAACAGTCTGTGGGAAAAAGAGCACTATGTTGAAATTCACTCCATCATAAATTTGGAAACGGCATGCTGTACTGTTTGGCATTCCCACTGGAAGCTCCAACATAAATATTTCAGAGAGTTTGGGGGTCAATCTAAGGACAGTGCACAGGATTCAGAAAGAGTTGGATGAGTCTAATGGTGATTATGAAGATGTTTGTAGTGATCACAAGTGATTGCAACATGATGCCTCCATTCATCTTCCCACAGGGCCTCAGACTCAACATAGAGTACTGCATCAAGTGCCTTGATGAGGTAGTGCTGCCCTGAGTCAAGATGGTGGCTGCTGGAAGACTCTGTGTCTGGCAACAGGACTTTGCACCATGCCACACAAGCAGAAGCTAGTCATGGCTGTCAGACAATTTCTGCGACCAAATCATCCTTTACATCTGGCTACTTAACTCCCCTGTCTGCAACACCCTTGATTATTATGTGTGGGGTGCAGTTCAGCAAGAGACCAACAAAACTCCTTGTAACATCAAAGATGCACTGAAACAAAGGATTATGGCAGCATACACCAACTTAAACAAGGAGACTTTTCAGAAGAGCTGCAGGAAATTCTGAAGTCATGTGGAGGCAGTGGTTGAAGCCATTGGCAATTTTGTTGAATAAATTTAGTCTTCACTATTTCAAGATATTTTTGTATAATTTTGGTAAATATGTCTGTTAAAATGAGAAGTCAGTGTTATTTTCATTTTTGTGTAATTTAGATGAAATTTTATCCATCACAGCCTCTTTCTCTCTCTCTCTCTATATATATAAACCTCAAAAATAAATTTGCATAAAAAAGGCAGAAACAGTAGAAGACTGACATATAGGCATTCTTGGCCATGAATCATTAACAATTATAATGCCTAGATCAATGTTGCTCAACCAGTATTCGCAGGAACCCTCAGGTTCCACAATAGGGCGACAGGGGTTCCATGAGAAACTGATAAAATAGACTAAGGCATGTTTGAGTAATTTTTATTAGATTATTAGATGTATATACAACACATGTCTTTATTTATCCTTGAAATAGTATATTTATTGAATGAAAAAATACAAAAGTTTGTACAAGGCCAAATGGAAACTTGGGTCAGGCTGGTCATCATTAACTATCTTAAACCTAGCTATTCTGATTCACAACTCATTCATTCATTACAAGTTACTCAATCACCACAAGAATTCATTCATCTGACATACACCACAATACCGCAAAAGGAGTCCTACTTGAAATGGATTAAATTATATATTTTTAAACACTTTTATTTTCTTTTTTAGATTTTCCAATGTATGCACTTTTATTTCAAACATGTTGGATTACAAAATGTCATCCTATTATGATGTTATAATGAACAACAACAAAACAATGTGAAACAAGACTTTTATTTGAAATTTTTGATCAGATGGTTGGGTACAAAGAAAATATTTGAAGAAAACAAATATATGAAGTAGAAAACAATCTGAAGCAGTTCCGTTTCCTTTAGAATAAAGCTTTCTGCAAATGGACCTAAAATATATTTAGTTCACAATTTTTATCTTTGTTTCTACAGCTGTTCTTAAAATTTAACCAGAGGAAATTATTTTCAATTTGCCAATTTTACAAAGGAAAAAAAACAAAATTAAAAAAATGGATGGCCAGAGTCAAAATTTTCCAATACTACAGGATTCATGCAACTTTTTAACATCAAGAAACCTGAATAATTCTTTGTCCAGGAAGAATGAATTATTTTGAAAAAAAGATACAGAGTGGCCAGTGGATTTTGTCGTGAAATTAATGATTTAAAAAAAAAACACATCAATATATGAAATCTGATCCATTGGCAAAAGGTAATAGATAAAAAAGGATGGACAGAGTCAGTATATGGCAAGATGTTTTCCAATCCTAGAAAATTCATGCAGAATGGTCATTGAATCACCTGAAAAATCCTTAGTTCAGAAAAAAATTATGTTGAAGCAAAGATGCAGAAAGAGGCTACTGGATTTTGTCATGAGGTTAATAATTTAAAAACAAATATCCATCAATATTTGCCATCTGATGCCTTGACAAAAGGCAAAGGACAAATGATTTCCAATCCAACAGGATTCATACATCATTGACATGAAAGATATCTGAATAATCCAATTCTTTGTTCAGGAATGAATCAAATATTTTGAAGAAAATATACGGAGAGGCCATTGGATTCTGTCATTAAGATAGCAATTCAAAAAAAATATACTGCATTATTTGATATCCGTTTCCTTTGCGAAATAAAATGGTTGAATAATGGTTGAATAAAAATGGCTAGCTTGATTCAGTACATGGCAAAATGGTTTCCAATCCAACAGGATTCATGCATCATTGAAATGGAAGATATGTTAACAATCCTTTGTTCAGAAATTGGCCATTGGATTTTGTCATCAAGATAGCAATTTGAAAAAAAAATATCCCGCATTTTTTGCCATCCGATTCCTTTGCGAAAGTAAATGGTTGAATAAAAATGGCCAGCTTGATTCAGTAGATGGCAAAATGGTTTCCATGAGAGAGAGAGAGATAGAGAATACACTAGATTTTGTTCCCATGGACCATGGTTTAAAAAAAAAACAATCATAAAAATTTGCCATTTGATCCCTTGGCAAAGGATTAATAAATGGAAATGGCCAGTTAGATTCCGTATATGGCAAAATGGTTTCCAATCCAACAGGATTCATGCATCATCGATATGGAAAATATCTTAACAATGTAAAAAGGAAGAGGTTCACCCAAAAAACTAATAGAATCTGAATTTAGATTATTTTCCTTTTATGTTACTCCTTATTCACCAAACTGATTGGAACAGAAGTGGAGTATAGATTTACCTCAAAACTTTGCGAAAGTAACTGGTTGAATAAGAATGTCCAGTTAAATTCTGTATATGGCAAAATGGTTTCCAATCCAACAAGTTTCATGCATCATTGATATGGAAGATATCTTAACAATCCTTTGTTCAGAAATTAATCAATTATTTTGAAGAAAAAATACAGAGATTGGCCATTGGATTTTGCCATCAAGATAGCAATTTAAAAAAGAATATATCCCGCATTATTTGCCATCCGTTTCCATTGCAAAAGCAAATGGTTGAATAAGAAAGGCCAGTTAAATTCCGTATATGGCAAAATAGTTTCCAATCCAACAAGTTTCATGCATCGTTGATATGGAAGATATCTTAACAATCCTTTGTTCAGAAATGAATCAATTATTTTGAAGAAAATATACAGAGAGTGTACATTGGATTTTGTCATTAAGATAGCAATTTAAAAAAATATCACACATTATTTGCCATCTGATTCCTTTGCGAAAGTAAATGTTTGAATAAAAATGGCTAACTTGATTCAGTACATGGCAAAATGGTTTCCAATCCAACAGGATTCATGCATCATTGATATGGAAGATATCTTAACAATCCTTTGTTCAGAAATGAATCAATTATTTTGAAGAAAACATATAGAGATTGGCCATTGAATTTTGTCATCAAGATAGCAATTTAAAAAAGAATATATACCACATTTTTTGCCATCCAATTCCGTTGTGAAAGTAAATGGTTGAATAAGAAAGGCCAGCTTGATTCAGCACATGGCCAAATGGTTTCCAATCCAACAAGTTTCATGCATCATTGATATGGAATATATCTGAACAATCCTTTGTTCAGAAATTAATCAATTATTTTGAAGAAAATATACAGAGTGGCCATTGTATTTTGTCATTAAGATAGGAATTTAAAAATAAAATATCCTGCATTATTTGCCATCCGTTCCTTTGCGAAAGTAAATACTTGAATAAGAATGGCCAGCTAGATTCAGTATATGGCAAAATGGTTTCCATGAGAGAGAGCGAGAGAGAGAGAGATAGAGAATACACTGAATTTTGTTCTCATGGACCATGGTTTTAAAAAAAAACACTCATCAAAATTTGCCATTTGATCCCTTGGCAAAAGGTTAAGAATAAATGCAAATGGCCAGTTAGATTCCGTATATGGCAAAATGGTTTCCAATCCAACAGGATTCATGCATCATCGATATGGAAGATATCTTAACGATGTAAAAATGAAGATGTTCAATGTTCAGATTTTGTTAATCTTGGTGATTGTATTTCTGCTTACTGAACTAGTGATGGTCACAAACAATCAACTTCTCCTGGTCCCTTGCGTTATAATTATCTAAGTAATTGTCTGCTATATTATATATGATTTTGTCAAAAGTAAGAAACAGCAATCGACCACTAAGAAAGTCGCATTTTAAAACTTTCATGAATTTGCTGAAATTATTGTTTCTCAAATTTGTCTTGTTTTGTGATAATTAGATTTTGGATTTATATTTTAATGTCAACAAACTGAATTTAATATTTCATGAGTTAAGTAGAAAACGTGACTTAAACTGTGATGCTATTTGTGATATGACCTAAGGATTTTATGAATGGATTGGATCAGAAATGGAGTATAGATTACAAAAAATGCCTGCAATAATATAGATGCAGCACAACTCCATTCTGTCTGGATCTCTCTGCTCCAAAGAAAAATATGATATGAAAAAAAAAAAACAAATGAAAAGGCAATTTGTAGAGTAAAAACTAAATATATTTTTTTGCTTTTTACGCCTCAACTTGCTCTTACTTTGTAAAGGTTTTCACCTTGGTTTTTTTCTTTGATTTGAATTCTTAAGCATTTCTAGTTTCTTTGCACTGTTTTACTCAAATTAAGGAGTGACCAGGACTGGCAAGTGCTCGTCAAAATATTTCCATAAAATAAATCATTTATTGGAACTGCAAGTTTTTCTTTTAATTATGCAACTACCAACAGAGACAAGCATTCCAGCTTTTAGTATAGATTTCGCCCAAAGTCTAATAAAATCTGATTTTAGATTATTTTCCTTTTATGTTACTCCTTATTCACCAAACTGATTGAATCAGAAGTGGAGTATAGGTTTATCAAAAAACTGATAGAATCTGATTTCAGATATTTTCCTTGCATGTTACTCCTTATTCACCAAACTAATTGTTCAAAAGAAGTGTATATATTTCAATTGAAAACTGATAGAATCTGATTTCAGTTTATATTTCTGAAATGTTACTCCTCATTCAAAAAAATCGTTCGATCAAAAGACGAGTATAGATTTCAACCCCAAAAAAGGATAGAATTTGATTTTCAGATTAATTTCCTTCAATGTTACTCCTTATTCACCAAACTTATTGGATCAAAAGAGGAGTACAGATTCCGTGGCGAAAGTAAATGGTTGAATAAAAATGGCCAGCTTGTTTCAGTACATGGCAAAATGATTTCCAATCCAACAAGTTTCATGCATCATTGATATGGAAGATATCTTAACAATCCTTTGTTCAGAAATGAATCAATTATTTTGAAGAAAATATACAGAGAGTGTCCATTGGATTTTGTCATTAAGATAGCAATTTAAAAAAAATATCACACATTATTTGCCATCTGATTCCTTTGCGAAAGTAAATGTTTGAATAAAAATGGCTAACTTGATTCAGTACATGGCAAAATGGTTTCCAATCCAACAGGATTCATGCATCATTGATATGGAAGATATCTTAACAATCCTTTGTTCAGAAATGAATCAAATATTTTGATGAAAACATATAGAGATTGGCCATTGAATTTTGTCATCAAGATAGCAATTTAAAAAAGAATATATACCACATTTTTTGCCATCCAATTCCGTTGTGAAAGTAAATGGTTGAATAAGAAAGGCCAGCTTGATTCAGCACATGGCCAAATGGTTTCCAATCCAACAAGTTTCATGTATCATTGATATGGAATATATCTGAACAATTCTTTGTTCAGAAATTAATCAATTATTTTGAAGAAAATATACAGAGTGGCCATTGTATTTTGTCATTAAGATAGGAATTTAAAAATAAAATATCCTGCATTATTTGCCATCCGTTCCTTTGCGAAAGTAAATACTTGAATAAGAATGGCCAGCTAGATTCAGTATATGGCAAAATGGTTTCCATGAGAGAGAGCGAGAGAGAGAGAGATAGAGAATACACTGAATTTTGTTCCCATGGACCATGGTTTTAAAAAAAAACACTCATCAAAATTTGCCATTTGATCCCTTGGCAAAAGGTTAAGAATAAATGCAAATGGCCAGTTAGATTCCGTATATGGCAAAATGGTTTCCAATCCAACAGGATTCATGCATCATCGATATGGAAGATATCTGAACAATGTAAAAATGAAGAGGTTCAATGTTCAGATTTTGTCAATATTGGTGATTGTATTTCTGCTTACTGAAATAGAGATGGTCACAAACAATCAACTTCTCCTGGTCCCTTGCGTTATAATTATCTAAGTAATTGTCTGCTATATTATATATGATTTTGTCAAAAGTAAGAAACAGCAATCAACCACTAAGAAAGGCGCATTTTAAAACTTTCATGAATTTGCTGAAATTATTGTTTCTCAAATTTGTCTTGTTTTGTGATAATTAGATTTGGGATTTATATTTTAATGTCAACAAACTGAATTTAATATTTCATGAGTTAAGTAGAAAACGTGACTTAAACTGTGATGCTATTTATGATATGACCTAAGGATTTTATGAATGGATTGGATCAATAATGGAGTATAGATTACAAAAAATGCCTGCAATAATATAGAAGATGCAGCACAACTCCATTCTGTCTGGATCTCTCTGCTCCAAAGAAAAATATGATATGAAAAAAACCCAAAAGAAATGGCAATTTGTAGAGTAAAAACTAAACATCTTTTTTTGCTTTTTACGCCTTAACTTCTCCTGGTCCCTTGCGTTATAATTATCTAAGTAATTGTCTGCTATATTATATATGATTTTGTCAAAAGTAAGAAACAGCAATCAACCACTAAGAAAGTCGCATTTTAAAACTTTCATGAATTTGCTGAAATTATTGTTTCTCAAATTTGTCTTGTTTTGTGATAATTAGATTTTGGATTTATATTTTAATGTCAACAAACTGAATTTAATATTTCATGAGTTAAGTAGAAAACGTGACTTAAACTGTGATGCTATTTGTGATATGACCTAAGGATTTTATGAATGGATTGGATCAGAAATGGAGTATAGATTACAAAAAATGCCTGCAATAATATAGATGCAGCACAACTCCGTTCTGTCTGGATCTCTCTGCTCCAAAGAAAAATATGATATGTAAAAAAAAAAAAAAAAAAAATGGCAATTTGTAGAGTAAAAACTAAATATATATGTTTTGCTTTTTACGCCTCAACTTGCTCTTACTTTGTAAAGGTTTTCACCTTGGTTTTTTTCTTTGATTTGAATTCTTAAGCATTTCTAGTTTCTTTGCACTGTTTTACTCAAATTAAGGAGTGACTAAGACTGGCAAGTGCTCGTCAATATATTTCCATAAAATAAATCATTTATTGGAAATACAAGTTTTTCTTTTAATTATTCAACTACCAACGGAGACAGGCATTCTAGCTTTGAGTATAGATTTCGCCCAAAAAAATAATAGAATCTGATTTTAGATTATTTTCCTTTTATGTTACTCCTCATTCACCAAACTGATTGGATCAGAAGTGGAGTATAGGTTTATCAAAAACTGATAGAATCTGATTTCAGATATTTTCCTTGCATGTTACTCCTTATTCACCAAACTAATTGTTCAAAAGAAGTGTATATATTTCAATTGAAAACTGATAGAATCTGATTTCAGTTTATATTTCTGAAATGTTACTCCTCATTCAAAGAAATCGTTTGATCAAAAGACGAGTATAGATTTCAACCAAAAAAAAAAAGGATAGAATTTGATTTTCAGATTAATTTCCTTCAATGTTACTCCTTATTCACCAAACTAATTGGATCAAAAGAGGAGTACAGATTCCAATCAAAAACTGTTTGAATTCAATTTCAGATTATTTTCTTTTCAATGTTACACATTATTCACCAAAAGAATTGGATCAAAAGAAGAATATAGATTTCAACTAAAAACTGATAGAATCTGATTTCAGATTATTTTTCTTGAATGTTACTAATTATTCACCAAACTAATTTGGATCAAAAGAGGAATATAGACTTCAACCAAAATGCTGATAGAATCTGATTTCCAATTATTTTCCTGGAATGTTACTACTTATTTAACAAATTATAGGATCAAAAGAGGAGTATAGATTCCTTTGTGAAAGTAAATGGTTGAATAAAAATGGCCAGCTTGTTTCAGTACATGGCAAAATGGTTTCCAATCCAAGTTTCATGCATCATTGATATGGAATATATCTGAACAATCCTTTGTTCAGAAATTAATCAATTATTTTGAAGATATTATACAGAGAGTGGCCATTGTATTTTGTCATTAAGATAGGAATTTTAAAATAAAATATCCTGCATTATTTGCCATCCGTTTCCTTTGCGAAAGTAAATGGTTGAATAAGAATGGCCAGCTAGATTCAGTATATGACAAAATGGTTTCCATGAGAGAGAGCGAGAGAGAGAGAGAGATAGAGAATACACTAGATTTTGTTCTCATGGACCATGGTTTAAAAAAAAAAAGACTCATCAAAATTTGCCATTTGATCCCTTGGCAAAAGGTTAAGGATAAATGCAAATGGCCAGTTAGATTCCGTATATGGCAAAATGTTGTCCAACCCAACAGGATTCATGCATCATCGATATGGAAGATATCTGAACAATGTAAAAATGAAGATGTTCAATGTTCAGATTTTGTCAATATTGGTGATTGTATTTCTGCTTACTGAAATAGAGATGGTCACAAACAATCAACTTCTCCTGGTCCCTTGCGTTATAATTATCTAAGTAATTGTCTGCTATATTATATATGATTTTGTCAAAAGTAAGAAACAGCAATCAACCACTAAGAAAGTCGCATTTTAAAACTTTCATGAATTTGCTGAAATTATTGTTTCTCAAATTTGTCTTGTTTTGTGATAATTAGATTTTGGATTTATATTTTAATGTCAACAAACTGAATTTAATATTTCATGAGTTAAGTAGAAAACGTGACTTAAACTGTGATGCTATTTATGATATGACCTAAGGATTTTATGAATGGATTGGATCAATAATGGAGTATAGATTACAAAAAATGCCTGCAATAATATAGATGCAGCACAACTCCATTCTGTCTGGATCTCTCTGCTCCAAAGAAAAATATGATATGAAAAAAAAAAACAAAAGAAATGGCAATTTGTAGAGTAAAAACTAAACATCTTTTTTTGCTTTTTACACCTTAACTTGCTCTTACTTTGTAAATTTTATCACCTTGGTTTTTTTCTTTGATTTGAATTCTTAAGCATTTCTAGTTTCTTTGCACTGTTTTACTCAAATTAAGGAGTGACCAAGACTGGCAAGTGCTCGTCAATATATTTCCATAAAATAAATCATTTATTGGAACTACAAGTTTTTCTTTTAATTATGCAACTACCAACGGAGACAGGCATTCTAGCTTTGAGTATAGATTTCGCCCAAAAAAATAATAGAATCTGATTTTAGATTATTTTCCTTTTATGTTACTCCTTATTCACCAAACTGATTGGATCAGAAGTGGAGTATAGATTTACCTAAAAACTGATAGAATCTGATTTCAGATATTTTCCTTGCATGTTACTCCTTATTCACCAAACTAATTGTTCAAAAGAAGTGTATATATTTCAATTGAAAACTGATAGAATCTGATTTCAGTTTATATTTCTGAAATGTTACTCCTCATTCAAAGAAATCGTTTGATCAAAAGACGAGTATAGATTTCAACCAAAAAAAAAAAAGGATAGAATTTGATTTTCAGATTAATTTCCTTCAATGTTACTCCTTATTCACCAAACTAATTGGATCAAAAGAGGAGTACAGATTCCAATCAAAAACTGTTTGAATTCAATTTCAGATTATTTTCTTTTCAATGTTACACATTATTCACCAAAAGAATTGGATCAAAAGAAGAATATAGATTTCAACTAAAAACTGATAGAATCTGATTTCAGATTATTTTTCTTGAATGTTACTAATTATTCACCAAACTAATTTGGATCAAAAGAGGAATATAGACTTCAACCAAAATGCTGATAGAATCTGATTTCCAATTATTTTCCTGGAATGTTACTACTTATTTAACAACTTATAGGATCAAAAGAGGAGTATAGATTCCAACCAAAAACTGACAGAATCTGATTATGGATTATTTTCCTTAAATGTTCCGCCATATTCACCAAATTAATTGGATCAAAAGAGGAATATAGACTAGAACCAAAATGCTGACAGAATCTGATTTCAAATTATTTTTCTTAAATGTTGCTCCATATTCACCAAATATAGAATATAGATTTGAAACGAAACACTGTTAGAATCTGATTTCGTATTATCTTTTCAATGTTACTCCTTATTCAACAAAATCATTGGATTGAAAGACAAGTATAGGTTTTAAAAAAATGATTGGATCAAAAGAGGAGTGTATATTTGAACCAAAAAACACTGATAGAATCTGATTTCAGATTATTTTCTTTGAATGCTACTCGTTATTCTCCAAAATGATTGGCTCAAAGAGGATATTTTGAATGAATGTGAACGTAAAACTGACCATCAACCAAAGATCGGATGATTTAAATGGGGAATTTCCTTCTCATGAATTCAATGATATTTTTGTACGTCAATAACATTTATTCAACAACAAATCAGAACTGCTTACAGCCAGGTGGATGGCAACATGCATTGAGGAATCAGAGAACTGAGTTCAAATTCCAGTCGAGTCCTTTATATTCACTTATGTGAAAATGATGAGACCAAGTGGAAATTCAAATGTTATGCGTCTCACAAAGAGTGTCTGCCCTCCTTGGTTTCTTCAGGTTAGAATGAAAGAAAGACAAAACTGTATGTGAAAAAATGAGTTAAGATCTCTAATGATGACCAGGGACCATAAATCAAATTAAACTGTCTTATCACATCCAATGCCCAGACACAAGAGAATGTCTGTCAACCTGTTTGTTATATATATATATATATATATATATATATATATATATATATAAAATAAATAGACAAAATTTGTTTATATTATTTAACGAAACATGCATCAATGCAAAAATGCTGCCTAAATACACACAATTTAAATTACATGCTCCAGCAACCCACCAAACTATCAACACTTGGAATTATAAATGTAGCCTTGTGAAAAAGCAAATTGAAATATCCCAAGAAAAACTGAACACCCGTAACAGCAAGAAACAGGATATCTATGATAAACTAAAAGATATAACTACCCCAGACCAACTGGAAGATATTATGCATAGACTCACGGAAATTACCAATAAATCAGAAGCTCAAAACCGGTTAAAAATTATAAGAAAACTGAATGCATTATACAAAGGTACTATCACTCTTCCTAACAAATTTGATAAATTCATTAACCTTTCAAACTATGAACTAAGCACCAAAAAGAATTGCATAACCTTGGACATAGCTGTCATATATACATATGTATAATCGACTTTTTAAAAGAACTGAAATTGAGACGCTATACCAAAACATTGTTAGACTCCAGGATGAACAACTAATAGAAACAACACCAGAATTTAAAGGCTGAGGCATTCAAGGATCGGCTTGATAAAAGCAGAAAGTCCTCAAAAATACTTTCTAAACAACATAAAATTGCTGCACAAGAACTACGCAATCACCCTGACATAATCGTAAAAAAAGCTGAAAAGACCAATATTTTCATCATCCTAAACAAATTGGATTACAACAAAAAACTTGACCACATACTCTATGATCATATAAATTTTAAAAAACTCAACAAGAATCCGACCAACCAACTAAAATCAAAGCTCAATAAACTCATTAATGCTAGTAATGCTGAACAGAACTCTTTAAACCTCCCTAAAATTGTAGGTGATTATAGGCCTGGTTACATATACGGCACTATAAAAACACATAAACCTAATTATCCTCTCCGCCTTATCATATCGCAAATTCCAACTCCTGTGTATCAGCTAACAAAATACATTAACCAACTCATTACTCCCTACCTTCCTAGTAAATATAGTGTTACGTCAACATCAGAAGTAATCCAAATCCTAAAAAGTAAAAAACCCAACAATGAAGTCATAGCTTCACTTGATGTTGAAAACTTATTTACCAATGTTCCTGTTAGTGAAACTATTGACATAATTATAAGAAATATATACAGTAACTCATCTTTATCCCCACTTAAAATTAATCCTAATATATTACGGAAACTACTACTAACTTGTACTACTGAAGTCCCTTTCTTAGATCATAATAATAATATATATATACAATGTGATGGTGTCTCCAAGGGCTCAGTACTGGGTCCAACATTTAGCAATTTCTACATGTCTAACCTTGAAAATAAGATATTTACAGATTTTAAAAAAATCTTCCATCTACCTAAGATATGTTGATGATATCCTTATCTTAGTTAAAAATAGAGATGAATTACTTCAACTTCAAAAACGTTTCAAAATAATTGTCCTTAAATTCACATATGAACTTAATACTAATTATAAAATTCCCTTCCTAGACATATTGATAAACACAAAATAATAAATTTACTATTGCGCCATATAAAAAACCTGCCAGCATAAATTTGTCCACACTTAACTAAAAGAGTGAATGTCCATATTATTACGAAATAGCAATTATAAAAAATCTAATACACTGTGCAAAAACTAATTCATGCACAAAACAGATTTTTTTACAGTGAACTAAAGAATATAAAACAAACACTTATTAATAATAGCTTTTCAAACTATATAGTTGATGAACAAATAAGATGCTTTCTCAATACCAAACAAATAGAACATAAAACTGCTTCAACTAATTCCAAACATATTAATCTCCTATATCGTAATCAATTGCATACTAATTATAAACAAGATGAAAATATACTAAAAAAATTGATAAATACTAATATATCTACAACAGATCCTAGGAAAAAAATTAAGTTAATCATATACTACACTAAATCTAGCATATCCAACTCAATTATTTGCAATGATTCTTCCCAGCCTTTTAGCGATTTGCAGAAAATCAACAGTTTACAAATTCAAATGCCCTCTGGGAGATTGTATCTCCAAAGGAATAAATAATAATAGTTACGTTGGTCATGCCACAAACTCACTTTCACGATGCTTAACTCTCCATTTGAATGACAATTGCAACATTTTCATACATTTAAAACAACATGCCTGGCCACATACACAATTCCGGAAAATCCTTGTTGAAAATACAACTATACATAACCATGAAAACAATAAACAAAAACTAAAAATTCTTGAAGCTATTTACATAAAACAGTTGAAACCTAACCTGAACAAAATAAACTATGAAAACTCCACAAATATACTTAAATGCTTATAGTTGATAACAGGAGCAATTGGTTTATACCAACGGCATTCCATACTTAACACTTTTCTTCATTTTCACACTCACATGGTCATCTGCGATGTCATGAACCACAATGCGATATCTGCTTCCTGCTTTTCATATGCACAGACTTATAATTGCATAGCATTGTTGTTTGTAGGATATATAATAGCATCTAAAACAAAAGTGAAGATGATTAGACAAAGTTGAAAATTTATAAATGGTGCGTTTCGCCAAGAGCATCTGCTCTTTTGGGATACTTCAGTTTAGAATGAAAGACCAAACTATATGTGAGGAAAAATGCACCTATATCACACAGGATATGCAAGTATGTACATAGAAACTACAGGTCTAGTTTTGGTTGAATCATTGAAAATCAAACAGAAAACTAATGGTACTAATGTGTGTGTGTGTATATATATATATATATATATATATATATATATATATATATATATATATATCAAAAACAAATCATCAGGCAACCACCCTCTTGAGTCTTAACATTGGAAGTGATAAAGTAATCTGATTTATTGCCCCCACTTATCCTGCGTGATATCATAGTATCATACTAACACATCATTCATTTATGTGTAAATAAAATTGAGAAAGGTAGGAGTCCATCTCATCTTTAAATAGCTGTGAGTAAATAGCAGGATGAACTTGGTCCTATAGCCTTGGATGGCTAGAAGGAATACTCTGAACTATGGGTTAAAAAGCATGATCAGCCTGCAACTGACCACGCATAGTGAGCATGGCTACATTCCTAAAGACATGGACAATTATAGATGTGTTCTTCCAAGGATTAAAAACACACTGGTTCTGAATCTGGTTTTAAGCAAATGACATTTCAAAATTTAACCTATGATTCAACCAATCAACATTGTTAGAATCTAATTTTATTAATTTATATTGAATGAATAAAAATATAAATATTATACTTTTGGGAATTGTTATTATTTCATGGGTGCCTTCTCTTTTTTATTATTTAATAAAATATTAAAAATAAACCCTTTGAAATTATAATAATAATAATATTCTTTTTGATTGGATAGTAATTCTAGAATCACTGATTAAAGAAAAGGGACTTAAAAGATTAAGTATTCCTTGTCATTTCTACCTAATCCAGTTCTGGAGCAAACTTCTTAAGGAGAAATATAAGGATACCATCAGCTGCACATGCTTTGTGGGGATCCAGATTAGCAGTGATAGCAGACAAAATGCCATTGATGTACATCAGTGAATCATTGGTGAAACATCCAGGAACCTTGAAAAAGGATTATATGAACATTGTGTAGATATTCTGCATAACAACTATCTGAACGCACTGGTGGTTCACCGTAATACTTTTGATCACAGTTTAGACTGAACAAATTTCAAAAAAGGTCAGTTTGATCAGAAGAGAACAACATTCACTAAGAAGGGAATACATTGAGTGCATTCTAATCTAACAATTCTTAAATAAGAACAGGACCAAACGTTATATCACCGATCATGGCAAAGACAATAAAAGCATAATGTGGTCTATGAGCTAGTATAGAAAAAATGCAAAGATCTACTTGCCGTTGATTCATTTACAAACCTGCAAATTCCAAAAGTTCTAATATATACATATATTTAGTTTTTTGAAAATAAAACATTCTATAAAGTTAAATACATACACACAAGGATCCATTTCCACTTAGCAGTAGATATAATTTCTCCTTGATAATGGATAGAGGTATAGCAAAAGATTGAAAAATACAACATTTGGACAGTTTTTATATGCGTGTATGCGTATATGTACACACAAATATATGAATGAGCATGTATATATTTACAGGTATTTACCAGTAAATATATAAAAAAAAAGCATTTTCATCACATACACTTTTGTCTTTCTTTCATTGTAACCTGAAAAATCCAAAGAGAGCAGACGCTCTTGGTGAAACATGCCATTTATTAATTTTCGACTTTGTCTAATCATCTTCACTTTTGTTTCATATACGATGATATATCCTACAAACACATCATTCACTTACGTGCAAATATTCTTGAGAAATTTATGTATCCCCCTCTCATCTGACCGTTTGCAAATAAAAAGAGCAGGACGGAGTTGGTCCTATACCTTTGGATGGCTAGGAGAAGAAGAGAATTACTTTGAATTATGGGTTAAAAAACATCATCCACCCACAAGAATCTAAGCGTAGTCAGTACTAAGGAGCAAGAATAAAAGAAGCGTAATCGGGGGACAGTAGAAAGCGATTGGCATTGCATTTAAATTTGTAAATTTGGCAGGAATACATAGGGCCTTAAGGGAGTTCCACAACCAAAAAATGCGGGAAAAGAAACTGTTAGCATAGAACATACAGTTACATCTATGACATCTTGTCAACTTAACTGTTAATTGGTGAGATTTCTTCACAAGCCTATTACTGCGTTTCAAATCAAAATGTCTTTATGGACTGTTTACAAATTCTCAACTTTGTCTAATCTTCTTCACTTTTGTTTCAGATACTCTGATATATCCTACAAACAGACATTCACTTATGTGCACATATCCTTGAGAAATTATGGATCCATCTATTGTCCGACCGTTTGTGGGTAAAGAGCAGTATGGACTTGGTTCTCTACCCTTGGATGGCTAGGAGAAGAAAAGAATTACTCTGAACTATGGGTTAAAAAACATCATCCACCTGCAAATAATTAAGTGTAGTAAGTACTAAGGAGCAAGAATAAAGTGTAATCAGGGGGACAGTAGAAAGCGATTGGCATTGTATTTAAATTTGTAAATTTGGCAGAAATGCATCAGGCCTTAAGAGAGTTCCACAACCGAAAAATGCGGGAAAAGAAACTATTAGCATAGAACATACAGTTACATCTATGACATCTTGTCAACTTAACTGTTAATTGGTGAGATTTCTTAGTAAGCCTAGTACTGCATTTCAATTCAAAATGTCTTTATGGACTGTTTGCAAATTCTTGACTTTGTCTAATCATCTTCACTTTTGTTTCGGATACAATGATATATCCTACAAACACATCTTTCACTTATGTGTAAATAACTTTGAGAAAGGTAGGAGTCCATATCATTTTCAAACAGCTGTGAGTAAATAGGACAAACTTGGTCCTATAGTCTTGGATGGCTAGAAGGAATACTCTGAACTATGGGTTAAAAAGCATGATCAGCCTGCAACTGACCACGCATAGTGAGCATGGCTACATTCCTAAAGACATGGACAATTATGGATGGGTTCTTCCAAGGATTGAAAAAGCCCTGGTTCTGAATCTGGTTTTAAGCAAATGACATTTCAAAATTTAACCTATGATTCAACCAATCAACATTGTTAGAATCTAATTTTATTAATTTATATTGAATGAATAAAAATATAAATATAAATATATACTTTTCGGAATTGTTATTATTTCATGGGTGCCTTCTCTTTTTTATTATTTAATAAAATATTAAAAATAAACCCTTTGAAATTATAATAATAATAATATTCTTTTTGATTTGATAGTAATTCTAGTATCACTGATGAAAGAAAAGGGACTTAAAAGATTAAATATTCCTTGTCATTTCTACCTAATCCAGTTCTGGAGCAAACTTCTTAAGGAGAAATATAAGGATACCATCAGCTGCACATGCTTTGTGGGGATCCAGATTAGCAGTGATAGCAGACAAAATGCCATTGATGTACATCAGTGAATCATTGGTGAAACATCCAGGAACCTCGAAAAAAGATTATATGAACACTGTGAAGATATTCTGCATAACAACTATCTGAATGCACTGATAGTTCACCGTAATACATTTGATCAGTTTAGACTGAACAAATTCCAAAAAAGGTCAGTCTGATCAGATGAGAACAACATTCACTAAGAAGGGAATACATTGAGTGTGTTCTAATCTCACAATTCTTAAATAAGAACAAGACCAAACGTTATCTCACTGATTATGGCAAAGACAATAAATGTATAATGTGGTATATGAACTATTAGAGAAAAAATGCAAAGATCTACTTGGACTTGGTTGATTTTTATAAACCTGCAAATCCCAAAGGTTCTAATATATATATATTTATGTTTTTGAAAATAAAACATTCTATAAAGCTAAATACATACACACAAGAATCCATTTCCACTTAATAGTAAATATAATTCAACCTTGATAATGGATAAAGGTACAGCTGACTGTACTTGGGAAAATAAAACACGTATACGTATATTCATGTATATACAAAGTATCACGTATATTCATGTATATACAAAGAAACTACTGTCTAGTTTTGGTTGACTCATTAAAAATCAAACAGAAACCTAATGGCACTAATATATATATATATATATATATATATATATATATATATTCATACATGTTTCATTAAATAATATAGATATCTTCGTTCAATGATAATGTTATTAAGCTTATCAGACGATATGACACTTGTCAACACTTGTCTATATTATTTAATGAAACATGTATGAATGAAAAAATGCTGCCTAAATACACACAATATATATATAAGACCTGATAAAACCGGAATTTATAAACAAGGATCATACCATTCATTAACGGATTCGAAGTTGATTGTATTTTATTATTAAATATTGTTTGCGAGAGTGATTCTTGCCATATAATTAGCTTCAGTATTTGTCTTTCGTTTGAATGATTTACGTTACATAAATTGAATATGCACTACATAATTGATATATATATATATATATATATATATATATATATATATGAAACAAACAAGCAAGCAAACACTCTCTTGAGTCTTAACATTGGAAGTGGTAAAGTAAGCTAATTTAATTTTATTTCTTCTCCCCTCTTATCCTGTGGGGATATCAGAGCATTTTCGTCACACGCACTTTTGTCTTTCATTCTAAACTGAAGAATACCAAAAGGGCAGATGCTCTTGGCAAAACGTGCAGTTCATAAATTTTCGACTCCCTGGACATCTTTTGTTTCGGATACTATGATATGTCCCACGAACACATCATTCACGTATGTGCAAATAACTTTGAGAAAGGAATCCATCTCATCTTCAAACAGCTGTGAGTAAACAGCAGGACAAACTTGGCCCTATAGCCTTGATAGCTAGAAAGAAAATACTCTCTGAACTATGGGTTAAAAAGCATCATCAGCCTGCAACTGACCAAACGTAGTGAGCACGGTTATATTCCTAAAGAAATGGACAATTATGGATGGGTTCCTCCAAGGAGTGAGAAGGCCCTGGTTCTGGATCTGATCTAATGACATTTCAAACATATTACCTTTGATTCAACCAGTCAACATTGGTAGAATCTAATTTTACTAATTTATATTGAATGAATAAAAATATAAGTATATATTTTTAGAATTGCTATTATTTCTCTGACACTCTCTCTTTTTTGATAAAATATTAAAAATAAACCCTTTGAAATAATAATAATAATAATATTCTTTTTGATTTGATAATTAATTCCAGAATCACTGTTTAAATAAAAGGAACTTAAAAAGATTAAGCATTCCTTGCCAATTCTACCTAAGCCAGTTCAGGAGCACACTTCTTAAGAAGAAATATAAGGATAACATCAGCTGCACATGCTTTGTGGGGATCCAGATTAGCAGTGATAGCAGACAAAATGCCATTGATGTACATCAGTGAATCATTGGTGAAACATCCAGGAACCTTGAAAAAGGATTATATGAACATTGTGTAGATATTCTGCATAACAACTATCTGAACGCACTGGTGGTTCACCGTAATACATTTGATCACAGTTTAGACTGAACAAATTCCAAAAAAGGTCAGTCTGATCAGAAGAGAACAATATTCACTAAGAAGGAAAGACATTGAGTGCATTCTAATCTAACAATCCTTAAATAAGAACAGGACCAAACGTTACATCACCGATCATCGCAAAGACAATAAATGCATAATACGGTATATGAGCTAGTAGAGAAAAAATGCAAAGATCTACTTGCAGTCGGTTGATTTTTATAAACCTGCAAACCCCAAATGTTCTAATATATATATAAATAGTTTTTTGAAAATAACACAATCTATATTACTAAATACATACACACAACAATCCATTTCCAGTTAACAGTAAATATAATTCATCCTTGATAACGGATAAACGTATAGCTGAAAGTGCTTGTAAAAATACAATATTTACAATATATAGTTTTTGTATAATTTATCTATGGAAAAGAAAAAAATAATAAAATCACATAAGCAATTATATAAAAACATTTATCACAGCACCTTGTCAGCAATATTTAATGAAGCTTGCATGAAAGAAGGATTGCTGTCTAAATACACAATTCATATATATATATATATATATATATATATATTTGTGTATTTAGGCAGCAATCCTTCTTTCAATCACATTTCATTAAAAACGAATGACAAGGTGCTTTTATTTAGTTTTTTATATAATTTCTCGTGCGATCTAATAAAGTTTTTCTTTTCAGAGGATAAATTATATAAAAATTGTCCGAATGTTCTTTTTATCCGAGCGCTTTCGGCTATACATTTAGCCATTATCAAGGATTATATTTCAACTGTTATATGTGTGTGTGTGTGTGTGTGTGTGTGTGTGTGTAATTTGGCAGCAACTTTTGACTAAAAATATTGACCCTGAAGATGAACAATGATGTTCGAAAGCGCTAGGTCATTGTACGGACAATACTTATTTTGATATACTTTTCAAATAAAAAGTCTCCTTAGAGAATATGAGAAAATTCAAAAGAAAATATGCAAGACTATGTTGTCTTTAACATTCAATACAACATGCTTAAAATATATATATATATATAAAAACAAACAAGCAAACAATTGGACCAGGCATCCCAGTGGGACCCATACTACCAGGGAAAAATAGCACACCCCAAAAAGCAAAAACCAATAATAAATGGCTGATACATGTATATTGTATGTGTATACACAGGTATGGATGAGGGGGTACATATACATCTATATATTTAGATTTACAACCACCCGGCTCTCCAGACGTTTAACTATGCATTTAAATAATTCAAGTACTATTAAACAACATCTTATGTCACGTACTGTTTCCCTTCTGCATTCTGATATTCGTAAAATCCTTAATATAGACAATAATACTAAAATTATTGATCAACATACAGACATTAGACGCCTTAAAATTTTAGAGGCACTACATATTAAAAGACCTCTTATTAATCGCACAGCTTATAATATTTCTGGAAACATATTTCAATGTCTATAATATATTTCTACGTAATTAGATAATCACATAATCATTTCCCTTGATACTCTGATATATCCTACAGACATTCACTTATGTGCACATATCATTGAGAAATTATGGGTCCATCTATTCTCCGACCGTTTGTGAGTAAAGAGCAGGATGGACTTGGTCCTCTACCCTTGGATGGCTAGGAGAAGAAAAGAATTACTTTGAATCTAGTAGACCTTCTTCAGGACACATTTAAAACACAACTAGACGATATTCAAGTCAACATGAAAAAGACGATAGACAAAAGAAGAATAATCAAAACAAAATAACTGAATTTTAAGATCATCTTACTTGGACATCAAAACTCTACTTGGAAACTTTACATCCAAGTAAAAATTTTTCTTTTTCGTTAATGACATCAAACTCTACTTGGAAACTTTACTTACATTCAAGTAAAAATTTTCTTTTTCATTAATAATAGAAATACGTTTTCACAACATCGCCCACGTGACGCCGACGTGATTGCATTTCAAAACGGAACGCTGATCTTAAAATTCAGTTATTTTTTTATTATTCTTATGTCTATCGTCTTTTTCATGTTGACTTGAATATCGTCTAGTTGTGTTTTAATAAATGTGTCCTGAAGAAGGTCTGACGTCGACATTAAAACAACAATAAAACAGTAAACTTGCATATTCGGATTTTTGTGTTTTTGTTTTTCCATATTTTTCTTCATACTGTCGGATCTATATCCATATATTTGCTTACACACATATATAAGTAATATTTGTATGTATGAATGTATGTATGTGTACAATATACATATACAAGCATGGTTCTATAATGTTTATATGTATGTATGCGTGTGTGTATATATGTATGCACAAATATATGAATGAGTACATATATATCTACACTACAGTCTATCTATATTGTAAATATAAAAAAAATGCTCTAAAATATGTATATGTGTTATCTATGTATATGTATATACAAGTATATATAAAAAAAACACTGTCTAGCTTCAGTTGACTGATTGAAAATTAAACAGAAACCTAATGGCACTAGACTATGACCGTGAGCTGCAGACCTGGCTTGATAACGGTTGGTTGCAGCCTTATCCTGAAAAGGAACTCGGTCCTCCAAAAGGTTTAATTCTGTTGATGTCAGTGGTGCAGAAAAACAAAAGTAGATTGTGGTCACAGGATTAGACTATCAGGAACTCTAAATGAGTGCTTAAAAACTTACACACAGTCAATGCTGATACGTGTGCACAGAAACTGAGGGAGTGGTACCAGAAAGGACTTGATATTGATATCCTTGATCTCCGGGAAGCCTAAGTCTATATATCCACAATTTGGCCCTTTCAAACTGTGATCATTAAGGGGCAAAGATATTGCTTGGCACGAATGGGTTTCATGTTGATATTTATGTTGATGAGAGCATGATTTCAGCAAATCACATGAAAGAGCACTTGGCTGCTTTTTGTCTGACCTGCAAGGATACGGAGTGATTACGGGTCAGCACTCATGACGTGCTGGGTCTGCATGTTGAGCGGTGGAACGACTCACTTAAAGTGGAGATGTGAAAATGACATTCCATCAGTTCCTGGGGTCCTGACATGACACAATGTCTTCTTGTGGTGTTGAAAGCTGGTGGGTCATGTTCCTGTGTGTGGTTGGTTTCATGTTGCTGCATCGTTTGTTAAACACAGAACAGTGTTGATCACATCTGGCTGGGATGACGAAATGATAGATGCTCCTCTTAAGAACATGAATATGCCAAAATGATCCTGCACACAGCAAGTGGTGCACATACGGACACGCTTATGATATGTGGGTTGATGTAAGTTCTCTTGCCGCAGGGGTTTTATTGGAGGGTGATAGAAGCGTTGTAGAAGGTCGCATGTTGGCTGTAGCCTATACAGAGTTGGGAACAGAGTGTGGGTGAAAGCTCCCCATGGCCAGTGTATCTCCAGGTATCAAGTGGGTTGTGTGATGGACAATAATAGTTGACAAGATGCCTCGGCATGTGAAAGATCTTCGCCTTTTCATCGACTCTGGCACATTCATGTGCAACTCCGACGATGATTTATCGTTTGAAAGTGATCAGATAATTGAGATCTGTAAATCCAATGCTTCTACAGACACAGAGGTTCCAGAAACTCCAGATACACCTGATGATTCCTCAGAGGACAACTCTCCAACATAAATAAGTGAGATGGTCTCATTATGATGAAGCACCAGCTGTTTGATTTGTGATAATGAGATCAGGGGAGTGTAATGAAGAAAATGGTGAATTACCTCATCAAACCAAGCAACAACGTGTCACATGTATTTTAAAATGTGGCAAAAAAGAAACTTACTTACTGAGAAAAAGGGTGTGTGTTCTGCAACAATATGCTGAAGATGGAATATCCAAAATAGAAACAAATCAACTGCAGGTATTGCCATAAATGTATCTTAGATATGCAAATACTGAGTGTAGTGTCCTCTCCCACCTGTTGACTAATGAAAAAATTGTTCTGCTGACCAATAAAAGCAGTTGGTGTTATCGAATTGAGAAGGAAAAAAAACAAATTTGTTTATTTTTTTGCTGCTTTGAACATTGGCGTATTGGGATTTGTGACAGGACCTGCGAATCGAGATTTCGACATTTCTTTCTGGCCTTGGATCTTCAAGTTTAGACTTCTTGCAATTTTTGTTTATTTCCATGTGGAATTGACCTGCCACATCAATTTTTGAACATTCAGAAAGGAATTCACTGAATACATTAAATATTGAAAAACAAATTCGTGTATTTTTTTTACCTCGTTCGTCAGCTGGTGTGTTGTATTTCTGACCGTATTGAGATTTCTGACATAGGACCTGCGAATCGAGATTTCGACATTTCTTTCTGCGCCGCCTGGATCTTCGAGTTTGGACTTGCGATTCGTTTTCGTTTCGTTGTTGAAATGATCTGCCACATTAATTTTTGAACACTCAGAAGGGAATACATTTCATTTGAGCTTGTGCGAATCTCGCAATTAAGAACAGGACCATACGTTCACTGATCTTCACAAAGAAAAGGATAGTGCGGTATACGAGCTAGTAGGGAAAATATGCAAAGATCTACTTGGAGTAGGTTGATTTACAAACCTGCAAACGAAACCCAAAGATTCTAAAGCGCAGTTGTCTGGATGTGTGTCCTGTTAAAACTAAACTACAATATTTAATGACAAAAAAGACTCAGTATCACCCAACCGAGCTTTTTGCAATAAAAATATCGTCGTATGATTTGTATTTGCGAAGATATTTTAAAATTAAAAATACGTAATGCTTTTAGCCATGTAAGCGTTTCGAATGAACGGAATTATTGTTCGCGTTCGTTTTTATTTTTGAATTTTGGTGGTAATTTCGAAACGCTATATTTTTTAAATTTCTATTCTCTTGAATTTATTTACGTATATAAAATTATAACTTTAAAAAAGTAATATTAAAACAACAAAGTAAATTTAAAACGAAGAATATTAAATAAAATTATTTGCAAAAAGTTTAATTTATTCAAATCTTGGAAACAAAAATTGTAAAATCACAACACAACAAAAATTCCCGTATTTTTGTGAGAAATTTTCAATAGCTTTTTTTTTTAATTTTTTTTTTTTTATAATATTCCACGAACATATAAATTTTTATAAATAATCTTTTTCGGTATATTTTAATCAGGAAACTTTTTAACTCTCTTTTACCGTTTTATTGAAATTAATAATTTTTTAAAAAGTTTAGATAAAAAAAATAAATGCAAAAACAAATTATTCTAACTAAAAATATACACAATCCTTGAAAACATCCATGGGTGGGGATCATAAAAATGTTATTAACTAAACTATTTAAAATTTAATATTCTAAAAATTATTTTTGATTTAAAAAATATTCGGCTTATTTCCTAATTCCTCCTTCCAATTAAAACATGTACTTTAAATTCAACAGAGACTTTTTTCCTCTTTCACCGGCATTTACATTCGTACTTCCGCTTTAACCACATGGGTTACTTTTTAGTGTTTATTTCATTTCACATCGCATTTGGTTAACAATAGTAAGTTTATTTTTTCTTTACCTTCTATGATTTTAATAGAGTTTCTCCCGAATTTATCGCAATGTTTCTGTTCATAATTTTATTACAAATTAAGCGAAAATAAGGCATCTGATTGATTACTGTTTTTAAAAACTTCATTTTTATGAGAAATTAAATTTTATTTTTCTATCTCTAAGTAAGAAAGAGTGAGGAATACTTTTTTAAAACATTTTGTTATTTTTGTTTCTTAAAATTTTGCTTGTTACTGTAGTAATGTAGTGTGAATTATATTTTGCTTCTGTTGCATTATTTTACGTCAGAATATATTTTTTTTTTATTTAAGTTTACATTAGAATTGAATCTGTAAAAAAACAGCAATTAATAAAATATTTTTAACATTTTTTTATATTTAATAAAGTCTTTGATAGTGATACTACATAATTTTTTCTTAATCTCTAAACTGAATCTTACCTGGGAAAAAAAAACCTGTTGCAGGGAGATAGTTGAAAAAAATCTTCCCTAAGTAAGGTACTTCTAACTTCAGTCAGTTATGTGCCATACGTGATACACGCTTCTTAGGCGATCATGTATCTTTCGATACATGACTGACGAGGCAGATTTTTTCCCGCATTTTTCCTGCGGTAGACCAGTTGCTATCCAAGGTTATATAGATCCCGGTCTGTCCTGCTATTTACCGTAAGTGAATAATGGATTCGACTGGAATTTGAACTCGGCTCTCTGATTCCGCAATCCAAGCTGCTATCCATTACTCCACCATGCCTAACTTACTTAACTTAAATTTCTAATTTAATTTTTTTCTTATTTGAATGGCAACTAGTCTGTACAAATTCCAAAATATGTGCCGCGTCTCTTCAGAACGTTGACTCTCATGGCTCTCCACAATTTCCTGTCCTTTGTAGCTCTTCTTAATAATTTGTCTTTGTCTCATCTCTCCTAAACCCTACTCCACTATCCATTCACTGAAGCTCGCCAAGTAGGTTGTGCATTGCTTTCCTTTGCCTCTGCATAACAGTTCGGTACCTCTTCATCAATTTGTCCAAATTTTCCAAGCCTTCTCTCCTTATTATGTTCCCAAGAAATTTCAACTGCCTCTTCCTGATGTTAAGCATAAAATTCCTTTTTTGTTGCCATTGTCTCTAGAACTTCGTCCTTACTCACATGTTCAGTTTATGATATTCTCAGCATCATTCTGTAGAACCATATTTCTGTTGCTTCAAGTATTTTTTTCATCTGTGAGGTGATTATTCTAGTATTCATTGCCATATAGGTGGACTGCTATTACATAACAGTTCAGTACTTTTTTCGGTGCTATAGTATATCTACCGAGAAATTTCCGACCTACCATAAATGACGATGCACTCATTGCTGAAAAATGCTCGGAAAAAACAATGACATGTTTTCTGTTTTTTTTTAAATGACATTAAATCAGTTTACAAACATTTAAAATCACTATTTGATATTTTTTTATATTTTTGTATAAAGGCTAACCCTCATGTGGTGAAATGATAAGCCAAGGGGTGTCCCTTTTGGATAATAAAGCAAAGAAGATAAAGAAATTGACATTTGTTAATACAGTCTATGATGTAGCATTGGGGTCTGAAGGACTGAAACCAGTGGTGATATGGAATGCAACATGAAATTGTCAATGAGTTCAAACACCAAATTGACAAATTACTAATGAAGAAAAGGGGACATTTTAATAACATAAAGGGGCTTGTTGCAGAGTAATTAGCAATATGCTCAACAGACAGAATTGACAAAGTTTGCAATAAACAACAACAACACCAAAAGAAAGAAAAGAACAGGGTAAAAATAATACGAAGCAAACAATATATGCAAGACAAAAGTAGGCAAAGCAACAGTAATGGGGCAAAATGTTTACAAACTAAGAATGGTGTTAACATGCAAAAGGGATACAGCAAGTGATCGCAGCATTCTGACTTGACAAGAAAAAAAAAAAAAATTTGGCAGATGAAACCGGGAACAGGCCTATCTTATTGGCTAGGAAGAAATTCCAGCATTCATCTGTATGATTTGTCTATAAATTTGGTGGGGAAGTTTTTGTAGTCATTCATATGCCAATTGGAACAAGGACTTCTTTTCCAAATTGTGCAATCCATTTTACCTACATTTTTCCAGGAGAAATATTTTGTTTGATTTTAATCTTTTTATTATTTTAGTACTTTGGATATAGATTAAAAGAAAATTGACTCTCACACAAATCCCCTTGAAAAAGATATGAATTCACGCCCCCCCCCCCTTTGGAGATAATAATGGTTTTAGTGATACAAGTTTTACTAATTAACCTATTGATTGGGGGGAGAGAGAAGAAGTGGATTCATACCTTCCCCAAGGGTATTTGCACATAAATGAATATAACACACCCAACCGGGATTGGAACTCAGCTCTCTGATTAACAATTCTGAGCCATTATCCATTATACCACCTGCACATCGAATCTTATAGCACCTGGTATTTTCAACTTCTCTATTTTAATTACTTTATTGTTTTATTTCAGCAGTTGAATAATGGGTAAGAAAAAAGGAAAAGTTGATAAAATTCATCATAAGAAACGGAATGCTGAAGTGAAGAAGATTAATCCATTTGAAATAAAAGTAAATAAACAAAAACATCATGTTTTGGGCCGGAAGTTATCAAAGCATGAAATTGGTCTCCCTGGTCATTCAAGATCCAAGTCTGTTAAAAAGGTAAGTAATCAACATTACCATTCAAGTCTCTTTTATTTTTAGGAATACATTTTTTTTTTTTTTTAAAGTCATTTTGTCCCAGACAAGGCAATAAAACCACTAGGATGCAGAGGGTTACTTGAGTGAAAGAATATAAAAAAAAAAAGAAAAACTTTATTGTATATTTCCATGTTTCACCTTTAGACAAGACAAGATTAAAAAATATAGTAAATTTTCTATAATTTATTCTGTCCCTGTAGTATAAGATGACTGCTTATTGATTATATAAAGATGTTATTAAAAATGTTGTTACTGTATCCTTAGAAATACAAAATAAAAAAACGATTCTATATCAAACACACATCCCATAAAAAGGAAACCATTGTTTTGTTTACATTTCATCATGTGATCTCTTGCAAATACTGATTCTTCTTTTCCTATATCTAAACAGTTACAAACAGACTAGTGTACTAATAATGGCCATTTACTTAAACTTCATTGACATTTACAAAATACCACTAATAAAAGTACAATAATAGTACATTCTGTTGCTGTAAACGCAATCATAAGTCAATGTTTACACTTTCTCAGCTGAGCTTGCATGGATACAAATTGATTTCATTGATATGGAATTAATCTTTGAATAGGCAATTTAGTCTGAAGTTATACCAGTAATATATAAGTTAGAGATGGTTTTATTACTTTTATTATCAGTTTATTTGATAATATGAATCTTTTCATGTATGTTATTGGTTATCGCACTGAAGCCGAGGTTAGCCTACCAACAAACATTACTCAGAATTTAAAGTTTCTTTTTTAGAATTGTAGTATAAGATGAACCCCAATTTTTAAGGGTGATTTTGGGGAATTGAAGGTTGTCTTATATACGGAAATATATATTAATTATTGGAATGTTGGCAACTGTTCATCTTGTCGAAAATACCAGGTGCTATAAGATTCGGTGTGCAGGTGGTATAATGGATAATGGCTCAGAATTGTTAATCAGAGAGCCGAGTTCCAATCCCGGTTGGGTGTGTTATATTCATTTATGTGCAAATACCCTTGGGGAAGGTATGAATCCACTTCTTCTCCCCCCCCCCATCAATAGGTTAATTAGTAAAACTTGTATCACTAAAACCATTATTATCTCCAAAGAAAAAATAGATTTTCATACAAAAATATTTAGATTTCAGCATTAAATAACCCACAGAGGTTGATATGCCACTAAACAAAACCAACCAACCAACCATCATTTATCTTGTACAAGAATAACATCCTGGTTGGTGGAGTAGTTGTTTCACCATGTCACGCCAGACAATTTTTCTCATCTGAATCTATTTTGCATGTTTATAAATCTACCATTCATCTGTGCATTGAATATTGCTGTGATATCTGGTCTTGTTCTCTTGCTATATATCTTGAGATTCTTGACAAAATTCAAAGAAGGGTCTGTAATGTTATTAGTCATGACCTGGTATCTCAACTTTATAATCACTTTCCCATCACCTGACATGGCTTTCCTCTGTTTTTTTTGTTTTTTTTTCTATAAGGAATACCTAATCAGTAGATTGATTGATTTGTTTTGTATGGTTTATCAATCCTTTGCAGGTTATTTAAAGCCAGAAAATATTTTAGATTTGGAGATTTTTTTTTTTTTTTAATTTTTTTTTTTGAGATAATTATTGTTTAGTGATGCAAGTCTTACTGAGTGGAGAAGACATGGAGTAATACCGAATTACAATTTGATAAACAGACAAGAAATTGTGGGGGATCAATTCTATATTACTATCAATATATGAACATATCCCTCACTTCGTGACAACAATAATTTCTATAAATTTATATCCCAGAGAATGTAAAGAAATCGAAAAGACATGCCTGTGTAGCTAATCCGTATTTCATTGATTGATTGATTCGTTTTCTACGGCTTATCAACCCTTTGCAATTTATTTAAAGCCAGAATTCATAATGTGGACATAAAGTGTGGGATCAATTCTATACTACAATCAATATATAAATCGATCCCTCACTTTGTGACCACTGTAGTTTCTATACATTTATATTCCAGAGAATGTAAATAAATCTAAAAGACATGTCTGTGTAGCTAATCCGTATTTCATTGATTGATTGATTCATTTTCTACGGCTTATCAACCCTTTGCAATTTATTTAAAGCCAGAATTCATAATGTGGACATAAAGTGTGGGATCAATTCTACACTACAATCAATATATAAATCGATCCCTCACTTTGTGACCACTGTAGTTTCTATACATTTATATTCCAGAGAATGTAAATAAATCTAAAAGACATGCCTGTGTAGCTAATCCGTATTTCATTGATTGATTTGTTTTCTACAGCTTGTCAACACTTTGGCAGGTTATTTAAAGCTAGAAAATATTTTTAGATTGCAAGAAAATATATAATTTTTTTTTTTTTTTTTTTTTTTTTTTTTAAGGAAATAATGATTTATTGATACAAGTCTTACTAATTAAACCCTAGCTGGCGGGTAGAAGAGGTGGGTTCATACCCCTTTTCCAAGGGTATTTGTGCGTAAGTAAATATAATGAATCCAATTGGAATTGGAACTCAGCTCTCCAATTTCCAATTCTGAGCTATTATCTATTATACCAATTGCACAAAGCTAAGCAACATCAAGCCTGGTCAGTACCAAGATGGGAGACCATTTGGGAATGCCAGGTACTGTAAGCTTGGATATGCAGGTGGTTTAATGGATAATGGACCAGATTAGTTAAACGGAGAGCAGTTCCAATTCCTGTTGGGTTTGTTATACTAACTTAGACACAAATACCTTTGAAAAAGGTATGAATCCACCTTTTCTCTGCCAGTCCTGTTTATGATAAACATAACACATAAACATTGTTTGTTAATAGTTCATGCAAGTGTTTCAACAAAAAAGTGACCGGAAAAATATAATTGTCCTGCTTTGTTTATTAAAGCAAAATCAGTTCACACAATTTGATCCAAATGTTTGTCACATTTAAAGATAAATGATATGAATATTTAAAACTCTTTCAAATTTGGGTTTCTTTCACCAGTTTAAAAATGAAGTGCTTAAGTTTTGTTTGTTTGTTTGTGTGTGTGTGTGTGTGCATGCTCCATTTATTAAAAGCCCACTACTGTTGATAAGAAGTAAGATTTTTTTTTTTATTTTAAGAAATTTGTTGCTTTTAGATTATATTGGGTTGGCAAAAAAGCTTGTTGGGTTTAAGTAATTTTTATTTAAAAACCAAGCAAACTTTTTGGCTAAAGTAATAACAGAAGCTTAATTAAAAATTTTGTATTGTTCTGGCATCATCCCTTTCATGCTACATTACTTTGCTGCTTGGTTAGAATCTGTCCGTCCAAGAGCAATATCTACAATGAGTCAGCAGTCTGATTCTTAAAGGACAATCTTGTTTGCAGATAATGTATGTGAAACTAGTTTGAGGAGCGTGGACTTGACTTTTTCCTCTCTTTGCTCCATACATCATCTTCTCTTGTCCATCCAATGCTTGTCCTTGCCTCTCTCAATGTTGTCAAGTGCTAGCATCACCCACAAATTTCTCCTCATTATCTGAATCAATATCGGTCTCAATGAATTTCAAGTTGCACTTGCAGATATCTTAAAGAACAGTGTAAGGTGGCCTACTGGGAGTTGTCCTGTGGCCAGCTTATCGTCCTTTGTTTGCTGAATATGACCAAACCATCACAGTAAAGTACTGGAATAAGATAATGGGTCACTGCTCATTTCTGAGTATGCCAATCTGCTTAAGGGGCTAGCTAATCCCTATTGCAGACACCTATTCAGTCACATTTGTGTTCAACTCTGCTGAGCAGCTGTGACACTATGAGTTGGATATATGCACACGCGTGTGTGTGTGTGCGCCCGCACATCTGTGTGTGTGTATATATACACCCCCACATCTGTGTGCGTGCGCGCGCACACATATGTGCGAGAAGATTAGTTAGATTTGACCTGGGTATCAAAACTTCAAGACCAAATGATTAGATTAGGAATCTAGATAAAAACATGTTTTGGACATATGGCCAAAAGGATAGATAAGTCTTAAGTACTTGTCAAAATACGAAAATAGGAAAAAGACCGGATCTGGTCAAAACTTAAAAGGGTCTGAATTTAATGTCCCTGAATCGGAGTCAGCTAGGCTAAGAAATATTTTTATGTCTACTTTCTTCAAAGAGAGAAATGGTCATGAAAAAGTTATGGGTTTATTCGTGGGTGTCCCTTGTCCGGAAATGCTGAAAGAGGATTCTGCATATATACGGGAGCGCCTTGGGCCACGGGGTTAGTTAGGCTTAGTTTAGGTTCGAGGAAGGTTGATTTAGGCCGGAGCATGTAACATCGAAGAGCGACCCATTAGCAGCCGGACATTGTTAGTTAAGATATATATTTTTCTTCGCCAGCCGAGAATCAGCCCAGAGTTACCATCCACAAAAAGGTCACACGCCTTCCCTCCTCTTTTCGTCCTACCCAAGTTTGTAGTTGTGTTTTTCTTTTGCCTGTGAGCCTACCTCTCGCTCGATCCGCCACACAGAAATTCTACGATGTGGGGTCTATATCTTTGTGCAACGAGTTGCAGAGGTGGGTAGTCTCACACAGCTCTTATTTATGGTTGCTGGGATAGAGCACATAAATGACATGGCATGATCACAGGCCTGTTGAACAAGGCCTGTGACCCTCAGTCTCAATTTGTGAGTTGATGCTAGCACAGTCATCGATAGCTTTCAGACAGTTTGTTTATCCAGTAAGCTTGTGTCAATCCATGGTATTGTTTTCAAACATTTCTGAATCGTCCTGCATACAAAGCTCATCTTCCCAGGCCAATATTATCCTTGATAAAGTGACCGTAGTTAGATTTGAACCCGAGTCTTAAGATTAGAATGCTAACATTCTAACTACTTGGCTACTAGTTATTACGCATAAAAATTTCATTTGTTTTTCATTTAAAAAAAAAAAAAGTTGAGCAATGTACTATTCATTTAAAAAAAAAATAGTCCAATGTGTTATTCATTTTTAAAAAAAATGTTGACCAATACATTAATTTTTTTTTAAAATGATGTTGACCAACGTGTTTTCCTATTTTTTTTTTTTAAATTAACCAATACATTACTTATTTTTTTAAATGATGTTGATCAATGTGTTATTCATTTTTTAAAAACATGTTGTTCAATGCGTTTTTCATTTAAAAAAATAGAATATTGACCAATGCATTATTCATTTTTTTAAAAAGTCATCCAGTGCATTTTTCATTTAAAAAAAAAAAACAAACTGTTAACCAATGCATTTTCCAATAAAAAAAATTGTTGACCAATATGTTACTCATTTTTTAAAAAAATGTTAACAATGTGTTTACTATTTAAAAAAAATAAAAAATATTGTTGGCCAAGGCACTTTTCATTTAAAAAAAAAAAAAAAAAAAATTGTAGGCCAATGCATTTTTCCATTGTAAAAATCATTAGCTAATGTGATTTTTAGGTTCTTTGGCATATGGTAATGTTTATTTATTTTTTATGATATTTTATCTTATTCCAGTACTTTAATGTGAATGTTTGACTATTACTACTGTGTAGTCAGTTCAATCCTCACTGGTTGCTTCATACAAAATTTAACGTTAAATTACCCAATAAGGTTTGGCATATCATAATATCAACCACCCATATCAAACCATATTGCTGGATGTATTACGATATGCGCACAAATACATTACTGGTTGAATATTTTATATTGTTTGTTCTTTATGATAATTTGTTGTATTTTATTATTTAATGAAAACTTGATTATTTTTCTTTCATTCCAGAGAAAAGAAACTCTCTTACCAGAATATGAACAGAGGTTCAAATCCAGCAAATTTGTTGACAAACGAATTGGTGAAAATGATGCCAACCTTTCATATGAGGAAAAAATGACAAAACGATTAGTATTAGAAAAACAAGTAAGAAGTTTTTTCTGTTTTTTCATAAATATAAATGTGGGTAGCCACCCAAAAAGCAATAGCTAAGGTTTAAAATGCATCTTGAAGCTTTTATTTTTATTTTAATTCCAAGTTAATAGATTAAATTTAATATCTCTATCTATAAAAGGCAGTGTGTGCAACGAATGCACGGCTGCAATTTTCGACGGATTTGTACCAACATTTACATGCACATGTTCCAAGTTAGTGGAAGGGCCAAGACCGACTTTGCATTTCCCAACTCCCATTGATAGTGGAAATAATCAATTTTTTCATGCTTCTACGGTAGTTTTCATGTAGTTTGCGGCCATTTTCTACTGGCCAGAGTGAGAGCCTATAGCTGGCTGCCACGAATAGGCAGGAAGATTCTATTGGTCAGCGTGAGAGCCAACAGCTGACTGACATGAATGTTAACTAGCATGCAAAAAAAATTGATAGCTGCATTCGTCACAAGTGGGAAAAATTTAAATCTGCATGGCACGTTACTCCAATTGGCTCGTTCGCTTGCTTAAACTCGACGTTGATTCTGATTCCGCAGAACTGGGTTGGGTGTGAAAAAGTATTTGTTGTTAACATTCTTTTTTCATTTGGTTTTTCCAGTTACGAGTCCTTTTTTTAAAGCTGATCGTTTTGTGTTCATTTTGTTTAGTTCTTTTTTTGTAACAGATTTAATGTTTAGTATAGAGCTTAGAAAAAATTTGCATTGTAAGATAGGCAAGAAGTAAGGCATGTAGCAACATCAGCACGACAAAGGGCACTCCTTTAAAGGCAAGGAAGGGCAAAAATATTTTAAGTCAAGTGATAGCGATTGCTGTATGAGTCGTACGATTTTTGAATCAAGCACGGGCAACGCCGGGCCATGCTGCTAGTTTCCAATAAGCAAAATACTTGCTGTATTTCAAACTGAATTTAAATTGGTTGGAATGAAATTGCTAAATATGGCTAAAATCAGCCAGATTGACAAATTTGTCAATACAACATAATTCTCTTAAAAAAACTTCCAAAAATAAAACATACTTTTCTGAAACTTCATTTGAGGAATATTAGCGGATTTAGATTTTAATTAATCTGAATTAAAACAAATATTACTCACTTTTAGTTTAAGATATCAAAGGAAAACATTTTTTTAAAATGTAAGTGGGTGTTTTTATAGGGTATTGGCACATTTATTGATAATCTGACATTTGGCATTTTTAGGTAAAGGGCATTTAACTAATTACTGGCTACAATGTGAACATTGTAATCTTAAAAATTTCGGAAAATATTCTAAGTAATCTTATATTTTCTTGAATTTTAGGTACATTGACTTTATTGTCTTACTTACAAAGACACTTTGGGGAAATGTTAGAAAATTACCAATAAATTTGCTATCATTACCACTCTTATTTTTTGATGTTATGTATGGACATCTGTATTTACAAAAAGCAGCATATTTATGCATGTATAAAATACAACATAAATTTTTTTTTTTTTAAGATACTGGGTGGTCACTGAATTGTAGTAAGTTTTTGCATTTATGATTAGTAAATAATGTACTTAATAACTATGTCACCTAACAGGTACAAATTAATACAGAATTTTAAAATATTTTTAACTTTAGAAAGTATTATAATTAAAAATTTAAAAAAATGAAGACAGTTCTTGTAAAAATTCATTATTAACTGGAAAAATTTTTTTTAAGACAATTGTGTCCATAATATATTTTATTTATAAAAGCAATTAAAAACTTTTCTAATTAAATAAAGTCATAGTTTTATTACATTATTTATTTCATGATTGAGAACAGATTTTCTGGAATTAGTGTCCTGTTTAACAAAAAAAATAAAATAAAAATTATGGCAGCATTTACCAACTTAATCAAGGAGACCGTCCAGAAGAGTGGCAGGAGATCCTGAAGTTGTCTGGAGGCCGTCGTTGAAGATAATGATGATTTTATTGAATAAATTTACTCTTTAGTATTTCGATATATTTTTGTGTAATTTTGGTAAATATATCTATTAAAATGAGATGACAGAGTGGTGTTCTAATTTTTGAGTAATTTAGACCACACTTTATCCATTGCACCCTGTAAGAACATTTTGCTCATTATATATGCACACACACACACACACACACACACATACACACACATATTTTCAGGTTGGTAAATGTAGTTAATACTGTTTATTATAAACAGTGCATTTACTTAAATATTTGTATCTATAAAAATAACATATAAACAGAAATATATATATATATATATATATATATATATATATATATATTATAATATTTAAGAGAAAAATATGATTCCTTTGCTACATAAGAGTTCTCATGTTTCAAAAGCGAGAGCCGAGACCCTTAATATAATTTTTGAAATTAAGTTGAATGGTCTCGCTTCCTCGTCAAGCGAGAATTTGGGAATAAGCTATCTTGTGGTTAGCGCGTGTTTATAAGTATGGTCTCTTGCAACATTAGTTACTATGGAAACGGCTAGGGTCGTCTATATTGGTTAGGTGGTCTAAGAGTTAAGAATTAATTTTTATCTACAGACCAGTCCTCTTTGAAAAGTTTATGTCAGGTTATATTGGGGTGCCTATTTCAAATCTGATAGTAGCATTCGACGTCTAGTTGGTCAAAAAGGCATTTTTATGGCCTTGCGGCAGGTCGTTAAGTATCGAGAGGATTCCGTTTCATTATTATCTGTCTATTAATCTGTTTATTTATTTGTTTTTTCAAATGGCTATTTTTTTAAAAAAATTTTTTATAAATGTGTTGAAATGGACTAGAATTTGTTTTTTTGTTTTGACTCCACAAAGCTCTACTTCTGTATGGAGCACTGTCTTTTTAAAAATAAAAGCAAAAATACTAAGGAACTCCGGATTATTTACCTAACGTGTTCTTTCCTATTTTTCTGCATACCTGCACACACATATATATATATATTCATTCATTCATCCCACTTCTGGTTCTTTACTTCTGCTTATGAGATATGATAAAAAAATACCACCTTTGAACTTTGACACTAAGTTATAATGTTCTTTTTCACTTCCATTGTTTATAGCAGCACTTGTTAGAAATTTTATATATTTAATATAATAGTGAAATGGAAATATATAAATATTTCTCAGGAGAAAGAGACAGCACAACAAAGCCTATTTCAAGACCAAGTTAAAGCCAGATGATCACTTAATAGAAAAAGTACCTCACATGAAAAGCTTGAACAAATAAGACTGTAATCTAAGAAACATAGGAGTAAAGGAACTTATTAATTAAACAGTTCATTTTGCTTGGGAAGTAATTTTATCTGAAGAAAATATTGAAATAACTAAGGGAAGTAAACACTCATAAGTTTACTAACTTAAGTTGATTTACCTCCCTTTCCGCTATTGATGGGCCAGTAAAAATACAAATAAATACACATTGATAATTATTATATAGTTTGATGATTCTTTTCAACTTGTTCCATCTCACTATTTTATTAGGTCATCCCATAAGTTCTGTCCGAATTTTAACTTGTTAAAATGAACGAAATTTGAAGAGTATTTTATAATGTCTAATGGAGCTGAACATTATTTTTATGTTTAGATGCATAAACTGATCAAATTTTATTTCAGAGAACAATAAAATTAAATTTTGTTTGATTAAAACCCTGCTACTATGGAAATACCCAATAATCATTTGAGGCACATAATGCTTTATGAGTTCAAGAAAGGAAACTCAGCAGCCGAAGTGGCTAGAAACATTCACTCAGTTTATGGAGAGGAATGTGTGAATGAAAGAACTTCCAGAAGATGGTTTGCAAAATTCAGAGGTGGAGATTTCACCCTTGAAGATGAAGTTCGAACCGGATGTCCAGTTGAGTTTGATGAAAAGCTTCTTGAAGCAGCCCTTGAAGAAAATCCTGCTTTATCAGTTGAGGAATTGGCAGTGATTCTCAGTTCAAACCATACAACTGTTCATCATCTTCAACAACTTGGAAAAGTTCCTAAACTTGGAAAATGGGTGCCTCATGAATTGTCTGAAAACAACCTCAAATCGTGAGTTGACATCTGCTCTTCTCTCCATTCTTGCCAACTTGTTTCACCTTTTTTGGATAGACTTGTGACTGGCGACGAAAAATGGATCTTTTATCAAAACGTTAAGCATCGTAGACAGTGGCTTGGTAAAGGGGAAGGACCCCAGCCACAGCCGAGAAGGGAACTTCATGGGCAAAAGGTTCTTCTTTCAATCTGATGGGATTGCCAAGGAATAATCCACTTTGAATTCTTACCACTTAATGCAACAATTAATGCTCAAATATACTGTCAGCAATTAGAGGGTTTGAATCAAGCTTTGAGGAAAAAAAGACCTGCTCTAGTGAATCGAAAACAGGTGATGTTTCATCAGGACAATGCGCGACCACACACAGCAAGAATCACGTCACAAAAGATCGAAGAACTTGGTTGGGAGAAAATTCCTCATCCACCTTATTCTCCCGACTTTGCTCCTTCAGACTACCATTTGTTTCGTAGCTTACAGAATCATTTGGAAGAAACAGCTTTTGTAACACAGGAAGAGGTTAAAACTGACATTTGTGAGTTCTTCGAATCAAAGCCAAAAGAATTTTACAGTAATGGAATTAGTAAGCTTGTTAATAGATGGAAGGAAGTCATAGATAATCAGGGAAAATACATTGTTGATTGAATCTGTAATTAAATGTAACATTTGGTCACTTGTTTTCTTTATTCAAAATTCGGGCAGAACTTATGGGATGACCTGATACTATATTGGCAGTATTTAGTATAAGCTGATGGCACCCACTGTAGAGAGGCAAGACTTCACCTCCACTATTTTGATTTTTTTTTTTTCTTTCAGAAATATTTGGAGAAACGTAGCATCTTCAGTTTAAATGATGATGAAGAGCTCACTCATTATGGCCAAACTCTGTCAGAGATAGAAACTTTTGATAACCCCATTGACAGTGATGACGAAGAAATTGATGGCCGTATCAGTGGTAAGGTTTCATTGACATTTTGCTGTTATTTGAAAGTGATTTTCTCTTTTGTCTCCACAAACAATTTTTTAACTAATCTCTCATACAAAACTGTCAACTGTGTCCTCTAAAGCAATGAATAGATAAACCATTTTAAGTTTACAGATCACAACAGCTATTGAGGAGATATGATTAAATATACTTTAATGGTTAAAAAAATTTATTCAGTTTATTATTATTTAGGTGACAAGCATTATAACATAGCACAAATAGCTATATTGTGGAAAAAGGAATTTTCAACAATATAGGCATTTTTTACGTATTGATGGTTATTTTTTAACTTTTATCAAAAACTACATTCTTGTACATGTTGATATGGATAATATACATTAATTACTAATTTTTTAATTAATAACTGTTTGTGCTCAGTTGTTGACATTAATAGCTATCTGCTAATGTATTAAAATTTTGGAATAATGCAATAATAATAATTCAAACTTCATCTCCCTGATAGATGTTGCGATCTGTTAACATAAAATTTATCATTTAGTGTTTAATCAATCTGTCACAAAACTCAACTGGGCCCTATAAAGAGAAAAATAAACTATCATTTGGTTACTTTGTTCAAATATTGCATTTGTACATTGGCCCATTTAAGTTCGAGCTGTCATTGCTTTTAAAACACATATTTTTAAACACATTAACTGTTATCTATACATCATACCATTGCAATTTCTAAAAAGGTTATGTCTTTTTTATTTATAAATTCAACAGATTTTATCACTTTAAATATTATTTTAGTGTATACTCATATTTGAGTAGATGTTCTATTTATTTATTAAATGTTCTATTTATCTGTTTTTATTTACAGGCTTGAATAGTCAAGAAATCTTATTAAATATGTGCCTTCTGGCAGGATTCAATCCTATTGGCAGGAGAAACTATCATTAGATCCAATTCCCTTATACCATTCTGTTCGTTCTCCTACACATTGATATATATATATATATATATATATATATATATATATATAACACTAGTAGATAGCCATATATATATATATATATAACATTAGTAGATAGCCATATATATATATATATATAACATTAGTAGATAGCCATATTTGATATATATATATATATATATAACATTAGTAGATAGCCATATTTGATATATATATATATATATATATAACATTAGTAGATAGCCATATTTGATATATATATATATATATATATATATAACATTAGTAGATAGCCATATTTGATATATATATATATATATATATATAACATTAGTAGATAGCCATATTTGATATATATATATATATATATATATATAACATTAGTAGATAGCCATATTTGATATATATATATATATATAACATTAGTAGATAGCCATATTTGATATATATATATATATATATATAACATTAGTAGATAGCCATATTTGATATATATATATATATTTTAGAATTGGACATTGTCCGACAATTTATTTAAAGACATTTATATTATGTTTAACGTTCTTTTTATAGATACAAGTATTTAAGCAAATGCTCTGTTTTATAATAAACAGTATTAAATAACATTTACCGGCCTGAATGTCCGAGAAATTTTCATAGAAAATTTTCGCTCTCCGACAGGAATCGAACCTGTATCCTATACGGAACCATCATTTCGCATGATGTGCCTTAACCTTTCGGCCACAGAGCGGCGTCTGGTTAGCAAGGTCGATTTTACTATCTTTAAACTTAAATCTTCCATGAATCTCTTCTATTCATATCTGCTCTAGCGTATCAAATTCAGGCCGGTAAATGTTATTTAATACTGTTTATTATAAAACAGAGCATTTGCTTAAATACTTGTATCTATAAAAAGAACGTTAAACATAATATAAATGTCTTTATATATATATATATATATATATATATATATATATAACATTAGTAGATAGCCATATTTGATATATATATATATATATATATATATATATATATATATAACATTAGTAGATAGCCATATTTGATATATATATATATATATATATATAACATTAGTAGATAGCCATATTTGATATATATATATATATAACATTAGTAGATAGCCATATTTGATATATATATATATATAACATTAGTAGATAGCCATATTTGATATATATATATATATAACATTAGTAGATAGCCATATTTGATATATATATATATATAACATTAGTAGATAGCCATATTTGATATATATATATATATATAACATTAGTAGATAGCCATATTTGATATATATATATATATATATATAACATTAGTAGATAGCCATATTTGAGATATATATATATATATATATAACATTAGTAGATAGCCATATTTGATATATATATATATATATATATATATATAACATTAGTAGATAGCCATATTTGATATATATATATATATATATATATATATATATATATAACATTAGTAGATAGCCATATTTGATATATATATATATATATATCAAATATGGCTATATATATATATATATATATATATATATATATATATATCAAATATGGCTATATATATATATATAACATTAGTAGATAGCCATATTTGATATATATATATATATATATATATATATAACACATTAGTAGATAGCCATATTTCAGTAGACACTCCATTTATTTATTTTCGACAGTTGGTCTGAATATTCAAAAAAAATTTATTAAAGAAAAATATATGCCTTGTGGCAGGCTTTGAACCTGCATCCCCATTAGCAAGAGAAACTGTTGTTAGACCCGACATGCTTTAGAAATTGCTTTGTTTATGTTTGGATACAATATTAACGTTCAAGAATCTATGACGGGAAGGATTTTGCTTAAAAGGCATTATTCAGCCTTGCTTCATCAGCAAATATCCTTTGTGGCTGAGTGAGGAACCAGTTTATATATTGATTGTAATATAGAATTGATCCTCTACTTCATATCCACATTATAATTTCTTGTTTATCAAATTCTGATTAGGTATGAATTCACTTATTCTCCCCCAGGCTATGGGTTAATTAGTAAGAATTGCATCACTAAAAAAAAAAAAAAAAATATCCTAACAATCTAAAAATATTTTCTGGTTTTAAATAACCTGCAAAAAGTTAAGCTGTAGAAAACGAATCAATCTGCTTTTATGGGATTGGTTCAAAATTCTGAGGAGGTCACCAGGAAGAACAGACACCTGAAGAAGGCTGGAGTGTGTGTCTGTAACATCGGTATGACAATCAAGACAAGCATCCTGGTCTGGAAAGTATATAATAACAATTACTCATCTTAAATATAGAGAGAATTAATGAAACTGGACTGTTACATAATATTAGTCCTATATTACAGTGAATGCTGGATAATTTCCTCACAGATGAAGAGGTGACTTGAGGTAGCAGAAATATGGTTTTACAGGAGGATGCTGAGAATACCATGGACCAAATGTGAGCAACAACAAAGTTTTAGAGAAAATGGAATCAAGAAGGACACATACTTAACATCAGAATGTGTTGAAATTTCTAGAGTACATAAGTAAAGAGGGATTGGAAAATCTTATACTCACAGGATATATTGAAGGCAAGAAAGACAGAGAAAACCAACACACATGCTTCATAGTGAGCTTTAGTAGATGGATGGCAGAACAAGGTTTAGGAGAGACAATAAAAAGAGGACATTTTGGAGAGCCATGATCGCCAATGTCTTGAAAGGACACGTCATATAGTCAAAGAATGGTTTGGCATGTAGGACAGTGTAAAATTTTCATGACTTATTTGGAAGAAAAAAAAACTTCTTTAAGTCAGAACATACAGTAAATGACTTGTTTTTGCTTTACAAAATCAATGCCTCAGTTGTTTCTTTTTGCATCGACTTAACTGTTTCTTTTTGCATTGAACCAATTTCCAGGTAAATTGGTTGCCGAGGAACATTTTGGTGGTGGTATTTTGGAGAAGCAAGACAAAGATGAGGAGAGAAAACCATGGAAGGAGAGAATGGAAGAATTAATCATTAAAACTAGAAAAGAAAAGGTAAATTCTTAGAAAACTTGAAGTTTACATTTACAGATTAATAAAATTTTCAGTTGATTTCTATAGTAAATTCTTAACCTGTTTGCATATTAACTTCTGATGAATTCATATAGAAAAAACTATAATGATGTTATTGCATATTAACAAAATTTCCAATGCATTTCTACAGTGAAAGTTAATGATTTATTAGTATATTAAGAAAACTTCCAAATTTTATAGTAGAAATCCTTAATGCATTTACATATTAACAAAATTTCCAATAGAATTTCTATAGTAAGACCATTAAATCCTTAACAGTCTATTTGCATATTAACTTCCAATGAATTTCTTTTAGTAAAAATTCCCTAATGATATCTTTGCATATTAACAAAATTTTCAATGCATTTCTACAAAAAAAAACATAACATTTTTTGCCTATTAATAAAATATCAAAAGTTTTATAGTAAAAACACATTTACACATTAACAAAATTTTCAAATTATTTCTATAGTAAAATCCTTAATTGTATTTGCGTTTTAAGAAAATTTCCAATGCTTTTCCTTAGTTAAATAACTTATATTTACATGTGGAAATCAGTTGCCATCTATTTCCATATTAATATTACTATTATGCATTTCTGTAGTAAAATTATTTGAATTTTTATGTATGCTTTGAGTATTTGCTGTCTTACTATATATGTAATTACTTAAAAGATTTTATATATTGAATAAACCCTGTTCATAATATTTCAAGTTGCATAAGTTACTACCATTGAAATAATTTGCAATGTATTTCCATATTAAAATAATATGCCATTTTCCATTATAAACTGAAAAATTATCTTGAATTAAAGTTAAAACTTTCCTTTTGTTTTTCAGTTTGAATTGCAAAAAGAACGAGAAACTGCTATTAAACTTACAGAGCAAGTGGATTCAGATTGGAAAACCTTACGTTACCTCATGTCTGGATCTACTTTAAAGGTATGTGTTTAACTGAAATATAAATTTCCTCTTTTTACAACTTAAGTAAATTCCTTTACTTAGAGTAGTGTTTCTCAAACTTTTTAATCTCTGGGCCACATTTTTGGAATTAAAATTTGCTTGTTTTTAACCAAATTTTATGCGATAAAAAAAGTATATTTAAAAATTAAAAACAGAGAGGGTTGAAGGGAGATTACTGCAGATTTGAAGTTTGAACATTATTGATAACTCTCTCCTGCAATTTGCATAGCTGAGTTACTATATTTTTAATACTTGATATAATGCAAAAATATGTTAAAATCAGTTAATAGCTATTCATACTGGGACTCATGCATGCAATTACAAGTAATCCATAATAATATTTTAAATTTTGAAATCATATTCATTTTTGACATATGAATATTTTTTAAATGTTTCTAAATATTTGATCGTCTTTCAATCATTCTGCATCATCTGCCTCACATGTGAGGTGCACTGCACCGTTTGGGAACCACAGACTTTGAGGGTCACCTATTTGTAGTACATATACATATGCACTCACCTATATATGTTGGGCTGGTATATACTGCCATCGAACCCTACGACCAGAGATGGGCCAAGCCTGAACGGGAGCCCTGGACAGTGCTTTGTAGTCCTTGCTATCTTATCAACATTTGCTTTTTTCTACCTACATTTATATACGTTACAAATCAAACTAAGTATTAAACTATTAAAGGATGAAAAATTTTTGCAAACTTTGATGTCATTCTGGGGTCCTTCTTTTTTTTTTTTTTTTTTTTTTGCTCATGCTGTCTTGAAAAAACACTATATTTTATCTATAATGGGGATTGGGTTAAAATTATTCAACTTTTTATCAAGAAAAATCTTAAGTTGATGCTAAAAATTGCCACAAAACATTGTTGATTTATTTAAGATGGAATAATCTCAAATAACGTCTCTAATTTCTATCTAGATACATTGTATTTATTTTCTATTTTCTAATTGTTCACCTATATTGAATAGGATCCATAATTGTACATAATTAGGTTACAATAAAATTTGTATTTTATATGAATACTACCTTATGAAAATAGAGTTTTAGTAGAGTGGGTGGGGCCTGTATTCAGTGGGAGCCCACAAGACCGTTGCCCTATATGCATGTATCTATGTATGCATAATCTCAAAGCAAATGCCCTTAACAATACAAGTTTGCAGTCACAAAAACTTTATCAACCATGCAAAATTATTCTCTTTCTCAAAAATAATTTGCTAAAAAGGAAAACTATAATATTAACCCATTAATGTTAGCTGGGTTTCTTTTAGAAAATTCTTGTTTTATAGGTTTATTTTCAAAAATGTTCAAATTAACCACAGCATTTATAAGTAGCAGATTTTTATTTTGTTTACTAATGTTCACACTATAAAAGGCCCAAGGGCCACTCAAGTTAGAAGGTTACTGAAGGTGGTTTTTGTGTGAGCAGTAAGAGTAAGGGGTGCGGTTTATACGGATATGTGGAAAAGATAACAGTTAACCCTAGACTTGAAGTGGTGAACATTGTACAGTGTAACCCGGATATAAGAGAAACCCGGATATAAGAGAGATTTTCTCTGGTCCCAAATTAGAGCCTGTGTTAATGTATATATAATAGACCCAACCCGGATATAAGAGAAACCCAGATATAAGAAACTTCTTCTCCGGTCCCGATAACTCTCTTATATCCGGGTTACACTGTAGTAGTTAGAAAAGCTTCCTCCTGGGATTCTGTTTCACAAAGCAACAGTTTTGGGGAAGAGGCAATCAGTGGAACTTGCTCCTTACTAAAAAAAAAAAAAAACGAAAGGTTCACCTCAATGTATGCAGTGTGTTGGTCTTAGCAGAGAGGGTTAGAGTCGAGGGAACTAAGGGATGTAGCTTGGCTGAACATTTTCTATAAAAAAAGCTTATCTGCCCTTTTAAACAGGTTTTGTTTTTCATCTTGTGGAGTGACATGCCACCCTTCTCACTAGCAGAAAAGCTAGAGAAGGAGTCGCTTTAGACACCAACTACTTGTTCATGTGGCAGGTTGTACTGGGTTACCAGTAACAGTCCTAAGCCTCATCTGAATGGGGGGGGAAAAAAAGAGGGTAAAAATAATTTTTGAATATTTTTTGTTATTCAGTTTTCCTACTGTATAAAGTACTTTTTACAAAAATAATTTTTCTAAAAAAAATTATCCTGTTTTTAATTGATGGTTGACATCTAAGCACCCTTGTTTCATACACTCTTCCCCTGAAGACACAAGAATAAAATGTCTATGATTTTAATGGATTAAACCCGGATTACAAATTAAAATAATTTAAAAAATAAAAAAAAATATCATGGTTGACTGTTAAATAGTTGTAAAAATTTTTATTAATAATTTTTATTTTTAAAGTACCATATATTTTTGTATGTAAGGTGACCTTTAGATAAGACAAGGTAAAAAAAATATAGTAAATTTTCATGAATTTATTCTATACCTGTAGTATAAGACAACTGCTTGTTGATTATATAAAAATGTTATTGGAAATGTTACTGTATCCTTAGAAATTAAAATTAAATGAAGTAACAAAACCAATTTGATATCATGTTTTTCCTACACACATCCCCTAAAAGGGAAACCATTGTTTAGTTTACATTTCAGCACAAAATCTCTTACAAATACTGATTCTTCTTTTTCCTCTTTTCCTATATCTAAACAGTTACAAACAGCCTGGTGTACTAATGGCCATTTACTTATACTTCAATGACAATCACAAATAAAAGTTGTATGAAATCCTAAATTGTGTTATTATTTGACACCAAAATGATGATAATTAAGACCAATTTTTAAAAAAATGAATTTGTAAGTTTCAAAATTCAAATACTGCATATTTCCACATATAAGACGACCTTTAGATAAGACGAGATAAAAAGAATATCACAAATTATTTGTGAATTTATCCTATACCTGTAGTATAATACAACTGCTTATTAATTATATGAAGATGATGTTATTGGAAATGTTGTTACTGTATCCTTAGAAATTCAAAATAAACAAAATAACAAAACCAATTCTATATCACGTTTTTCCTACACCTAAAAGGGAAACCACTGTTTTATTTACGTTTCATCATGTGATCTCTTGTGAATACTGATTCTTCTTTTCCTATATCTAAACAGTTACAAACAGCCTGGTGTACTAATGGTCATCTACTTATACTTCATTGACAATCACAAAATACTGCTAATAACAGTATGATAATAGTACATGTTTACATTTTCTTAGCTGAGCTTGCATGGATACAAGTTTATTTCATTGATATGGAATTATTCTTTGAATAGGCAATTTATTATGAAGTTATGTCATTAATGTATAAGTTAGAAATGGTTTTATTACTTTTATCATCAGTTCATTTGGTAATGTGACTCTTTTCATGTGTGTTATTGGTTACCGCGCCGAGGCTGAGGTTAGCCTACCAACTCAGAATTTAAGGTTTTTTAGAATTGTAGTATAAGATGACCCCAAACTTTAAAGGGTGATTTTTGGGATTTAAGGGTCATTTTATACACAGAAATATACAGTAATTGTTATTGATGTTTGTTAATATCAACCAAAAATACCAATTTTTTTTTTTTAAATTTTCAGGATGTAAATGAGAGGAAAAGCATGAAATCTAAGATTGATGACTATGATATGAATGTCAGGGCCTTAGGATTGGAAGCCAGGGCCATGGTAAGTATTTTTTTTTTTTCATCACTCTATTTTGAATGCATTATTCTAAATACAAGCAATCATTTTGCATTTTCGTCTTAAGTAAGTGGATCAAACCATGCTGCATCTTCAAAAAGCAACTTTTACGGGTGCAATGAGAGTTGAATACAGAATTTACATTATCTATATACAGACATTACTTACATGGAACTAAATCATTTAGTGGACTAAAGCATTGGTTTATGAATTTGGTGATATAATAATTAATAATTGTCAATTCAATCTCCAGGCCAAGTAGTAAAGACTCATTGGAAAGAGGTACTTGAAGAGAGAGGTAATACTTCAGTTTCCTGCACTTTATATATATATATATATAAAGTCTGTGTGTTTGGTACATGGACTGAAATAGTTATGGATTTGATTCTGGTTTATCCAAATGACATAAATGCTGTAGTGCTTTCTCTAATTTATCAATGATTCTCTACAATTCTCTCACTCTCTTGTTTTTTTCCAACCCAATTTCTCTCGCACTCTTTCTTATTTCTTCTTTGTGTGAGTATCAGTAAACCAATCCCAACGTGGTAACCTTCAGCGTTCTTAAAGTGAAACAGTTTGTCTTGATCTTACTACTTTTTGTTTCGACCTTTTTGTTGATTTATGCTCCCTGGCTGTCCAACTGATTTCACAGTAGGGATTTTTCTCTCTCTGCTTTTTTCATTCATCCCTTATCTTAAATCTTTTTCTATTTTTCATTCTTATTGCCTTTTCTATACCTGTATGTATTTTGCTGAATTTTCTTTTTGTCTTTTCCTTCTTTGTAAAGGCATTAGTATATCAGCTTAACACAAAGGAAAGAAAGATTCAAAATTATTCAAACAAATTAATTTTTTCTCTTATATCATTGTCCCATCTTTGGATTTTACGTAACCTGCTTATGACCATGTTTTTTGTCCTGAACTTTTTTTTTCATACATATCTGCTTTATCTGTGAGACTCATTCTTTTTATTTCTGCACATTTTCATTGATTTATTCTTTTTTAGCTTGCCTGCATTTGTTCCTAATTTTTTGTGCAGATTCCTATATTCAGTCCCTTACCGTGGCATTGTTTCTTGCCTCATTTTCATCATGTCAAGAATTTCATCTGTCATCCATCCTTTTTTCCTTTGGGGTGATCTTAATCCTGATGTCACTAAAGCTTTTCTTAATCTGTCACATTTTGAGTTTTCGTTCTCATTTTGTCGATTGTATCTGCTTTTAACACTGTACATATATTTTTCCTTGATATTCAGGTCAATCAGAAGTCTGAAATATTGCAATTAGGGAGCTACCTTGGCTCCCTTCAATTTCTGTAGTTTCACTTTGTTTACATATCACTGGAAGGTGGTTGCTATCACAATTGGTCCTAGGGTATGTTTTGCAGTGTGAGACTGTATTTCTGAATCTCTTATTGATAGTTATATAGTCAATTTGGTTTTTTGTTTCTCCTCCTGTGCTTCTCCCTGTCCATATACGTCTTGAATGTTCTTGAAACCAGTTATTGGCTACTACCTGACCATTTGCCATGTGCTATTGGACACATTTTTCTCTGCATTCATTACCAGATTTTGGTCTGAATTTGCCAACTATTTCGCTGTCTTCATCCTTGCTTACTTTAGCATTCAGGTCTCTTGTGACGATTATAATTTCTTGTGATTTGCATTTAGCTTAGGTATTATCTAGTGTAGAGTAAAACTTTTCAATTTTAAATAAGGGAAGTCTTAAATGTCAAGCGGGGGGGGGGTATCTGCCAGGCTAATGCTTACCCAGATGCCATAGACATCCAGCATTTGTATGGTGACTGAGGAAAAGGTTTTCAATGCTATAATATTAAATGTGAATTAGGAGAGAGCTCTTATATGCCATACAGTCTGGTATTTTTTGAACGTTTTGAGAACTTTGATAAAAATTATAGGATAAGCCAAGTAGTTTTCACTGAGTTTCATTATAACTGTTGATTATTACCAAAATATTTATTATAGGAACCATAACCTTCTGTGTGCCTAAGGAGTTGATATGCCATTAAAGAAATCAATCAATCTTCTATGTGCCGTGTCCTTTTGGGATGTTGACAATCATGGCTCTCTACAATTTCTTGTTCTTTGTAGCTCTTTGTAAAGTCTGTCTTTTTGCTATCTCTCCTAATCCCTGTTTTGCCAACCATCATTAGATAAGTAATCCACTGCTTTCCTCTGTCCCTCTTGCCTTCAATATATCAAGTTTTCTAAGCCTTTTTTCCATATTATATTCTCTGGAAATTTCAGTGATCTCTTTCTGATGCCAATTATAAATGTCCTTTTTATTTCTATTTTCTTTTAAAAACTTCCTTGTTGCTTACATGTTCAGTCCATGCTATTCTCAGCATCTTTCTATAGAACCACATTGCTCTTCTCTTCTTCATCTGTTAGGAGATTGTCTAGCATTCACTTCCATACTGATATTACATAACAATTCAGTACTCTTTTCTTTGTTTCTAATGAAATTTTCCTGTTTCTTAATACTTTGTTTAGTTTTTGGAAAGCATCTTTC
>OZ038509.1:15885902-15944066 GCA_964036315.1 Acanthosepion esculentum | reverse complement strand
GGTCTCTCTCCTTTTATTCTCTGTTTGTCTCTCTCCCTTTTATTCTCTGTTTGTCTCTCTCCCTTTTATTCTCTGTTTGTCTCTCTCCCTTTTATTCTCTGTTTGTCTCTCTCCCTTTTATTCTCTGTTTGTCTCTCTCCCTTTTATTCTCTGTTTGTCTCTCTCCCTTTTATTCTCTGTTTGTCTCTCTCCCTTTTATTCTCTGTTTGTCTCTCTCCCTTTTATTCTCTGTTTGTCTCTCTCCCTTTTATTCTCTGTTTGTCTCTCTCCCTTTTATTCTCTGTTTGTCTCTCTCCCTTTTATTCTCTGTTTGTCTCTCTCCCTTTTATTCTCTGTTTGACTCTGTATATATATATATCTCTTTTATTCTCTCTCTTATTTCTTTGTTAGTCAGTCTGTCTCTCTCTCTTATTCTCTTGTTAGTCTCTCTCAAATTTCTCTTTGTCTCCCTTTTTATTTTCTTCTCTTTCTCTTTAAGACTTTTCTCTCTCTGTGTCTCTCTCTCTTATTGTCTTCTCTGTCTCTTTCTCTCTTTTGTCTTCTCTGTCTCTCTCTCTCTTTTGTCTTCTCTGTCTCTCTCTCTCTTATTGTCTTCTCTGTCTCTCTCTCTCTTATTGTCTTCTCTGTCTCTCTCTCTCTTATTGTCTTCTCTGTCTCTCTCTCTCTTATTGTCTTCTCTGTCTCTCTCTCTCTTATTGTCTTCTCTGTCTCTCTCTCTCTCTCTTATTGTCTTCTCTGTCTGTCTCTCTCTCTTTTTGTCTTCTCTGTCTCTCTCTCTCTTATTGTCTTCTCTCTCTCTCTTATTGTCTTCTCTCTCTCTCTGTCTCTCATTCTCTTCTCTCTCTCTCATTCTCTTCTCTCTCTCTCATTCTCTTCTCTCTCTCTCATTCTCTTCTCTCTCTGTCATTCTCTTCTCTCTCTCATTCTCTTCTCTGTCTCTCTCTCTCTCATTCACTTCTTTGTCTCTCTCTCTCTCATTCACTTCTCTGTCCCTCTCTCTGTCTCTTTTTATTCTCTTTGTCTCTGTCTTTATTGTCTTTCTCGTCTTTGCCTCTCTCTTTCTTGTCTTTGCCTCTCTCTTTCTTGCCTTTGCCTCTCTCTCTATCTTTAATTCTCTTTCTATATCTCTCATTTTCATTCTCTTCCTCTTCCCTCCCACTTCATATTTACCTTTCAGTTCTCTTCCGATATCTTTTATGCCTTTAAACCATTTTCATCTCCACTTATTTATTCTATACACAACTGAAGTGAAATGGTAGCCGATAAAAATTGCTTGCAGAATTTTTTTTTCCACCATTAAACTGTTTTATTTTTTGTCATTGATGGACACTTTACAATAGAATTGGAAATTCACTGTGAAAAGCCATACAGTGTCGAATGATTAATCTTCTTACCATGGCAACACGAAATCTCCACAAGATTTGAATAACTCCAATTAGAAAATCAATAATTCTTTGAGATTTTTCCTTGCTTTACCTGGTACAAACACTCACCAAGTGTCAAAGACTACAAGTATTTTACATGGACGCCGGTGACGCTACTTTCATCTTGAAAAAGAAAAAATGTAAACCTTTTAACCAATGATGAAAATAATGAATGTTTTTAGATGTCTTCTGACACCATATCATTAATATTTTTAATATTTTTATTTTTATTTTCATTTTTTTTAGAAGAGGATTAAAATAAAACCAAAATCATTCTCTAAAATATTCTCAGTATTCAAATACCAAAGTACTTACTAATGTAACGTATTGTACTATTTTTCTGTGAAATATTAGACAGACAAAATTATTCTTAAATTGTAATAAATAAACAATGTTAATTTTTAAAGCCAGCTAGTGAACATTGAGTAAATATCTTCAGAATCTATCTTGCACACTTCTACCATTCATCTGTGCATTGAATATTGCTGCCACATCTGACCTGGTGCTTCTACTAATACTTGAGAAAATTCAAAAAAGTGTCCGTAATATAATCAATCCTGACCTGGCATATTGACTTCAGTCACTTTCTCACTATCATGAGATTGTCTCTATCTATTCTACAAATATTTTCATACAAATTGTTCTGATCAGTTCTCCTCAGTGTCTAGACAACATAAATTTAAGCGTGCTACTAGATTGGCAACTAGGTTTTATTGTTGAACTAGTTGCAACCGTCTGTTCTATTCTAATAGTTTCTTTTCTTGCACGTCTCACTTGTGTTCTCCAATTTCTTACTTCCCTGCTACCTACAATCTTGAAAAATTTAAATGCAATGCCAATCGCCATCTTCTGTCTTCTTGAACCGTGTTCCTTTATTGTCCCTTCCTCACTTCTCCCCACTTAAGTCTTCTCATTCATCTGTGAGGTTGAAATACTGATTCCTGTACAATTACCAAAGTTAAGCAACTCCCTTTCAATTTCTTGCTTCCCTGCCAACTAGAATCTTCAAAACTTTAAATGCAACATCAATTGCCATCTTCTGTGTTCTTGAACCCTGTTCCTTTATTGTCCCTTCCTCATTTCTCCCCACTTAAGTCTTCTCATTCATCTGTGAGGTTGAAATACTGATTCCTGTACAATTACCAAAGTTAAGCAACTCCCTTTCAATTTCTTGCTTCCCTGCCAACTAGAATCTTCAAAACTTTAAATGCAACATCAATCGCCATCTTCTGTCCTCTTGAACCCTGTTCCTTTATTGTCCCTTCCTCATTTCTCCCCACTTAAGTCTTCTCATTCATCTGTGAGGTTGAAATACTGATTCCTGTACAATTACCAAAGTTAAGCAACTCCCTTTCAATTTCTTGCTTCCCTGCCAACTAGAATCTTCAAAACTTTAAATGCAACATCAATCGCCATCTTCTGTCCTCTTGAACCCTGTTCCTTTATTGTCCCTTCCTCATTTCTCCCCACTTAAGTCTTCTCATTCATCTGTGAGGTTGAAATACTGATTCCTGTACAATTACCAAAGTTAAGCAACTCCCTTTCAATTTCTTGCTTCCCTGCCAACTAGAATCTTCAAAACTTTAAATGCAACATCAATTGCCATCTTCTGTGTTCTTGAACCCTGTTCCTTTATTGTCCCTTCCTCATTTCTCCCCACTTAAGTCTTCTCATTCATCTGTGAGGTTGAAATACTGATTCCTGTACAATTACCAAAGTTAAGCAACTCCCTTTCAATTTCTTGCTTCCCTGCCAACTAGAATCTTCAAAACTTTAAATACAACATCAATCGCCATCTTCTGTGTTCTTGAACCCTGTTCCTTTATTGTCCCTTCCTCATTTCTCCCCACTTAAGTCTTCTCATTCATCTGTGAGGTTGAAATACTGATTCCTGTACAATTACCAAAGTTAAGCAACTCCCTTTCAATTTCTTGCTTCCCTGCCAACTAGAATCTTCAAAACTTTAAATGCAACATCAATCGCCATCTTCTGTCCTCTTGAACCCTGTTCCTTTATTGTCCCTTCCTCATTTCTCCCCACTTAAGTCTTCTCATTCATCTGTGAGGTTGAAATACTGATTCCTGTACAATTACCAAAGTTAAGCAACTCCCTTTCAATTTCTTGCTTCCCTGCCAACTAGAATCTTCAAAACTTTAAATGCAACATCAATTGCCATCTTCTGTGTTCTTGAACCCTGTTCCTTTATTGTCCCTTCCTCATTTCTCCCCACTTAAGTCTTCTCATTCATCTGTGAGGTTGAAATACTGATTCCTGTACAATTACCAAAGTTAAGCAACTCCCTTTCAATTTCTTGCTTCCCTGCCAACTAGAATCTTCAAAACTTTAAATACAACATCAATTGCCATCTTCTGTGTTCTTGAACCCTGTTCCTTTATTGTTCCTTCCTCACTTCTCCCCACTTAAGTCTTCTCATTCATCTGTGAGGTTGAAATACTGATTCCTGTACAATTACCAAAGTTAAGCAACTCCCTTTCAATTTCTTGCTTTCCTGCCAACTAGAATCTTCAAAACTTTAATTACAACATCAATTGCCATCTTCTGTCTTCTTGAACCCTGTTCCTTTATTGTCCCTTCCTCACTTCTCCCCACTTAAGTCTTCTCATTCATCTGTGAGGTTGAAATACTGATTCCTGTACAATTACCAAAGTTAAGCAACTCCCTTTCAATTTCTTGCTTCCCTGCCAACTAGAATCTTCAAAACTTTAAATGCAACATCAATTGCCATCTTCTGTGTTCTTGAACCCTGTTCCTTTATTGTCCCTTCCTCACTTCTCCCCACTTAAGTCTTCTCATTCATCTGTGAGGTTGAAATACTGATTCCTGTACAATTACAAAAGTTAAGCAACTCCCTTTCAATTTCTTGCTTCCCTGCCAACTAGAATCTTCAAAACTTTAAATGCAACATCAATTGCCATCTTCTGTGTTCTTGAACCCTGTTCCTTTATTGTCCCTTCCTCATTTCTCCCCACTTAAGTCTTCTCATTCATCTGTGAGGTTGAAATACTGATTCCTGTACAATTACCAAAGTTAAGCAACTCCCTTTCAATTTCTTGCTTCCCTGCCAACTAGAATCTTCAAAACTTTAAATGCAACATCAATTGCCATCTTCTGTGTTCTTGAACCCTGTTCCTTTATTGTCCCTTCCTCACTTCTCCCCACTTAAGTCTTCTCATTCATCTGTGAGGTTGAAATACTGATTCCTGTACAATTACAAAAGTTAAGCAACTCCCTTTCAATTTCTTGCTTCCCTGCCAACTAGAATCTTCAAAACTTTAAATACAACATCAATTGCCATCTTCTGTCTTCTTGAACCCTGTTCCTTTATTGTCCCTTCCTCACTTCTCACCACTTAAGTCTTCTCATTCATCTGTGAGGTTGAAATACTGATTCCTGTACAATTACCAAAGTTAAGCAACTCCCTTTCAATTTCTTGCTTCCCTGCCAACTAGAATCTTCAAAACTTTAAATGCAACATCAATTGCCATCTTCTGTGTTCTTGAACCCTGTTCCTTTATTGTCCCTTCCTCATTTCTCCCCACTTAAGTCTTCTCATTCATCTGTGAGGTTGAAATACTGATTCCTGTACAATTACCAAAGTTAAGCAACTCCCTTTCAATTTCTTGCTTCCCTGCCAACTAGAATCTTCAAAACTTTAAATGCAACATCAATTGCCATCTTCTGTGTTCTTGAACCCTGTTCCTTTATTGTCCCTTCCTCATTTCTCCCCACTTAAGTCTTCTCATTCATCTGTGAGGTTGAAATACTGATTCCTGTACAATTACCAAAGTTAAGCAACTCCCTTTCAATTTCTTGCTTCCCTGCCAACTAGAATCTTCAAAACTTTAAATACAACATCAATTGCCATCTTCTGTGTTCTTGAACCCTGTTCCTTTATTGTTCCTTCCTCACTTCTCCACACTTAAGTCTTCTCATTCATCTGTGAGGTTGAAATACTGATTCCTGTACAATTACCAAAGTTAAGCAACTCCCTTTCAATTTCTTGCTTTCCTGCCAACTAGAATCTTCAAAACTTTAATTACAACATCAATTGCCATCTTCTGTCTTCTTGAACCCTGTTCCTTTATTGTCCCTTCCTCACTTCTCCCCACTTAAGTCTTCTCATTCATCTGTGAGGTTGAAATACTGATTCCTGTACAATTACCAAAGTTAAGCAACTCCCTTTCAATTTCTTGCTTCCCTGCCAACTAGAATCTTCAAAACTTTAAATAAAACATCAATCGCCATCTTCTGTGTTCTTGAACCCTGTTCCTTTATTGTCCCTTCCTCACTTCTCCCCACTTAAGTCTTCTCATTCATCTGTGAGGTTGAAATACTGATTCCTGTACAATTACAAAAGTTAAGCAACTCCCTTTCAATTTCTTGCTTCCCTGCCAACTAGAATCTTCAAAACTTTAAATACAACATCAATTGCCATCTTCTGTGTTCTTGAACCCTGTTCCTTTATTGTCCCTTCCTCATTTCTCCCCACTTAAGTCTTCTCATTCATCTGTGAGGTTGAAATACTGATTCCTGTACAATTACCAAAGTTAAGCAACTCCCTTTCAATTTCTTGCTTCCCTGCCAACTAGAATCTTCAAAACTTTAAATGCAACATCAATTGCCATCTTCTGTGTTCTTGAACCCTGTTCCTTTATTGTCCCTTCCTCATTTCTCCCCACTTAAGTCTTCTCATTCATCTGTGAGGTTGAAATACTGATTCCTGTACAATTACCAAAGTTAAGCAACTCCCTTTCAATTTCTTGCTTCCCTGCCAACTAGAATCTTCAAAACTTTAAATGCAACATCAATTGCCATCTTCTGTGTTCTTGAACCCTGTTCCTTTATTGTCCCTTCCTCATTTCTCCCCACTTAAGTCTTCTCATTCATCTGTGAGGTTGAAATACTGATTCCTGTACAATTACCAAAGTTAAGCAACTCCCTTTCAATTTCTTGCTTCCCTGCCAACTAGAATCTTCAAAACTTTAAATACAACATCAATTGCCATCTTCTGTGTTCTTGAACCCTGTTCCTTTATTGTTCCTTCCTCACTTCTCCACACTTAAGTCTTCTCATTCATCTGTGAGGTTGAAATACTGATTCCTGTACAATTACCAAAGTTAAGCAACTCCCTTTCAATTTCTTGCTTTCCTGCCAACTAGAATCTTCAAAACTGTAATTACAACATCAATTGCCATCTTCTGTCTTCTTGAACCCTGTTCCTTTATTGTCCCTTCCTCACTTCTCCCCACTTAAGTCTTCTCATTCATCTGTGAGGTTGAAATACTGATTCCTGTACAATTACCAAAGTTAAGCAACTCCCTTTCAATTTCTTGCTTCCCTGCCAACTAGAATCTTCAAAACTTTAAATAAAACATCAATCGCCATCTTCTGTGTTCTTGAACCCTGTTCCTTTATTGTCCCTTCCTCACTTCTCCCCACTTAAGTCTTCTCATTCATCTGTGAGGTTGAAATACTGATTCCTGTACAATTACAAAAGTTAAGCAACTCCCTTTCAATTTCTTGCTTCCCTGCCAACTAGAATCTTCAAAACTTTAAATACAACATCAATTGCCATCTTCTGTGTTCTTGAACCCTGTTCCTTTATTGTCCCTTCCTCATTTCTCCCCACTTAAGTCTTCTCATTCATCTGTGAGGTTGAAATACTGATTCCTGTACAATTACCAAAGTTAAGCAACTCCCTTTCAATTTCTTGCTTCCCTGCCAACTAGAATCTTCAAAACTTTAAATGCAACATCAATTGCCATCTTCTGTGTTCTTGAACCCTGTTCCTTTATTGTCCCTTCCTCATTTCTCCCCACTTAAGTCTTCTCATTCATCTGTGAGGTTGAAATACTGATTCCTGTACAATTACCAAAGTTAAGCAACTCCCTTTCAATTTCTTGCTTCCCTGCCAACTAGAATCTTCAAAACTTTAAATGCAACATCAATTGCCATCTTCTGTGTTCTTGAACCCTGTTCCTTTATTGTCCCTTCCTCATTTCTCCCCACTTAAGTCTTCTCATTCATCTGTGAGGTTGAAATACTGATTCCTGTACAATTACCAAAGTTAAGCAACTCCCTTTCAATTTCTTGCTTCCCTGCCAACTAGAATCTTCAAAACTTTAAATACAACATCAATTGCCATCTTCTGTGTTCTTGAACCCTGTTCCTTTATTGTTCCTTCCTCACTTCTCCCCACTTAAGTCTTCTCATTCATCTGTGAGGTTGAAATACTGATTCCTGTACAATTACCAAAGTTAAGCAACTCCCTTTCAATTTCTTGCTTTCCTGCCAACTAGAATCTTCAAAACTTTAATTACAACATCAATTGCCATCTTCTGTCTTCTTGAACCCTGTTCCTTTATTGTCCCTTCCTCACTTCTCCCCACTTAAGTCTTCTCATTCATCTGTGAGGTTGAAATACTGATTCCTGTACAATTACCAAAGTTAAGCAACTCCCTTTCAATTTCTTGCTTCCCTGCCAACTAGAATCTTCAAAACTTTAAATGCAACATCAATTGCCATCTTCTGTGTTCTTGAACCCTGTTCCTTTATTGTCCCTTCCTCACTTCTCCCCACTTAAGTCTTCTCATTCATCTGTGAGGTTGAAATACTGATTCCTGTACAATTACAAAAGTTAAGCAACTCCCTTTCAATTTCTTGCTTCCCTGCCAACTAGAATCTTCAAAACTTTAAATGCAACATCAATCGCCATCTTCTGTGTTCTTGAACCCTGTTCCTTTATTGTCCCTTCCTCATTTCTCCCCACTTAAGTCTTCTCATTCATCTGTGAGGTTGAAATACTGATTCCTGTACAATTACAAAAGTTAAGCAACTCCCTTTCAATTTCTTGCTTCCCTGCCAACTAGAATCTTCAAAACTTTAAATGCAACATCAATTGCCATCTTCTGTGTTCTTGAACCCTGTTCCTTTATTGTCCCTTCCTCACTTCTCCCCACTTAAGTCTTCTCATTCATCTGTGAGGTTGAAATACTGATTCCTGTACAATTACAAAAGTTAAGCAACTCCCTTTCAATTTCTTGCTTCCCTGCCAACTAGAATCTTCAAAACTTTAAATACAACATCAATCGCCATCTTCTGTCTTCTTGAACCCTGTTCCTTTATTGTCCCTTCCTCACTTCTCCCCACTTAAGTCTTCTCATTCATCTGTGAGGTTGAAATACTGATTCCTGTACAATTACCAAAGTTAAGCAACTCCCTTTCAATTTCTTGCTTCCCTGCCAACTAGAATCTTCAAAACTTTAAATGCAACATCAATTGCCATCTTCTGTGTTCTTGAACCCTGTTCCTTTATTGTCCCTTCCTCATTTCTCCCCACTTAAGTCTTCTCATTCATCTGTGAGGTTGAAATACTGATTCCTGTACAATTACCAAAGTTAAGCAACTCCCTTTCAATTTTTTGCTTTCCTGCCAACTAGAATCCTCAAAACTTTAAATGCAACATCAATTGCCATCTTCTGTGTTCTTGAACCCTGTTCCGTTATTATCCCTTCCTCATTTCTCCCCACTTAAGTCTTCTCATTCATTTGTGAGGTTGAAATACTGATTCCTGTACAATTACCAAAGTTAAGCAACTCCCTTTCAATTTCTTGCTTCCCTGCCAACTAGAATCTTCAAACCTTTAAATACAACATCAATCGCCATCTTCTGTCTTCTTGAACCCTGTTCCTTTATTGTCCCTTCCTCACTTCTCCCCACTTAAGTCTTCTCATTCATCTGTGAGGTTGAAATACTGATTCCTGTACAATTACAAAAGTTAAGCAACTCCCTTTCAATTTCTTGCTTCCCTGCCAACTAGAATCTTCAAAACATTAAATACAACATCAATCGCCATCTTCTGTGTTCTTGAACCCTGTTCCTTTATTGTTCCTTCCTCACTTCTCCCCACTTAAGTCTTCTCATTCATCTGTGAGGTTGAAATACTGATTCCTGTACAATTACCAAAGTTAAGCAACTCCCTTTCAATTTCTTGCTTTCCTGCCAACTAGAATCTTCAAAACTTTAATTACAACATCAATTGCCATCTTCTGTCTTCTTGAACCCTGTTCCTTTATTGTCCCTTCCTCACTTCTCCCCACTTAAGTCTTCTCATTCATCTGTGAGGTTGAAATACTGATTCCTGTACAATTACCAAAGTTAAGCAACTCCCTTTCAATTTCTTGCTTCCCTGCCAACTAGAATCTTCAAAACTTTAAATGCAACATCAATTGCCATCTTCTGTGTTCTTGAACCCTGTTCCTTTATTGTCCCTTCCTCACTTCTCCCCACTTAAGTCTTCTCATTCATCTGTGAGGTTGAAATACTGATTCCTGTACAATTACAAAAGTTAAGCAACTCCATTTCAATTTCTTGCTTCCCTGCCAACTAGAATCTTCAAAACTTTAAATGCAACATCAATTGCCATCTTCTGTGTTCTTGAACCCTGTTCCTTTATTGTCCCTTCCTCATTTCTCCCCACTTAAGTCTTCTCATTCATCTGTGAGGTTGAAATACTGATTCCTGTACAATTACCAAAGTTAAGCAACTCCCTTTCAATTTCTTGCTTCCCTGCCAACTAGAATCTTCAAAACTTTAAATGCAACATCAATTGCCATCTTCTGTGTTCTTGAACCCTGTTCCTTTATTGTCCCTTCCTCACTTCTCCCCACTTAAGTCTTCTCATTCATCTGTGAGGTTGAAATACTGATTCCTGTACAATTACAAAAGTTAAGCAACTCCCTTTCAATTTCTTGCTTCCCTGCCAACTAGAATCTTCAAAATTTTAAATACAACATCAATCGCCATCTTCTGTCTTCTTGAACCCTGTTCCTTTATTGTCCCTTCCTCACTTCTCCCCACTTAAGTCTTCTCATTCATCTGTGAGGTTGAAATACTGATTCCTGTACAATTACCAAAGTTAAGCAACTCCCTTTCAATTTCTTGCTTCCCTGCCAACTAGAATCTTCAAAACTTTAAATGCAACATCAATTGCCATCTTCTGTGTTCTTGAACCCTGTTCCTTTATTGTCCCTTCCTCATTTCTCCCCACTTAAGTCTTCTCATACATCTGTGAGGTTGAAATACTGATTCCTGTACAATTACCAATGTTAAGCAACTCCCTTTCAATTTCTTGCTTCCCTGCCAACTAGAATCTTCAAAACTTTAAATGCAACATCAATTGCCATCTTCTGTGTTCTTGAACCCTGTTCCTTTATTGTCCCTTCCTCATTTCTCCCCACTTAAGTCTTCTCATTCATCTGTGAGGTTGAAATACTGATTCCTGTACAATTACCAAAGTTAAGCAACTCCCTTTCAATTTTTTGCTTTCCTGCCAACTAGAATCCTCAAAACTTTAAATGCAACATCAATTGCCATCTTCTGTGTTCTTGAACCCTGTTCCGTTATTATCCCTTCCTCATTTCTCCCCACTTAAGTCTTCTCATTCATTTGTGAGGTTGAAATACTGATTCCTGTACAATTACCAAAGTTAAGCAACTCCCTTTCAATTTCTTGCTTCCCTGCCAACTAGAATCTTCAAACCTTTAAATGCAACATCAATCGCCATCTTCTGTCTTCTTGAACCCTGTTCCTTTATTGTCCCTTCCTCACTTCTCCCCACTTAAGTCTTCTCATTCATCTGTGAGGTTGAAATACTGATTCCTGTACAATTACCAAAGTTAAGCAACTCCCTTTCAATTTCTTGCTTCCCTGCCAACTAGAATCTTCAAAACATTAAATACAACATCAATCGCCATCTTCTGTGTTCTTGAACCCTGTTCCTTTATTGTTCCTTCCTCACTTCTCCCCACTTAAGTCTTCTCATTCATCTGTGAGGTTGAAATACTGATTCCTGTACAATTACCAAAGTTAAGCAACTCCCTTTCAATTTCTTGCTTTCCTGCCAACTAGAATCTTCAAAACTTTAATTACAACATCAATTGCCATCTTCTGTCTTCTTGAACCCTGTTCCTTTATTGTCCCTTCCTCACTTCTCCCCACTTAAGTCTTCTCATTCATCTGTGAGGTTGAAATACTGATTCCTGTACAATTACCAAAGTTAAGCAACTCCCTTTCAATTTCTTGCTTCCCTGCCAACTAGAATCTTCAAAACTTTAAATGCAACATCAATTGCCATCTTCTGTGTTCTTGAACCCTGTTCCTTTATTGTCCCTTCCTCACTTCTCCCCACTTAAGTCTTCTCATTCATCTGTGAGGTTGAAATACTGATTCCTGTACAATTACAAAAGTTAAGCAACTCCCTTTCAATTTCTTGCTTCCCTGCCAACTAGAATCTTCAAAACTTTAAATGCAACATCAATTGCCATCTTCTGTGTTCTTGAACCCTGTTCCTTTATTGTCCCTTCCTCATTTCTCCCCACTTAAGTCTTCTCATTCATCTGTGAGGTTGAAATACTGATTCCTGTACAATTACCAAAGTTAAGCAACTCCCTTTCAATTTCTTGCTTCCCTGCCAACTAGAATCTTCAAAACTTTAAATACAACATCAATTGCCATCTTCTGTGTTCTTGAACCCTGTTCCTTTATTGTCCCTTCCTCATTTCTCCCCACTTAAGTCTTCTCATTCATCTGTGAGGTTGAAATACTGATTCCTGTACAATTACCAAAGTTAAGCAACTCCCTTTCAATTTCTTGCTTTCCTGCCAACTAGAATCTTCAAAACTGTAATTACAACATCAATTGCCATCTTCTGTCTTCTTGAACCCTGTTCCTTTATTGTCCCTTCCTCACTTCTCCCCACTTAAGTCTTCTCATTCATCTGTGAGGTTGAAATACTGATTCCTGTACAATTACCAAAGTTAAGCAACTCCCTTTCAATTTCTTGCTTCCCTGCCAACTAGAATCTTCAAAACTTTAAATAAAACATCAATCGCCATCTTCTGTGTTCTTGAACCCTGTTCCTTTATTGTCCCTTCCTCACTTCTCCCCACTTAAGTCTTCTCATTCATCTGTGAGGTTGAAATACTGATTCCTGTACAATTACAAAAGTTAAGCAACTCCCTTTCAATTTCTTGCTTCCCTGCCAACTAGAATCTTCAAAACTTTAAATACAACATCAATTGCCATCTTCTGTGTTCTTGAACCCTGTTCCTTTATTGTCCCTTCCTCATTTCTCCCCACTTAAGTCTTCTCATTCATCTGTGAGGTTGAAATACTGATTCCTGTACAATTACCAAAGTTAAGCAACTCCCTTTCAATTTCTTGCTTCCCTGCCAACTAGAATCTTCAAAACTTTAAATGCAACATCAATTGCCATCTTCTGTGTTCTTGAACCCTGTTCCTTTATTGTCCCTTCCTCATTTCTCCCCACTTAAGTCTTCTCATTCATCTGTGAGGTTGAAATACTGATTCCTGTACAATTACCAAAGTTAAGCAACTCCCTTTCAATTTCTTGCTTCCCTGCCAACTAGAATCTTCAAAACTTTAAATGCAACATCAATTGCCATCTTCTGTGTTCTTGAACCCTGTTCCTTTATTGTCCCTTCCTCATTTCTCCCCACTTAAGTCTTCTCATTCATCTGTGAGGTTGAAATACTGATTCCTGTACAATTACCAAAGTTAAGCAACTCCCTTTCAATTTCTTGCTTCCCTGCCAACTAGAATCTTCAAAACTTTAAATACAACATCAATTGCCATCTTCTGTGTTCTTGAACCCTGTTCCTTTATTGTTCCTTCCTCACTTCTCCCCACTTAAGTCTTCTCATTCATCTGTGAGGTTGAAATACTGATTCCTGTACAATTACCAAAGTTAAGCAACTCCCTTTCAATTTCTTGCTTTCCTGCCAACTAGAATCTTCAAAACTTTAATTACAACATCAATTGCCATCTTCTGTCTTCTTGAACCCTGTTCCTTTATTGTCCCTTCCTCACTTCTCCCCACTTAAGTCTTCTCATTCATCTGTGAGGTTGAAATACTGATTCCTGTACAATTACCAAAGTTAAGCAACTCCCTTTCAATTTCTTGCTTCCCTGCCAACTAGAATCTTCAAAACTTTAAATGCAACATCAATTGCCATCTTCTGTGTTCTTGAACCCTGTTCCTTTATTGTCCCTTCCTCACTTCTCCCCACTTAAGTCTTCTCATTCATCTGTGAGGTTGAAATACTGATTCCTGTACAATTACCAAAGTTAAGCAACTCCCTTTCAATTTTTTGCTTTCCTGCCAACTAGAATCCTCAAAACTTTAAATGCAACATCAATTGCCATCTTCTGTGTTCTTGAACCCTGTTCCGTTATTATCCCTTCCTCATTTCTCCCCACTTAAGTCTTCTCATTCATTTGTGAGGTTGAAATACTGATTCCTGTACAATTACCAAAGTTAAGCAACTCCCTTTCAATTTCTTGCTTCCCTGCCAACTAGAATCTTCAAACCTTTAAATACAACATCAATCGCCATCTTCTGTCTTCTTGAACCCTGTTCCTTTATTGTCCCTTCCTCACTTCTCCCCACTTAAGTCTTCTCATTCATCTGTGAGGTTGAAATACTGATTCCTGTACAATTACAAAAGTTAAGCAACTCCCTTTCAATTTCTTGCTTCCCTGCCAACTAGAATCTTCAAAACATTAAATACAACATCAATCGCCATCTTCTGTGTTCTTGAACCCTGTTCCTTTATTGTTCCTTCCTCACTTCTCCCCACTTAAGTCTTCTCATTCATCTGTGAGGTTGAAATACTGATTCCTGTACAATTACCAAAGTTAAGCAACTCCCTTTCAATTTCTTGCTTCCCTGCCAACTAGAATCTTCAAAACTTTAAATGCAACATCAATTGCCATCTTCTGTGTTCTTGAACCCTGTTCCTTTATTGTCCCTTCCTCACTTCTCCCCACTTAAGTCTTCTCATTCATCTGTGAGGTTGAAATACTGATTCCTGTACAATTACAAAAGTTAAGCAACTCCATTTCAATTTCTTGCTTCCCTGCCAACTAGAATCTTCAAAACTTTAAATGCAACATCAATTGCCATCTTCTGTGTTCTTGAACCCTGTTCCTTTATTGTCCCTTCCTCATTTCTCCCCACTTAAGTCTTCTCATTCATCTGTGAGGTTGAAATACTGATTCCTGTACAATTACCAAAGTTAAGCAACTCCCTTTCAATTTCTTGCTTCCCTGCCAACTAGAATCTTCAAAACTTTAAATGCAACATCAATTGCCATCTTCTGTGTTCTTGAACCCTGTTCCTTTATTGTCCCTTCCTCACTTCTCCCCACTTAAGTCTTCTCATTCATCTGTGAGGTTGAAATACTGATTCCTGTACAATTACAAAAGTTAAGCAACTCCCTTTCAATTTCTTGCTTCCCTGCCAACTAGAATCTTCAAAATTTTAAATACAACATCAATCGCCATCTTCTGTCTTCTTGAACCCTGTTCCTTTATTGTCCCTTCCTCACTTCTCCCCACTTAAGTCTTCTCATTCATCTGTGAGGTTGAAATACTGATTCCTGTACAATTACCAAAGTTAAGCAACTCCCTTTCAATTTCTTGCTTCCCTGCCAACTAGAATCTTCAAAACTTTAAATGCAACATCAATTGCCATCTTCTGTGTTCTTGAACCCTGTTCCTTTATTGTCCCTTCCTCATTTCTCCCCACTTAAGTCTTCTCATACATCTGTGAGGTTGAAATACTGATTCCTGTACAATTACCAATGTTAAGCAACTCCCTTTCAATTTCTTGCTTCCCTGCCAACTAGAATCTTCAAAACTTTAAATGCAACATCAATTGCCATCTTCTGTGTTCTTGAACCCTGTTCCTTTATTGTCCCTTCCTCATTTCTCCCCACTTAAGTCTTCTCATTCATCTGTGAGGTTGAAATACTGATTCCTGTACAATTACCAAAGTTAAGCAACTCCCTTTCAATTTTTTGCTTTCCTGCCAACTAGAATCCTCAAAACTTTAAATGCAACATCAATTGCCATCTTCTGTGTTCTTGAACCCTGTTCCGTTATTATCCCTTCCTCATTTCTCCCCACTTAAGTCTTCTCATTCATTTGTGAGGTTGAAATACTGATTCCTGTACAATTACCAAAGTTAAGCAACTCCCTTTCAATTTCTTGCTTCCCTGCCAACTAGAATCTTCAAACCTTTAAATGCAACATCAATCGCCATCTTCTGTCTTCTTGAACCCTGTTCCTTTATTGTCCCTTCCTCACTTCTCCCCACTTAAGTCTTCTCATTCATCTGTGAGGTTGAAATACTGATTCCTGTACAATTACCAAAGTTAAGCAACTCCCTTTCAATTTCTTGCTTCCCTGCCAACTAGAATCTTCAAAACATTAAATACAACATCAATCGCCATCTTCTGTGTTCTTGAACCCTGTTCCTTTATTGTTCCTTCCTCACTTCTCCCCACTTAAGTCTTCTCATTCATCTGTGAGGTTGAAATACTGATTCCTGTACAATTACCAAAGTTAAGCAACTCCCTTTCAATTTCTTGCTTTCCTGCCAACTAGAATCTTCAAAACTTTAATTACAACATCAATTGCCATCTTCTGTCTTCTTGAACCCTGTTCCTTTATTGTCCCTTCCTCACTTCTCCCCACTTAAGTCTTCTCATTCATCTGTGAGGTTGAAATACTGATTCCTGTACAATTACCAAAGTTAAGCAACTCCCTTTCAATTTCTTGCTTCCCTGCCAACTAGAATCTTCAAAACTTTAAATGCAACATCAATTGCCATCTTCTGTGTTCTTGAACCCTGTTCCTTTATTGTCCCTTCCTCACTTCTCCCCACTTAAGTCTTCTCATTCATCTGTGAGGTTGAAATACTGATTCCTGTACAATTACAAAAGTTAAGCAACTCCCTTTCAATTTCTTGCTTCCCTGCCAACTAGAATCTTCAAAACTTTAAATGCAACATCAATTGCCATCTTCTGTGTTCTTGAACCCTGTTCCTTTATTGTCCCTTCCTCATTTCTCCCCACTTAAGTCTTCTCATTCATCTGTGAGGTTGAAATACTGATTCCTGTACAATTACCAAAGTTAAGCAACTCCCTTTCAATTTCTTGCTTCCCTGCCAACTAGAATCTTCAAAACTTTAAATACAACATCAATTGCCATCTTCTGTGTTCTTGAACCCTGTTCCTTTATTGTCCCTTCCTCATTTCTCCCCACTTAAGTCTTCTCATTCATCTGTGAGGTTGAAATACTGATTCCTGTACAATTACCAAAGTTAAGCAACTCCCTTTCAATTTCTTGCTTCCCTGCCAACTAGAATCTTCAAAACTTTAAATGCAACATCAATTGCCATCTTCTGTGTTCTTGAACCCTGTTCCTTTATTGTCCCTTCCTCACTTCTCCCCACTTAAGTCTTCTCATTCATCTGTGAGGTTGAAATACTGATTCCTGTACAATTACCAAAGTTAAGCAACTCCCTTTCAATTTCTTGCTTCCCTGCCAACTAGAATCTTCAAAACTTTAAATACAACATCAATTGCCATCTTCTGTGTTCTTGAACCCTGTTCCTTTATTGTCCCTTCCTCATTTCTCCCCACTTAAGTCTTCTCATTCATCTGTGAGGTTGAAATACTGATTCCTGTACAATTACCAAAGTTAAGCAACTCCCTTTCAATTTCTTGCTTCCCTGCCAACTAGAATCTTCAAAACTTTAAATGCAACATCAATTGCCATCTTCTGTGTTCTTGAACCCTGTTCCTTTATTGTCCCTTCCTCATTTCTCCCCACTTAAGTCTTCTCATTCATCTGTGAGGTTGAAATACTGATTCCTGTACAATTACCAAAGTTAAGCAACTCCCTTTCAATTTCTTGCTTCCCTGCCAACTAGAATCTTCAAAACTTTAAATACAACATCAATTGCCATCTTCTGTGTTCTTGAACCCTGTTCCTTTATTGTCCCTTCCTCATTTCTCCCCACTTAAGTCTTCTCATTCATCTGTGAGGTTGAAATACTGATTCCTGTACAATTACCAAAGTTAAGCAACTCCCTTTCAATTTCTTGCTTCCCTGCCAACTAGAATCTTCAAAACTTTAAATGCAACATCAATTGCCATCTTCTGTGTTCTTGAACCCTGTTCCTTTATTGTCCCTTCCTCATTTCTCCCCACTTAAGTCTTCTCATTCATCTGTGAGGTTGAAATACTGATTCCTGTACAATTACCAAAGTTAAGCAACTCCCTTTCAATTTCTTGCTTCCCTGCCAACTAGAATCTTCAAAACTTTAAATGCAACATCAATTGCCATCTTCTGTGTTCTTGAACCCTGTTCCTTTATTGTCCCTTCCTCATTTCTCCCCACTTAAGTCTTCTCATTCATCTGTGAGGTTGAAATACTGATTCCTGTACAATTACCAAAGTTAAGCAACTCCCTTTCAATTTCTTGCTTCCCTGCCAACTAGAATCTTCAAAACTTTAAATGCAACATCAATTGCCATCTTCTGTGTTCTTGAACCCTGTTCCTTTATTGTCCCTTCCTCATTTCTCCCCACTTAAGTCTTCTCATTCATCTGTGAGGTTGAAATACTGATTCCTGTACAATTACCAAAGTTAAGCAACTCCCTTTCAATTTCTTGCTTCCCTGCCAACTAGAATCTTCAAAACTTTAAATGCAACATCAATTGCCATCTTCTGTGTTCTTGAACCCTGTTCCTTTATTGTCCCTTCCTCACTTCTCCCCACTTAAGTCTTCTCATTCATCTGTGAGGTTGAAATACTGATTCCTGTACAATTACAAAAGTTAAGCAACTCCCTTTCAATTTCTTGCTTCCCTGCCAACTAGAATCTTCAAAACTTTAAATGCAACATCAATTGCCATCTTCTGTGTTCTTGAACCCTGTTCCTTTATTGTCCCTTCCTCATTTCTCCCCACTTAAGTCTTCTCATTCATCTGTGAGGTTGAAATACTGATTCCTGTACAATTACCAAAGTTAAGCAACTCCCTTTCAATTTCTTGCTTCCCTGCCAACTAGAATCTTCAAAACTTTAAATACAACATCAATTGCCATCTTCTGTGTTCTTGAACCCTGTTCCTTTATTGTCCCTTCCTCATTTCTCCCCACTTAAGTCTTCTCATTCATCTGTGAGGTTGAAATACTGATTCCTGTACAATTACCAAAGTTAAGCAACTCCCTTTCAATTTCTTGCTTCCCTGCCAACTAGAATCTTCAAAACTTTAAATGCAACATCAATTGCCATCTTCTGTGTTCTTGAACCCTGTTCCTTTATTGTCCCTTCCTCACTTCTCCCCACTTAAGTCTTCTCATTCATCTGTGAGGTTGAAATACTGATTCCTGTACAATTACCAAAGTTAAGCAACTCCCTTTCAATTTCTTGCTTCCCTGCCAACTAGAATCTTCAAAACTTTAAATACAACATCAATTGCCATCTTCTGTGTTCTTGAACCCTGTTCCTTTATTGTCCCTTCCTCATTTCTCCCCACTTAAGTCTTCTCATTCATCTGTGAGATTGAAATACTGATTCCTGTACAATTACCAAAGTTAAGCAACTCCCTTTCAATTTCTTGCTTCCCTGCCAACTAGAATCTTCAAAACTTTAAATGCAACATCAATTGCCATCTTCTGTGTTCTTGAACCCTGTTCCTTTATTGTCCCTTCCTCATTTCTCCCCACTTAAGTCTTCTCATTCATCTGTGAGGTTGAAATACTGATTCCTGTACAATTACCAAAGTTAAGCAACTCCCTTTCAATTTCTTGCTTCCCTGCCAACTAGAATCTTCAAAACTTTAAATGCAACATCAATTGCCATCTTCTGTGTTCTTGAACCCTGTTCCTTTATTGTCCCTTCCTCATTTCTCCCCACTTAAGTCTTCTCATTCATCTGTGAGGTTGAAATACTGATTCCTGTACAATTACCAAAGTTAAGCAACTCCCTTTCAATTTCTTGCTTCCCTGCCAACTAGAATCTTCAAAACTTTAAATACAACATCAATTGCCATCTTCTGTGTTCTTGAACCCTGTTCCTTTATTGTTCCTTCCTCACTTCTCCACACTTAAGTCTTCTCATTCATCTGTGAGGTTGAAATACTGATTCCTGTACAATTACCAAAGTTAAGCAACTCCCTTTCAATTTCTTGCTTTCCTGCCAACTAGAATCTTCAAAACTTTAATTACAACATCAATTGCCATCTTCTGTCTTCTTGAACCCTGTTCCTTTATTGTCCCTTCCTCACTTCTCCCCACTTAAGTCTTCTCATTCATCTGTGAGGTTGAAATACTGATTCCTGTACAATTACCAAAGTTAAGCAACTCCCTTTCAATTTCTTGCTTCCCTGCCAACTAGAATCTTCAAAACTTTAAATGCAACATCAATTGCCATCTTCTGTGTTCTTGAACCCTGTTCCTTTATTGTCCCTTCCTCATTTCTCCCCACTTAAGTCTTCTCATTCATCTGTGAGGTTGAAATACTGATTCCTGTACAATTACCAAAGTTAAGCAACTCCCTTTCAATTTCTTGCTTCCCTGCCAACTAGAATCTTCAAAACTTTAAATACAACATCAATTGCCATCTTCTGTGTTCTTGAACCCTGTTCCTTTATTGTCCCTTCCTCATTTCTCCCCACTTAAGTCTTCTCATTCATCTGTGAGGTTGAAATACTGATTCCTGTACAATTACCAAAGTTAAGCAACTCCCTTTCAATTTCTTGCTTCCCTGCCAACTAGAATCTTCAAAACTTTAAATGCAACATCAATTGCCATCTTCTGTGTTCTTGAACCCTGTTCCTTTATTGTCCCTTCCTCACTTCTCCCCACTTAAGTCTTCTCATTCATCTGTGAGGTTGAAATACTGATTCCTGTACAATTACCAAAGTTAAGCAACTCCCTTTCAATTTCTTGCTTCCCTGCCAACTAGAATCTTCAAAACTTTAAATACAACATCAATTGCCATCTTCTGTGTTCTTGAACCCTGTTCCTTTATTGTCCCTTCCTCATTTCTCCCCACTTAAGTCTTCTCATTCATCTGTGAGGTTGAAATACTGATTCCTGTACAATTACCAAAGTTAAGCAACTCCCTTTCAATTTCTTGCTTCCCTGCCAACTAGAATCTTCAAAACTTTAAATGCAACATCAATTGCCATCTTCTGTGTTCTTGAACCCTGTTCCTTTATTGTCCCTTCCTCATTTCTCCCCACTTAAGTCTTCTCATTCATCTGTGAGGTTGAAATACTGATTCCTGTACAATTACCAAAGTTAAGCAACTCCCTTTCAATTTCTTGCTTCCCTGCCAACTAGAATCTTCAAAACTTTAAATGCAACATCAATTGCCATCTTCTGTGTTCTTGAACCCTGTTCCTTTATTGTCCCTTCCTCATTTCTCCCCACTTAAGTCTTCTCATTCATCTGTGAGGTTGAAATACTGATTCCTGTACAATTACCAAAGTTAAGCAACTCCCTTTCAATTTCTTGCTTCCCTGCCAACTAGAATCTTCAAAACTTTAAATGCAACATCAATTGCCATCTTCTGTGTTCTTGAACCCTGTTCCTTTATTGTCCCTTCCTCACTTCTCCCCACTTAAGTCTTCTCATTCATCTGTGAGGTTGAAATACTGATTCCTGTACAATTACCAAAGTTAAGCAACTCCCTTTCAATTTCTTGCTTCCCTGCCAACTAGAATCTTCAAAACTTTAAATGCAACATCAATTGCCATCTTCTGTGTTCTTGAACCCTGTTCCTTTATTGTCCCTTCCTCATTTCTCCCCACTTAAGTCTTCTCATTCATCTGTGAGGTTGAAATACTGATTCCTGTACAATTACCAAAGTTAAGCAACTCCCTTTCAATTTCTTGCTTCCCTGCCAACTAGAATCTTCAAAACTTTAAATACAACATCAATTGCCATCTTCTGTGTTCTTGAACCCTGTTCCTTTATTGTCCCTTCCTCATTTCTCCCCACTTAAGTCTTCTCATTCATCTGTGAGGTTGAAATACTGATTCCTGTACAATTACCAAAGTTAAGCAACTCCCTTTCAATTTCTTGCTTCCCTGCCAACTAGAATCTTCAAAACTTTAAATACAACATCAATTGCCATCTTCTGTGTTCTTGAACCCTGTTCCTTTATTGTCCCTTCCTCATTTCTCCCCACTTAAGTCTTCTCATTCATCTGTGAGGTTGAAATACTGATTCCTGTACAATTACCAAAGTTAAGCAACTCCCTTTCAATTTCTTGCTTCCCTGCCAACTAGAATCTTCAAAACTTTAAATACAACATCAATTGCCATCTTCTGTCTTCTTGAACCCTGTTCCTTTATTGTCCCTTCCTCACTTCTCCCCACTTAAGTCTTCTCATTCATCTGTGAGGTTGAAATACTGATTCCTGTACAATTACCAAAGTTAAGCAACTCCCTTTCAATTTCTTGCTTCCCTGCCAACTAGAATCTTCAAAACTTTAAATGCAACATCAATTGCCATCTTCTGTGTTCTTGAACCCTGTTCCTTTATTGTCCCTTCCTCATTTCTCCCCACTTAAGTCTTCTCATTCATCTGTGAGGTTGAAATACTGATTCCTGTACAATTACCAAAGTTAAGCAACTCCCTTTCAATTTCTTGCTTCCCTGCCAACTAGAATCTTCAAAACTTTAAATACAACATCAATTGCCATCTTCTGTGTTCTTGAACCCTGTTCCTTTATTGTCCCTTCCTCATTTCTCCCCACTTAAGTCTTCTCATTCATCTGTGAGGTTGAAATACTGATTCCTGTACAATTACCAAAGTTAAGCAACTCCCTTTCAATTTCTTGCTTCCCTGCCAACTAGAATCTTCAAAACTTTAAATGCAACATCAATTGCCATCTTCTGTGTTCTTGAACCCTGTTCCTTTATTGTCCCTTCCTCACTTCTCCCCACTTAAGTCTTCTCATTCATCTGTGAGGTTGAAATACTGATTCCTGTACAATTACCAAAGTTAAGCAACTCCCTTTCAATTTCTTGCTTCCCTGCCAACTAGAATCTTCAAAACTTTAAATACAACATCAATTGCCATCTTCTGTGTTCTTGAACCCTGTTCCTTTATTGTCCCTTCCTCATTTCTCCCCACTTAAGTCTTCTCATTCATCTGTGAGGTTGAAATACTGATTCCTGTACAATTACCAAAGTTAAGCAACTCCCTTTCAATTTCTTGCTTCCCTGCCAACTAGAATCTTCAAAACTTTAAATGCAACATCAATTGCCATCTTCTGTGTTCTTGAACCCTGTTCCTTTATTGTCCCTTCCTCATTTCTCCCCACTTAAGTCTTCTCATTCATCTGTGAGGTTGAAATACTGATTCCTGTACAATTACCAAAGTTAAGCAACTCCCTTTCAATTTCTTGCTTCCCTGCCAACTAGAATCTTCAAAACTTTAAATGCAACATCAATTGCCATCTTCTGTGTTCTTGAACCCTGTTCCTTTATTGTCCCTTCCTCATTTCTCCCCACTTAAGTCTTCTCATTCATCTGTGAGGTTGAAATACTGATTCCTGTACAATTACCAAAGTTAAGCAACTCCCTTTCAATTTCTTGCTTCCCTGCCAACTAGAATCTTCAAAACTTTAAATGCAACATCAATTGCCATCTTCTGTGTTCTTGAACCCTGTTCCTTTATTGTCCCTTCCTCACTTCTCCCCACTTAAGTCTTCTCATTCATCTGTGAGGTTGAAATACTGATTCCTGTACAATTACCAAAGTTAAGCAACTCCCTTTCAATTTCTTGCTTCCCTGCCAACTAGAATCTTCAAAACTTTAAATGCAACATCAATTGCCATCTTCTGTGTTCTTGAACCCTGTTCCTTTATTGTCCCTTCCTCATTTCTCCCCACTTAAGTCTTCTCATTCATCTGTGAGGTTGAAATACTGATTCCTGTACAATTACCAAAGTTAAGCAACTCCCTTTCAATTTCTTGCTTCCCTGCCAACTAGAATCTTCAAAACTTTAAATACAACATCAATTGCCATCTTCTGTGTTCTTGAACCCTGTTCCTTTATTGTCCCTTCCTCATTTCTCCCCACTTAAGTCTTCTCATTCATCTGTGAGGTTGAAATACTGATTCCTGTACAATTACCAAAGTTAAGCAACTCCCTTTCAATTTCTTGCTTCCCTGCCAACTAGAATCTTCAAAACTTTAAATACAACATCAATTGCCATCTTCTGTGTTCTTGAACCCTGTTCCTTTATTGTCCCTTCCTCATTTCTCCCCACTTAAGTCTTCTCATTCATCTGTGAGGTTGAAATACTGATTCCTGTACAATTACCAAAGTTAAGCAACTCCCTTTCAATTTCTTGCTTCCCTGCCAACTAGAATCTTCAAAACTTTAAATGCAACATCAATTGCCATCTTCTGTGTTCTTGAACCCTGTTCCTTTATTGTCCCTTCCTCATTTCTCCCCACTTAAGTCTTCTCATTCATCTGTGAGGTTGAAATACTGATTCCTGTACAATTACCAAAGTTAAGCAACTCCCTTTCAATTTCTTGCTTCCCTGCCAACTAGAATCTTCAAAACTTTAAATACAACATCAATTGCCATCTTCTGTGTTCTTGAACCCTGTTCCTTTATTGTCCCTTCCTCATTTCTCCCCACTTAAGTCTTCTCATTCATCTGTGAGGTTGAAATACTGATTCCTGTACAATTACCAAAGTTAAGCAACTCCCTTTCAATTTCTTGCTTCCCTGCCAACTAGAATCTTCAAAACTTTAAATGCAACATCAATTGCCATCTTCTGTGTTCTTGAACCCTGTTCCTTTATTGTCCCTTCCTCACTTCTCCCCACTTAAGTCTTCTCATTCATCTGTGACGTTGAAATACTGATTCCTGTACAATTACCAAAGTTAAGCAACTCCCTTTCAATTTCTTGCTTCCCTGCCAACTAGAATCTTCAAAACTTTAAATACAACATCAATTGCCATCTTCTGTGTTCTTGAACCCTGTTCCTTTATTGTCCCTTCCTCATTTCTCCCCACTTAAGTCTTCTCATTCATCTGTGAGGTTGAAATACTGATTCCTGTACAATTACCAAAGTTAAGCAACTCCCTTTCAATTTCTTGCTTCCCTGCCAACTAGAATCTTCAAAACTTTAAATGCAACATCAATTGCCATCTTCTGTGTTCTTGAACCCTGTTCCTTTATTGTCCCTTCCTCATTTCTCCCCACTTAAGTCTTCTCATTCATCTGTGAGGTTGAAATACTGATTCCTGTACAATTACCAAAGTTAAGCAACTCCCTTTCAATTTCTTGCTTCCCTGCCAACTAGAATCTTCAAAACTTTAAATGCAACATCAATTGCCATCTTCTGTGTTCTTGAACCCTGTTCCTTTATTGTCCCTTCCTCATTTCTCCCCACTTAAGTCTTCTCATACATCTGTGAGGTTGAAATACTGATTCCTGTACAATTACCAATGTTAAGCAACTCCCTTTCAATTTCTTGCTTCCCTGCCAACTAGAATCTTCAAAACTTTAAATGCAACATCAATTGCCATCTTCTGTGTTCTTGAACCCTGTTCCTTTATTGTCCCTTCCTCATTTCTCCCCACTTATGTCTTCTCATTCATCTGTGAGGTTGAAATACTGATTCCTGTACAATTACCAAAGTTAAGCAACTCCCTTTCAATTTCTTGCTTCCCTGCCAACTAGAATCTTCAAAACTTTAAATGCAACATCAATCGCCATCTTCTGTCCTCTTGAACCCTGTTCCTTTATTGTCCCTTCCTCATTTCTCCCCACTTAAGTCTTCTCATACATCTGTGAGGTTGAAATACTGATTCCTGTACAATTACCAATGTTAAGCAACTCCCTTTCAATTTCTTGCTTCCCTGCCAACTAGAATCTTCAAAAATTTAAATGCAACATCAATTGCCATCTTCTGTCCTCTTGAACCCTGTTCCTTTATTGTCCCTTCTTCATTTCTCCCCACTTAAGTCTTCTCATTCATCTGTGAGGTTGAAATACTGATTCCTGTACAATTACCAAAGTTAAGCAACTCCCTTTCAATTTCTTGCTTCCCTGCCAACTAGAATCTTCAAAACTTTAAATACAACATCAATTGCCATCTTCTGTGTTCTTGAACCCTGTTCCTTTATTGTTCCTTCCTCACTTCTTTCCACTTAAGTCTTCTCATTCATCTGTGAGGTTGAAATACTGATTCCTGTACAATTACCAAAGTTAAGCAACTCCCTTTCAATTTCTTGCTTTCCTGCCAACTAGAATCTTCAAAACTTTAATTACAACATCAATTGCCATCTTCTGTCTTCTTGAACCCTGTTCCTTTATTGTCCCTTCCTCACTTCTCCCCACTTAAGTCTTCTCATTCATCTGTGAGGTTGAAATACTGATTCCTGTACAATTACCAAAGTTAAGCAACTCCCTTTCAATTTCTTGCTTCCCTGCCAACTAGAATCTTCAAAACTTTAAATGCAACATCAATTGCCATCTTCTGTGTTCTTGAACCCTGTTCCTTTATTGTCCCTTCCTCACTTCTCCCCACTTAAGTCTTCTCATTCATCTGTGAGGTTGAAATACTGATTCCTGTACAATTACAAAAGTTAAGCAACTCCCTTTCAATTTCTTGCTTCCCTGCCAACTAGAATCTTCAAAACTTTAAATGCAACATCAATTGCCATCTTCTGTGTTCTTGAACCCTGTTCCTTTATTGTCCCTTCCTCATTTCTCCCCACTTAAGTCTTCTCATTCATCTGTGAGGTTGAAATACTGATTCCTGTACAATTACCAAAGTTAAGCAACTCCCTTTCAATTTCTTGCTTCCCTGCCAACTAGAATCTTCAAAACTTTAAATGCAACATCAATTGCCATCTTCTGTGTTCTTGAACCCTGTTCCTTTATTGTCCCTTCCTCATTTCTCCCCACTTAAGTCTTCTCATTCATCTGTGAGGTTGAAATACTGATTCCTGTACAATTACCAAAGTTAAGCAACTCCCTTTCAATTTCTTGCTTCCCTGCCAACTAGAATCTTCAAAACTTTAAATACAACATCAATTGCCATCTTCTGTGTTCTTGAACCCTGTTCCTTTATTGTCCCTTCCTCACTTCTCCCCACTTAAGTCTTCTCATTCATCTGTGAGGTTGAAATACTGATTCCTGTACAATTACCAAAGTTAAGCAACTCCCTTTCAATTTCTTGCTTCCCTGCCAACTAGAATCTTCAAAACTTTAAATAAAACATCAATCACCATCTTCTGTGTTCTTGAACCCTGTTCCTTTATTGTCCCTTCCTCACTTCTCCCCACTTAAGTCTTCTCATTCATCTGTGAGGTTGAAATACTGATTCCTGTACAATTACCAAAGTTAAGCAACTCCCTTTCAATTTCTTGCTTCCCTGCCAACTAGAATCTTCAAAACTTTAAATAAAACATCAATCGCCATCTTCTGTGTTCTTGAACCCTGTTCCTTTATTGTCCCTTCCTCACTTCTCCCCACTTAAGTCTTCTCATTCATCTGTGAGGTTGAAATACTGATTCCTGTACAATTACCAAAGTTAAGCAACTCCCTTTCAATTTCTTGCTTCCCTGCCAACTAGAATCTTCAAAACTTTAAATACAACATCAATTGCCATCTTCTGTGTTCTTGAACCCTGTTCCTTTATTGTCCCTTCCTCACTTCTCCCCACTTAAGTCTTCTCATTCATCTGTGAGGTTGAAATACTGATTCCTGTACAATTACCAAAGTTAAGCAACTCCCTTTCAATTTCTTGCTTCCCTGCTAACTAGAATCTTCAAAACTTTAAATACAACATCAATTGCCATCTTCTGTGTCCTTGAACCCTGTTCCTTTATTGTCCCTTCCTCACTTCTCCCCACTTAAGTCTTCTCATTCATCTGTGAGGTTGAAATACTGATTCCTGTACAATTACCAAAGTTAAGCAACTCCCTTTCAATTTCTTGCTTCCCTGCCAACTAGAATCTTCAAAACTTTAAATGCAACATCAATTGCCATCTTCTGTGTTCTTGAACCCTGTTCCTTTATTGTCCCTTCCTCATTTCTCCCCACTTAAGTCTTCTCATTCATCTGTGGGGTTGAAATACTGATTCCTATACAATTACCAAATTTAAGCATATCCCTTACAGTTACTCGCTTCCCTGCAACCGATAATCATCAAAAATTTAAATGCAATGTCGAACATCATCCGTCTTCTTGAAACCCGGTTCTTAATTGTCCATTCCTCACTTCTCCCCACTAAATTCTTCTCATTCATCAGTGAGTTTGAAATACTAATTGCTGTACATTTACTACAGTTAAGCAAACCCTTTCCGATTTCTTGCTTCCCATGCTACCTACAATCTTCAAAATTAAATGCATCGTCAATCACCATCTCTGTCTTCTTGAACCCTGCTCTTTTATTATCCCTTCCTCAATTCTTCTGACTGTCTTCTCATTCATCTGTGAGGTTGAAATACTGATTCCTGTACAATATTAAGTCACTTGCTTCCGATTTCTTACTTCCCTGCTACCTACAATCTTCAAAAATTTCAATGCAACGCCAATCGTCGTCATCTATCTTCCTGAATTCTCTTTCCTTATTGTCCTTTTTCCTCACTAAAGTCTTCTCATTCACTTTCATTTCCTGTAAACATTGCATCCTAGTGACATTATTTCTTTGCTTGGGGGTGAAATTGTTAAAAAACAACAAATTTAATGGCATATTCTTATATACACGCACCACCAATATACATTTAATGTTACACTATTATAAATATAGAATAGGTACAAGTACTAGTAGTTTGTAGCATCTTAGTAAATATATCATCAACAGATACATCAACTTCACATTTAAGACCTTGGAGATAATTTTGAGCCTCTTTTTGGTAATAAAAGAGGAGACTATAGTCTAGTGGATTAAAGTGTTGGTTGATGAATTTGGTGACATAGTAATTGTGAGTTCAATCCCTGGGCTGGGCAGTGTGTACTTGGGCTCTGTGGAAATGGAAGGGCAATAAAAATAAGTACACAATATCCTTAGACATGGGCAATGGAATGATAAGTCTACCCTGTAGATTAAATAAAGGGTTCAGTTCAGAATTCCCTTTATGTTACCCAGATTGATATACATCTGATAAAGGCCAAAGGGCACAAGGTCCGAAACGTTATGATAACAACAACAAAGATGAGGACAATAGTTGAAATATAAATAGTATAAATAATAACTTCTCATCCCAGAAATTCAGATGTGTTAATTTTTTACTATTCTGTTTTTATTTCTTTTTCTCTTTCCCTTTTCTACTCTTCCTCTCTTTTTTTTTCTTTTTGTTGACATAGTGGATTTACTTAAGATTTAATCAAATTTGATTAAAATCATTGTGCATTTATCTTCGTAAGTATCCATCTGAAATTTTCCTCACCTGAAACTAAAGTTTTGTGTATTATTTACATTATTTGGACTGTTGCCATTTTAACAACATTTCGGCTGTTGTACGCTCCGGCCTTCTTCAGGTGATTGGAATTTCGAACCAAACTCTTTATTTGGCCCATCAGGGTAGATTGTTCTAGTTCCACATGTCATGCCTCTTCCAGTTGTCTCAGTTGTTCCCTTTGAACTCAAGTGAACCAAAATTTGGAGAGTTGAGTTAAAGGGAAATAACTGAGACATCTAGAAGAGGCATGCCATGTGGAACTAGAACAATTTACTCTAGTGGATGAAATAAAGGGTTTGGCTCAAAATTCCAATCACCGGAAGAAGGTCGGAGCGTACAATGGCTGAAATGTTGTGAATATGTCATTGAAGATGATGATAACAGTTCGAATAATGTAAATAATACATGTAATCATAATACCTCATCTCAGAGATATAGACAGATATTGAAACTAAAGTTATTACCCTGTTTTTGGCAAAGTTTAACAAATGTACAGGCAAAATAAAACACATTTCAAGAGGATGTACTTCTCTTGACATTCCGATTACTGTATACTCCCTCGGTAATGTTTATGGTTTTAATAAAACCATAACATATAAAAATGTATATAAATTTTTTTTTTTCTTGAGAAATGACAACAAAAATGTTAAACACTACTTATTCAATAGTTTTTATCACTTTAAATGTTATTTTTTGTGTAGACGTTCTATTAATTTATTAAACAGTATATTTATTCATTTTCATCTACCGGCCTGAATATTCGAAAAAAATTTTTAAAGAGAAATATGTGCACCCAGTAGAATTTGAAACTGCACACCCACTACACACACAAACACACACACATTCCATATTCACCCCCCAGAAGAAACCACCATTAGATCAAACAGGCTTTTGACTGACTCAGCCATGGAGGGTATCGCCTATTAAGCAAGGTCAAATAGTGTCTTATAAGTCCTTCCCCGATTCTCAAAAGTTCATATCTGCTGAGTTTGGTATCAAAGTAGAAACATAAAGCAATTTCTTAAGAAGTAATGGATTTTTTAATTTATCAATCCAACAGATTTTATCTCTTTAAACTTTATTTTTGGTGGATACCCGTATTTGAGTAGATGCTCCGTTTATCTATAAACAGTATATTTATTTTTGTCTAGAAGCCTGAGTATTCAAGAAATCTTATTAAAGCAAAAAATGTGCACTCTCCAGCAAGATTCAAACCTGTGTCCCCCTTTTCAGGATAAATCATCATTAGATCCGACATGCTTTAGACCAACTCGACCATGGAGGGCATTATCGATCAAGTATGGCCAAATAGTGATTTCAAGAGCATAGAATTTCATTTTTGAACTATAACAATAAATTATTTATTTACAAGATTATAAAAACGTTTGTATATAAAAGAGTAATTTTACATTTACAGGATTGTAAAATATAGTATCAGACAATATTATTTACCAATTGTTTATTTACAAGATTATTAATTTATAATCTGTAATTAGCCATAACTTATATGAAAATTAAGGCTTTGGTTTCATTTCAGACTTTAAAAAAAAAAAAAACTTAAAAAAAAATCTGAGTGTAGTAAAGTTAACTAAGTAACCATAACTATCTCAGATTATCATATATATTCACCTAATTGCCAATAGATTCAAACTTTATAAAATGGTAAATAAGGATTCCTAATAGTTGGTATGCATATTTTAACAATTTAATAAATGTTTATAAATTTATGAATAAAAATTGTTTGCATATTTATTTCTTTATAAATTGGTAAATAATAAATATTGCATTGCATTAGTCTTAATACAATCGTATTAGTCTTTAGAATGTTGTAAATATTAAATTATCTAATATCTAATAGTGTTTAATATTTTTGCTGTTAATTCTCAAGAACCAAAAAAATGTATCATTTCACTTTCATGTTTTTAGGCTTCATTAAAATTCTAATTTTTAAAACAATAAATATTACTGAGGAGTGAAGGTAGTTAAAATAATAGTGTCAATGGAAAAAACATTTCTTTGACACCTCGGGGTTTTTTTTTTTTGTCCAAGTTTGCCAGAATCGTCTTCAGCTCTTATAAAAATCTGCCAGTGTTTTTGCAATCTTCTTAAGACTGTCAATACTTTTGGGAATAAAATATAGAATGCAGAATCTGATAAAAGAAAAAAACTAAAATCAATTTGAAAGGAACATTTATTTGTCACTTATTTAATATTATTTTTCTTTTCTTTTTTGTTTCTATTATGTCTTTAGCACTGATTTTTTTTTTTTTTTTTTTTTTTTTTTCCTTCAACTTTTATTTTATCAATTATTGCTTTGTCTGGGCAGAGTTCATATTACCTCTGAATTGGATGCCAGACTAATACAAAACATTTATAAAAGAAAAGGCACCAAATTTCTTGTATTCTTTCTGATATTCTCTTCCAGTTTAATCTGTGCTTTGAACAGATACAATTCTAATAACAATAATTAGAAAAACACATTTTGTTTTGAAGAATAATTACCAAAAACAAACGCCTCATTACGCTGTAATTATCATCATAACTTAAATCACATATACAACTGTCTGTACTATTAACCTGTCATAGTCAATACAATAAAAATAGTAAATATTACAAAATACACAAATTTATAAGTAGTGCTATGAATATAGTCAATATGAAGAGAAACTGAAAAGTTCTCAGCCCAACCATCTTCCCATAATCCCTACCAAATATCGGAATTTTTGAAAATTCCTTCTTGGTCAGTTCAAGAAATTTTCAGCATCCATCATACTATCAGATAGAATTATAAAATATTAGTTAATATTATCAAAATGATCATTACTATAAAAGTACAATAGTCAATATTATCAGTTAGTCATAATGTATAATATACTATCGTCAATACAGGTATCCTGCAATTAATGCCCCCGTCAATTAATGCATTTTTGATTAGTGCATTAAAATTTTTATATACCTAAATTCGATTAGTGCATATATAATACTTGATTAGTGTGCTAAAACATTAACCATGTTTAACCAAAGCAATTGAAAATGGATTTTTTTTATAGCTATTGATGTACAAATTAGCCACATTAATCGAGAGATTCCTGTATTATCAACTAGTCATAATGTATAATATACTATAGTCAATATTATCAATTAGCCATAATGTATAAAAATATACAAAATCAAAAAATTCTAGTTAATACTATTAATTGGTTTGTTCTTTAAACCTTTGTGGGATTTTATCAAGAATCTCTAAATGTATAGCATGAGCACCAGACCATATGCGGCAACAATATTCAAAGTATGGACAGGTGTTAGGCTTATAAATATGTAAGATAGATTCTGGCAAGAGAAATTGTCTAGCAAGAAACTGCTATGTAATATCAATCCTCCAATATGGCAGTGAATGCTATACAATTTCCTCACATGAAGAAGCAACTTGAGGCAACAGAAATGTGGTTCTATAAAAGGATACTGAGTATTTCACGGACCAAGCATTTAAACAATGAGGAAGTTTTAAAATCAAAAAGTGGACACTTGAAATTTCTGAAACATATAGTCAGAAAGAGGGTTTGAGGAATTTGATCCTCACAGGATAGATTGGAAGCAAAAGAAGCAGCAAGTAACCTACATAACTAGCTTGTGCAAATGGATGGCAGAACAGGGATTAGGATGGGTAACAAAAAAACAAACACTGCTAAGAGTTACAAAAGGTAGGAAGTTGTGGAGAGCCATGATCACCCACATCCTGAAGAGACACATGGCAGAACAGGGATTAGGATGGGTAACAAAAAAACAAACACTGCTAAGAATTACAAAGGGTAGGAAGTTTTGGAGAGCCATGATCACCCACATCCTGAAGAGACACATGGCAGAACAGGGATTAGGATGGATAACAAAAAGACAAACACTGCTAAGAGTTACAAAGGGTAGGAAGTTGTGGAGAGCCATGATTACCCATGTCCTGAAGAGACATGGCACATAGAAAAAGAATCCTTTTAAATTAAAAGAAACTACAAAGGTTAAAATTAGAGGAAAATGTCATAATATTATAATGAGATAACCTACTAATAATGTTTCATCTTATTCATCTACAAACCTGTTAGGGTGTGGCTCACGATACCATTCTCATGGAAAATGCTTAATAGAACATTTTATACACACCCAAAATCTAAATATATATTGGATGTGTCCATAACTGAGATAAACTTCTGTATAAATATAACAAAAATCCTTAATTATTTTGAAAAGTCAAATATAGCTAATAAGATATAAATTGTTAGAGCCTTCATCAGAATAAGTTTATTTAGAAATAAATAAATAGTTTTCATATTTATTTCTTTATAAATTGGTAAATAATAAACATTGCATTGTATTAGTTGGTTTTCCTTTTTAGAATGTTGCCAAGATAAAATCTTTCTTGGAAATAACCATATAAATAAATAGTCATTAATATTTTTGTTGTAAATGCTCCAAGAACAAAGAAAATTTATAAATTGACTTATATGTTTGGGTGTTATTAAAGTTCTAATCATTGCTTTTTAAAACATTGCTGAGGGAATGAATGCAGTACAAAATAATAACAGTATCAAGGGAAAAAACGTTGTTTTGAAACAAGTTTTATTGTGGACACAAGTCAGTGTTTGAATATATATATATATATATATATATATATATATATATATATATAATCTGGTGCAATGGATAAATTGTCGTCTAAATTACGCAAAAATGAAAATAACACTGACATCTCATTTTAACAGATATATTTACCAAAATTACGCAAAAATATCTTGAAATACTAAAGAGTAAATCTATTCAATAAAATCGCCATAGGCTTCAACCATGCCCTCCAGACAACTTGGCAATCTCCTGCAACTCTTCTGGACGGTATGCTTGTTTAAGTTAGAGAATGCTGCCTCAATCTTTGCCTTCAGTTCATCTTTAGGATTATAAGGAGTTTATTTGGTCTGTCACTGAACTGTGCCCCCACACATAATAATCAAGGGTTTTGTAGTCTGGGGAATTAGGTTGCCAGATGTAAGAGGTGATATGGTTGCAGAAATTGCCTGACAACCATGACTGTGTTCTCCTGCTTGTGTGACATGGTGCAGAGTCATGTTGCCAGACATAGGGTCTTCCAGCAGCCACCCTCTTGACATAGGGCAGCACTACCTCCTCAAGACACTTGATGTAGGACTTCATGTTGAGTCTGAGACCCTCACCAACAAATTCAGGAGTTCTTTTCTTATCAGAATGATCAGAGCAAATTTTCTGAGCTGCTGTACCTTTGTAATCACCATTAGACTCATTCAACTCTTTCCCCATCCTCTGCACTGTCCTCAGATTGACGCCCAAATTCTCTGAAATGTTTGTATTGGAGCTTCCGATATGAATGCCAAGCGGTACAGCATGCTGTTTCCAAATTTCTGGCAGAGTGAATTGTGTTATGGTGCTATTATTCTCACAGATGGTGGCCAATTGACTCTACTATACTGTGCAATCGACAGAATCAAAAACAGACCCTACCCATGCATGAAATTAAAAATATAAAATGCCAAAAATTTACCCATCACACACTGTGTATGTGTGTGTGTATGTATGTATGTATGTATGTATGTATATATATATATATATATATATATATATATATATATATATATATATATATATATATATATAATATAGGAATGGGTAGGATATTTTGAATCATCACAAGGCCACGATAGATAACAGTCAGAATCTCTATACCTGAAGATTGCATTAACTCCATGAAACTCAGAGTAGTGTTATTGACATTGGATATTATGTATATTCACTCATATATATATATATATATATATATATATATATATATATATATATATATATATATATATATATATATTTGGGCAGCAACCATTCTTTTAAACACCTTTCATTAAATATGATGAATGAGGAAAATTTTATTGATTTTTTTTATTTTATTTTTTTTTTATTAGTTTTTCCAGTATTACATTTTTCTGTTTGGTGGGAGTGAGGCAGTGCAAAAATTCTCCATACTGTCCATTGTCCCACACACTTTCGGCCATTTCCTTACCCATTTTCAAGGGTGTTTAGTTTCGGTGCTGTTAGTCTCTCTTCATGTTTTGACTATTTGAGATGTATTTTTTGTGTTGTTGCAAATGCTAGTAGGAGTGTTTATTCCAGGTCTTCACATGTTGAATGCAACTGTGTACATGGCGCATATATATATATATATATATAGAGAGAGAGAGAGAGAGATGTGTGTGTTTCTCCACACATTCCTTTTCTTTATTATCTGCGAATTGGCATTACTTCCTGGAAAAGACAGCAGACTTTCTTTTTTTTTGTTGTTACCTTCTCTGTGGTTTGAAATTCAAAGTTCCCTCTCTCCTAGACTGCTTGTCATCCAAGGCTAGAGAGTCCAGTCTACCCTGTTATTTAATCCATAGTTGCCAGGAAAACAATGGATTCATGCCTTTCCCAAGGGTATTTCACTTTTTGCGTATTAATCATTAAATCCAGAGTAGCCCCAAGTGTACATATATGCATATTTCTTATCGTCATTGTGGAAATTAAAACCGAACTTCATCAGCTGAAGTTAGAAAAAAGAAGTCATTATGCTCTGAATCGATGAATTAGTAATGTTTCGATTTATCCATCTTTATGACGATAAACTACAACAAGGCCTTTGATCAGGAGATTGGAGGTTTTAAGGAGCGTGGAATCCTCTCTCAATTGCTATTGTTCTCAAGTCTACCCTGACCTGGGGTGGTAGCACCTGTTAGAGTCCCAAGATGGGTTCATAGTTAACCATGTCCTTGGGCAGAACGTTAAACTGCATCCACATCCTGGGCATGAAACTAAACTGCAATCATAGTTCACCCATATTCTGGATAGGCCATTAAACTACTACCAGGCATAGTATAAGAAGCAAGATGAATTAGAAACTAATTATTTGTATGAGGTCAACTTCACCTACATGCCATTAACTTATATGATAAGCCTATCCATTTGTACTTCGGATGATACCTTCAGGAAAAAAATATAGTTTATCCATACAATCTATTAAAAACAAAAAAGTTCAAATTTGGAGTGTCCTGGGTAAGATGATAAGCTACATCCAAGAGCAAAGCCTCTGATCAGGAGGTTTTGAGGAGTGTGGAACCACCTCTTAATTGCTTGTGTTCCTATATCCACCCTGACCCGGGGTGGTAGCACCTGTTAGGGTCCCAGCTATGGGCAAATAGTTAACATTCAAACTGGGGTCAAAATAATATGAAAGTGTAAAAATAGGTTTTAATACCAGAAATACTTTGTAAAAAAAATTATTACCAGCTATACATTTAAAAAAAAAATATTACCAGAAATAGATTTTTGAAGGAAAAAAAATATTACCAGCAATAAAAATTGTCAGCATTAAATAACCCATTGAGGTAGACAGGCCATAAAACAAACCAAACCAAACCAATTAAATTTGGATTCCTCTTTTTGATGGTTTGATTGATGAAAACAAAATATGATGCTGTTGTATGATAATTTTTTTTATAGTTAAGTGGTTATTTTTTTGTCAAAATAAAAGTAATTACACGATAGTTACTTTTATTTTGAACTTTTTGGTAGCAAAGAAGCCTTCAGAAAGACTGAAAAATAAAAGTAAATACATTGTAGTTATTGAAATTTTATCTTTTACATAGAAAAATATCTCATTTTTTAAGGTGTGTTTGTGTGTGTGTGTGTAAGTACAGGATAAATAGGGTAGACTGGATCCTATGTCCTTGGGTGAAGAAGGACAACTCTAAATTCAAACCCAAATGGTTAAGTGGTCAGCAATTAAACCAGCTCCCTTACCAGACTGAAATATTTTTGTATTTTTTTTAAGTAAAAGGTAAAGGATAGAATGGGTCCTATAGCCTTGGATGGCAAATGGTGTAGGAGAAAGACAACTCTGAATTCAAAACCAGAATAGTCAAATGGTTGGCAACTAAACCAGCTCGCCTACCAGACTGTAGTCTGGTGCATAGGGGTAAGTTGAAACCCAGCAGCATACAAACAAGTGCTGTTAAAGGGCAGAGGGGTTTCTCCAACAAGAGAAGACCCCGAATTTGAATTCTGTATATTAGATATATACAGGTGTTTAAAAAAAATTGATATCATTTGAGATGTAAATATCTGAGTCACTATATAGTCTTGGTAAATGAAACTAAACAGACTTAGTGTTGAGTAAAATAAGATTTATTCACCAAAATTTGAATGAGAAATTCAAAGGTGTGTGGATTTCATGAACAATTTCACAAGTTTCCAATATGCACACGGCTCAACCGTCTCTTCTGATCCTGGTGGTCATCGAGATCCTTTTGCCTTGCACAGACAGCATTGCTCTTTGAACTTTTTGTGCCATGTCCAAATCTGTGTTGCATTTGGTGCATTTTTAGCTAATTCTCCCACAAATGCATGCTGCACATAGTCTTGTTCGACTGTGTTTGAGCATACTCTAAGAGTGGGTCCCAAACGTTCTTTCTCTGGGTCACATTTTCAGAATTAAAATTTGCTTGCATCACAACATATTTTATGTACATTTAAAAACAAAACAAAAAAACAGAGAGCGTGTTAAAGGGAGATAACCGTGGATTTAAAGTCAGGACATTATCATTGATAACTCTCTTCTCTTATTTGAGGACCCTAGATACTATATTCTTAATACTTGATATGATGCAAAAATATCACAATGATAAAATTGATCAATAAATATTTATACTGAGATTCATGCATACAATTACAAATAATTAATATTTTAAATTTTGAAATCATTTATTTTTGGCATATGAATGTTTTGAAACTGTTTCTAAATCTTAGTCTTCAAACATTCTGCCTCATCTGCTATCCTCTTCCGCCTCACCTGCTACCCCCTTCTGCTGCACCTATGAGCCACACTACACTATTTGGGAACCACTGTTCTAACATAAAACGTCTTTTCTTTTCCAGTCAATGGCATTTCTATACCTGAAGAAAAAATAAGAATTAAACATGTGATTTTGAGTTTTTTCTACACGTTATTAATATCAGTGATCATTTGAATGTAAATTGGTCAAATTAGATTACTAAATGATATCAATTTTTATGAAACACTGTGTAAATTGTAAATATTTGTGCCTATATAACATTTTTGTACAATTATTTTTACAGGTTGTCTGCAATACATGTTGCTGCAGGACTATCCATAGAATTTTGTGCATTATACAAGGATTTACCTTCCTGTCCTGAAATTTTCTCACCTGTTGAAGTCCAGCTCAGCCATTTGACAAAGGACAGGTATCCCAAAGTACTCCAGGTAAGCACATCACAAGCAGCTTTGTTTTCTAAATATATTTTATTATTTTTATTGACCAAAGATAAGGTTTTTATTACTTTATTTTTTTATTAAAATTACAACCAAATTCAAATTACATGCTTGTCTATTATGCTCATATTCACACTAATCCCCTTAGGAAAGGCATGAATCCATCTGTTCCCTCTCTATTATTTTTTAATTCTGACAAATGCAATGTCTTTAAGATGGTTTAATTTATGCTATTCTGCAAAAATTATTCCACAGAAAAATTTTCCCTGTATATATATATATATATATATATATAAGAGTGGACCACTTTATTTGAGTGATGCCACAGCTTCTTAAAAAATTGAGCCAATTGATATTTTGTGTAAGGGACTCATTTCTTTTGCTTGCCACCGTGTATTATTTCTCATATATGTATTATTGTAAGATTTATTACACACCATGGATAAGTTTTTTATTATTATTTTTTTACACAGTGAAGCAAATTTAAACTACAGGCTAGTTTATTATACTCATATTCACACTAATCTCCTTGGGAAAGGCAAGAATTCATCTCTTTTTTTTTTTCCTCACCAGCTTTGTGTAAAATAGTAATCTAGACTTTATTCTCTAGCCTTCAGAAGGAGAAGTCTGAATTCCAAACCATGAAGAATACAATAGGCTCTTGATATACAACACTGAGATGCATTGGGGTGCATCATCAGTGATGATTTCACTGGGTTCATTATTAGTTTCAGGTCTTTCAGCATTGTATCATCTTACCCAGCCATTATAGATTACGTGACAGCTTGCATAGCATTACTTTAACAAAAAATAATGGTTATAGCGCCAAATTGTAGTATGTGATCAGCATTCTAGCCAATAGGAAACATTGCTTCCCATTTGTCTAGTCTATAAGTCCCGGCTATGATGATAAACTGCATCTGGCAGCAATGGCTCTGATCATTGATTGGAGGTTTTGGTCCACCCTGACCTGGGGTGGTATCACCTGTTAAGTCCCAGCTATGGGTAAATAGTGAACCAAACCCAAACAAAAACAAAACACTATGAAAGTATAAAAATACATTTTTATAGTAAAAATACCAGAATACATTTTCATATAAACAAATTGCCAATGATACATATTTATAGTAAAATCACCAACAATACATTTTTAAAGCAGAATTACCAACATTACATTTTATCTATAGTTGAAGGCATACAATTGTGTTCAAAATATATTTAGTTGAAGCCATAAAATTGTCCAAAATATTTAGATTTCGGCATTAAATAACCCATAGAGGTTGATATAAACTGAACGAAATCAACCAAACAACCAATATGAAAAAAACTCTTTCGTGATATGAATCCAAATAATATCCTACAATTTCTTAAAGAAATCAAACTGTATTCCAAAATATAACTTCTACAAAACTACAATATAAAACACACATATCACTGCCTCAAGTAATTATGTCCACACAGACATGTATATGCACAAAAGCTGAGTGTCATCTACCATGTATTCAATTGTGAAAGCAAAATAGCATATATCATTTTTATTACTTCAAAGCTCCCAAGAAAATTGAATTTCAGCATTAAATGACACATAAGCAGTTGATATGCCTTTACATTAAACAATCAATATAGTCTATATTATGATACAGCTCCAAGCTACTAGTTAGCCATTACACGATAATTCCCATGAAGTCATGGTAATTCTCTTTGATAGTAAAGAAAAGGAGACTGTGGAGGTCTCTAACCGCCTAAGTGCTATAGGATATGGCTTCGTTTTGCAACTGTTTTTTTTTTTTTTAATTGAATCGCAGTTTAAAAAAAAAAAAATAGTTGCAAAAGGGGACATAATTCATTAAGAGTTATATCCCTTGAATAATTAATGCCGCTACCAACTCAAGTCAGTTTGCTAAAGTTAATGCTTGGAACGACGACTACCAGTAAGGATTATAATGATAATTCTATCGGTTTTTATTATTAACACAATTCAATAAACACTTGTGAGATTTAAAGTAAATTTATCAGAAACCTGAAAGAAAATTATAATCAATTTACTGATATTCATTTTAACTAGTTTTACTTTTTTTAGCCCATGAAAATTTCACGGTATTCCTATTTTAAATTCTTGACGAATCTTAAAACATCAGTTAATGATTGAATAAGATCATGGTGAGTTCTAAGACAATAAAATATCGATAGAAATTCCCCTGTTAGATTGTTAAATACTTAAGCTTAACAACTTTAACAAAATATTACAATAACCATTGTAAATATGAATACTGGTCGTTATTTTAAGAAGTAAGGGGATACAAATGGAAAGATTTGAAATTGACATTTTCCATTTCACTGAAACAGATGTTAAACACTTCTATCTTTCCTTCGTACTTTCATTTTCTCACTGAAGCCAAGTAGCATCTTGGATATATCTTTTGTTGTTTTCTCCCACGATCAAAGCGGAATGGTCTATTATTTATGAGGTATTATATGTAAGGGTGTAATGAATAAATTGTCATCTAAATTATGCAAAATGAAAATAATACTGATATCTCATTTTAATAGATATACACAGGGATCGTGGTTACTGAGCGTAAAAGAGTGAGAAAAAAAAAGATAGGAGCAAGAACAATAAAAGAAGTGGAATAAAATCACTAAGACAGTAGATAACAATTGAAATTGCTTTTAAACTTTTGAAGTTCGGCCAGAAAAGAGTTCCACAAGCAAGAAGTGTGAGTGAAGAAACTGTTAGTATAAAACTTACAGTTGCATAAGTTTAATTTATATATTTATCTAGTATCTGAGAAAAAATATAATTACAGGAGATTATAATAAACTAGAAATATTTCTTAATGGTTCTCCTATTTGAATTTTCTGAATTCTTTAGTTAATGATTGAATAAGCTCATGGCAAGTTCTACAACAATAAAATATTCTTAGAAATTACCCTATTGCATTGTTAAATATTTGAGCTTAGCAACTTTAAAATATTGCAATAACAATCATAAATATGAATGTTGGTCACAATTTAAAGAAGTAAGGGAGTACAAATGAAAAGATTTGTAAATTGACAACTTTTCTATTTCACTGAAACAGGCATTAAACACTTCTAACTTCCCTTCGTTCTTTCATTTTCTCACTGAAACCAAGTAGCATCTTGGATATATCTTTTGTCCTCTCCTACGATCAAAACAGAATGGTCTGTTATTTATGAGGTATTGGCAGGACATAATAGTCATACGAACTAATGAAAGGAAAGACAAGCACAATTATTATGTCGTTCTCTACACTTTTTTTAAGTGAGAGGATCGTAGGTGTGCAGCAAAAATTTTTAAAGTTTATTAAATTATTTTCAAAAGAAATCCCGAGAAATGCTAGCAGCATCATTGTCATCGTCATTAGTGCCAGAATTACAAAAAGTCAGAGACAATGGTACTAAAATTATTAATTATATAAAAAGCAGGCCATTGTAATCAAGATTATGTTCCTCAATGGATGCTCCTGAAATGGAGTTTTTCTTGCATCCGGAAGTGAGGTGGTTATCTCGAGGAAAAGTTCTATTAGGATTTTATGAAGTGTCAACCTTTTTAAAAATGTAACATTTTAAAATGTGCAATTTACTGTGTGATGAGCTTTCATGTAATAAAGTTGCTTTTCTTGCCAGTTTATTTCAGTGTTTGAACACTCTTAATAAGTATACTTAAGGAAATCGTGAAATCATTTATCACATCTACAGATAAAATTAATGCTTTCAGAGAGAAATTACCATCCTGGAAAAAAAAAATCATTAAAAGAGAAAAGGCAGTAGAAATGTTTGAACTTATGAAAAGGTGTAAACAGGATAAAAATCTGTCTATATTTCTGAGATGAGGTATTATGTACAGTATTTACATTATTCGGACTATTGTCCTCATCTTTGTCGCCATATTTGTCACAACGTTTCGGCCGTTGTACGCTCCGGCCTTCTTCAGGTGGTTGGAATTTCGAACCGAACCCTTTATTTCGATCACTGGGGTAGACTGTTCTAGTTCCACGAGCCATGTTTGATGGATGTCAGTTATCAGTTATCTCCTGGTAATTTTTCCCTCTGAAAGTTCTCCACTGCCTGAACCGGGTATTGAACTCACACTCTTTGGGTCTGTTACTGGATCTAACCAACGCCTTTATCCACCGTACCATGTGTCCTTGAGGACATCTGGGTATGAATTTCTGAGTATTATAAACCTAATTTTTCAGCAACCATTTTTTACCAGTACTCATATTGCAATTTTGCTGTTATCATTGCATGTTCTTTACCAGATCTCATATTGCAACTTTTTGTTATCATTGCTGTTCTCTGGCACTCCTTATTACTGGTTCCCATATTGTATTTATTTCTATGCTTGGCCGACTCAGGAGATTTTTGTGGCCTAGCATATGTGCTGATTCCTTAAGTTTACGAATTTTCCAATGGTGTTCCCTGTCTATGATCTCAACCTGATCCCACAGGGGATGGTGATCTCCCTTCTCTCTCCATATGTGGTCAGCCACGCCTGATTTTTCTACTTCCCCTCGCATTACAGCTTTCTGGTGTTCTTGAAGCCTTACCTTGAGGGGGCGGCCTGTTTCTCCTTTATATTCCTTTCCACAGCTGCACGGGATAGCGTACACACAGTCTTTAGTCCCGTTCTCCTCTATGGGGGGGTCTCACTCGAGAGAGATATCTGCGAAGTGTTGTCACGCTTTTGAAGGTTGTCCTGATGTTATATGGACCGCAGATCCTTTGTATTTTCTCTGATAACCCCTTCACATAAGGCAGGCAGACTGTTTTCTGAGTGTTGTTGTCCTCCTCCTCCTCCTCCTCCCCTTGTACCCGCCTATCCCAGTTTTGGGGGGCTGCTGCCATGTACCCAGGGTAGTTGTTACGTTGTAGGGTACTACTTATACTGACCAATTCCTTATCTAATGTCTCTGGGTCGCCACTTATGACTTTTGCTCGGTGTTGTAAGCAACGGACGATCCCTTTCTTTACGCTGTATGGATGGTGGGAGTTGAAATTGTGGTACTGTCCAGTGAATGTTGGTTTACGGTATACGGATGTCTTGAACCCATGCTCTGTTCGAGATATTAGTACATCCAGGAATGGGAGTGTGCTGTTACTCTCTTTCTCCATTGTGAACTGTATCGATGGTCTTATTGAGTTCACATGGTCCAGTAGAACCTGGACATCTTCCTGGTGTGGCCAGAGTATGAAGGTGTCATCTACGTACCTTAACCATATAGTTGGCTTGAGAGATATGGATTCTAATGCCATTTCTTCAAAGTATTCCATGTATATATTCGCCATTGCTGGTGATAATGGCGAGCCCATTGCTAAGCCCTCATCCTGTCGATATATGTGTGATCCCAATCCGAAGTGTGTTGTTTGTGTACAGAAAGTCAACATCTCCATCAGATTATCTATTGCAATACTGGTCCGTTCTTCTAGGGAAGTGTCAGAGGTCAATCTATCCCTGACTACCGAGAGTGCCTCCTCCGTGGGTACCTTGGTGAACAAACTCACCACGTCCAAGCTCACCATCTGGTTGGATAGGATGGGAGCATCTTTGATTATTTCCACGAATAATGAAATGAGAAAATTTTACAAACTTTAGATTTATTATATTCAAATTTTGAAAAAAAAAAAAAATTTCCTGCACCGGATCTTGACATAGGATCTCTGGATTGAGTGAGACACCCCTTTGTTTTAAGTGTGTATATGTCAGCAAATTTAAATATTATAGAAGAGAAAGAGTTAGCAGAAATAAAAAATGACAGAAGATTGCAATTAAAATATTCAACAACAGATGTTACATCATTCTGGCTATCCCTTAAGGGTGAATTTACGAATATTACAAAAATAGCAATGGAAATAATTCTTCCATTCTCAATGTCATATTTGTGAGAAGCAAGCTGTTCTGTAATAATCAATATTAAACAAAACAAAAATTGATCATGGCTAGGCTCCTTGAAAGAAGATTTAAGAGTATGCCTGCCCAAAATTCATCCTTGCAAAGAAGGAAAAAAATACATAAAGCTAAGATATCTCATTAAATGTTAAGAATTTTAATTATCTTTTTATTACAAGTTATAATAAGTTTTGCGCACAGACATATGTTGAAACACTGGTTTCTGTACAATCATGGAAGTTAAGCAACGTCAAGCATAGTCAGTACCTAATAAAAATGTCATATTAAAAATAAATCCATGAATTCTTTAGAACGGTGATTATTAAATGGTTTGCCTGCCATGAATGGTTAAAAGGAGGGTCATAGTTATGCCATTTAACATAAGATCTTTGGATTGGGTGAGAAACCTCTTTGTTTTAAGTGCATCTATGTCGGCAAATTTAAATATTACAGAGGAGGAAGAGTTAGCAGAAATAAAAAATGACAGAAGATTGCAATTAAAATATTCAACAACAGATATTACATCATTCTGGCTATCCCTTAAGGGTGAATTTACAAATATTACAAAAATAGCAATGGAAGTACTTCTTCCAATTTGAATGTCATATTTATGCACAGAAAGTTACAGAAACCACCACAGCGACGCTTAGCTCAGTGCCAACAGGTGTGCCATGAGAAGGTCATTGATGCCTGACATATTTAATGCAGAAGATGACCAAAGTTAATTGTGATAATGGCGAAATAGCAGTAATATTATGCAAGACAAATTCATCTATATAAATATAGGCATATAAAATGTAGTATATATAGAAGTGAATGTGAAAATTTTTAAAGGTCATTAATTAATGATATTACCTTATTTTGGTTATCTCTTGAGGGCGAATTTCCAAATATTACAAAAAAAAGTAATAGAAATACTATTTCTGTTCTCAATGTCATAATTGTGTGAAGCAAGCTTTTCTGTAATAAACAATCTTAAAGACAAAAAACAATCACCGCTAGAATACTTGAAAGAAGATTTAAGAGTATGCCTGTCCAAAATTCGACCTTGCAAAGAAGATATGCAAAAAAATAAAATCAAACTCAGATATTGCATTAAATGTTAAATTATAATGGAGGAAAAAAAATATTTTTTCTTTTTTTTAAAACAATTTTAATTATCTTTTTATTACAAGTTATAATAATTTGTTTTGCTTATGGTCATATCATGTCGAAACACCAGTTCCTGTATGATCACCAAAGTTAAGCAACATCAAGCCTGGTCAGTACCTAGATGAGTGACCATTTGAGAATACCAGGTGCTGCAAGCTTGGATGTGTAGTTGGGAAAAAGTATAAATCTGCCTATTCTCCCTCAGCTATGGGTTAATTAGTAAGACTTTTATCACTAAACAAAAAAATAAATATAAGTTATTTTAAGAAGTTTAATTATTATCTTTTCATTATGAGTTATAATAAATTGTTTTGTGTCAATAAATAAATCAAAAAGTCTACTCTTTTCGCTAGGATGAGCCAGAGACCAAAAGGCAGCTCACTCCACTGTGTTTTGAAAATAGTATGGAGTCATGCTCTTAGAGTTTATGCCCAATGGCACCCAGGGCCATCTTAACAGCATTATGGGCCGATTGATGTTTAGTGTGTGGATTAGCCTATTTGGTTTTGCTAAAAACCTCTGTTAGGAGGCACTTTTTAAGTCTATAAAAAGGCAAACATATTCTTTCTTTCTCTTTTTTCCTCCTGCTTCCCAATGTATTTGAATGTAGATAAAGAAGATTGTCACTGGGGCACATTTGCTTCCTTGGTCCTCTATTGACTGAACTCTCACACGTTCACACACGTATATCATACACACACACACACACACACACACACACACACACACACACACACACATTCTTATAGCTAGTTTCAATGAGTTTTCCTTTGATTTCCATTGTGTACACATGTAATTCCTTTTTTTAATACCATGCATTGTCATTTGTTTTAAATTCCATATTTTCTCCCCCCACCCTTTTTTTTTTACTCTGACTCACAAGAGTCCACCAATAATGTTTATGGGACAAATGTTCCAGAAGCCCATAAATATTTACTATACAATGCACACACACACTCGTATCAAAAGTGTTGAATCCCACAACAAATCCTTTACTTTTGCTTTCCCTCACTACCTCTTGTCGGAGTTCTTGTAGTTTCCTTTCTATGTCTGCTATCAACACGGTGTCATCTGCATATTTTATGTTGTTAAGATTGTGGCTGCCAATAATGAATCCTGGTAGGACTTCTAATTCTCTCAGAATCCCCTCACTGTATAGATTGATTAAGTCCCGTGTGCAACCCATTCAGTAGGAGTTCTTGTAGTTTCCTTTCTATGTCTGCTATCAACACGGTGTCATCTGCATATTTTATGTTGTTAAGATTGTGGCTGCCAATAATGAATCCTGGTAGGACTTCTAATTCTCTCAGAATCCCCTCACTGTATAGATTGATTAAGTCCCGTGTGCAACCCATTCAGTAGGAGTTCTTGTAGTTTCCTTTCTATGTCTGCTATCAACACTGTGTCATCTGCATATTTTATGTTGTTAAGATTGTGGATGCCGATAATGAATCCTGGTAGGACTTCTAATTCTCTCAGAATCCCCTCACTGTATAGGTTGATTAAGTCCCGTGTGCAACCCATTCAGTAGGAGTTCTTGTAGTTTCCTTTCTATGTCTGCTATCAACACGGTGTCATCTGCATATTTTATGTTGTTAAGATTGTGGCTGCCGATAATGAATCCTGGTAGGACTTCTAATTCTCTCAGAATCCCCTCACTGTATAGATTGATTAAGTCCCGTGTGCAACCCATTCAGTAGGAGTTCTTCTAGTTTCCTTTCTATGTCTGCTATCAACACTGTGTCATCTGCATATTTTATGTTGTTAAGATTGTGGATGCCGATAATGAATCCTGGTAGGACTTCTAATTCTCTCAGAATCCCCTCACTGTATAGGTTGATTAAGTCCCGTGTGCAACCCATTCAGTAGGAGTTCTTGTAGTTTCCTTTCTATGTCTGCTATCAACACTGTGTCATCTGCATATTTTATGTTGTTAAGATTGTGGATGCCGATAATGAATCCTGGTAGGACTTCTAATTCTCTCAGAATCCCCTCACTGTATAGATTGATTAAGTCCCGTGTGCAACCCATTCAGTAGGAGTTCTTGTAGTTTCCTTTCTATGTCTGCTATCAACACGGTGTCATCTGTATATTTTATGTTGTTAAGATTGTGGCTGCCGATAATGAATCCTGGTAGGACTCATAATTCTCTCAGAATCCCCTCACTGTATAGATTGATTAAGTCCCGTGTGCAACCCATTCAGTAGGAGTTCTTGTAGTTTCCTTTCTATGTCTGCTATCAATAGTCATTTTAGATTGTGGCCACCGATAATGAATTCTGTCAGGACTCATAATTCTCTCAGAATCCCCTTGCTGGTCAGGGGACAAGTAGTAATTTGTCAAACACCGTCCTTGTCTTACACCACTTTCTATTTTTGTATATTTATTGATTTCATTTTCCATCCATATGCAGGCAGCTTTCTACCAACATGGGTTCTCAATTATTATTATTCTTTCTTTTTTTTTATACAATAAGGTTCACTCGGTACAAAACCTGGGGGCTACTTGAGCTAAAGGGTTATATTAAGGAGTAGTTCCTCCAAGTCTATAAATCGACCATTCGCCCTTGCATGGAGTATTGCTGCCACATATGGTCTGGGGCCCCTGCTGTTTGCCTCAACGTTCTTGATAAGATCCAAAGATGGATAGGCAACGTGATTGGCCCTGACCTGTCATCTCGTCTGCAGTCGCTCTCTCACAGACGCGATGTTGCCTCGCTCTGCCTTTTTTACAAGTACTTTCACGGTAATTGCTCCGAGGAGCTGCTCTCGCTTGTCCCTAGGCCTTGTGAATTTAAACGCCCCTCGAGGCTGGCATCCCGCTCCCACCCCTACACCGTGGAAACTATTAGATGCAGACGTCTCTTCTACTCCAGTAGCTTCATGTCTCGCACATCTCGCCTATGGAACTCCCTTCCCTATTACTGTTTCCCTGACAATTACAATCTCCAACGGTTGAAGTGTAGCGTCAATCGACATCTCCAGTTGCCTTGATCTATCCACTTCCCTTCTCCACATCCTTTCATTTTTCATTCCTATCTGCTCTCGCTCCAAATCTTCTGCAACCCCCTTGCCTTGATCGACCCACTGTCTTTCTCTTTTTCCACATCCTCTTTTTTACCACCCCTATCTGCTCTTCCTCCAACCCTTCTTTAACCCCTTGCGTGATAGTGGCTTCCAGCCTTGCTTGGGGTGATACGCTTAAAAAAAATAAAAAAAAATATGGATAGGAAGGTAGGATAATGGTTAACCCTTGTACAAGTTAAGATTGTAGTCATCAAGGAAACATCCTCTTGAAAATCTGTTCCACAGGGCAGTGGTTTGCAGGAAGAAGCAGTTTGAGTGGAACTTACTTCACACCATAAATGTGTGTGGTTTGCTATTATGTAAGTGGTAAAGCGGGTCTTGGCCATGAAGATCCTTTCCAAATTTGTCATCAGTTCTCTCTGATATACTTTATCAAACGCTTTTGCATAATCTGTAAAACATAGGTATATATCCTTCTGCATTTGTATTGCTCTTTCTGATATCATTCTGAGAATAAATATCACATTTCTTGTCTCATTGTCTAGCTTTTCTTACAAGAGTTTTTCTAACATTTCTTATTCAGCCATTTTGAAAAGTCCTATGAGGTTCTCTGCACTTTTTTCCACAATTCTTTCATGATACAAGTATCCCACACAGGGGGAATTCAATGCAATGTTTTATCTCGGAATTATAAATACCATCTTTGACATTTTACCTGGTGTTGGTGTTGTGATTTTATTCAATCATTTAAAATGGTTGACATTTAAAATGGCTGATATATTGTTTCCATTCGATAAGCTTGGCTTCATTGAAGAATACATTCTGTTATAACCATCATATAATAATCATAGTTGCTGCTTAGTAAGACTATAAGGAAAACACTGGAAACAAAAGATTGAAAAAGGGTTTAAGCACACAAGAACAGTAGCAACAAGCATACAACTGCAAAGTGCTACACCTTTGCAACCCACTTCTACCCACTGTTCTATGAGAAGACATTCTACTTAGAGCAGATGGACAAGTCCATGTTTCAATAATAGGTGTAGAGAAGGTTAGTCTTTTTATTACTCCTTTTTTAAGATATGCATTCTTGTTTGAATATGTATTTGGGGGGGGGGTCAATTCCATCATTTTCCAAGGTTTTTTTTTAGTATTTATAAGTGGAGTTGGCAAGTCAAAAGTATCATCGAGCACTTCCATCAGTAAATTTCTTAGTTGGGCTTTATTTCATTGGCATATCTTTTTATTGGTTTGAATGTCTTTTATGTTACCAATTTTGATGTTGTACCATATACATCATCCTGCCAATGCAATTGAGTATTTCACCATCTTCCCAATTTTCCTTTCCTACCTTGTAACTCGTGAAACAAACCTTATCTCCAGCTTTGAAAAATGTTGCCATTAATTCCATACTATGCCAACTATTGATTTTTCTTCCATGTAGTAATTTGTCAAACACCAATCTAATTTCGCTGACAAACATTAGTTCCACTGATGCAGTATTAGGGTTAGGGGTCAGTTTATAAATACTTAAATCAAGTAATACACACAAAGGTCATGCAACCTAAACCAAGGTTTATCAGCATTTGGCAAGAGTTGTTAAATTACAGGTTATAATTCTGTTGCTAGTGCACCCCCCCCCCCCTGCATAACATAACCAAATTTTGAATATCCTGTTCCATTTTAGGCTAATATACGTAACTTCTCATAAGGGATTTCAGTCTTGACATTCTTGCCTGTCCAACATGAAACTGCTTTAAAATACTTTTTTTTGTAAAGAATCAAGAATTACTACTCTTTCTGTATACATAAGTACTTCTCAAATGGAAAAATAATTATTATTTTCAGTAACACCTAGTATATGTTTTTTTACATTTCACTTTTTACGTCGTTTTCAAAATGTAGTCCTCCTTCTTGGATAGTATTTTAACTCCGTCCAAAGTCATGGGTAGTTCCCTTATTGTGTTATACAAAACACTTTTTTTAACTCATTTTCAGAAGTTAAAGAAGTGATCACTGCCTCCTCAAACAGTTCCTTAAATTTTGGGATTAATTTAGAGAAACCATCTGCATGTCCCAATATCTTTGATAAATATTCCAGCTTATGATCATAGTTTAGTAGCATCATTCCCCAATATTGCAACCTGTTGACAGTATGTGTCAGAATAACTTTTTTAGAACCAAAAATAGTCAATCATGGGCGGTGATCTGTTCGCAGAATAAATTTTCTACTATGTATAATTTTGTGAAATGTTTTCACGGCAAAAATAATAGCACTTCTTTTTCAATTTGACTATAGTTTTAGCATTTTAGATGCATAGGTAACTGCTTTTATTTTACCGTCCTTGAATTTATGACAACTGCTCCAATGCCATAATCACTAGCATCTGATGCTACAATTATTTCTAAATCAGGTTTGAAATGCATTAACGATAATTCATTATCTTTGTCTTCAAAAGATTTTTGACATTCATCGGACCAATTCTACACCACATGTTTTTTCAGTAATTTATTCAAATGCACTCTCAATTTATGTATGTTTGGCACACAAAGATTGCAATAGCTTGCAACCCCTAGAAATGAGTGTAAAGTAGCAATAGTACTCATCCTTGATGGATCTGGTCTACGTAAATTTCATCAAAATATTTGTCCCAAGCATTTTAAACTGCTCCTGAAAAATTGGCATTTCTCCTCATTAAGTTTGGACTCGTAATCTATTATTCTCTGGAATACTTGTTCTATGTGTTCTGAATGTTGCTGTATTGTTTCACTTTTTATGAGTATGTCGTCCAAATATGCAACGGCAACATCTAAGTCAGCTATCATTGTATCCATTACAATGAAGCACCCGAGTAAAGAGACCTGCTCCAGGCTCTCTGATTTGTGATCAGGAGATCAGGGAGGAGTGTAGCAAAGAAAATGTCAACTTACCTTGTCAAACCAAGTAACAATGTGTCACATGTATTCTACTTCAGAAAAGAAAGAAAGCATGCATGTGACTCTTATTTATATATGAGAATGTCATGCAAATTTTTGTTCACACCTCAGCCAATCACTGACTCCTCGACCTAGATATAAACAGGTGCTGCACGTGACTGGCGAATTGACTCTGAGTCGTTACTCAGCATGAAGGAGAATTTCTTGAGATGAACAGCTGCTGTATCAAAGTTTATCCCCTCAAAATTTTAGTGCCACTTTCATGCCAAACAGTAGCCTATTAAAACTGTATAGACCCTTGTGTGTGTTAATTGTTAACAATATTTTACATTTTTTATCCACTTCAGTTTTTAAGTATGCATCTGACAGGTCAATTTTTGAAAAAATCTTCCATTTAATTTAGAAAAATTTTCTTCTGGGGATGGTAACGAATATGTATGAGGTAGTAGACACTCATTTAAATTTGCTAATACATGAATATTATTATTTTTCTTTTTCTCCATAGACTGTTAGAGCTGACCACTCGGAATAATCTGTGGGTGAAATAACTCCTAGAGTTTCTAATCTGTCAAGTTCTTTTTAATGGGTTCCACAATTGCAAAAGGCAGACTTAGGAAATGTACTAAAGCAAAGGCAATTTTTCACTTGAAGGAAAATGTAGTTCCTGTTTTATAAACCTAATACCTTTGGGGAATATTGTAGGGAAATTGTTTTTTAACTCCTTTAAAAAAAACTTTCAGTCATCATACTTGTTTTGGAGGAGGAGCAATTCACATTTTTGAAAAATGAATTAACAGGCAGACTGTACAAATCAAGCAGTTCTATCCAGCTCAATAAGTTCAACATATTCATTTTTAATATGGATGCCTTAGTTTTTAAAGTTTTACCAGCACACGAGACATTACATGCAATTTTGCCAAGAAAACGTTTTTCCCTGAGACAACACATGCAACTTTATAGTTTTCATTGATGTAGGTTCACCAATATTTTTCCAAGGTTATTTATTAATTATAGGAATGTTGCTGTCTTTGTCCAATTGAATTTTTACTTCACCATTATTCATCATAACTGTCACAAATCTTCTGTTCTGGGCCTCATTCGGATTTTAATGTGTCAACACAATTTTTACCAAATTAAAATGTCTTATATTTTCTCTTTGCTTTGATTTGTAATGACTTTGTCGATGACCCAGTCTTCCATATTGAAATGCTTTTTATTTTTGAACGGGCAATCTGACTTAAAATGAGATCCTCTATAACACAGATTCAGTGCAGTCATCATTTTTTCTTCTCTTTTTTTCCATTTGTTGCACTGTCTGCACTTTTTCTTTTTTTCTTTTCTTTTCTTTTTTCTTTTCTTTCTTCTTTTTTCTTTTCTTTCTTTCATTTTTCTTTCTTTCATTTTTCTTTCTTTCATTTTTCTTTCTTTCATTTTTCTTTCTTTCATTTTTCTTTCTTTCATTTTTCTTTCTTTCATTTTTCTTTCTTTCATTTTTCTTTCTTTCATTTTTCTTTCTTTCATTTTTCTTTCTTTCATTTTTCTTTCTTTCATTTTTCTTTCTTTCATTTTTCTTTCTTTCATTTTTCTTTCTTTCATTTTTCTTTCTTTCATTTTTCTTTCTTTCTTTCATTTTTCTTTCTTTCTTTCATTTTTCTTTCTTTCTTTCATTTTTCTTTCTTTCTTTCATCTTTCTTTCTTTCATTTTTCTTTCTTTCTTTCATTTTTCTTTCTTTCTTTCATTTTTCTTTCTTTCATTTTTCTTTCTTTCATTTTTCTTTCTTTCATTTTTCTTTCTTTCATTTTTCTTTCTTTCATTTTTCTTTCTTTCATTTTTCTTTCTTTCATTTTTCTTTCTTTCTTTCATTTTTCTTTCTTTCTTTCATTTTTCTTTCTTTCTTTCATTTTTCTTTCTTTCTTTCATTTTTCTTTCTTTCTTTCATTTTTCTTTCTTTCTTTCATTTTTCTTTCTTTCTTTCATTTTTCTTTCTTTCTTTCATTTTTCTTTCTTTCATTTTTCTTTCTTTCTTCTTTCTTTCTTTCTTCTTTCTTTCTTTCATTTTTCTTTCTTTCTTTCTTCTTTCTTTCTTTCTTCTTTCTTTCTTTCTTCTTTCTTTCTTCTTTCTTTCTTTCTTCTTTCTTTCTTTCTTCTTTTTTTGCAGAATCATGTCTTAAATTTAACATTCTTCTGCCACTGTCTATAAAGTCAATTTTGGGTCCTGCTCAAGTTTGCTCAAAGTTAACATGTCTACAAAATTTAAACATGTCTGGTGATAGTTCGTTCAGTTTAAATTTTTAGCATTCATGATTGGCAATACCAGCATAAATAACAAAATTTTTGTCATCTCTTTTTGTGAGACTTGAGCAATGTTTATTCGTGCAGAAAGTGGAATTGGTAAGCCAGTCTTAAAAACAACTTGGTTCATTACTTTCACTTTCACACAAATGCACTTGGGAAAGGAATGTTTCCATCTCCTTGGCTCACAGCTTTCGGCAAAATAGCAGAGCAAGCTGAGCTCTCCTAGCCTTGGGTGGCAACCAGTCTAAAAGAAGGACTATTCTGAATTAAAAAAAAGTGAAGTAGGAAACAAGAAATCACTCCATTCTTTCCCAAGAAGGCATCATGGCAGTTCTCTAAGAAAACTGTGGGGAGCTGTGATCATCTACATTCTGAAGAGACACAGTATTTTAATGATAATAGCAAAAGCAATGGTACATAAATATATAAAAATATATAATTCAAGAAATTTTTTATTTTCTATACAAATGCATCTAAAATGAATTTAATGTTAGGTAATTTTTCTCTCCTAAATTTATCTTACATATCTATAAGTCTACCATTCGCCCATGCCTCAAATATTACTGCCACATATGATCCGGTACTCCTGTTATATATTTAGAGATTCCAGATAAAATCCAAAAATGAATCTGCAATATTATTGGTCCTGACCTGGCATCTCGGCTTCAGTCACTTTCTCCCCGCTGTAAAGCTGCTTCCCCGGGCTTTTCTATAAATAATATCATGATAATTGTTCATATGAGCTCTTTGCTATGGTACCTAGACTCTATGAAGTTAAGCTTAGTACTAGGCTGGCAACGAAGTCTCATCAATTTACAGTTGAATTGGCTAAATGTAACTCTAAGTTCTATGCTAACAGTTTCTTTTCTTGCACTTTCCAGCGCCATGCTTTCCAGCCAACTTTAATTTTCAAAAATTTAAATGCCATAATTGGCAAAATTCACAACAAACAGAATCGACAAAGTTTCTCAAACCATAAGAAAAGGAAGAAAAACAGTAAAGTAATACTAAGCAAACAATATACAGTCCCCTTCCAAAGTATTGGAATGACATGGCCAATTCTTTTGTTTTTGTTGCTCACTGAAGACATTTGGGTTTAAGAACTCTTGTCTCAGATTCATCTTTTGATCATAAACCCAAATATCTTTAGTGAACAACAAAACAAAGGAATTGACCTTGCCGTTCCAATACTTTTGCAAATCAAAACTTCAATTAACAGACAACATTTATGTGTTGTGTTTTCTGCTTTTCATAAACCAAATTGAGAATACAAGGGAGAATTTAAAAATTGATAGGTAGACTTAGAAAATTTATTCACAGCATGAGCCAGATAATTGTCAATGAAAAAAATCTTTGTTGAAAAATTTAAAATCTATTTGATTGTAAATAGTTGACATATTCTTTATATAGAAAATGGATGCATAGAGCACAATTCTTAAATTAAAGCCTGTTAAAAGTAACTCAGAGCATGAAAATGAATTAGAATATTTCCATATAAAATTATCAGACATCTCACCAACTCTATTGACAGGGGACAAAATAGTAATATTTACATTCACAGACTATATGTAGTTTTTTTTTTTTTTTACCATTTTACAGAAATGTGTACACAGCTAACGTTGATTGGTAGCCAGCCTTCTGAGTCAGTCTGCTAATAGACTACATGCTGCCTCTTTGTGTTTAGTTATGACACAAGGTTTTTTGTAAAGGCGATGTTGGAATGGTTTTACAATTGCTACCAAATTCAAACAATGTACCTACATCAGATTTTGTATGAAGCTTGTCAAATCTACTGTTTATTGATGAGTGAAATTTTATTTATACTGTATTGTTTTGTCCTTTATGGTTATGGCTTCCAATGTTATTAATCCTTTTTTCTTTTCTTTTTCCTTTTTCTTTTCTTTTTCCTTTTTCTTTTCTTTTTCCTTTTTCTTTTCTTTTTCCTTTTTCTTTTCTTTGTCCTTTCTTTTCTTTGTCCTTTCTTTTCTTTGTCCTTTCTTTTCTTTTTCCTTTCTTTTCTTTTTCCTTTCTTTTCTTTTTCCTTTCTTTTTCCTTTCCTTTCTTTTTCCTTTCCTCCTTCCTTCCTTTCTTTCTTTTTCTCTTTTTTCTCTTTCTTTTTTCTTTCGTTCTTCCTTTCTTTCTTTTCGTTCTTCCTTTTCATCTTTTCTTATACTAAACCGTATGATATAATATTTTTGTATTTTTTTATTAATGGATAATGAAAGAACCAGAGAAAAATAAATCTGAAACTGAACCTTGGATGGTCAACTATACCACACACACACACACACACACACACACACACACACACACACACACACACACACACACACATATATATATATACACATATATATATATATATATATATATACACATATATATATATATATATATATATATATACACATATATATATATATATATATATATATACACATATATATATATATATATATATATATATATATATATATATACACATATATATATATATATATATATATACACATATATATATATATATATATATATATATATATATACACATATATATATATATATATATATATACACATATATATATATATATATATATATACACATATATATATATATATATATATACACATATATATATATATATATATATATACACATATATATATATATATATATATATACATACACACATATATATATATATATATATATATATATATATATACATACACACATATATATATATATATATATATAAATTTCAATTTGAATTTATATGACATCACCTTGTGAGTAAGTTGAAATTGATTTCATGAAATGTGAGAAGACCGAAATTAAAAAACAATTGAATAACTATACACAGAACAATCTTTGAAAACAGATGGAATATCATTGAAAAGTATTCAAAGGTGGGGGTTAGTATAAATGTGAATTTTGTCAAATTTACCAATAAAGAGAATTTGAGAGAATTCTTGCTGCTGAAATAGACCTTTTATTTCTTTATATATATATATATATATATATATATATATATATATATATATAATGGACTAAGTACGACAATTATTTGAATATATTTTCTGTTTATACGTTATTTTTATAGATACAATTATATTAAATAATTGTATCTATAAAAATAACGTATAAACAATATATATAGGTGTGTAGTCAGGTTTTTTGAATATTCACCGTTAAACCGAGGTTTGAATATCTCAACATGATCAATTTGTCAGGAAGGTGACTTCTTGATGTTATCTTCATGCAATTGGGCAATTGATTACATCATTTAGCATCCTCTATAGTTTACCTTTCCTTACACAGCTAGTTTTTTTAAAATTTGCAAGCTTAACAATATTTTTCCTCTACTTGTGTGTATAAATACAAGTTACAGAATAAAATTTCTACATTTAATTTGATAAAATTCTTCAGGAGACAAAACATATTGGTAAAGGAATGTTTTCCTGATGTCTTTTATTTATATCTAAATTTTTGCACACCCATATATATATATATATATATATATATATATATATATATATATATATATATTTGGTAGCATTTAAACTAGATCTTGCGGAGGTCTCTTGATTGGGCATTTGGCTTATTCAGAAGTTTGAGAGTCCCCAAGTCTTTGCATATTCTCAGCATTGGAAACTCTCCTGGCCGTTGTTTGATTTGGGTTTTCATTTGGCTTTCTTTTCCTTGCTGTGGCCTTGGCTCTTTTGATTACAATTTGGTCCTCTGTTGGCGGAGATTTTTTTTTTGCGAGGCATACCGCTGCTGTATGCGATAGGCAACAAAACTACAGAAGAACTCAAAAGTGATCACTGCAGTTAAGTATTGCATTAATATCTAAGCTTACCTTTTGAAAGTTCAATGGTAATTCTTCTGCCGCCACTTAATTTAAAGACAATTTGATGTACATAGGGCCTTACTTTCCGTACAAGCAATTATTTTTATTTCATGGAAGACTTTCACTGGATTTCGCAATTAATTTCAGTTATTCTCAAATTTATTTCCAAGTTATGAAAATTATCATACAAAAAAAATCGTAAAAAAATCGCCATAAACAATTGTAGTAATAAAAACTTAGGAATCCAAAATTTCAGGATTGCAGGTCCTGATCTGGCCTGGAATGATTTTAATTTGCTCACAATGTCAGCTTGATTCCACAATGGTATAATATGTAGAACTACAGTCTCTCGAAATAAAGTTGAACTGACATTCACATTTATTATATATATATATATATATATATATGTGTAATTTGGCAGCAACTTTTCTTTCAAACATGTAGTGTTGAATGTTAAAGACAACATAGTCTTACATATTTTCTTTTGAATTTTCTCATATTCTCTAATGAGACTTTTTATTTGAAAATAGTTCCGAAATATGTATTTTCCATACGATGACCTAGCGCTTTCGAACATCATTGTTCATCTTCAGGGTCAATATTTTAGTCAAAAATTTTTTTTTTTTTTAAACAAACATTTGCCAATTATCTTGTAGCGTAATCATGTTGCTACTTTTTTACAAACTAAAAACGTTAAATTCCTTTTAAATTCAAAAGACGCGATGATGTTATATCACGTGCATGGCGTAGATTTTTATCATGTGACAGCGTGAAAAAGATTTCCAATACACAAGCCAAAAGATCGAAGAATACGCTACAAAATTTAAATATATTATAAACATTGCAATATATTACCAGATATATTATAATCTATACGATTAATAAGAGGT
>OZ038509.1:15815902-15880902 GCA_964036315.1 Acanthosepion esculentum | reverse complement strand
CCACTAAAATATTACCCTGGACCCCCAATTTGCTATTTTTTTTATGTGAACCCCCAGTAATGTTACATGGACTCTGATTGAGAACCACTGGTTTAAGTAATAACATCTGTCGGATTAATATCTCCAATCTGTAGCTTACATCTTCAGTTATTTCTCTTGCTAACAACCATACACTCTGTTAAATCTTGGTAGGATACCTAGTTCTTTTAGGATTGTCACGCTGTAAAAGTTAAATAAATCCAGTAAGAAGACACATCCTTGTCTCTTATCCCTTTATATTTTTGTGTACCAATCCATTTTTTATCTGTATGCAAGTGATTTGATTGTAGTAAACATTTTGGATTATTCTAATCCAAATATCTTTCCCAAATAAATCAAGTTTTCCTAACAGTTCAAATAGATCTTTGCATCATAACTTATCAAATACTTTTGCATAGTCTATGAAACACCAGTATATGTCCTTCTTCGTTTCTATTACTCTCTCTGATATAATTGGCCCTGATCTGTCATCTCGTCTGCAGTCGCTCTCTCACAGACGCGCCGTCGCCTCGCTCTGTCTTTTTTACAAATACTTTCACGGTAATTGCTCCGATGAGCTGCTTTCACTGGTTCCCAGGCCTCATGAATTTAAGCGTCCTTCGAGGCTGGCATCCCGTTCCCACCCCTTCACCGTTGAAACTGTTAGATGTAGACGTCTCTTCTACTCCAATAGCTTCATGTCTCGCACATCTCGCCTGTGAAACTCCCTTCCTTATTCCTGTTTCCCTGACAAATATAATCTCCAACTATTTAAGTGTAACGTCAATCGACATCTCCAGTTGCCTTGATCTATCCACTTCCCTTCTCCACATCCTTTCCCCTTTCATTCCTATCTGCTCTCGCTCCAAATCTTCTGTAACCCCCTTGGCTTGATCGATCCACTATCTTTCTCCACATCCTCTCCCTTACCACTCCTATCTGCTCTTCCTCCAAACCTTCGGTAACCCCTTGCATGCTAGTGGCTTCCAGCCTTGCTTGGGGTGAAAAGCTAAAAAAAAAAAAAAAAAATTCTTCCATTGTCGTTAACTAAACCACACTGTTCTAGACCTGCTTCCAGTCTCATTCTGCTATGTGTGATGTTTTATTCATTTGAATCCAACTGATGAGCTTAGTTTTGAGGTTGATTAAGTTGATCGTCCAATGAAGCTTGCATTCATTTGTATCCAGCAAAGAAAGAAGATGGATTTACTAAGATCTTTTGGTATATTGCCACTGTCATATATTTCAGTGGTTCTCAACCTTTTCTTCCTTGTGGCACATTTTTGGCATCAAAAAAATTTGATTCTCGCACAAATAGAAATTTCATGTAGACCCATCAGTCTCTTCAGTATCATCTGTAAGCTTTTCAGTTAACATTGAGCACTTAGATAGGAACAACATTCTGTGTGATGAGCAGTTTTGATGATATACTGATATACTAATTACCAATGCACACAGACTTAGTGAGGTTCTTGATGACACACACATCTTGTGGACCATAGCATTAAGTATCTTGACAAGGTGTGGCACAAAAGGTTTTCTACACAAGCTGTCCAATTAGGGAATCACTGGAAGGGTTTTCTCAGTTATAAAATTCTTCCTAACAGAAAGGTAGTTATTAATGGCCATTCTTCCAAAGAACTGGCGGTCAACACAGGGTCACTTTTCAGACCAACCATCTTTCTGATTTACATAAATGATCTGCCTAAGAACATACTCAGATAATTTGTAAATATCTATGCCAAGGATACGACGATACACAAGTGCACCTCTAAAACTCTTGACCATCAGAGATTGGAAATTGACCTCTCTACCGATCTGGCACTAACTTCTCAGTGGGGAAAAAACCTAGCTGCTTACATTCAACGCTTTAAAAACTAAACTAGTTACATTACATCACTGCCGATAGGACCATGAACTACTGCCAGTCACAATGAACAGATGTTCCCTCGAGGAGGCACCATGCCTTGAGAGAATATTGGGACTCAGAATTAAACCTCACCCCTCAAGTGGAACTCATACATACAATCCATTGCTAAGGATGCAGGTAAAATGATTGGCTTCCTGTACTGATCCATTAAGTACCTGACTCCACATGCTATCCTCTACCTTTATAAGAGTCGGATCAGGCCAAAAAGGGAGTACTGTTTTCATATTTGGGCAGGAGCTGCCCAGTCCTTACTTTCCAGTTTTGATAGAGTTATTAAGCATCTCCTTGTGGGTGACAAATTATTGTCCACCCTCCAACCTCTTTCACATGTGGGATGTAGTGAATCTCTCATTGTTCTATCACTACTTCCATGGAAAGTGCTCAGACGAACTACATTCCTTGGTTCCACCATATGTAACCTTCATGGCTAGGACCTGCCATGCCACTTACATTGTAGCAAACCAAATACATTCCCTCTGTATTCCATTGGTGAGAAGTAAATTTCATTCAAACAGCTTCTTCCCATGAATCACTACTCTGTGAAACAGACTCCACTACAATCTTTACCTGTTCAATAGAGTTAACCATTATCCCCCCCTTATCCATATAAGCTATCCCTTAAGATAACCCTCTAGTTTGAGTGCCCCCTCCCCATGCCTCGTACAAGTGGACTTTACTGTTAAAAAAGAAACAAAAAAATGTAACCGGAAAGACATTTTATTTATAAAAGCAAATTGTTATAGGAAATATAAATTCTGACTAATGTCTACACTGCTCTTGGTGGGTGTCTATCAGCTCGTCAAGTTGAACTTCCAAGCCTCGGTTTGGCTTCAGGCATAAGTCTCATCACTTTTCAATCTCTTAATAACTCTATATTCATTGTAGAAGTGGTGACCATAAATTTGGCTTGTGACATCATAACTGCAAACAAACACAAAACAAATTTTATCATATATTCAGACTCCTCATCAGTACTCACAGCACTCAAAAAAAAAAAATAAATAAATAAAACAATTGATAAACTCACTAATTATAAAACTTTTAACAGAATAGAATATTTTTCAACATATAAAATGATATCATCTTCTGTTGGATCAGTTATGTGCCATGCGTGATACATGCTTAGGTGATCATGAATCTTTCAGTACATGACTGACGAGGCAGATTTTTTTCCTGCTATAGGTTGCCATTTCTTTCTGCGGTAGACCAGTTGCCATCCAAGGCTATAGAACTCGGCCTGTCCTGCTATTTACTCATGGCTGGGAGCAGGGAGAAGAGGATTCATACCTTTCCCAAGGGTATTAGCACGTAAATAATGGATTTGACTGGAATTCAAACTCAGCTCTCCAAGTCCTTAATCTAATCCACTATCCATTACTCCACCATTCCCTCCTCTTCTGCTGGATACATATCCATACCAGCATCAAGGGTAAGGCCTATTTGGCAACAAAAAAAAAGCACCAACCTCCAAAGATAGTTAAACATCACGATTGCCTACACAGACCTCAGATCAACCATTAATACATTTATCAAAGCAGAATGGCAGAAACTATGTTCCAGCTGCTCAAACAGCAAATTATACAACATCAAACCTACTATAGAAGAATGGCATCAAACAATAAAAACAAGGGAAGATGAACTAATAATGTCCAGACTTCATATCAGATACTCCATGATAACACATTCTTATATTCTAAAAGAAGAGCCATCGCCAATCTGTATGGCATACCAAAAACTATACACAATAAAAGACATGTTAACAAATTGCAGCAGCTTCAGCCAAATAAAATACTAACACACAACAAACATGAAAGAACTCTTTAATGACATTAATCCATATAATATCCCACAATTTCTTGAAGAAATCAAGCTGTATTCCAAAGTATATCTTCAACAAAACTACAGCATAAAACACGCATATCACTACCTAGTAATTGTGTCCAACATTTATATGCGCAAAAGCTGAGTATCATCTACCATGTATTCAATTGTGAAAGCAGAATAACATATATTTTCATTACTTCAAAACTCCCAAGAAAATTAACTTTTAGCATTAAACGACCCATACGGAGTTGATATGCTGTTAAACAAATCAAATCTCTTTTCAATCTACAATAAATAATGTTTCTTTGTAAGTACATCATTTACTGCAAAAAATCCCACCTCAACCAAGGTGAAGGGAAAACCAAGGAAGAATAGAACAGCCTTTTCAAAGAGCAAGAGATGGTAGGATTCTATTTTTAGACATCTATCCAATCAATCATTTCCTTTCAATTCTCCCCAACATAATCCTACCTATGATATCACAATATCTATTGTATCTGCACCTTATTGGCAATAAGTTGTTCAAATCCTTTGTGCATATGTAATGACTTCAAACATGCAATGCATCTCTGTTTTGCATCACAACAAAAACGAATCTATTAACTTCACGTGTCCATATGAAATAAGTGGTTACACTTCTGTCAAATGTTCATAAACTCAAATGTAAATTCTATACATAAGAAAATCCTGAATGTAAATAATTTATGTACTACCACTCCTCCCTAAGCAAAAAAAATTGTATGCGTGCCTGTATGAATATATCACTGTGTGCACATGTGCGTTTCTGCATATATATATATATATATGTATATGAACATATTTGTCTGTCTGTACATAGGAATATTTGTGTCTGTGTGCGCATGTCTGTACATATGAATATATCTATATGTGTGCATAAGTACATAAAAATATGTCTATATGTATATATCTATATATCTAATTAATCAAGAAACATTCAGGTGACTTGTTTTGTTCAAATATCTCTCTCTCATATATATATATATATATATATATATATATATATATATAGAGAGAGAGAGAGAGATATAACTTTAGACATAAATGTAAAAAAAACACACACATTCAGTTAAATATAAAAATTGTCCTTGATAATGGCTAAAAGAATAGACAAAGTCGCTCAAATAAGCAGAATGTTTGGACAGTTTTTACACACCTTGTGTCCAGAAAAAAAAACACTTACAAACCCAAGAAAAATTAAATAAAAAAACAATCACAGTTCCTTGTCAGTTATCTTTAATGAAATTTGTATAAAAGAGGGATTGCTCTTTTATATAGTGGGATATATATATATATATATATATATATATATATATATATATATATATATATATATATATATATCTGACTGATGCCAAATCGGTCATGTTTTGGCTTGAAGTGATCAGATGTCTAGCCACACTGATGAGCTGTGAAACAGTCTGTCTGTGGATGACGATATTTATTTAAATATATATATATATATATATATATATATATATATATATATATATATATATATATATATATATATATATATATATATATATATAAAAACACACACACACACACCCATTAATGTATACATATTTATACACATTTGTATAGCCATACAAAGTAACAAAGACATCAACGAAAATGTACATAAATACACACGTGTGTGTGTGTGTGTGTGTATATATATATATATATATATATATATATACACACACACACACACTTTATACTGTTAGTGACAGGCACTCAGAATTCTCTTTTTAATGGTTTAGGTCAAGTTAAAACCCATAAATGTTTGTGATTTGAATAATAAATCCAATATGAATATTTAAAAGAAATACAAATGAAAAAAAAAAGATAGTAACTTGAGAATCAGGCATTTATAAAACTGAATCCGAAAAAATATCCAAAGAAAATACAAAACTCGATTCTGCAAAAAAAAAAATAAAAAGATTTCATTGAGTTTGCGTTTGTTTATTTTTGTGTAAATTACGTTGTGAAACTCTTCTCCACAAATAAAATCTGAAAATAAAAGTTCCAATCGATAATGTTTGGTACAGTGCATCGTTAACCAGCTCTCTTGGTATCTGATCTGAATATTTGTATCTATGCTCGACTGGCAAGAAAATTTCGTTTTCCCCCCTTGTGTGCATAGATTATCTTTAAATATTGGAATGCTTAGAGAAACCGCAACAACACACAGGCGACTGTTCTTCCGTCTGATTTTGTTCGTCAGAAATTCAGTTATTTCACCCACTCTGCCTCTCCCCAGAATGGACTTTAGTGTTTACTTGTCACTTTCATTCTTCTCCCCAAATAAATTTATTTTTTCCGCTTCCACAAATCTTTCACCTCCCCCCACATTGTATTGAAGTGTTTATTTGGTAATATTTGATTTTTCATTTTATTTTCATTCAACTCACATTTTATCCTGATCACTCTCTACTAAGTCTTTTAATTTGTTGGGTAAACCTCCACTGATCTGACAGCTATATTATGTGTTCATCATGAAAAATAGAATTTTTCAGATTTTCCACAGTTCAAATAGTGATGGTTAGATGGAAGGGTGTTTTTCAAATGGTGGTATGCACATATATATATATATATATATATATATGGGTATTTAGGCAGCAAATTCTCTTTTAGGCATGTCTGATTAAATAAATTACAAACATTATATCTGCTTATTTTTACCAGAGTCACTTTTATTTCGCAAGTACTTTTTATAGAAATTACTTGGAAAATAAATGATTTTCGCTGTTACAGTGCATTTCTTGCATCATTTGATTGTAATACACAGAAAAATATTTGTGAATATGAAAGGATTATGTTAAAAATAAGCAGACGTGTTTGTAATTTATTTAATCAGATACACACGCACACACGCACACACACACACACACACATATATATATATATATATATATATATATATATATATACTACTGGACTCCCCCATCATTTTCAACGTATGAGGGTCAAGTGGCTTAGTTCTTAGAACCAACAGCCAATCTATCTACATATCTTTTGATCATAGTGGTGAAAGTATTCTTTTCGGAAGAGTCGAATACAGAGAACTGTTGCACTGTAAGTTTTGAATTTAGAGTTGGTCTTCTCCTAAACCAGTTACCACCGGAGGCTATAAGACCCAGTTTGTCTTGCTATTTATCCATAGCTGGGGGGAGAAGTGATAGATTCATACCTTTCCCAAGGTATTAGCACATAAGTGAATGTAATGGATATGACTGGAATTCATACTCGGCTCTCTGATTCCAAAATCGGAGCCACAATTCTTTAATACACCATTCTGCCTCTCTCTCTAATTGTATCTATATATCTATCTATATATATATATAAATATATATATATATATATGTATATATATGTATATGTGGTATATTTTGCCAGCAAATATTCATCCAAAAAAGTTTGATTAAAAAAAAAAATACTACCACTTCTTAATCCCCGTTCTTTTATTATTCTCGCTCCTTAATAGAGTTTTTTTTCTTTTTCTCACACTCAGTAACTTCTTGCATCTTAGTGGCTTTGTTACCTTGAAATGATTAAAAATGAAAAGAATATACACCAAAAAAATCCTTTAAAAATAATGTTTCACCTCCTTCACATGACTCCCAAAGAGGCACTATCAACCATACTGCAAATCGCTTAATGTATAGGAAGATTGTGTTGCACCAATCCTCCCGCTCCTTCTCAATAATAATGAATAACTGCTTGAGATTTAAATGTTGCACAGATTTTCTGTTTATATTCATAACAAAATAAATGCAAAATGCATTCTTTTGATTTTTTTTTACAGAATATATTTCATGTAGAAATTGTATTTTTCTTTTCTTTATAGAAAGTTTAGTATTGACCATATTACTCTCCATATAAAAGCTGTGTGTGTGTGTGTGTGTATATCCAATGAATGATATATACATACATATATATATATGAATGAAAGCAGTCCATGATAATATAGTCAGTTGTTTAACATATTTGATAATGAAATGATTTTTACCTCTTTCCCAATGGTTACACACCATTCAGCCATTTTCATGTCTGAATTAGGAAAAGCAGTATGTGTCTGGGGGTTTTTTTTTTTTGTATCTTAATTTCTTTTCTTTTTTATTCTTTTCTTATTCTTTGAGATTGAAAATAATTGCTTGTCTTGAGATTCAGACGATATCTAGCAGAATTCACTTGTTTCTATTGTAACATGACAAATATGTAATCAAGGCAAACATAAAATTGTCTCTTCACATTCAAACACTCTGTTCGTTTCTTTTTCCTGTTGGTTTGCTCTAAGAACTCTCAACTATTACGCATTGATTCTTCTGGACTAGTTTCCCTGGGTTTTTGGTTTTTTTTTCCATATCAATCCAGCCAATTTACCATCCAACAGTCTTTCTGTCTAAATTTCTTAGATGAGGTATTGTTTCTATTATACATTGATTCCTTTAGACAATTATGGGATTTTTAATGACTTCCACATCAAGTTGGGCAAATGACAGAGAAGAGACGATTGAATAGTTTAAGATATTTTATATACAACATGTACATGAAAAATGTGAAATGAGAAAGTTGCTAAAAAAATGTGCTTTTAGCGGATATAGTCAAACATAGTGCCAATTCCAATACATTTCAGTTATAAATAGTTTAATACACTTATCTGTCATTCAAACAAACGTTGTTTGTCTTGTGGGTTATCTCAAATGTGAAGCAAGCCTTCATGATTGTTACTGGTCTGGGTGCCAATCCCTGGAGTCAGCTAGACATCTCCTTTGAGATTTTGTGCTGCACTAAACTTAGTGTTCATAATTACATGCCAAATAAGATTTGGCACAAAAGCTGGGTTATGCCATTAAAAGTAGATAATGGAAACTTCCAATAACAGAAGGAGCAAGTGGAGATAACATAATTTTTATACAATTTCATCGTTGTCTTTATAACTATTCAGACTTTTTTATCTGCCTGATACATCTGTTAAACTCTTTTCTCACTGTGTGTTATTCTTTTGATGGGTGTTGCCAGATTGAGCTACCATGTAACAAATTGGGCTTTATTTAAAGCCTGACCCCACTAAATTCTGAATTGATTTTTGTTATGTCTTCATTGCATTGAATGAAGATAACACAAGAAATAGAATGCCACTTGGAATCGAAGTAGTCTTGCTGAATTCAGTAATAGTCAGATAAGCTAGATCTCTCTCTACTTTTCTCTATTCTCTTGACGATTCTTGGCACCAGTCTATATGTATTTGGACGAGTCCAGGTCCTCTTCTGGAGAGCTGTGTTCATCTCCACAAGAATTTTCTTATTTATACCCTAACTTACCCTAAAATAAATCTAGCAGAAGGACATCTGATAACATTCGAAGTTGACAATCTAAATAAAGTGGCTGATTTTTATCATGGCTGAACTCCTCATGAAAAGACATAGGTATTAGAATTGCAATGACATGGATGTTACTATCAAAAATAAATACCATCTGGAAGTCAAAAGTGTAAAATCAGGAAGTGGAACTCTTGGTCAACAGTAGAAACAGTTCTCTTAACAGATGCAACAACTAAAATAACACATGCAACTTGAGAAAATACTGATATAACCACACTGTTGATATTTCACATTACTTCATTTGAAAGGTTAGGGTGGATAATTTTTATTTTTTTTATTTTTTAATCATTTCACCCCAAGCAAGGTGGGAATGCCACTAGTATGAAGGGGGTTACAGGGAGTTAAAGTGAATGAAAAACCGAGTATAAGGAGGATTGAGGAAAGGACAAAAGATGAACGGGATTTAAGAAGATAGATGACAATTGACGTTGCATTTAAATTTTGTTAATCATTTCACCCCAAGCAAGGTGGGAATGCCACTAGTATGGAAGTGGGGTACAGGGAGTAAAAGTATGAGAAAAGACTGAGTATAGGGAGGATTGAGAAAAGGACAAAAGAACAGGATTTAAGAAGCTAGAAGATGGCAACTGACATAGCATTTACATTTTTTAAGATTACCATTATCAGGGAAGCAAGTAAATGAAAGAGTTCCACAGGTGGGAAGTGCGAGAAAAGATATTGTTAGAGTAGAAGTGGCAGTTACATTTAACTATTTCAACAGTAAAAGAGTAGGACCTAGATGCCAATCTAGTAGCACACATAAATTTATGTAGTTAGGGCACCAGGGGGGAAAAAAGCTCATCCGAGCAGTTGCCATGAAAATATTTCTAGGGAAAACCGAGAGAAGTGAATATTACTTACAGATTATTGGAGGTGACCATAATTCATCAAAGATTTTATCCTCAGCATTGGATTCTTTTAATCTGTTGTCTTGAGACATGGATAATTTCTCTTGTGCAATTTACTTTTTTCTCTTTTGACTTGACATATTCAGACAAAACAAATATGAAACAAATTCTTCAACATGAAACACCTGGTGTTTTTTTCTTTTCTCTCTAATTTTTCAAGATCCTTTTAAATAAACCAAAATGGTATGTTGGACTGGTTCTTTGAGGGCAGGGAAGATTGGTATGGTTGATTTTATGACATATCAGCTCTCGTTATATATTTACTATTAAATTTTGTATGCAGCAATCAGTGAGGACCAAACTCACTACTAATCAAGAGCTGGGTGTTGTCAGTGTAGGATAAGATTTTCTTGGCTATTTCCTTTTTTTGTTTTTTTTTTTTTTACATTGGAATTCAAGTTAATTTAGAATGATGTTTCTTTACCTATGTTGTTTTGTTAAATTCAACCAACAAGGTCTCTTTGTTTAATTTCTTATTGTATTTTTACAATTTTTTTTAATGACATGTTATACATCAGGATCAGAATTGTGGATAAAATGTCCAAAATTCATATTTTTGATTTGTTTTTTGTTTGAGTACCTTCAACCATCTCCGTTATTATCAAGAGCTGGGTATTGTCAGTGTGGGAGATAAGATTTTCTTGGCAACTTCCTGTCATTTTTCTTTTTTTTTTTGAATATTGGGATTCAAATTAATCTAAAGTGATATCATGTTTATTTTCCTATGCAGTCTAGCTCCTTACAACCATTTTGACATCACTTTGAATTACACATAAAAAGACAAAAAAGTGATAGGACACCAACTTGTGCATGAAGATATGAAACTTGAATATCAGCAAAAAAAAAAAAAAATGCACACCTCTAAAAACAATCCTATCTATCTACAAAAGATTATTTGATAATGACTTCTGAAAGCACTAAGAAGATATTGGACAATTCATGTTAAGAAACTCTGCCTAGAAAAATGCTCCAAACCAAAGTTTAAAAAAAAATAAAAGAATTTTCATTGATCTTCAATCAAACCTACATTTTATATACACAAGTTGTAACAAGTCATAATGTTGTTTTATTTTGTGTGTTTTTTCTTTAAGGAAAGATTATCAAAACTGGAAAATCAAATAGAAGAGATTAAACACATTGGACGCTTTCCTTTGGTCCAGATTGTAAAGCAGAAGATCACCAATTTGAAAATGTTTGAACCAAGAATTGAAGAAGTGTGAGTATAAATATTCTTTAAATCAAACTTTTAACTTTTATTTTTTTTTCCTTTCGTTAATTTTTTTTTAAATCAGTATATTTATTTTATTCTTTTTTTATATCACTATTTTTATTTAAATGTATATATATATGAAGCTGATGAGACAATGTGTTTCACTTAGACTGCCTACTCTCTTTGGCTTTCTCAGGTTAGAATGAAAGAAAGATAAAACTCTGTGAGGAAAATGCCTTGGGATCTCTGTGTTGATCATAAATTAGATTATCTTATCACCTTTAATGTCCTGAGTCAAAAGAGAGTCTGCTCACCTGTTTGTTTCATCTATATTTATATTAGAGAGCTGTTTGGTGTATTTTTTTAAATCAGTCCACTGAGACTACAAAGTGGAGTTTTTATTATAGTGAGCAATATATATGCACATACATACACACCAACCTAGGCATATACATATATTATAGCTTTTGTTTTTATAGCTGTGTATATACACACACACACACACACACACACACACACAATTCATTTGAAAATTATAACATAAATATGTCATAAAATCAATACAAAAATAGCCATTTTGTTTCAACACTTCTGGTGTCTTATCAACTGATGGTGTTGAATGTTTGCACTACTCTGTATTGAGCACTCTTTTAAGAATAGTATTTTTGGGTTATTGGAACTTATTCCATATACACCAATCCTGAAATTGGATATATATATATATATATATATATATATATATATATATAGTAGTAGTAATTTGGAAGGGTAAGATGATAAACTACGTCCAACAGCTTGGCTTCTGATCAGGAGGTTTTGAAGAGCATGGAACCACCTCTTAATGTTCCCAAGTCCACCCTGACCCAGGGTGGTAGCACCTGTTAGTGTCCCAACTATGGGCAAATAGTTAACCCCCAAACTGGAGTCAAAGCACTATGAAAATGTAAAAATAGGTTTAATACCAGAAATACTTTGTAAAAGATTATTAGCAATAAATTTTTGAAGAAAAATTATTACAAGCAATACATTTTTGAAGGAAAAAAAGTATTACTAGCAATAAAATTTGTCAACATTGCCAACAATATAAACCTATTGTGGTTTATATGCCAACATTGTCAACAATATAAACCTATTGTGGTTTATATGCCGTAAACCAAACCAAACCAATCTTGTTTACTTCAAAGTTTCATAGTTACATAACACCTAATCCAAACCAATTTCGAACACAACGTACCAAGAAAAAGACTAACTATAATATCAACAAATTAAACCCAACAAAATTTACCACAACTACACTCTTTATAAAACACAAAAACACACACACAGAAAAAAAATGCAAAAAAAAGAAAAGAAAAAAAGGACAACTGATGAATTAGAAGCCATTGTCAAAATGCAAGATAAATAACACGGAAGAATTAATAAAGTTTGCAATAAAAAGAAAAAGGGCAAAAAAATGAAACTGCAACAATCATGCAAGCAAGTAAACAATATATTTAAAGCAAATCAACAGGTAAGAATGAAAAAGAGTTCACAAACCATAAGTTGGTGTTTGTACACAAAAGCAAGGTCAGGCAAGTGAATGCAGTGGGTCTGCCTAGTAGTTAAGGCAGATCTGGAGGAGTCATGTCAAAATGCAAGCCATCCCATTTCATTGACTAAGAAAAATATCCCAGCATGCATTTTGTGGACTTCTGACTATAAAAGGGGAGGGGGGGGAATAAACCTAATTTTAAGTTGTCTCTGACCCCGGAAATAACTTCACTACATTTTCTTTTGACACTCAGACCCGAAAAAGAAAGAAAAGGAATAATGAGAGAGTATAAAGAGACAAGTAAAATACAAAACAAAGAAATAACCATAACATCCTACACATGTACACACACACACACACACACAAAGAAAAATCAACTTAACATAATTATAATAATAAAAACAAAAAATTTGGTAACATTTGCTGATATGTTCTGACAATATTACTAATGCCGGAAACAAGTTGGCAAGCACATAACCGGCCCGCAACAAATGAAAGAATAAAAATTAAAGAAAGGGTGAGAAAGTGAAAGCAAAAATCAATTAGTACCCATCAAATGAAAAAAAAACACTCACACACCACAATAAAAGTACAGTGTAACCCGGATATAAGAGAGATTTTCTCTGGTCCCAAATTAGAGCCTGTGTTAATGTATATATAATAGACCAAACCCGGATATAAGAGACTTCCTCTCTCTTATATCCGGGTTACACTGTACTACACTTACTCTCGTGATAAAACTGACTGCTATGACATTTCTAGAATCTAGACTGGCAAGAGCATTTTTACTTAATTTCATACTTTGATCACCTCTGAAAAGTTTCTCTAATACATCACAGAAAGCAGAATTGTAATGTTTGTCATATGCAATACAGTGTAACCCGGATATAAGAGAGATGTTCTCTGGTCCCAAATTAGAGCCATACTTACCTAAACAAAATAGACCAAACCCTGATATAAGAGAAACCCTGATATAAGAGACTCCTTCTCTGGTCCCGACGACTCTCTTATATCCGGGTTACACTGTATAAAGAAATCAAGGAATATTAACAGTTTTTGACTGTTCTGATGAATAATTGTATCAATGTTACTATGAAACTTTGAAGTAAACCAGTGAGAAACTTTTTTATTAATTTTATACATATACATATATATATATATATATATATATATATGTGTGTGTGTGTGTGCGTGATTAATACAAATATAAAATTTGTCACTTAGCTGGTTGATGTTATATTCAGCGCCTCGACTGCAGAGTTTCATAGATGAACATTTTTGTAATTGTCCAGCCCACTCATCAGGAGGTTTAGGATTCAGCAATATAAACAAACAAATTGACATACATATTTCCATGGCCCATATATCTGTAGGCTTAAACATGTAGACAGAGTTAAATGAAAAATATATAAGATTTCTTTGTACCTGAACTTGGAAAGGGACTAATAAAAAAAAAAGTTTAACATTATTAGCTATGAAAGTTTCACAAAGGCAATCTCTGGCCTGAATTCAGGTAGAGAAAAATCTATTTTGTGCTCAATCATTTTTTTTTTTTTTCATGACAATAGATAGTTACTTTTTAATCACATTGTATATACGGTTAATACAAATAAAATTTGTCACTTAGCTGACTGATGTTATATTCAGCACTTCGACTCCAGAGTTTCATAGATGAATGTTTGTGTAATTGTTCTGACCACTCGTCAGGACATATCAACAAATGTTACCAATTTTCTCGCTTTAGTTTAGTTGGTCGAGAAATTAGAAAATACTTTGTTTATGTTTGGGATATGAAAGTTAGCAGATATGGGCTTTGAAAGATTGATTATTGTTTTGGTTTTTTTTTTACAGCTTATCAACCCTTTATCGGTTATTTAAAGCTGAAACCTATTTTGGTTTGTAAGAGTATTTCTTTTTTTGTGAGTGTATCTTAGCAATTTTTTTTTTTTTAACATCAAGAAGAGACAGTTTAAGTTTCTAGGGCACATAATGAGGAAAGGGGGCTTGGAAAATTTGATACTCACAGGACAGATTGCAGGCAACAGACACAGAGGAAGGCATAACCTACTTGGCAAGCTTGAGTGAATGGATGGTAGAACAAGGTTAAGGAGAGATGACAAAAAGACATAATTTATTCAGAGCTACAAAGGACAGGAAATTGTGGAGAGCCATGATTGCCTACATTCTGAAGGGACATGGCATATAAAAGAACACCCATGTGCTCAGGTTTATTTATGCATATTTTCTAAAATTTTCTGCACATTAAGAGTGCAAATACTTCGATGAAACCCTTTATTTGTTTTCTAGGTTTTTAAAAAAAATTAAGAGTGGGTAATAATGTGAGAGGCAGTGTATTATATTGATTATATGACTGACTGGATTTATTTAAAGTTTTCTATTTTCTGATCAGATTGTTAAAGCCAGTCAACTTTAAAAGATTTAAAAACTTGTTCCAAATATTAAATTGAAATTTGACATTAAGTAGATTAGTGCTGGCTTTGCGGTTGGAGTATTACATTTATTAGTACGGATTTAGTTGTTTCTGACTATTTTGTCTTTTTTTTTTTTTTTTTTTTTTTTACTTTTTCAAATTGTCGTAATATTTTTCTTTTTAACTTTGCTTTTTGTGTTTTCTTCACTTTATCCTGAATCCAGCTCTTTGGACAGCTCAACTTTAAGACTGCAAATATCAATTGTGTTTAACCTGATTATTGCAGTAGATTTTCTGCCAAAATAAGTCCGAGTCTGCTAGGAGGGGGTGCCAAAATCTGCCTAGATGACCAACCATTCAATTTTCTTTTCTAGTAAGAATTTTCAGCACCTCCTTGCTAATGTTACTCTGAGCAACCCTGTACAAACATTTGGGTTTTTTTTAAATTTTACTTTTTTATATTTATATTTATATATATATATATATATATATATATATATATATATATATATATTTTTTTTTTTTTTTTTTTTTAGAATATTATCACTGGTTAATTTTTGACCAGTCTCCAAGTGGAATTTTCATCTTCTATTGAATAAAATTTGGCTTCAGTAACTCCATATCATTTGGGGTTTAATTCTTAAAATTCCTTGAATATCAGTAACAGTTTTTCTCCTGGTCAGAATTATCGTATTTGTATGATAATGTTAAACTGTATTCAATGAACTGGTATTATGCGGAAAGCTCAAAATTGACAGCTAAGGGTGAGACTAGGATACGTTGGTTGATTTTATGACCTATCAAACCTTGTTGGATTATTTAATATTTAATTTTTTTCATGAGGTACCCAATGAGGATCAAATTCAGTACTCAGAAGGGGTCAACCAAACTAGCCTTACTAACCATTACTCCATGCTGAGGCATCTGGAAATGATTTTGCTATGAAGATACTTCCATACAGTCAATTAGACCAGTGTTTCCCAACCCATATCCAAAATGAGTCATGAAAAATTTCAGCTGGGCCGCAGAAATTTTATAATTGGATATATTCTTTGTATAATGAATATAATTTTTTTATGCAATAATAATTTCATGGACACAAAAAATTCCGAGTTCAGAGTGGGCCATGAGCTAAAAACCACTGGACTAGATTGCCAATTTTCATGTGATCTTATTTTTAGATATATATAAATTTTCGTAATATAGATTGTATTTTTATTTTTATTTTTTTCTATTTGTGTTCAACTTTTTTCAAGTTGGGATTGTTATTTAAAAGTGTTTTCCAGTTACTAAATCTATAATGGATTTAATAACTAGAAAGCCCTTTTGAATAACAATCCCATTTTGAAAAGGCTGTAGACAGTTGGAGAAAACCCAGATATTATAACCAGGAAAGGTGATAAACCAAATATTTTTATTAAATAAAACTGAATTCTGTACAAAATTACAATCTATATTACAGCTATAAAATTTCAAGTCTTGTTGAAAAAACAAAACTTTATCTCTAACATATACACAAATTTTGTTCAAATTTAAAAAGTTCTTTGTTAAAGATATTTTTAAATTATATCGTTTTCTATATTTTGAACTGACATGATGTGATATTTGAAACCAACAGAATTCAAAAACAAAATTCTTTGATAAGGGCTTATAAAAACTGAAAGTACTTAATATGTACCAACACCCAAGAAAATCGTTTTTCCTCCTTTTCGTTCTCCTTTTCTCCACACTTTCTCTCTCTCTCTCTCTCTCCCTCCTTTCCACCCCGTATGCTTTCGCTCTCTTTTTTCCTCTTTTTCTCTCTCTGCTTTCCTCTTTTTCTCTCCTCTGCTCTTTCTCCCTGTCCTTTCCTCCGCTCTCTCTCTCTCCTTTCCTCCGCTCTCTCTCTCTCCTTTCCTCCGCTCTCTCTCTCTCCTTTCCTCCGCTCTCTCTCTCTCCTTCCCTCCGCTTCCTCTCTCTCTCCTTCCCTCCGCTTCCTCTCTCTCTCCTTCCCTCCGCTTCCTCTCTCTCTCCTTCCCTCCGCTTCCTCTCTCTCTCCTTCCCTCCGCTTCCTCTCTCTCTCCTTCCCTCCGCTTCCTCTCTCTCTCCTTCCCTCCGCTTCCTCTCTCTCTCCTTTCCTCCGCTCTCTCTCTCCTTCTCTCCGCTCTCTCTCTCTCCTTCCCTCCGCTCTCTCTCTCTCTCCTTCCCTCCGCTCTCTCTCTCTCTCCTTCCCTCCGCTTCCTCTCTCTCTCCCTCCCTCCGCTTCCTCTCTCTCTCTCTCCTTCCCTCCGCTTCCTCTCTCTCTCGTTCCCTCCGCTTCCTCTCTCTCTCTCTCGTTCCCTCCGCGCACTCTCTCTCTCTCTCGTTCCCTCCGCGCACTTCCTCTCCTGCTCTTTGCACTCCATTTGTCTTCTTTTCTCTTTCTTAAAATAAAGCATTACAATAGGCTTTTTCATTACAAATAATATTGAGATGATGTTGAAAAAATACATTTCATTTTTGTTAAACTTGTAGAGGTTATCATTGTCTTTCTTCTCTTTCCGGAACAACCTGATGTATTTGTTATTTGCAAAAGAAAAACATGGTCACTTTTTAATGATTATTTTAGATGTAAATAAATTTGGACAGATATCAAAATATTTATTATTCACTGTCAATTTCAATTGTGTAAAACAAATTTTATTGGAAATGACACTTTTTTTTCAGCTGTCAGTGTAAGAGAGATTATGATTTTCTGAAGCAACGCAGATAACCAAATTAAGAGCACAAGCAAAGTTTACCCTCCTCGCTTCATTGCTTTCTAAAAGAGACTTCCCATAAATGATCATGGATAGTAATGAACACATCTTAAGTCAAGGCCACAGTTCTTGATCACCCAGTGAGAATCACACTCCTGCCCTCCTCTATGATCTTTTGTTACAATGATAATCACCCTGTACAAGGCCCGAGAGCCACTCGAGGTAGAGGGTTACAGAGTAAGAGGCTCAGATTATGTGGGGAAGATAATGGTCAACTCTAGGCTTGAACAGATTAAGATTTTAGTGATCGCGGAATCATCCTCTTTGAGTTGGTTTCACAAAGCCGCCGTTTGTTGGAAGAATCTGATTGAATTGAGCTTACATCTCACCAATGGAATGCAAAAGGAATAAGGGTGGTTCACTACAATGGGTGTGGCATAGCAGGTCTTAGCTGTGGAGATTAGAACTGGTGGAACTAAGGAATGTAGGTCCTCTGAATACTTGCCAGAGAAATAGCGATAGACTGGCGAGAGGCTTGTGATGTTTTGTCTGTAGGAAAGGTGTTGTAGAGTGGAAAATAATCCGTCACCCATAAAGAGCTGGAGATGCTTTTGAACTCTGTCAAGACTGGAAAGTGAAAACAAGGAAGCTCCTGGTCATATTTAGCAGTTGTACTCCATTTTTGGCCTGATCTGGCTCTTGTAAAGGTGTAGAGGATAGCACAAGGAGTCAGGTACTTACTGGAGGGATACAGTGAACTGACCATTTTTCCAGCATCTTTAGTGATGGATTATACCGTGTAACCCGGATATAAGAGGTTTTCTCTGGTCCCCAATTAGAGCCTGTGTTAATGTATATATAATAGACCAAACCCGGATATAAGAGACTTTTTATCCGGTCCCAACAACTCTCTTATATCCGGGTTACACTGTATATATAAGTTCTACTTGATTAAAACAGACAAACCTGAAACTATATAAAAAAAAAAATCTACCAAGAATGGTAATATATTGTAAGAGTCTGGATGCAAATTTATCATGGCTGAACTAGCGATCAAGGCACTTTCCAGATATTTTCATCTCAGTGCATTATTTTCTCTTTTAATCAAAATAGCATTCCCTATTTCAAAATTGTGGTCCATTTTGTTACAGTGAACAACTAATGAATTTTGTGTGTTGTTATTTACAATGTCCCTTTTGTGTTCATATAGATTCTTTTTGACTTCATATATATAGCAGTTGTACTCCATTTTTGGCCTGATCTGGCTCTTGTAAAGGTGTAGAGGATGGCAGGAGGAGTCAAGTACTTACTGGAGCAGTACAGTGAACTGACCATTTTTCCAGCATCTTTAGTGATGAATCATATGTACGAGTTCCACTTTAGGGTTAGGTTAAATAGGAGCTTAATGTACGGCACCTTCCTCAGGGAACATCTGTTCATTGTGATTGTTGAAAGTTCTGGGTTCAATCAACAATGATGATATGTCACTATTTTGGTTTACAAGGCATTGAATGTAACCGGCCAGTTTTTCTTGCTAATGATCTGTTAGAGCTTGGTCAGAGGAGAGATCAGCTAACAGTTTCTGGTCATCTAGAATTTTGGAGGTGCATCCATATACAAGAAGATAGATGGCGATTGACATGCCATTTAAATTTTTGTATTTATCACGGAAACAAGTAAATGGAAGGTGGTTCCACTGGCAGAAAGTGCAAGAAAAGAAACTGTTGGAGTAATTAGCTATTTCAACAGTAAATGGATGGGACTTAGATGCCAATCTAGTAGCATGCTTAAATTCATGTACTTGGGACGCCAGAGAAAAAAGCTCGTCAGAGCCGTTGCCATGAAAATATTTGTCAAAAAGACAGAGGGAAGCCATGCTGTGTCAATGAGAAAGTGACTGAAGTCAAGATGTCAAGTCAAGATCAGTTACATTACAGATCCTTCTTTGGATTTTGTCAAGAAACTTGAGATGAATAGCAGGAGCACCAGACCAGATATGGCAGCAGTATTCAATGCACAGATGAATGGTAGATTTGTAAATATGCAAAATGAACTCTGACAAGAAAGATTTTCTAGTATGATACAGTGACCCAAATAAAAAGTTACCATTATCAAATAAACATCATGCTATCAAAGTAAATAATTTTAAAGAATGTCTTGTGCAAATGAAAATCCAGATCAAAATTATTGTTTGTATGGATAGTAAGGACCTACATACATCAAATTGCCCTTAAATTAAGTGATGGCAGAGGAATTATCGTTGAACTTTTAAAAGGTAAGCTTAAGTATTAATGCAATACTTGAGTTCTTCTGCAGTTTATTGTTGCCTATCACATACGGCAGCAGTATGCCTTGCAAAAAGAAATTTCCACCAACAGAGGACCAGATTGCAATCAAAAGAGCCAAGGCTGCAGCGAGGAAAAGAATGTCTTGTGCAAATGAAAATCCAGATCAAATGACAGCCAGGAGGGCTTCCAATGATAGAGAATATACAAAGACTGAAGGACTCTCAAACTCCTGAACAAGCTGAAGGTCCAATCAAGAGTCCTCCGCAGAACCTAGTTTAAATGCTGCCCAATACTTCTGTATTTTCTCTTCTAGTAGATGCAGCTATTGATTCGATGTAGTCACTTCACTTAAAGTCAGTTGAAAAACATGAGACCAAGAAGGCGCAATGTGTTGTTCTGTGGGAGTCTAGCATCAGCCATGCTGATGGCAAGCAAAAAAGTTTCTCTTCGGTGGTTAAATGAAAGCAGTTTTTTCTTCTTCTTTTTTTAGAGGCATTAACATTTACAAGATATATATAGAAGTATATGATAGAATAAGGAATGTTTCGACTAATTAGCTTCTGGTCATCATCAGGTGTCCATTGATTGACTGAAAAAGTGGTACAAACTTGTCATTATAACCAAATGTCAAAAACCATCTAACTTTGAATATGAAAGTTTCCAAAAACACACCACTAATGTCCTTAGGATGGTGGCGTCGTGGATATAGGAGTTGGTTACAGTCATCCTTGCATCTGGTGGTGACACACCAATTCAGCAAACAATATATCACAATAATCAACTGATATCCCATATCAACCAATCAATGGACACCTGATGATGACCAGAGGGTACTTGGTTGAAATGTCTATAATAACATCTATATCAGCCAAGATGTAAGCAATCGTTTGAAATAATGCAAGAATATTGACAATTACTCATCTCGGATATGAAATACTAGCAGATTAATTTCCAGTGGGATTTTATTTTAGCATTTAGTATTTGCTATGTTACTTTTTGTGAATGTAGGCAATCATGGCTCTCCATAAATTCCTTTTTATTATTATCATGGATTCTGAGAAGAGTGGAAGTGTTTTCCTGTTTTTCTTTTTCACAGTTTGAAATTCAGAGTTTTCTTTCTCCTAGACTGGTTGCCACCCAAGGCTAGAGAGCCCAGTCTACTCTGCAGGGTTTTGATAAAGTGAATTAAATTTTTTCAGGTTTGTTTATAATCATGTTGACATTAATCCCGTGCATTTAATTCACGCTCTTTCTGCATATTCCAAAACTTTGATATTTTTTTTTTCTTTTTACTGTTGTTGCTACAGCTCGGATCATCGGCGAAAGAAAACTCCAGGTTCTAGTGCCGAAGGGAACGAGCGGCAGAAACTGTTGTACAAAATCAAAAAAGAAATGAAAGGCGCCATTCAAGAAATCAAGAAAGATGCTCAATTTTTGGCAAGGCACCAGCGTCAAGAACAGATGACAAAGTAAGTTGGAATTATTTGTTTTTATAATTTAGTTTATAACATCATCATCATCACTGTCCCACCCAAAAGAACTAACTTATATTTTAGCATTGTATCAAATATAAGCGAGGAGGCACGTTGGAGTAATGGATAGTGGCACAGATTGAGGAGTTGGAGAGCCGAGTTCAAATTCCAGTTGAATCCATCACATTCACTTACATGCTAATACTCCTGGGAAAGTATGGATCCTCTTCTTATACTCCCAGCTCTGGGTAAATAGCAAGACATACTGGGTTCTAGATCCTTTTATATCAACTGGTCTACTGCAGAAAGAAATCAGTCTCGTCAGTCATGTATCGAAAGATAGGTAATCACCTACACGTGTATCACGGATGGTACGTAACTGACAAATATAAGTGCATTTGTAATATTTATGCTAATAGGAATTTCTCAACTTATAAAATCAGCATGCTGATTCAAATAAAAATTCCACAAAAAATTTTTTTTATACAAGTTTAATGAACTGGAACAAAATAATCATGGCACAGAGGAAATTATTTGGAAAAATAAAAAGTTACCATTATCAAATAAACATCATGCTATCAAAGTAAATAATTTAATCATGCTGCCAGTTGCATTTGATGCACAAGGATACTAACCAATTAAGCAATGTCCTATATCGGTGGTTCCCAAAATCTTTTTCTCTGGGCCACATTTTCAGAATGAAAATTTGCTTGTGCCTCATCAAATTTTATTTGATAAAAAGTAGATTTAAAAATAAGAAAAAAAAACAGAGAGAAGCAGGGTTTGTACAGGTCCTGGAAACCTTGAAAGGTCCCAGAAAATTGTTGGGGACTTTTCAAGCCCTGGAAAAACAACAAAAGCTCCTTGAAAAGTCCTGGGAGTTTCTAAATTGGGTTACCCAAACATCCTTTTACTCAATTCATGAAATTCAAAATGACAAATCCCAGAAATGATTTTTTTTTAGTCATCTATATAATAAATGCGAATATCAGTGTGTCACACTTTTTAAATAAAGGGACACAACTCTCTAACTTTCAATAGCTCATGTTACAGAAATTTTGGATTCCCAAATTTTCATTACTGCGATTGTTTTCAACAATTTTTTTGTACAATAACAATTTTTATAACATGGAAATAAATTTGGGAATAATCAAAATTAATTGCAAAATCCAGGGAAAGTCACCCATGAAATAAAAATTATTGTTTGTATGGATAGTAAGGACCTACATACATCAAATTGCCCTTAAATTAAGTGATGGCAGAGGAATTATCGTTGAACTTTTAAAAGGTAAGCTTAAGTATTAATGCAATACTTGAGTTCTTCTGCAGTTTATTGTTGCCTATCACATACGGCAGCAGTATGCCTTGCAAAAAGAAATCTCCACCAACAGAGGACCAGATTGCACTCAAAAGAGCCAAGGCTGCAGCAAGGAAAAGAATGTCTTGTGCAAATGAAAATCCAGATCAAATGGCAGCCAGGAGGGCTTCCAATGTTAGAGAATATACAAAGACTTAAGGACTCTCAAACTCCTGAACAAGCTGAAGGTCCAATCAAGAGTCCTCCGCAGAACCTAGTTTAAATGCTGCCCGATACTTCTGTATTTTCTCTTCTAGGGGGTGAGAAAGAAAGGGAGAAAGAATATGAAGGCATGTCTTCTCCTAACTGCTCCCCCACTCAACAAGAAAAGAGGAAAAGCAAATATGAAAGGTGTCAGAGACATGTAAACATTTTTGTTAAAGATAAATTTGTGCTCATTGAATTTGTAGTTGAAAGGAAAATAATAAATTATTTTACAGCAATAAAATACATTTTAGTAGAATCTCGAAAGATTTATCCAAATTTTTTAAAATTTGGACAATTGAAAAAATGTTATTCATGTGTCAATTTCAGAAGTAAAAGTCTTTTTGGTTGTGGTTGGTAAGTTTGTGTTAAAAAAAAAAAGTAGATATTTTACACGTCCATTGTCAAGATGTATCTATGTGTAAACTACGTTTGTCTAAATAGTTGCCAAAAATTTGAGAATCAAATTTGACTCAAAGAAAATATAGACGAGAAGGATGATAGAATAGGAAATGTGCCTTTGATGTGTCTTAGGGTAGAAACTGTGTCTTTTGATGTGTCTTAGGGTAGAAACTGTGTCTTTTGATGTGTATTAGGATAGAAAATGTGTCATTTGATGTGTCTTAGGATAGAAAATGTGTCTTTGAGAAAATAAAAATCTTAGTTTTAAAGTTTGCAGACTAATAATGAACTTTATCGCTAGATTTTGTTGTAAGTGTGAAAAAATGATGAAATATATTAAAGCTTTTATTGCTTGGCTTTAAAAATTCAATCTAGCAACCCTGTCTCTTTACTTTTGTATTTCTGCCATAGATGGCTAGAAAATGTACAAACATATGAATGACTCCGAGACATTTAACCAGATTTCATCAAATTTGTGAAATTACCGATCGAGAAAGCTATTAGGGAGATGTGATTAAATATACTTTTATATTTAAAAAAGATTTATTCAGTGTTATTATTGTTTAGGTGATAAGCATTATAACAGCACAAACAGCTATATTGTAGACAAAGGAATTTTCAACAATATACACATTTTTTACATATTTATGGTTATTTTTTAAAAACTTTTATCAAAAATGACATTCTTGTGCATGTAATTATGGATAATATTGTAACATACATTAATTAATAATTTTTTTAATTAATAACTATTTGTGTTCAGATGTTGACATTAATAGCTATCTGCTGATGTGTTAAAATTTTGGAATAATGCAATAATAAAAATTTATTTCATAGATGTCACGATCTGTTAATTAAAAAAACAGAAAAATGTCCACAGGCCAAGTCGTCCTCTGCGGTGCTGTCAAACGTGAATGGCATTTTATTTCCAGTGAAACTGCAGATTTTTGTGTCTGTTTCAAAATACATTGAACCATTTCTGATAAAATATCAGAGCAATAAACCATTGCTACCTTTCCTGGCAGATGATCTGTCTAGCATGATCATGAAACTGTTAAGATTTGTAAAGGGCACACTAAAAAGATAATTACATTTTCCAAACTGAAAGAATTTGTAAGAATTTTGTGAAACCCAAACATGCATAAAGATGTTACAAAGATCGAGTGTGGATTTTTGACAGATAGGGCGATGCAAAATTCATTCAAAAAAAGAAAATATGTTAACAAAAGATCTGTTTGCATGCAGAATTGTAACAAAGACAATGTTCATCATCACCTTCATTGGAAAACTTCTGGCAATGTCACCCTTTAGATACCCTCTTGTAAGATCACTTGCATGGCTGAAACCTGGATTCATTTGTGAAAAAAAAAAAATCTGCCATAGAAGGCAGTCTAAAAAGATGTTTGTCCCCACATGATGGACAGAAAACAAGTCAGCAAATCTGATTGTGATGGCATCATCAGTCAGTACAGAGTTCGAGGAGGAGGCTGTTGGAAATATTGTTTTCAAGAATTTCAGCAAGTATAAAGACCATCCGGACACTTGGTTCTACTCTTCTTTGTCTAGCAACAAAGAATGTCAAAAACTGGAAAGTTGTTTGCAAATTGCTGGTGTTCTCTCATGGACAGGTATCAGTAGAGAGAGGTGCTGGGAATGTTCCCATGACTAAGGCTCTTCTCTGCAGTGCTTCCAATACCAGAACAGTATATAACCAATACCTTGAAGCTGAGAAGAAAAAAAGGCAGGAAGAAGCAAAAACGGAAATCCATGTCTATGGAAATTGAAGAACTGAAGACCAAAAACTACAAGCTTGAAAGTTGCAGACAGGATTTGCTCAAGTCAGCTGACTAAACTCAGAACTTTACATTTATCGCAAAGTCCAATGTCATGTGAAGATCTTCAAAGGAAAAATTCATAGAGATATCATAATTGGAAGAAGAGCTGAATGCTAAACTTGATGAACTGAAGAAATGTTATCATTGAGCAACAAAAGCTATGAGGGGTAGCTAAAATGTTTAGTCTTTTTGTGAAAATTTCTATTTGTAATTCTGTTCAGTAAAACCACTACACATAACTTCACAGGAAAAGTACAGCAGTCAAGAATTTTTGTGACATTCCCAAACCATGAGTTGTTTAGATGGCTGAAACGTGTAGCAGTAAGAATTAAAATGTGGCATTCAAAATTTTCAAGTGTAGTAGAACGCCAAACTATGTAGAATGCTACACAAAATGTGTAACATTACCAGGTCTGCATTCAGTTGAATTTTAGTCTTCAACACTGGGATTTCTTCACTGCTTTCAATTGATCCATGTGACATGAATTATAGGAACCAGCTGTAGCTTTCCTTTGACAATCTCATCTGTCAAACTATTAAAAGATAAATCACAGAGTTTGTCTTTTTGAAACTGATGACCATTCATTTTTTGTGTGTGCTTGCTTGTGCACCAGTTTTACTCCTTGAAACTTCTTAACATTGTCCTGGAAAAGTCGTTGAATTTTTTTACACGGATCTGTGGGAAACCTGGAGATGGTTAAAGGGAGATAACTGCAGATTCAAAGTCAGAATATTATCATTGATAACTCTCTGCTTCTAATTGCGGACCCGAGTTACTATATTCTTAATACTTGATATAATGCAAAAATATCACAATTATTAAAATCAGTTAATAATTATTTATACTGACACTCATGTATGCAATTACAAGTAATCCATAATAATATTTTAAATTTTGAAATCATATTTATTTTTGGCATATGAATTTTTTGAGACTGTTTCTAAATCTGTGATTGTCTTTAAATCCTTCTGCCTCACTTGCTGTCATCTTCTGCTGCACCTATGAGGCGCAGCACACCATTTGGTAACCAATGTTCTATATGGTAGTGAATGCTGGACAATCTCTTCACAGATGAAGAAGAGACTTGAAAAACCAGAAATGTTGTTTCAAATCTCTTTTTCAGGAGATTAGCTCTCCACAATTTCCTGTCCTTCTTAGCTCTTAATAAATTTTGTCTTTTTGCCATCTCTCCTAAACCCTGTCCTGCCAACCATTTCCTCGAGCTTGTTAGGTTATTCACTGCTTTCCTCTGTCCCTCTTGCCTTCAATCTAGTCTGTGAGTATCAAATTTTCCAAGCCCTCTTTCTTCATTTTGTGCCTTAGAAATTTCAACTCTCTTTCTGATGTTAAGTATAAGTGTCCTCTTTGTATCCCTTTCCTCTAAAACTTTGTTGTTGTTCACATGTTTGGTCGATGGTATTCTCAGCATCCTTCTGTAGAACCACATTTCTGTTGCTTCAAGTTTCTTCTTCATCTGTGATTGTCTGGCTAATACATAACAATTCAGTGCCCGCTTCTTTTTTTTTTCCAACAAAATCTTTCTATTTCTAAATACTTTGCTTAGCTTTTTGAAGGCATCTTTCGCTATCCCAATGTGACTTTGGATTTCAATGTCACACTTTCTGTCCTCTGTTAAAGCACTTCCCAGACATTTGTACTTTGCTTAGCTTTTTGAAGGCATCTTTCGCTATCCCAATGTGACTTTGGATTTCAATGTCACACTTTCTGTCCTCTGTTAAAGCACTTCCCAGACATTTGTACTTTGCTTAGCTTTTTGAAGGCATCTTTCGCTATCCCAATGTGACTTTGGATTTCAATGTCACACTTTCTGTCCTCTGTTAAAGCACTTCCCAGACATTTGTACTTTGCTTAGCTTTTTGAAGGCATCTTTCGCTATCCCAATGTGACTTTGGATTTCAATGTCACACTTTCTGTCCTCTGTTAAAGCACTTCCCAGACATTTGTACTTTGCTTAGCTTTTTGAAGGCATCTTTCGCTATCCCAATGTGACTTTGGATTTCAATGTCACACTTTCTGTCCTCTGTTAAAGCACTTCCCAGACATTTGTACTTTGCTTAGCTTTTTGAAGGCATCTTTCGCTATCCCAATGTGACTTTGGATTTCAATGTCACACTTTCTGTCCTCTGTTAAAGCACTTCCCAGACATTTGTACTTTGCTTAGCTTTTTGAAGGCATCTTTCGCTATCCCAATGTGACTTTGGATTTCAATGTCACACTTTCTGTCCTCTGTTAAAGCACTTCCCAGACATTTGTACTTTGCTTAGCTTTTTGAAGGCATCTTTTGCTATCCCACTGTACCTTTGGATTTCGGTGTCACACTTTTTGTCCTCTGTTAAAGCACTTCCCAGACATTTGTATGGGTTTGATTTTGCATGTTGGACTGTTTCTTTAGCTGTTAATCAGTCTCTCTTCTTTCAATTAATGTTTAGTCCTTTCTTCTTGCTTTCCTTCTTAAAATATGATATATGTTAAATGATTTTTACTTTAGCAGTACACTTTTGTTTCATACCAAAATGCTGTCTTCGTGGGAATTTTTCAATTTATCAAACAAGTGTCCCTGTTTAAATAAACATGAAACAAACAAGCCAACAGGTCAATTGACTCTGGTTAGTGGGTAGTTGGTATGGTGGGACTGAATTGTTGGTTCTCTTATCTCACAAGCCATTATGATGTGAGAATATGTGAATTCTATGCTAGGCCTACTGATCATGTTATCAGACCATAACATATATAAGGGTACTTTTAATATCCTTATTCCAGGCATTGATGACCCCCATCATCCTATCATAAATAGTTGATAAAAGCTAAAATTAATCATGTTATTAGACCCTTACATATATTAGGATACATTTAATATCTTTATTTTCTCTATATTTAGTTATTTTTCATTGTAACAATCCAGACTGCCAGTCTAAGGCTGTCAGTAAATGAAATTGCTAAAAATCAACATACCATGATGAAAACATGATCCAAACATAATGAAACACAGTTTTATCATCAAAATCTTTATTATTAAGAGGAAAGATTAAAGTTATTTTTTAAATATTTAATTAAATTTTTTAGTACTTAGAAAATTCAAAATTTTGATTTTCTTGCATCAGCAGATGTACTATATTTTAGCAGTGAATGACACATTAATTTGGAAATTCTTACAGAAATCAAATAATTGTCAGATTTTAATGAAATTTTCATGACTTATTTACAAATGAAGGAAATTATTTCAGAAATGTCTTTTATTAGAAAATTATGGTAAAAATATTTTTTTTACCTGTCTTTCACCACCTTATTTAATTTTATGAAAACTTGAGGAATTAAATGTGATAATTTTTAGTAACTTATTAGTTAAAAGCAGAATTCTTTAGAGAATTTAAATCACTAATTTTTTTTTTTTTTAAGTCAGACCTCTGCTTTGTATCGAAAAGTAAAAAAACACTAAAACTAAAACATTATTTAATTAGAGAAACTTAATTACTTTTATGAATAATATATATTAAGGACAATATTGTCTTAAGAAAAAATTTTTTTTAGAAATTTGTTTCTTTTTTTTAATTTTTTTATTTTAGTTAGAATAATTTGTAATATTTTAAAATCTTTTAAAATTCAGTTTGAATGTTGTAACTCTTAGGAAAGATTGTTATTAAGTAAAGCTTTATTTATTAATCATATATCTTAAAAAAAATTATTATAATCTGATGACACCAAATATTTTTAAAAGAATTTTGAATTGTTTTTTGTATGTGTAAAAACGTACTGAGTTTTAAGGTATGGTCGCGTTATATTTCTCAATTTTTTTATAGTTAAAGACAACCTGCATCCATAAAACAACTTTAGAGAACAATCTTTCCATCATCAGTTTTAACACTTCCATGACAGGTTTTTAAATTGTCAACATAAATAAACAATCTCCTCTCATTTTGAAAAATGCATTTCTGTGATATTTTAAACTTAAAAAAAATAATAGTTGTTTCAGATCAGATTAATTATAGTTTAAATCAGTTAATATTCCTCGTATAAATAAAAGTACATTTTATATTTGGAAGATTTTTTAATAAAGAGATTTACATTTTTTACACTTCACTAAAAATGGTGCTAAATTGAAAAGTTTTATTTGAGGAGAAAAATATTTCCAATCAATTTAGTTTTGAAATACATCATAGTATTTTGTTTATTTAAAAATTTAAATTTAATCTCACAGCTTGAAATTAAAACTAAAATAAAAGCTTCAAGAATGATTTTTCATTATTAAAAATTAATTTTAAATGTTAGGTATCACATTTTTGTGGAGGTAACTAAAATAAATAATAAATTCTTGACTCTCCACAATATTTGCAGAGAAAAGGATTTGAAAATAAGTCAGAGGAAGGGGGGGGGAATTGAACAATTTTTTTTCGTTCTTTTTACAATAATGTTCACCCTATACAAGGCCCAAGAGCTACTCGAGGTAGAAGGTTACCGAGTAAGAGGCACAATTTATGCGCATATGTGGGGAAGATAACGGTTAACCCTAGCTCTGAACAAGTTAAGATTGTGATTGGGGATGCGTCATCTTGGAAGCTGCTTGAGTGGTGGAACTTACATCTCACCAATAGAATATAAAGGGAATGAGGGTGGTTTGCTACAATGTAAGTGGCATGGCAGCAGGTCTTAGTCATGAAGATTAGAACTGGTGGAACTAAGGAATATAGTTTGTATGAATGCTTCCCAAGGAAATAGTGGTAGAGCAGTGAAAGGCTTGCAACAAAATGAAAGAGGTTGGAGGGTTGAAAATAATTCATCACCCACAAGGACATGCAGACACTTTTGGACTCTATCAAAACTCGAAAGGGAAGATTGGGCAATTTCTGCACATATTTTGCAGCTGTACTCCATTTTTGGTCAGGTCTGGCTCTTGTAAAGGTAGAGGAAAGTGGTAAGAGTCAAGTACTTACTGCAACAGTACAGGGAACTGACCATTTTTCAGCATCTTTAAAGTTAATAAATTATATATGTATGTATGTATGTATGTGTGTGTGTGTGTGCGTGTGAATTACAATTAATGAGATCCAAACAATTTACCTCATACAGATGATCATTTCATCTATGGGAATGTAGTTTTTCCCTGGACTTATCAATGCAAATACATTTACTAAAATTGTACGTAAATGTATTTGCATTGATAAGTCCAGGGAAAAACTAATTTCCTGTGGATGAAATGATCATCTGTATGAGGTAAATCGTTTCGATCTCATTAATTATAATTCACTTATATGCTCTGTAATAAAAATTATATTGAGCTCTCTTTTGTGGATCAGTTTTAATATTTTATATGAATAGGATCTACTTGGATTACTGATGGGTTTTTTTTTTTACCTGTGTGTATATATATATATATATATATATATATATATATATTCATAATAATTCATCATGTCTAGAACTGAAATCCTCAATACACAGACATGTAGAAAAGCTCTGAACGGCCATTTCATCCTTTTTGGGACTCATCAGCAGTGCACATCCTCTACTGACTCTGAAAGTTGGACCTGGACTGTTCCATTTTTCTGTTTGTATGTGTGTTGAGGATTCCGGTTCTAGATGATGAATTATTATGAAAATTATACAAATAATCTCTATCTATAACTGTATCTCTCCCTCCTCTCTCTATCCATAACTGTATCTCTCCCTCCTCTCTCTTTCTATAACTCTCTCTCCCTCCTCTCTCTCTATCTATACCTGTATCTCTCCCTCTCTCACTAGCTATACATGTATCTCTACCTCTCCCTCTATCTATACCTGTATCTCTCCCTCTATCTATATTTGTATCTCTCCCTCTATCTATACCTGTATCCCTCTCTCTATCTATACCTGTATCCCTCTCTCTATCTATACATGTATCTCTTCCTCTCTCTCTATCCCTACATGTATCTCTTCCTCTCTCTCTATCTATACCGGTATCTCTCCCTCCCTCTCTCTCTCTCTATACATGTATCTCCCCCTCACTCACTCTCGCTATACAATGTATCTCCCCCTCACTCACTCTCTCTATACATGTATCTCTCCCTCACTCCCTCTCTCTATACATGTATCTCTCCTCCCTCTCTCTATACATGTATCTCTCCTCCCTCCCTCTCTCTATACATGTATCTCTCCTCCCTCCCTCTCTCTATACATGTATCTCTCCTCCCTCCCTCTCTCTATACATGTATCTCTCCCTCCCTCCCTCTCTCTATACATGTATCTCTCCCTCCCTCCCTCCCTCTCTCTATACATGTATCTCTCCCTCCCTCCCTCCCTCTCTCTATACATGTATCTCTCCCTCCCTCCCTCTCTCTATACATGTATCTCTCCCTCCCTCCCTCTCTCTATACATTATCTCTCCCACCCTCTCTCTCTATACATGTATCTCTCCCTCTCTCTCTATACATGTATCTCTCCCTCTCTCTCTATACATGTATCTCTCTCTCTCTCTATACATGTGTCTCTCCCTCTCTCTCTCTATACATGTATATCTCCCTCGCTCTCTCTCTCTATACATGTATCTCTCCCTCCCTCCCTCCCTCTCTATACATGTATCTCTCCCTCCCTCTCTCTCTATACATGTATCTCTCCCTCTCTCTCTCTATACATGTATCTCTCCTCCCCCTCTCTCTCTATATACATGTATCTCTCCCTCTCTCTCTATCTACACCCGTATCTCTCCCTCTCTGCACCCGTATCTCTCCCTCTCTGCACCCGTATCTCTCCCTCTCTGCACCCGTATCTCTCCCTGTCTGCACCCGTATCTCTCCCTCTCTGCACCCGTATCTCTCCCTCTCTCTCTCTATCTGCACCCGTATCTCTCCCTCTCTCTCTCTATCTGCACCCGTATCTCTCCCTCTCTCTCTCTCTGCACCTGTATCTCTCCCTCTCTGCACCCGTATCTCTCTCTATCTGCACCCGTATCTCTCTCTATCTGCACCCGTATCTCTCCCTCACTCTATCTGCACCCGTATCTCTCCCTCTCTCTATCTGCACCCGTATCTCTCCCTCTCTCTATCTGCACCCGTATCTCTCCCTCTCTCTATCTGCACCCGTATCTCTCCCTCTCTCTATCTGCACCCGTATCTCTCCCTCTCTCTATCTGCACCCGTATCTCTCCCTCTCTCTATCTGCACCCGTATCTCTCCCTCTCTCTATCTGCACCCGTATCTCTCCCTCTCTCTATCTGCACCCGTATCTCTCCCTCTCTCTATCTGCACCCGTATCTCTCCCTCTCTCTCTCTCTATCTGCACCCGTATCTCTCCCTCTCTCTCTCTATCTGCACCCGTATCTCTCCTTCTCTCTCTCTATCTGCACCCGTATCTCTCCCTCTCTCTCTCTATCTGCACCCGTATCTCTCCCTCCCTCTCTCTCTCTATCTCCACCCGTATCTCTCCCTCTCTCTCTCTTACACCCGTATCTCTCCCTCTCTCTCTCTTACACCCGTATCTCTCCCTCTCTCTACACCCGTATCTCTCCCTCTCTCTATCTGCACCCGTATCTCTCCCTCTCTCTATCTGCACCCGTATCTCTCCCTCTCTCTATCTGCACCCGTATCTCTCCCTCTCTCTCTCTATCTGCACCCGTATCTCTCCCTCTCTCTCTCTATCTGCACCCGTATCTCTCCCTCTCTCTCTCTCTCTCTACACCCGTATCTCTCCCTCTCTACACCCGTATCTCTCCCTCTCTGCACCCGTATCTCTCCCTCTCTGCACCCGTATCTCTCCCTCTCTGCACCCGTATCTCTCCCTCTCTGCACCCGTATCTCTCCCTCTCTGCACCCGTATCTCTCCCTCTCTGCACCCGTATCTCTCCCTCTCTGCACCCGTATCTCTCCCTCTCTGCACCCGTATCTCTCCCTCTATCTGCACCCGTATCTCTCCCTATCTGCACCCGTATCTCTCCCTCTATCTGCACCCGTATCTCTCCCTCTCTATCTACACCCGTATCTCTCCCTCTCTATCTACACCCGTATCTCTCCCTCTCTATCTACACCCGTATCTCTCCCTCTCTATCTACACCCGTATCTCTCCCTCTCTATCTACACCCGTATCTCTCCCTCTCTATCTACACCCGTATCTCTCCCTCTCTATCTACATCCATATCTCTCCCTCTCTATCTACATCCATATCTCTCCCTCTCTATCTACATCCATATCTCTCCCTCTCTATCTACATCCATATCTCTCATTTTCACTTTATACTTTTCTCTCACTTTTTGTTTGCTTCTCTCTTCTTACAATTTCTCTATCTTTTTTCTCCTCCCAATTCTCTCTCTCTCTCTATTTATTTACCTTTCTAATTTATCTTTTGCAGGGATTCAGTTCGCAAAAGGAAAGTAAAGGAAATTTATTCGCAAATGGAAAGCCAAGAAGCAGAATTTCAAGAAATGAAGAGAATGAAAGAAAAACAATCAAAATGACAAAATTGGTTGAAGGAAAACTAAATAAAAAAGAAAAGAAAAAAAATATCAATTCATTTTTAAAACTTTTTCTTCTTTATTCTTTATTATCCTTGCATCAAACCTTCGCCCTAAGCTTGTCATTTTCGATGAATTGGCTTTCAAAAAGATAATGGCACTCACTAACCATTAAACAATGGGGAAAAGGCTGCACAAAATTGCACACCAAACAGGTAATAAATGTAAAAATTCATTTTCTTAAAGGGTAGCCATTATACTTATTCATGGTTTATATATATATATATATATATATATATATATATATATATATATATATGTGTGTGTGTGTGTGACATATGCTGATCTCAAGAAATCTTGCATCTGTGCCCAAAGAGTTATGCCTCAGCTGCTGATGTATATAATTTACCCTCTCCCTAGACACTGAGGTCAACACGAATTTCTGCATCTTTTTCAATAAAAGCATCTCTTCAGGATGAAAGATTTATTGCATAGCTCAATCTCTTAAAATGGTGATTAGAATAGAAAATAGATACAAAAATATCAAACACTTTAAGACCTTAAATAGCAGACATTAGTGGATATTATCAATTGATGATTCAAATGTTTCCAATGATACAGGCGCCATTCATGATTTGAGTTTAAATGACTTATTAGCAACTCATGAGGTTATTATTTTTTATTTTTTTTTTTTTTTTTTTTTAAGCGTATCACCCCAAGCAAGGCTGGAGGCCACTATCACGCAAGGGGTTATAGAAGGGTTGGAGGAAGAGCAGATAGGAGTGGTAAAGGAGAGGATGTGGAGAAAGAGAAAGACAGTGGGTCGATCAAGACAAGGGGGTTACAGAAGATTTGGAGCGAGAGCAGATAGGGATGAAAGGTGAAAGGATGTGGAGAAGGGAAGTGGATAGATCAAGGCAACTGGAGATGTCGATTGACGTTACACTTAAACCGTTGGAGATTGTATTTGTCAGGGAAACAGTAATAGGGAAGGGAGTTCCATAGGCGAGATGTGCAAGACATGAAGCTATTGGAGTAGAAGAGACGTCTACATCTAACAGTTTCAACGGTGTAGGGGTGGGAACGGTATGCCAGCCTCGTAGGACGTTTAAATTCACGAGGCCTAGGGACAAGCGAAAGCAGCTCCTCGGAGCAATTACCGTGAAAGTACTTGTAAAAAAGGCAGAGCGAGGCAACATCTTGTCTGTGAGAGAGCGACTGCAGACGAGATGACAGATCCGGGCCAATCACATTGCATATCCGTCTCTGGATCTTATCAAGAACCCTGAGGCAAACGGCAGGAGCCCCAGACCATATATGGCAGCAATACTCCATGCAAGGGCGAATGGTCGATTTATAGACTTGGAGGATCGATTCCGGGGAGAAAAATTTCCAGACTCAGCACACTAGTATTCATTAGGTTACACCATTCGCTGCAAATAAATCTGGAAGAAACAACCAAAGGCTGTCCCATGCTGATAACAAGTACACTATCCACACATATATTGTTAATTCCATTAACACTTAAACAGCAGGCATCATTAATTGATGTTTCATTGGACATCAGTGGGTATTATCAGTTGATGATTTAAACTTTTTCAATGGTACAGACGTCATTCATGATTTGAGTTTAAACGTTTTATTGGCAACTTTAGTATTCATGAGGTTACATTATTTCCTGCAAATAAGTCAGGTGCAACAAGCCAAAAGTAGTAGTACTATATATATATATATATATATATATATATATATATATATATATATATATATTTAGTACTTTAGTATTCATGAGGTTACATTATTTTTTGTAAATAAATCTGGAACAAGCCAAAGGTAGTTATATATATATATATATATATATATTACAATGAATCATTCATACAAAAAGTAGATTAGTAAAGTTAATGACATAAAATGGCGAATTCCCTTCGCAAACAAAATTTTAAATTAACCTACAAATCACTCGAATGTTATGTTCCTTGTTTTAAAAAATTATAAGCTGTATAAGGTCTTTCTTTAATTTGCAAGTAATTTTAACTGTACATTCAATCATCTTCATGTATGGAAATTATTTTGTTTTTGGTAAAATTCAGGTAGCATCTGAGACAAAATATGTTTTCTTTGAAATGTGTTATTGTTAATGGATACAAACTTTTGGAGCGTGCAGTTGCAACGCTAAGGTTGAAATTTTTGAAAATTTAAGAGTGTGTTTTTACTAATATAACAATTTGAGAATTTTTTTTTGTAAGTGTTTATCACTCCATGTGGTATGAACTAAATTGTTCAATATAATTTTTAAAAACAAGGATCATGACATTCATCGAGTGATTTGTAGTTTATTGCACCTTTAAAATTTTGTTTGCAAAGGGATTTCGCCATTTTATATCATTAACTTTAATAATCTACTTTTTGTATGTATGATTCATTGTACAAGGGTCATTCAATAAAGAAGGTGAATTTTTCGGTATAAGGACTTCTAATACAGATAGAAGCTTGCTTTTTCTTTTATTTTTCAACGTAGTCTCCCAGCACTGTCACACTTTTCCCATCTGTGCACAAGCTTCCGTATTCCCTCAGCGTAAAAATCTTTGGACTGATGTCTCAGCCAGTCGCTCACAACACTTTTGACTTCATCGTCACTTTTAAACTTCATGCCTCTCGTGAACGCTTTCAAGGGACCAAACAGGTGAAAGTCTGAAGGGGCAAGATCTGGGCTGCTGTGCGAGGCCTTGCGTTGTCATGATGCAAGATGACTCCTTCTGACTGATGACCCCTGCGTTTGTCCCAACAGATAAGCTCAAAGTCCTTGCAATGTCATCCGCTGTCACCCTTCTGTCAGACTGAATGAGGTCATTGACTGATTCGATCACCTCAGGAGACCTCACTTCTGTAGGCCTCCCAGGCCTGTCTTCATCCTCAACACTGCTCGGTCCTTCTTTAAACAATTTAGCCCACTTGTAGACATCTTTTTGGCTGAAACATGTGGTACCATACACAGTTGACATTCTCCTATGAATTTCAACTGGTTTGCACCCTTCAGCAACCAAAAACTTGATAACTGACCGCTGTTCAATCCTGGAGCATGCTTCTTGGTAGGCCATCTTTGTTAATCGCCAAAACTCTCAAAGTTTTTTTTTAACCTGCAAAAGAAATTAAATCCATGTGAAAAAGAAGTAAAACAAAAAAAAAAAATAAAAAAGAGTAAGCTTCTATCTGTATTAGAAGTCCTTATACCGAAAAATTCAACTTATTTATTGAATGACCCTTGTAATATAAATTGAACTGCACCACATATTTGATATATATATATATATATATATATATATATATATATATATATGCCTTTAGTACTTTAGTATTCCTGAGGTTGCATTATTTCCTGCAAATAAATCTGGAACAACAAGCCAAAGGTAGTACTATATATGAAGGCATATTTCTCAAAGAGAGGCCAAAAATGGAGACAATTTGGTGAAAACAATGCACAACTCCATTGTGGATGGAATTCATCAAAAAATATCATACTGTTAAAAATATTAAATTTAGGAACAAAATAGGTGTTTCAGAACACACCTATCTGTTTGTGTGGATATCCCAAACCTATTACGTTTGTCTGCTCTGTTGTTTCTACTGCAATTATGCTGTGCAGACCTTAGTTACAATTTTTGGGAGAGAGAGCATATCATCTGGTGTGATCAATGCTTTTGAACAGGGCCAATATGCCCAAACCCTCAGTTCTAACAACGCACAACCATCAACAGACTAGCTTGGCCAGATTGTACAACTGTCGAACACTCTGCCTTGAGCAAAGGGCAAAGTTTCGTCCGGGTAGGTAGACAGGCCCTGAACCCGTTTATGCAGGTTCGAAGGGAATATTTTTGGCCAAGCCTACGGGCTCAGAGAACCCACAGTAAACTCGGCCTTGTGTCACATACATCCCTTGTCGGGGGCTGTTAAATATTAACAGACTAGTTTGGCAACAAGGTCTCATTTTACAGTTGAAATGCTACATTTAAACCATAAGTTTTATGCTAAAGAAAAATTTTTTTTTGCTTGTGGAGCTCTCTTCTAGCTTATTGCTTTCCTGTCAACTATGATCTTTAAAAACTCAAATGCAATGTCAATTGTTATCTTCTGTTTCCTTAATTCTTGTTCTTTTATTGTTCTTGTTACTTAATAATGTTTTTCTTTTTCTTTTATTCTTTCATGTTCAGTAACGTTCGGATTCTTGGTGACTTTGAATCCAAGTAAATAGTAAACTCATGAACCATAGAATTGTCAGTAAGTCATTTAAACTCAAATCATGAATGAATGATGCCTTTACCATTGAAAACATTTAAATCATCAATTGACAATATCCACTGTGTTATATAAGAAGAAAGTGTCTTTGCCAACACTTGAACATAGATCGCTAGAGAGTAAACTCAGGCAATCCCATTATTGGAATAAGTCGATCAGGTGACCATAGAGGAAACACATATATGTAGGAAGGAGCTAACGACCAACGATCTCTGTTTCTATTTTATCCTCTATACTATTTGGATCACCATTTCTACTTTATTTTCTATCACTATACGGACTGCTATTCTCTATACTATTTCACTATATGGATTACTATTCGAGTAAGCACTATTTGTGCACATATTATATATTACTATTCAAGCAAGTACTATTTGTGCACATATTATATATTACTATTCAAGCAAGTACTATTTGTGCACATATTATATATTACTATTCAAGCAAGTACTATTTGTGCACATATTATATATTACTATTCAAGCAAGTACTATTTGTGCACATATTATATATTACTATTCAAGCAAGTACTATTTGTGCACATATTATATATTACTATTCAAGCAAGTACTATTTGTGCACATATTATATATTACTATTCAAGCAAGTACTATTTGTGCACATATTATATATTACTATTCAAGCAAGTACTATTTGTGCACATATTATATATTACTATTCAAGCAAGTACTATTTGTGCACATATTATATATTACTATTCAAGCAAGTACTATTTGTGCACATATTATTCAAAGGCGTCGGACACCAGCATTGTTCAACGGTATTACTATAGTTGTATCTGTAATTACTACAACAAGCATTACGGAATTGACAACAAGTATTCATTAGCATTACAAAAGTGGCAACGAGTGTTCGTTGACATCACAAAACACTGATTTTTCAAAATTATTGCCATTCTCATTGCTTGTGATTAACTATTTTAGCCTTTTAGCTTTTGTCAAGTGTGTGTGTGTGTGTGTGTGTGTTTTCATTTATTGTGTTAAGTGTTTTGTTAAGTCTATAGTCTAATGTTGACAAAGAAATGTTTGATTTTACACTAGCAATATTTATTTTTAGCCATATTCTCATTCCTTGTCAATGAACTTAATCCGATTCTTCTGTTGATTCTTATATAATCTTATATACATCTCACATCATTAGACACTTCATGTGTTATCAAAATGTAAAATGACTACTTATTTGAACTGAAAGGTTTATTGGATGAAAACATGGCAACATCTATCCTATAAAAGATGGCAGCAAGTTCATTCTATGTGGATATGCATGAAATGTTCTGAACTTATTCAATAATTTTCAGCAAATATTTTGAACAAGTGAATCTCTGGTTTAATTTAATTTGCTTAACTACAGGCAGTAGACAAAATATGCAGCATCTCAAATTATTAGCCACTTCACGTTTTATCAACATCTAAAATAAATGTAAATGAACAGTAGTTATTTTCATGAATGTCTTCTTTCAAAGTTTCAAATTAATACTGAAAATTAATAGTTCAAAGATTTAAAATAAGTCATAAGGCTGATTTTGCAAATACAAAGAAATGTTTAATAAATTCTCTATTAATCACATTTGGCACATCTTACATCATTGGCCACTTCACATTTTATCAATATCTAAAATAAATACTTATTGGAATTGAAAGGTTTATTTGCTGAATTATAGCAACAAATCCAACAAAAGATGGATGCCAGTTCATTCTTTGCTGATGTATACAACCATAGCCTAATGGTGAAAAATGCTTTGATTTTACACAAGCAATACTTAAACCATATTCTCATTTCTTGTTCTGGAACAACCCAACTCTTCTCTCTTTTTATCATATTAGGTACATCTCACTTTAGCCACTTCATGTTTTATCAAAGGAAAATAACCTCATCAATACTAGTTACCAATAAGTCATTTAACCTCAAATCATGAATTAATGATGTTTGTACCAATGGAAAAGATTAAATCATCAATTGATAATATCCACTAATGTCCAATAAAAAATCAGTTGATGATGCCCACTGTTTAAGTGTTAATTTCCATGCATGTCCCATTATTGTGTCAGTATGCCAAGTGACAAAGCTACAAAAAAAAAAAAGAAAATTAATTTTTCAAAATGGGCAGTTTTTTTGCTTATTTTTGTTCACCAAGTTCTCTTTAGACGTTCTTTCATTATTTGCTGACATAGTGTAAATGGTTTTATTTTACATATTTGTCTTTCGAATAAGTTATAAAATTCATGATCTTATCAAACAAGAAATTTCTGTATCTGTTTCAATAAAAGTATCTCTTCAGGCTGAAAGAATCATTGCATAGCTCAATCTCTTAAAATGCTGATTTAATCCTGATGGAAGATTTTTTCCTTTCACATGACCTTCTATGTTTTATTCATTATTTAACCCTTAAGTAGCGGGAAAGAGTTACATGAACATCAAACAAGGAAACAAAAAAATAAAGAGAAAATTCATTTTTTTAAAGTGTAATTTTTATACTTATTTTTGTTTTTATTTAATTACAGACAAAAACTATAAAAATGATATTTTAACTCATTTTAGATTCTAAAATTAAAGAAAGAATGAAAAATAAAACAAATGTTAAGTTCATAAATTTAATATTTTTTATAACGGTCTGATATTCCATGCATTTCGTAGTTGTGCATTCTTGGCACCAAGTTGTCAACATTTTTTTGCTTCTTTTATCTTTGAGAAGTCTGCATGCAGATATAGTATTGTCTTTGAGTCATTCTTCTAGGATTATTTGCAAGTGAATCTTCCAAAAAAGGACGTAACCTCATTAATCCTAGTAAATATAAGTTCCAGTAAAGAATCTGCAATGTTATTGGATTACCTGGTATCTCAGCTTCGGTCACTTTCCCATCATTGTAACATAGCTTCACTCTGACTTTTCTGTAAATAATTTCATAGTAATTGTTTGGAGAAAATGTCCTCTTTGGTGCCTAGACTTTATGAATTTAAGTGCAGTACTAGATTGGCAATTAGGTCTCATCATTTTACAGTTAAAATAGCTAGATGTTACCATAAATTCTATGCTAACAGTTTCTTCTATCACACTTCTCACTCATAGAACTTTCTCCTGGCTTCTTGTTTTCCAACCAACTTTGATCTTTAATAATTTAAATGTAATGTCAACCATTATCTACTGTCTTCTTAATTTCTTTTCTTTTATTGTTCTCTGTCTTTGGGTCATTCTTCTAGGATTATTTGCAAGTAAATCTTCCAAAAAAGAACATAACCTCATTAATCCGAGTTACCAATAAGTCATTTAAACTCAAATCTTAAATGAATGATGTCTGTACCAATAGAAAAGTTTAAATCATCAATTGATAATATCCACTGATGTCCAATGAAATATCAGTTGATGATGCCTGATGTTTAAGGATTAATAGAACAAACTAATATGTGTGGGTAGTTTAACTGTTATCAGCACAAAAAGTGGAATCGTCAAGCCAAGTTCAAATTCTGGTCTAGCCTGTTGCATTCATTTTCATGCCATCTCATTTGGGTTAAATAAGTAACTGTGCTAATAAGTAACCTCAGGTAGGAACCAGTGTACAAAAAGGAAGAAAAAATTCCAGAATGTGGAAAAAGGCAATATGAAACCACCTAAGAAGTTATGACAATTCACAGATATTAAAAAAGAGAATGTGGAGAGCTATGATCAACTATATCCTAAAGGAACATGACATTTAAAAGAGAAGAAAACAAAATGTTTAACTTGGACTGTCTTTCAGGGTTAAAGAGTTCCAACTGACCTTTTTACCCACAAAGATGTGATTTCCTACCTTTTCCAAAGGCAGTAGTACAAAGTGGATGCAAACTACCCTAGCTAGAATGTGTACTTTTTTTACTGATTCCATTCTCTATAATATTAACCATTATTAGGCTTATTGGGATTGCTATGAATTAGTGTGTAATCAGAAGGGTTTTAGGTTTGTGATAATAAACGTGAAAAGCATGTTCTTCATATTAATCACAACAATTTAAGCGTAGACATACAAATGGAATAAATCTCAAAGGCAATATTGAACAAAGAAACAAAGGTAGTCGTGAATTCAATTAGAAACAAACAATGAATATTTATGTACAAATAAATTATAATACAATTTTTGGAAAAGGTTGTGTTTCAGTTGAAATACTTGAATGTTTGAAGAAAAGTTGAATTGAGTATTTTATGAACTCAAAGTTCATGAATGTTCCTTTGTTTAGCAAAAGTGCTCACATAAAAATTTAAGGAAAATTTATCGAGAGATAAATTTTAAAGTAATGTAGTTGCGAGATTTTTTGCTGAATTTTGTATGTTCTTGTTTTGGCAGAGTTATTCACCTTGGACTGTATTTTTTTATATTAATGCTTAAGTAGTAGTTTCTGTTTAGTAGTGTAGATAACACTTTTTTAGAAACGTACAAAGATTTCAGAGAGAGAGAGAGAAAGAGGTTGATGGTTGAGTCAGGTGTTGACGCGCGAAAAGTCCTTTAAGTCAAGATGTAGACACGCGTGGTTCTCTGTAGAAATATCTCTGAGAGTGAATTGCTGACTGGTGAATTGGACTGAGATTCGTCCTTTTATTTACTCTGAGAAGTTTGGACCGGCTCCCAGTGCTTTTGGCGGCAAAAATATCCTGGGGGCGTCTCGACCAATAATAAGCCGTGTGTGGTGTTGATTGGTCGAAACTAGCTCTTATGGAATTTTCCACCTTTAAACGGGTTGAGTGGAAAAATACGGGCGATTCTACAGGCTTACCTGGTCACTATTGAATATTGTCACCATTGAAGTACTTCCTCTTATGAAGACACACATGTTATGAAGCAATGGTGCCATGGCTGGAAACATTCTTGGAACTCATAAAAATGGGTGTAAGGCTGGGCTGTCTCTTCTCAATTAACTTATTTAATCTATACAGTGGGGCTATTCTGAGAGATTTGGAGGCCCTATCAGGATTCATTAATGACAACCACAATCTCAACAACATAAGATATGCAGATAACACAGTATTGATAGCAGATACAGAAAAGAAACTACAAGAACTCCTACAGAAGGTAGTAAAGGAAAACGCGAAGAAAGGACTAAACATCAGTTGCAAGAAGACAGAATGCATGGTTGTTAGCAAAAGGAACAGCTCAACATGTAAATTACAAATTGGGGATATCAAACTCGAACAGGTACAACAATCTGGGAAGACGGAAAGTGTGTCGTTAAAATCCGAAGGTGTATTGTGATTGCAAAAGATGCTTTCCAAAAATTGAGCAATGTATTAAGAAACAGGAAAATTTCCTTCGCAGTAAAGAAATGAGTACTGAACTATTGTGTAACATCAGTCTTTCTATATGGCAGTAAATGCCAGACGGTATCCTCACGGTTGAAGAAGAGACTTGAAGCAACATAAATGTTCTACAGAAGGATGCTGCAAATGCCATCGACGGAACATGTGAGCAACGACAAAGTCTTAGAGAAAATGAAAACATAAAGGACACTTAATATCATTAAAGTTTCTAGGGCACATAATGAAGAAAGAGGGCTTGGAAGATCAGATACTCACAGGACCACTGGTCTATGTCTAGTGAATGGTCCATTTTGTAATGGATTTCTTAGCTAGGAACTCGCAAATTCCTAATGCCTCATAAATTGTCATGATGGAAAATCCACTTGTCAGTTGAGAATTTAACTCTGTTCCTCCAAACAAATTTCCCTAACCATTTCAACACTTCAAATAAATATGATGATTAAGATTATTTACCCCAAGGCCATTGTCCTCATCTTTATATTTGTTACCATTACTCTCTGAAGGTTACCTGTATCAACAAGTACCTATATATATACATATATATATATATATATATAAGCAAATATTTGGATGTAGATCCGACGGTATGTTGAAAATGTGGAAAAGACAAAGCAAAGTCCGAATATGTGAGTTTACTGTTTTTTTATTTTTTTTTATTTTTTGTTTTGCTGTCAACGTCAGGATGGTCTATTAGACCGTCTCCAATAACATGTCTCCAATAACCATGTCCTGAAGATGATCTATTAGACCGAAACGTCTGACATTGACAGCAAAACAAAAAAACAAAAATAAAATAAAATAAAAAAAACAGTAAACTCACATATTCGGACTTTGCTTTGTCTTTTCCACATTTTCATCATATATATATATATATATAATTCATGAAGTAATATCCAGTGATATGGACGTGTATGATGTAATGGTTATCAGCATCAAAAATGGAATTTGTAGGTCAAATTTACTTTGCTTAAATTACACTAATCCCCTTGGAAAAGGAATGAATCCATCATCCCCCAGCTATGGTTTAAATATCATGACTGGTAAGAAAAGGTAAGAGAATATCTTTTTGGATTTTCATTTTTTAAAGTTCAATTCAAATGGTTGAGTCTACCAACACAAAAAGTATATTTGTTTTCTTTATTTTCATTGGCCTTCTTATTTTGGCCGGCAGTGTGTATGTGTGTATATTGAAGTGTATTTTGCAGCAGTTTTTAATTTATGCACGTTTGATTGATGACCAACAAAAGATCTTTAAAAATCTTTTCATTTCATTTCATTTTCAGACCATTTTTCAGGTTTCCAAGGAGAATTCGAACTTAAATTGTCCATTGTTTTCTCAGCATTTTCTCTTTCATAATAATTTATAGAAGCTAAAAATACTCTGAAGACATTGAACAATTCATGTTCAAGTCCTGCCTGGAAAATGAGAAAATGGTCTGAATCCTAGAAAAATTTAAAAAATATTAAAGAACTTTTGTTGGTCTTCAATCAAATTTTTTTAATTATATGTCTTCATCATTAGACCAGTAACCAGATTTGATTCAAAACCAACAAATGTTTTTGAAATTTTTCTGATTCAGATCATTTTCACATTTTCCTGGCAGGACTTGAATTGTTCAAGGTCGTTACAGTCACTATACTGCTGAGCTCCTGACCAGCTCCCTCCATATGTCTCGGTTGAGAGCCAATGTCTTTTGTATATGATCTTCCAGTTCAACCAGTGACCATTATTTTTTTATCCTCTCTGTCCTTCTAAGAAGAGGAAGACAGAGGGTATGACCTTAGTTTGCCTTAGGCAAACTAAGGTCATACCCTGTAGGATGATGATAGAAAGATTTGTTGTTTCTTATGACACGTCCCCAACCATTTCAACTTTTTCTTCTTCAGAGTAGTTATGGAGTCTTCCAATGAGCCATTTCTTGCGTAATGGTGTTTTACACTGTGTCCTTTGTTATGGGATCTGCATAGGAGATGCCTTGGTTGGTTCTGTAGCATCTCATTTCTAAAGCTTGGATTCTTTACTGTAAGCAAGACCAATATCCAAGATTCACAGGTATACAGAAAGAGTGAAAAGGTCAATATGCACAACAACCTGATTTTTTTTCTTTCAGTCAGATTTTCTTTGGTTTGCCAATTCAAATTTCACAGGTTTTGATGTGAAAAAGTCTTCCATGATCTCTTGAATCCAGCTTTCATTATAGAAAGCTTTCTTCCATCAAAACATTTTGCAATGATCCAGGATATGTACAGGGGGGATGTCATGGATAGTGGCTCAGAATGAGAAATCTGAGAGCAGTGTTCCAGTTCCAGTCTGGTTCATTACATTTTCTTATATGCAAATACATTTGGAAAAGGTATGAATCCATCTCTTCCCTTGCTCCATGGGCTATATATATATATATATATATATATATATATATATAAATACATACACACGCACAGATTTGTGTCATAAATAATTTTCGTTTTGTATATCTACTTTATTCTTCACAAAATAAAGTAGAATTAGATTTTATTCCATTCTTTATTTACCATTATTTGTAATGACTTGTTAGCACTTATCAGGCAATTGGTGGATACCTTTTGTATAAAATTCTACATTTTGATGTTTAAAGGTTTTCAGCAAATTCTTGAGTTTGCTTTTCAGTAAAGAATGTTTTACTTGTCAAAGCCTTTTGCTGTGCTTGATGCAAAGTCAGGTAAATAGCTGGTGGGAGAGAACAATTTCAAAATGTTTTCCTCTGTTATTCTTACTGTAGGTGACCTTGATTTTCCATGGCAGAGAATTGATAATTGTCCCTTAATCCCATGTTTATACTGTCACTGATTTACATAAACTACGGGATGTTAGTCTACTCGGAATTTATTCTTAACTGCCAATGATTTTTATTATAAAAATGCATTGGCCAAATGATGTTTTACTATGAAAATACATTTGCCAAATGATGTTTTGGTATGAAAATGCATTTGCCAATGATTTTTACTATGAAAATGAATTGGCCAATCATTTTTAATATGAAAATGCATTGGCCAATGATGTTTTACTATGAAAATGCATTGGACAATGATGTTTTACTATGAAAATGCATTGGCCAAATGATGTTTTACTATGAAAATACATTTGCCAAAGGATGTTTTGCAATGAAAATGCATTGGCCAATGATTCTTACTATGAAAATACATTGGAAATGATGTTTTACTATGAAAATGCATTGGCCAATGATTCTTACTATGAAAATGCATTGGAAATGATGTTTTACTATGAAAATGCATCGGAAATGATTCTAACTATGAAAATGCATTGGCCAATGATTCTCACTATGAAAATTCATTTGACAAATTATGTTTTGCTATGAAAATACTTTGGCCAAATGATGTTTTGCTATGAAAATACTTTGGCCAAACGATGTTTTGCTATGAAAATGCATTGGCCAAATGATGTTTTACTATGAAAATGCATTGGCCAAATGATGTTTTACTATGAAAATGCATTGGCCAAATGATGTTTTACTATAAAAATGCATTGGCCAAGTGATGTTTTACTATGAAAATGCATTAGCCAAGTGATGTTTTACTATGAAAATGCATTAGCCAAGTGATGTTTTACTAAAATGCATTGGCCAAATGATGTTTTACTATGAAAATACATTGGCTAAATGATGTTTTACTATAAAAATGCATTGTCCAAGAGATGTTTTACTACGAAAATGCATTAGCTAAGTGATGTTTTACTATGAAAATGCATTGGCCAATGATTTTTACTATGAAAATGCATTGGCCAATGATTTTTACTATGAAAATGCATTGGCCAAGTGATGTTTTACTATGAAAATACATTGGCCAAGTGATGTTTTACTATGAAAATACATTTGCCAAATGATGTTTTGCAATGAAAATGCATTGGCCAATGATTCTTACTATGAAAATACATTTGCCAAATGATGTTTTGCAATGAAAATGCATTGGCCAATGATTCTTACTATGAAAATTCATTAGACAAATTATGTTTTGCTATGAAAATACTTTGCCAAATGATGTTTTACTATAAAAATGCATTGGCCAAATGATGTTTTACTATGAAAATGCATTGGCCAAATGATGTTTTACTATAAAAATGCATTGGCCAAATGATGTTTTACAATAAAAATGCATTGGCCAAATGATGTTTTACTATAAAAATGCATTGGCCAAATGATGTTTTACTATAAAAATGCATTGACCAAGTGATGTTTTACTATGAAAATGCATTAGCCAAGTGATGTTTTACTACGGAAATACATTGGCCAATGATTTTTACTATAAAAATGCATTGGCCAAGGATTTTTACTATAAAAATGCATTGGCCAATGATTTTTACTATAAAAATGCATTGGCCAAATGATGTTTTACTATGAAAATGCATTGGCCAATAATTTTTACTATAAAAATGCATTGGCCAAGTGATGTTTTACTATGAAAATGCATTGGCCAATGATTCGTACTATGAAAATGCATTGTAAATGATGTTTTACTATGAAAATGCATTGGCCAATGATTCTTACTATGAAAATGCATTGGAAATGATTCTAACTATGAAAATGCATTGGCCAATGATTCTCACTATGAAAATTCATTTGACAAATGATGTTTTACTATAAAAATGCTTTGGCCAAGTGATATTTTACTATGAAAATGCATTGGCCAAATGATGTTTTACTATGCAAATGCCTTGGCCAAATGATGTTTTACTATAAAAATACATTGGCCAATTGATGTTTTACTATGAAAATGCATTAACCAAGTGATGTTTTACTATGAAAATGCATTGACCAAGTAATGTTTTACTATGAAAATGCATTGACCAAGTGATGTTTTACTATGAAAATGCATTGGCCAAGTGATGTTTCACTATGAAAATGCATTGGCCAAGTGATGTTTTACTATGAAAATGCATTGGCCAAGTGATGTTTCACTATGAAAATACATTGGCCAAGTGATGTTTCACTATGAAAATACATTGGCCAAGTGATGTTTCACTACGAAAATACATTGGCCAAGTGATGTTTCACTACGAAAATACATTGGCCAAGTGATGTTTCACTACGAAAATACATTGGCCAAGTGATGTTTCACCATGAAAATACATTGGCCAAGTGATGTTTCACCATGAAAATACATTGGCCAAGTGATGTTTCACCATGAAAATACATTGGCCAAGTGATGTTTCACCATGAAAATACATTGGCCAAGTGATGTTTCACCATGAAAATACATTGGCCAAATGATGTTTTGCAATGAAAATGCATTGGCCCATGATTGTTACTATGAAAATGCATTGGAAATGATTCTTACTATGAAAATGCATTGCCCAATGATTCTCACTATGAAAATTCATTTGACAAATTATGTTTTGCTATGAAAATACTTTGGCCAAATGATGTTTTACTATGAAAATACATTGGCCAAGTGATGTTTCACTATGAAAATACATTTGCCAAGTCATGTTTTACTATGAAAATGCATTGGCCAATGATGTTTTGCTATGAAAATGCATTGGCCAAGTGATGTTTTGCTATGAAAATGCATTGGCCAAGTGATGTTTTACTATGAAAATGCATTGACCAAATGATGTTTTACTATGAATATGCATTGGCCAATGATGTTTTACTATGAAAATGCATTGGCCAATGATGTTTTACTATGAAACTGCATTGGCCTAGTGTTGTTTTACTATGCTAATGCATTGACCAAGTGATGTTTTACTATGAAAATGCATAGGCCTAGTGATGTTTTACTATCAAAATGCATTGGCCAAGTTATATTTTACTATGAAAATGCATTGGCCAAGTGATGTTTTACTATGAAAATGCATTGGCCAAGTGATATTTTACTATGAAAATACATTGGCCAAGTGATGTTTTACTATGAAAAGGCATTGGCCAATGATCTTTTACTATGAAAAGGCATTGGCCAATGATTTTTGCTGTGAAAGGCCATTGGCCAATGATTTTTGCTGTGGAAACGCATTGGCCAATAATGTTTAATATATAATGCACTGCCAGGTGTATTTATATTAGGAATATGTATTTCAAGTGATTTTCTGATGAGGACATTATTCTCACTGTAAGTGTAATGTAAATAATAAAAATTCCACAGCCCAGAAATTAAAATTTCCTTTTATTTGATTGTAAATATTTTCTGCATAATAATGTATCATCTTGTTTCTATGCTTTTTGTAAAATGGCAAAAACAGCTCATCTTATTAAGACCTTTGTTACTGCAAAACTATTAAAATGCTCCTTGAGAATAAAACAAATTTCAAATCCAATTTGCAAGTTTATAATTTTGTATTTGCATTTGGGCTCACACTGAAAAAGAACCATTTCTCATGGGATATAACTCCAGGTATATTTCTGGAGTAGTTTCCCTTAGTTATTTGTAATTACAATTTAGTAACTATAAAAGGGATTTGGTTTTGAGTTTAATGTTGATCTTTAAGAAAAAATTCAGTATTAAACAATGTTTAATCACCATTGAGATTAGTGATGAGAAAACTGAAAAATTTCAATAAATCCTGTTTATGTACACAAATGACATCTAGGTTAGGTTATATTAAACATATCAAAAGTTTCATTTAAAAGGAAAGAGCCTACATTAATGATGCAGAGAAATACTAAAAGTACACTCAGAATTTAATTCATAAGTGATTTTCCCATAAAAATTTGTTGCCAGTGATTTTTAGTTTAATATATATGCAAATGATTTTCCAATAAAAATTCAATCAAATTATATGAAGTATTACAAGTGATTTTCATAGAAAAAACTTATTGAAAATGATTTCAACATGAAAATGCATTGCCAATGATTTTTTTCCTATAAAAATAGATAGCCAATGATTTTTTTCCTATAAAAATAGATAGCCAATGATTTCAACATAAAAATGCATTGCCAATGACTTTTTTCTATAAAAATAGGTAGCCAATGATTTAAACATAAAAATGCATTGCCAATGATTTTTTTCCTAGAAAAATAGATAGCCAATGATTTCAACACAATAATGCATTGCCAATGATTTTTTTCCTATAAAAATAGATAGCCAATGATTTCAATATAAAAAGGCATTACCGATGATTTTTACTATAAAAATGCATTTTCAATGATTTTAGCATTTAAAATGAATTGCTAACAATTTTTACTATAAATATATATTTTTAATGATTTTACTATTAAAATACATTGCCAAGTGTTTTATCATCCAAATCCATTGCCAATAATTTTACTATAAACATACATTGATTTTTACTATGAACATTCATTGACAATGATTTTTACTTTATAAATGCCTTTCCAATGGATTTTATTATTAATATGTATTGGTAAAATATATATATTATGGTCATCCACATACAAGCCTGTTTTGCTGTATCACAGCTCATCAGTGTGGCTCAACATTCAGTTACTTCAAGCCAAGATCAAAACCCTATCAATCTGACATCAATCAGAGATCCTACCCCTAAGCTATGGCACACAGCAGAGGGAAATTCTAACATATTGTTTTACAGATGTAAACAAATGCCAGTAGCCAACAGTGCTTAATTCATTAATGAAGAGTGCTGTGTTTAAATTTTTGTTTATTATTATGTTGAAATTATCTAAAAAGGTTTATTTTCATATCTAAATCACACAAAATCTGACAAATACTTTTAAAAACAAATTCAGGTTATTGAGTTTATATGATCTGCTTAATGATGGACTGTAGTCTCCTCTTCATCAATGAGGAAACTTCAGCATTCACTGCCATATAGGAAAAAGGAAATAAAGAAAATAAATGTGCAATTAAATATGAGTTACTAAATACGTTAGTTTATACTGTATTGTAAAAACATAAAAAAATTTAAGCAAACATTTAAACAATTTGAGTCCTAATTCTTAGGTAAAAAATGAAGCAACCCGAGTACTGATCAAAATCCCAAGTTGCTTATAAAAAACGTCTGTTGGTGTTATAAACATTTTTCAGAATTTAATATATATTTTAAATACTTGAACTTTCTAATAAGTCTTTAAAAAAGCAATATAATTTATTTGAGTCTTAATTCTTGGGCAAAAATGAAGAATCCCAAGTTGCTTATAAAAAACGTCTGTTGGTGTTATGAACATTTTTCAGAATTTAATATGTATTTTAAATACTTGAATTTTCTAATAAGTTTTAAAAAAAGAAAGAAAAATATAAAATAAAAAAAAATACATTATTTCATACTTATTCAAGAATTTTAACAATTCTATGAGTTTAGTTCCATTGAAATGTCTTTCTTTTCTATTAGAAAATTTATTAGCATAAAAAATTTTTGTCTTAATTCTTGTTCAAAAATGAAAAAACTCAAGTACCAGTCAAAACCCTAAGTAGCAAATAAAAAATTGCATGATTAAAAATATAAACAAGAAAAGTAGAAAAGGTAAAAAAATAAATTATCAAATTAATGATTCCTTGAAGGCCATTAATATTCAAATTGAATATTTTCCAGAGATTCTGACAAGAAGACATTATACTTAATGATGCAATAATTATCATCAGTAATTAACTTGTTCTGAGTTGATTTTTTATTTTGCTAATGGTGACTATGAGATGTGATTTAGTGTTTTCGTTGCCATCTAATAATGAAAAATATAATGCATATTAAAAAATGCAAGTTGCATTCATTTTCTATTGTAAAACTTATTTACAATGCTTTTCTATAGTAAAGTTCAAGCTTAGTGTTATACTAGACCAGCCACAGACGCATTGGTTTTCTTTTAAAAGCAGCTCATAAGACAAAATGATGAGGTAACAATATTATCAGTTTTATTATTAATTACACATTTAAATTTATATTTAAATATTGTAAAAGATTTATTGTTCTACTAAGCTTCATAGTTAACACATGATATGAAAATTTGGGGTAATAGCCTAAGACAGTCTTTTAAAAATAATAAGTATTTTTTTTTTATTAATTATTAGTTAATAATAAGTAAAAAATTTTCCAGTCAGAAAAATGAATGAAACACACCAAAAAAGGCTTAATGCAAATATATCCTGATTTAAATTATGAAAATAAATTATTTTACAATACCAATAGATACATGTATAACTTCTTTACATTAAGAGAAATTTATTCTATAAAAATGTACAGGGTGCAATGGGTAAATTATGTCATTATTTTAATGAAACACTACCCTACCCATAAACGTGTTGGGTTTCTTTTAAAAGCAATTCATTATACTAGACCAGCCACAGACCCACTGGTTTTCTTTTAAAAGCAACTCATAAGAGAAAATGTTGAGGTAGCAATATTATCAATTTTATTATTATTTACACATTTAAATTTGTGTTTAAAGATGGTAAAAGAAGGTTTATTGTTCCACTGAGCTTCATAATTAATCTCATTGTGTGAAAATTTGGAGTAATAGCTTAAAACAGTTGTAGTCGTTTTCAAAATAATAAGCATATTTTTTATTAGTTAATAATGTGGCATATTATTTCAGATCATGTATGTTGCCAGTGTAGATAGATGCTAGGATAATTATTTTATCGGAACCTTTGGGGAAAAAAACAAACTGAGTTGAAAATAAATAATATATTTTTATCTATTTTCTTTAGAGTGATGAGTGAGTCCTTTGGTATTTGCTGTAGCAAAAAGTTTGTTAATAAGGCAGATATTGATAGTAGTCTGGAGAAAATGTCTGTTAGTGGTCGTTTAGAAGTAAGACCATGATAGAGGTAGTAGTAATGTGAGAAATTAGGTCAGTGTCAATCTACTGCATTCTTTTCAGCCCAGAACCAGGATGGAAATGTCAGTAGCCAATGACCTCTTAACTGCTTCTTCAAGCATCACATGTGGATGTATTCTTTTATTCCATCCTTTTCTGGTATCATTCTAGTCCTCTCTTTCTCTGCTGTTCTGCTCCCTGGTTTAGAGGTTTCAGGTTTTTATCCTTTTGAATAGGCTTCAGAATTGGCACGAACATCAAAAACTCTTTGTGTCTATTTTTTTGATTGGTCAAATTATTTAATTTTCTGGCGTTACTTTCTTTTTGCTTTTTTTTCTGCTCAGTCTTTTCTGCTTCCTCTTTTTATTTGAGGGTTGCCTTCTTATAGGTTGCAAGAATTATAGAAAGAGAAATTTTGGGAGAGAGAGGAAAAGGATTTTAAAGAAAAACACAAATGTCTTATTTTAATTTGAATTCTTTTTATTTTTGTTTATATATTTTTGTTTATATTTTTATCGAGACTCACTACAATAATAAGTAAAAAATTTTCTGTCTCCAAAACTGTTGTAACCTAGAAAGGGTTACTGAATGAGGAATAACGAAAACGGAGGTTGGAAATGAAATGGTAATCTTTATAACATCAATAAAATACAATACTCACCAGCAGTGTGAAGTAGGTAAGCCACTGCTAGTGGTGGACTACCTAGACAGCATATTATCCCACTTACAATAGAGTCCAACATATTTATGAGGATTGGGACATAATCATTAGAGTCCTAGGTATGGTATATAACAAAAGTAAAAATCATTTCCAATGCATTTTCATAGTAAAAATCATTTCCAATTCATTTTCATAGTAATAATCATTTTCAATGCATTTTCATAGTAAAAATCATTTGCAATTCATTTTCATAGTAATAATCATTTTCAATGCATTTTCATAGTAAAAATCATTTGCAATGCATTTTCATAGTAAAAATTATTTCCAATGCATTTTCATAGTAAAAATTATTTCCAATGCATTTTCATAGTAAAAATTATTTCCAATGCATTTTCATAGTAAAAATTATTTCCAATGCATTTTCATAGTAAAAATTATTTCCAATGCATTTTCATAGTAAAAACCATTTCCAATGCATTTTCATAGTAATAATCATTTTCAATGCATTTTCATAGTAAAAATCATTTGCAATTCATTTTCATAGTAATAATCATTTGCAATGCATTTTCATAGTAATAATCATTTGCAATGCATTTTCATAGTAAAAATCATTTGCAATGCATTTTCATAGTAAAAATCATTTCCAATGCATTTTCATAGTAAAAATTATTTCCAATGCATTTTCATAGTAAAAATTATTTCCAATGCATTTTCATAGTAAAAATTATTTCCAATGCATTTTCATAGTAAAAATTATTTCCAATGCATTTTCATAGTAAAACCATTTCCAATGCATTTTCATAGTAAAATTAATTTCCAATGCTTTTTGTTGTAAACAAAAAATGTTGCTGAATGATGAATAACAAAAACGGGGGTTGGAAATGAAATGGTAATCTTTATAACATCAATAAAATACAATACTCACCAGCAGTGTGAAGTAGGTAAGCCACTGCTAGTAGTGGACTAATTAGACAGCATATTACCCCCACTTACATAGTGTCCAATGTATTTATGAGGATTGGGACATACCCATTAGTGTTCATAGGTGCGGTAAATAACAAAAACAAATGAAAAGCATTAAAAATGCCTTAATGCAAGTCTATCCTGATTTAATGCATGAAAATAAATGATTGTTGAAATTTATTCCATTTCCTTGCGTTTCTATTAACAATGACAACTCGTTGTTTACATGAGTAAATTTCGCTTGCCACTGCTTTTAGTCCAACTCGGAGCATGTATCACAGCACCAGCCATGAAAAGCATTATAAACTTTATACTGACTTTAAAGTCTCAACTTGTTAATGAGGTAAATAGGTGATATAATGGGGTAAGTGAATTTAAAATGGGGGATCGATTTTCTGTTGTTCTTAAGTAATAAACTGATCCCCCATATAAATTTAACCATCTATTAATACCCTCATTTGTCTGGACACCTTACAAAATTATTTTCTTTAATATTTAGCAAATGGCAAGTCAAATTTTCATGATTAGTCAAGCAAATTTCTGAATCCGTCTGTGAAGTAACGATAAGAAGTTTCAGGTTTTAGTCATTTGTGTGTCAGTTACAACCATGCGACCATAAACTAGTATTAATATTAAAATTCTACTGAACTTAAAATGGGGGATCGATTTTCTGTTGTTCTTAAGTAATAAACTGATCCCCCATATAACTTATAACCATCTATTAATACCGTGGTTAGTCTGAACACCTTACAAAAGTATTTTCCTTAATATTTAGCAAATGGCAAGTCAAATTTTCATTAGTCAAGCTGACTTCTGAATCTCTTTGCTAATTAACAAGGAGTTTCTCGTTTTAGTCATCATATGAGTCAATTAAAGCATATGACCATAAACTAGTATTAACGGGACTTAAAATGGGGGATCGATTTTCTATCGTTCCTAAGTAATAAATTGATTACCCTAGGATAAATAAACACTATAATACTTGAATAAAAGAACTTAACCCCCTTACAAAATATTTTTTTATTTACCAAGTGGCAATTTAAATTTTTATGATTAGTCAAGTAGTTACCTGAATCCCTAACAACAAGGAGTTTCTGGTTTTAGTCATAATATTTGTGTGAATTACAAGCCATAAACTAGTATTTACAAGGCTGGCATCCCGTTCCCACCCCTTCACCGTTGAAACTGTTAGATGTAGACGTCTCTTCTACTCCATTAGCTTCATGTCTCGCAGATCTCGCCTGTGGAACTCCCTTCCTTATTCCTGTTTCCCTGACAAATACAATCTCCAACTATTTAAGTGTAACGTCAATCGACATCTCCAGTTGCCTTGATCTATCCACTTCCCTTCCCCACATCCTTTCACCTTTCATTCCTATCTGTTCTCACTCCAAATCTTCTGAAACCCCTTGCCTTGATCGATCCACTATCTTTCTCCACATCCTCTCCTTTACCACTCCTATCTGCTCTTCCTCCAAACCTTCTGTAACCCCTTGCGTGCTAGTGGCTTCCAGCCTTGCTTGGGGTGATAAGCTTAAAAAAAAAAAAAAAAAGATAATGGGATATCAATTTTCTATTGTTCATATTAAGAGCAATAGAAAATTGATCTCTAAGAATTACATCTTAATATAGTAATTGGAAAAGATATTTTTAATCCTCTCTAAGTACCTTGGAGTGTTTAAACACTATACTGGACTTAAAATGGGGGATTGATTTTATATTACTCTTAAGTAATAAACTGGTCCCCCAGAATTACTACATATTAATTGAAAAATAACTTATCCCTCTACTAATACTGTGGGGGGAGTTGAACACCTTACAAAATATTTTTCCTTAATATTTGCCAAGTGGCAGTTAAAATTATTATGATTAGTCAAGTAGCCTTCTGGATCCCTCTATAGGGATACACTGCCCTACGAGATCTATTTTGGGATCTCAAAAATTACCGTTCCAAACAGTCACATGCCCCCCCCCTCGCGTCTTGGACTCTCATAGAGGCAGTGACAAAGAACAGATACAATATTGAGAAATCCCAAGGAAATCTAGAAAGGTGACTATCACCCACTTAACCAGGTACCCTACCCACCCCTAACTGAGAGATAGAGAAATCCCCACAAGGGTACAGACACCTTTTTGAGTAATGACCTATTGTTTGTTGTGTCTTTTGATACATGTAACAAATGTGATAAAAGTATTTGGCGTCCTCTCTTCTTGTTGGTTGGTACCTTCTTATTTTCTCTTTGGGAGCTTCTCAAGGTATGGAGCAGTTAAATATCTAACACCCCGCAACACGGCAATGGGAAAGTGATTGAAGCTGAGCCACCAGATCAGGACCAATAATATTGCTGATTCTCTTTTAGATTTTATCAGGGAGCTCAACTTAAATAGTAGGGGCACCAGACCATATGTGCCAGCAATATTCAAAACATGAATGAATGGTAGACTTATAGAGCTCCTCAAAACAATTATCATGAAAATATTTATAGAAAAGACACAGGGGAGCAACCTTATGGCTGTAGGGATACACTGCCCTATGAGACCTATTTTGGGATCTCATAAATTCCTGTTGCAAATGGTCACATGACAACCCCCTCCCCCTGCATTTTGGACTCTCCTAGAGGCAAAGAGAGTTTGGCAGTAAAAAAGACCAGATACGATATTGAGAAATCCCAAGGAAATATAAAAAGGTGAACTTCACCCACTTAACCAGACACCCTACCCACCTGCTGAGAGATAAAGAAATCCCCACAAGGGTAAAGATACATTGTGAATAATGACCTATTGTTTGTTGTGTCTTTTGTTATATGTTGTGATATATGTAATAAATGTGGTAAAAGTATTTGGTGTCCTCTTTTCTTGTTACTTTGTACCTACTTATTTTCTGTTTAGGAGCTCTTTGAAGTATGGAGCGATTAAATATTTAGCAACCCTACACCTCCATCAAGTAACGACAAGGAGTTTCTGGTTTTAGTCATAATATTTGTGTGCATTACAATTGTGACCTTAAGCTGACCCAGTCCCAAATATAGCCTTAGTCACATCACTAAATATCATCTTGTAACTTCATCAACTGCAATCTGGTTACTGTCATAAGGCAAAACTGTCCCTTGATCTTCTGAATGCTGAAGTTGGGTCTGCTGAATCACAAGGAATTAAGTATATTGTGTTGCAATTTGCTACTAAAAGCAACAAAATTGCTTATTGGTAAATTTCAATGTGTCGTTTACGAATGTTGTCTCAGGTTTCCTCAGATGTCAAAATCAATAAAAAATGATGCAACACCAGATTTGATGACAAAATGACGGAATAAAGGAAAATCTGAAGATTTATTTTCCTTAAGCTAGACATTACAGCAACAATCTTTTAAAAAGTTCATGAGTCAATAAAATGCTTGGAGAAAGTTTAAAAAATATTAACAATTAAATTATTTAGTATGAGTTCCCTTTTGGATCCACGAGAAAGAAAAAAGATAAAGTGTTGTCAAACTTCCCAAATTATTGTAAGTTCATTCACCAGAGAAACAGCTTAAAATTAGCAATCAGCAGCAACAGTCGTTCTGGTTTGAGCTGAGTTAAGCATCTGTGGTTCTGTTCTCTTCTTAACAAAACTGTAATCTCTACCCCCTCTCCTGATAACTATATATTTTTGGTGACTACTACTATCTGTTTATACAAAAATTAACATTTTTCTGGAGAAGGGCAGAGCACATTAGGGGGGTGATTCCCACCTGTTGGAAAATATTTTACAAGATGAGATTCTTCGTCCTCTCCCCTAACCAATACGCAAAAGGGATTCTGGTTTTACCCAGCTAAGAATTTCACAGTAAGATCATCTGGCCTTGCTCAACAGTTCTCGGTATAGTATTTCTCTATTTCTTCCTTTCTTTCCTGTCTTTGTTTTCTTTGAAAATAAGTATCAGGAAGCTTTGTTCAACACTGTCCACTAACCTTTTAACTTCAATTCTTGATAGGAGCATATATGTTACCTGATGATTTAAATAACCAAACTCCAATGACTCATTACATGTACATTCCATACTTGTTAACATTATATTTTTCTTTGTTCAAATTAACAAATTGAGTTTCGAATCCTGAGGGGAAACTTACATTTTCAAAATTATCGTTCCTTTTTTGCTTTTAACCACATTCCATACTGGTACACACGTATATTAACATAAACTAGTATTAATATAAAATTCTTCTGAACTTAAAATGGGGGATAGATTTTCTATTGTTCTTAAGTAATAAACTGATCCCCCATATAAATTTTAACCATCTCTTAATACAATGCTGTGTCTGAACACCTTACAAAATTATTTTCCTTAATATTTAACAAGTGACAAGTCAAATTTTTACAATTCGTCAAGCAGCCTTCTGAATATTTCTGCCAAGTAAAGACAAGAAGTTTCAGGGTTTAGTCATAATATTTGTGTCAATTACAAGCATGTACCATAAACTAGTATTAATATTAAGGATTCTACTCAACTTAAAATGGGGGATTGATTTTCTATTCCTATTAAGTAATAAACTGATCCCCCAGAATTACTACAGATTAATATAATAATTAAAAAAGTATTTTAACCCCTGTATTGGTGTGTTTGAACACCTTACAAAATGTCTTTCTTTAATATTTATCAGGTTTATTGTTACATAACATTGAAACACTGGTTCTCATACAATCAACAAAGTTAAGCAACATTGAGCCTGGTCAGTACCTAGATGGATGACCGCTTGGGTATACCAGGTGCTGTAAGCTTGGATGTGTGGATGGTGTAATGGATGATGCTTTGGAATTGTTTATTGGAGAGCTGAGTTCCAATTTCAGTTGGGTTAGTTATATTTACTTAGGTGCAAATACTCTTGGAAAAGGTATGAATCCACCTAATCTCCCTCCATCTATGGGTTAAGTAGCATGACTTGTATCACAAAATTATTATTATAATCTCAAAGACATTTCTTACAATCTAAAATATTTTCTGACTTTAAATAACCTGCAAAGGGTTGATAAGCTGTAAAACACAAATCAATCTCTCACTCAGTAATTATTCTCCAAAAAAAAAACTAAAATTGCATACAAAATATTCAGATTTTATCATTAAATAACCTATAGATGTGTTGATATGCCACTAAGCAAAAAAAGAGTATTTAGCAAGTAGCAAGTCAAATTTACATGATAATCATATTTGTATTAATTAAAAGCATTTGTTTCTTCTTTTATGTACTGTTCCCATTCAAGATGTGCCTCTCCACAGCTTCCTATCCTTTATATGTCTTAGCAATGCTTGTTTCTTTTACTATCCTTCCCTTTCCTTGTTCTGCCATCCATTTACACGAGTTGGTTACTTGCTGTTTCTCTCTGTCTCTATTGCCTTCAATATGTCCTCTGAGTGTCAAATTCCCCAAGCCCTCTTTTCTCATACCCATGAGTAGGCTACTTAGTGTTTCTCTCAGCCTCTCTTGCCTCTTGTCCTGTGAGTGTCAAATTCTCCAAACCCTCTTTCCTCATACATACAAGTAGGTTACTTGCTGTTTCTCTTTGCTTCTCTTGCCTTCAATATGTTCTGTGAGTGTTAAATTCTCCAAGCCCTCCTTTCTCATTATGTGTCCTCAAAATTCTGTTTATTTTTTATTCTTAGTATAAGTGTCCTTTTAGCTTTCATTTTTTGTTTTAACTTCTTCATTGCTCCATTCTTTAATGAAAATAAATCTATTTTTGCATATTTGAACTTTTGAAACTTACAAATCCATTTTTAATACTGGACTTTTAATTCAATTTTTCAAAATAAAACTTTTTTTTAATTTTTATTTATCCTATAAAAAACAGAACAATCAAGACAATATAAAAATTAATAACAATGTGTATAAAATTTTTTGTGTCATACATTTTTTTCCTTTACAACTTTCTCAGAGTAAAGTGATGTTTATATTGATGTAACTATACATGTTCACAAAAGAGAGGGGATGATGAACTTTTAAACTTTTTAAATTTAATTATTTTTTTTTTATATGTGTGTTTTATTTGTTTTTGTTTTTATCACTTTCGTCATTAAGTATCCCACATTGGGATAATAGAAGATCTGCCAAAAAAGCTGAAATTTTGTAAGAACCTAGACACAAATTTACTGTGGATGATCATGCAATTAAAGCACTTTCTATATACTTTTGTCTATCTAATTTATTTTTGTTTTATTTATTTATCTATCTATGCTATTCTCTCATACTGTATTCTGCACATCTACTCTCTTTGTGACTTAACCTCTATATTCCTCTCGCCTTTTTTTCTTCGTCATTCGCTGATCTGTTCATTTTCTTCACTCGGTTTATCATTCATTTTACTTATTTCACCTTTTTATTCCTTTTTTTTTCTCTCTATATCTTGATTTTATTTTTTATTTTCATTCATTCTTTTAATACCCTCAAAGGTTTTGTGTCTTTCTTTGCCATATCTTCATTCTTAGTTCATTTTTAGTTCTTGTTACAGAATGCAAAGGGTAGGGCCAAAACGGTCCTTGATTGGCCAGAGTGCCTCAAGGGTGGGGCATTCTGAAAGTGATGGATTGCCTTTGTCTGGGTCTTAGAAAATTTCTTTCCTTTTAAATTGTAGTATCATTTTTAAATCAAAGTTATTGTCAGACTAATTATGGTGAGCAATTAATGCACTGAATATTTTGTTTTGTGAAATATGCCTTTTGTGTTCATATAATCTTTTATTTAAATTCCTTGAGGTTTCTCTTATGTATTCTTTGTGGTAATCATTACAGGTGATAGAGTAAATTACTCCAAGTTTTAGTCTATTATTTTGTTTTGTATTAAGTATTTTATTGTAGTTGTAACAAATTTTATGCTAAGCTTAGATGAATTCTTTTCAATTTTAGTCAATAACAAAAACGTGATAAAAATATTAAAAAAAAAAATAAATGATATAGGCTAGGGACTATCTATCCAAACACATAAAAAAAATTCAATTTAAAAGTTTAAAATTTCAACATCCCCACCTCCTTCATTCATATGCATGGTTACATCAATATAAACATCATTTTCACTTGGACAACACGTCACATGAAAAAAAAAATATTTTCCACTTTAATATGCTATGGGCTAGGGATGGAATTTCACCCTCCCCCACAATCATAAACGTCCTTGGTATTTTCTTGTAGCCCCAGAGTCCTGTGGCACCCCTGAATCAAATGTTAACTAGCAGTAAATTAATTCCCACTATACTAGAAACACCCTTTTGTAACACCCCACCCGAAAGAAAAAAAAAATGGACTAATTTGTATTTCGGGGTTAGGGAAAACCTTAAAGCCAATAACTTTTCTTTGGATTGTCAAATTTCAATAAATTTGATATCGTTGTGTAGGGTTATGATTATTCTATCCCAAAATCACATTATAATTTAAAAAATAATATAAATAAGGATTTCGCTAAAGGCATAAAATCAAATCAATGCAAAAATATCTTAATCTCAAGTGCTACAATTGCATAGGAAAAGTATGTACACCCTCCCAAGCACAACATGATTGATATTTTCAAATAGCTTTGGGTTCTCTTAAACAAAAAAATCATGTTGCTAGCAGTTATTTTTATTTGCACTTCACCAAACACACCTAAACAAAAAAAGAAAATCTGGATTTGGGGAGGGGAAACCTTAAGGCTACAAACATTTTTTTGATAGTCCAATTTCAGTAAACTTGGTAACTTTTTCATTCTATTTCAAAATGCCATTATATTTAAAGCATCATGTAAATAATTATTTTATTTGAAGGTTGCCTTCTCTTAGGTTCAGAGAAGTATAGAAAGAGAGAAAGAAAGGATTTTAAAGGAAAGAACAATTGAAAAATTTTTATTTTTGTTTATATATTTTATTTTTATATTTTATTTTTATTGAGACTCATTACAAGTTCATTGCTTCAACTGAATGAACTTTGAACTTTTCGGACTTACAAATTCATTTTTTAATATTGGTCTTTTTAATTTAATTTTTCAGAATAAAAGCTATTTATTCTTTCCATTTTAAGTAAAAATGGAACGAATAAATAGCTCTTATAAAAAGCCAAAAGAACACTCAAGATAACATATAGCAAGAAAATTAACCTTTAGAACTCTACATTATTAATATTACTTCCCTTTCCACTGCATTCTTTTTCAAGGCCTCTCAATTGCAGTAACTTTATTGTTAATTTCATTCAATGTTGTTTTCTGTTTCCATAGCAGGATATGACAACATGACTATAAAATTCAAACACACTATTGTTCAGGGATCAGTCACCTTCAGTAGATAAACTTTTTGTACAGCAAATGAAGTCACAAATTGATAATTGTTAAGAAGTAAATGATATATCTATAATTATTTTTTCTATATACATGTGAAAGCATGTGCAATACCCTGCACTTGTCAGGCACCAACAAGGGGAGGTAACACAGTTTTGGTGGCTAAGGCGGTACTGCCAACAGCAGTTTTTATCACCGGATGGGCTATTGTTTTTTGTGCAGACATGTCAGTTTCTGTGATTTTTATGCAACTTCAAGTCAGATTTTCAACATTGTGTTAAAAGTGTTTGCTTTTGATTGTTAAAAAAAAGACAACATTCATGTAGCAACCATTATCAGTGATGTAGAATGGAAGGTGAATAGATGTGTTTCCCATCAGAAGTAGCATTGTGTTGTAAGCATGGTTTTAATTAATCCAACTCGATGCCTGTTGACCTGTGGTCTGGAGATAATATAGAGCATGTTTCAGGCTCTGGCCAGTGATGCCCATCGTCAAAAGGAAAGAAAGGATTGAAGTCCAAGGACTCCATGGCACACAACCTCAATAGGTAGCACATAGCATGTGCTACATATAGAATCTATTTTTACCTATTAAATCCTTTTAAATGGCCAATGTTTTAAAAGATATTTAAGAATTCATATGAAAACAAGTTTTACCAAAACTTCAGTAAGGAAAAAGGCAGCTCTTTGGTTATATAAAAAATTTAAGCTGCTTGAGTGAATATTGTCTGCTTTTCTGAGAAAAAAGTAGATGCTGCTTAAACTTTTAAATTTCAAAAATGTTTTGGTACATTTTTATTTGTGGGAAAATAGCTGTGTTTGTTTTTTATTTGGAACCAATAAAAGGGTTTCCTTCCAAATTTCAAGAATGAATAAATAGGGGACCTTGGATTGAATTCGAGAAGTTGACTAATGACCCTGGTCACCCTGGTCCATGAAGAAAAACAATATAGAAAAAATTAGATGCCCACCAGACGAGAATATCAAAGAAAATTCTTCAGCTGGTGTGATTGTTCTATTCTTCGCTGTTGCCATGGACTTTGCTTTGAAAATTGTACCTATTCTTTGAAAACTATTCAGAGAAGTATTTTCTCCTTTCTTCATTTTATTTTTTTGTTGTTTACCTTTTCTGAGGACCTTAGGCGGCATTGTAATTTTTATTGTAAAAGAGGCATATTTCATTTGCATTGATTATTTTTTAGTAGGGCTTTTTTTTACCAAATAAAAAATCCTTTAGTTACAGATGCTCTTCAGATTTTTACTAAATAAAAAATCCTTTAGTTGCAGATGCTCTTCACATTTTTACCAAGTAAAAAATCCCTTAGTTACAGATGCTCTTCACATTTTTACCAAATAAAAAATCCTTTAGTTACATATGCTCTTCACATTTTTACCAAGTAAAAAATCCTTTAGTTGCAGATGATCTTCACATTTTTACCAAATAAAAAATCCTTTACTTGCAGATGCTCTTCAGATTTTTACCAAATAAAAAAACCTTTAGTTACATATGTTCTTCACATTTTTACCAATTAAAAAATCCCTTAGTTGCAGATGCTCTTCAGATTTTTACCAAATAAAAAAAACCTTTAGTTACATATGTTCTTCACATTTTTACCAATTAAAAAATCCTTTAGTTGCAGATGCTCTTCAGATTTTTACCAATTAAAAAATCCTTTAGTTGCAGATGCTCTTCACATTTTTACCAATTAAAAAATCCTTTAGTTACAGATGCTCTTCACATTTTTACCAATTAAAAAATCCTTTAGTTGCAGATGCTCTTCACATTTTTACCAAATAAAAAAACCTTTAGTTACATATGTTCTTCAC
>OZ038509.1:15605902-15810902 GCA_964036315.1 Acanthosepion esculentum | reverse complement strand
CAGATGAATCAGAAGACTTAAGTGGGGAGAAGTGAGGAAGGGACAATAAAGGAACAGGGTTCAAGAAGACAGAAAATGGCAATTGATTTCTTATTTAAAGTTTTGAAGATTCTAGTTGGCAGGGAAGCAAGAAATTGAAAGGGAGTTGCTTAACTTTGGTAACTGTACAGGAATCAGTATTTCAACCTCACAGATCAATCAGAAGACTTAAGTGGGGAGAAATGAGGAAGGGACAATAAAGGAACAGGGTTCAAGAAGACAGAAGATGGCAATTGATGTTTTATTTAAAGTTTTGAAGATTCTAGTTGGCAGGGAAGCAAGAAATTGAAAGGGAGTTGCTTAACTTTGGTAATTGTACAGGAATCAGTATTTCAACGTCACAGATGAATGAGAAGACTTAAGTGGGGAGAAATGAGGAAGGGACAATAAAGGAACAGGGTTCAAGAAGACAGAAGATGGCAATTGATGTTGTATTTAAAGTTTTGAAGATTCTAGTTGGCAGGAAAGCAAGAAATTGATAGGGAGTTGCTTAACTTTGGTAACTGTGCAGGAATCAGTATTTCAACCTCACAGATGAATGAGAAGACTTGAGGCAACAGAAACAAACAAAATAGTGCTGAACTGTTACGTAACATCAATTCTCCTATATGGCAATGAATGCTGGACAATCTACTCACAAATGAAGAGGCAGTAGAAATATGGTTCTACAGAAGGATGCTGAGAATACCGTGGACAGAGCATGTGAGTAACAAGGAAGTTTTAAGAAAAATAATAAAAGGCACTTATACTTACAATCAGAAAGAGACAGTAGTGTTGCTGGCAATTGGAATATACCAAATAGAACCATCTCTTGTATGGCAGTGAATGATGCAAAATCTCCTCACAGATGATAAAGAGACTTGAGGCAGCAGAAATGTGGTTCTACAGAAGGATGCTGAGAATAACTTGTACAGGGCATGTAATCAACAAGGAAGTTTTAAGGAAAATGGAAAGAAAAAGGACATTATACTTAGAATCACAAAGAGAAAACTGAATTTGGAGAATTTGACATTCACAGGACATATTAAAGGTAAAATATATATATATATATATATATATATATATATAAAAATAAAAGCTGCAAATAACCTACCTAACAAGCTTGTGGAAATGTTTGGCAGAAAAGGGATTAGGAGAGATTGCAAAAAGACAGGCTTTAGTAAGAACTACAAAAGACAGAAGTTGTGGAGAGCCACAATTGTCTAAATCCTGAGGGGTCATATCACATAGAAGAAGAAGACGACGTGTTTGACTTGGCATCCCTTATTTTTTTATTTTAAATATTGAAATTAATATCAAGTGGTTTTTAATAAACTAAAAAACAGGGATGTCAGCACGAACAGGTATACTCACTAAAAATAACATTTAGAGTAATAAGACAGATTAAATTTGCCTATGTTTATTCTTGCATATATTGTGGTGGATTCATTCACATCATAGGTGTAGTGGGTAGTGTAATTTTAGGCTTATTTTTATGAAGATAAAAACAGGAAAAATAAGCACATACAGTACAGAAAAAGCATGGTAAATTATATGTTAATTTCATACAATTTTATTTATGTATTTCTGTGTATTGATGTGTATTTTTTTACCTTACAATTGTGTTAATGTACATGTTATAAAAGGGAGCAATTTACTCTATAATATTACAAGTCCTATCACGAAGGGAAGTTACATACATGCTGTCATCCCGACTGTTCTTGGATGAAGAGGTTGAAAATCATGTCTTTTGGAGGGATGTCCATATTTCTGACAGGAACAGTTTTTGTTGCATGCTGGGAGTAATTTTATTATTATTTTTATTTTTATTTATTTATTATTATTATTTTATATATTTGTAACAATAATAATATCTCTACAATATTCATAAAAATGCATTTTCCAATATTATAGAATATTGAAAAAAATATTATACATTTGTGATTTTGGAAATTAGTGATGAAACTAAGGAATACTTCAGTTACTATTTACCATATATACTCATGTAATTCACGATCCCCAAATTTTACTTGATTTTATCATCTATCTCATGTATCATGTGAGTTCCTCTTTTGAGAGACCAAATTACAATAGACTAACCTCTTTTTGTCTATTCTATCTCTTTATCCCATCTTCTAATTAAATAAGTTAAAAAAGTAAAAGAGAATGATAAAAGTATTGTTAGTAATGCTATACTTGTTGTATAAACATGTACAGCCATAAACAACCAAATGAGAAAAGCTAAACATCTTATAAAGATAAATATTGGAAAAGATGCATATTCGTGATGTTTGTATTTTATAATACGATATTAACATGTGAATATTACATGCATTATTATTGGATACAGTTAAGTAAAACATCAGTTTTATCAAAATCATGTTTATTTTAAATACAGCTGTACTTTTGACTGAAGTAAATGGATATATAATTTAGTCAATGGAGTAGCGAAGGACAGCAGTACATACACTAATTTTATATCTTCAAAATTAGGTCTTCGAAATTCGCATGATATGCAAGTATGTACAGTACTTAAAAAAGCTTTAGATATTTGAATATAGTTGCTGAAGGATTTTTATATTTTTATACTTAAAAAAGAATATACAATATGTTCATCCCAAGTTTCCAAATGTCCTGGGTATGATGGTAAACTACATCCAACAGCAAGGCCATTGATCAGAAGGTTTTGAGGAGTGTGGAACTACCTCTGAATTGCTGGTGTTCCCAGGTCCACCCTGATCCGGGGTGGTAGCACCTGTCAGGGTCCCAGCTATGGGCAAATAGTCCCCTCCCCATAGGAGTCAAAACACTATGAAAATATAAAAACAGGTTTTAATACCAGCAGTACTTTTGTGAAAATTTTTTACCAGAAATACATTTTTGAAAAAAATATTACCAGCAACAAGAATCTTGTCTGCATTAAATAACCCATTGAGTTTGGTATGCCGTCAACCAAACCAGACCAAGTTTCCAAATTCAGATCTTATGAATAAAAATTAGTCTCTAATTTTACAAGATCGTAAGGTTTTATCAGCTTATATTAGTTATAAGATTACAAAATAATTGATAAATTACTCTTCTGTTCTTCTGTGTGGGGAGCAGGTTACCTTTCAGAGTGCATTAGTGTGTCTAGACACTGAAATAAAGTGATGTTTACATTGATATAACTCCACATGTGCAGGGGTCACTGTAGTCTTTACCATTTAAATTTAATTTTTTTTAATGTGTTTGTAAAGAAAGAAAATAAATGATACTGACCAGATTATATATCTGTTGTAACCTACAAAAGGTTACTGACTGAGGAATAACCAAAACCGAGGCTAGAAATGAAATGGTATTCTTTATAACATCAACAAAATACCATACTCGCCAGCAGCGTGAAGTAGGTAAACCACTGTTAGCAGTGGACTACTTAGCATATTACCCCCACTTACAATAGTGTCCAACGTATTTATGAGGATTGGGACATATCCCTTTATTGTTCATAGGTATCGTAAATATTAGAGAGAGAGGCAGAGAAAGAGGGAGAGAAAAGTGATTATAACACGGTAGGAAAGAGAGAAGTGTGGGAGAAGGTGAGGAGGCAGAAGAAGATTGAGAGCGGACAAATGAAAAGAAAGAGGAAGAGATGAAAGATAGAAGAGAAAGAAGAAAAGTGGATAAGCAAGGAAAGAGTGTTGCAATGTAGAAAAGGTTACTGAATGAGGAATAACCAAAACTGAGGTTAGAAATGAAATGGTATTCTTTATAACATCAACTTTAGTTCGTCTGGGTATGAAGAAGTAACAACGTAACTATAAACAATTTTTTCTATCCTCTGCCAGCCCCTATGATGGAGAAAGCATTACCTCGAACCGTCGCCAGTGAGACACACTGCAAGAGCCACTCCGTTTCATGAGGCTCGTTCTTTAATCGAGACGCAATCGTGCCAATCCTCCGAAGGAACGTCATCGAACGAGGGCCAATAACCCCCGAAGTCTCCACTGCCACATGAGTAAAAAAAAATCTATCAGAAAAAGAAGAATATTTAGCTATTTTTTTTTTATCTCTGCGTCTCGGGTGACGAACCCCGGCTCAACTGCGGACCTGATCATATTACCGGCCGAAAAATGTATCTGCACAGGTCGCATCGACTTACCCATTTTAAAGAGGAATATGGTAATGCCATCCGGTCGCTTTCCATCACCATTACGCAGAAGTAACATATCTATCAGCTCCCCCCACAAAATAGTCAGGATGTTGAGTGATGTTACAAATGATTCGTTTTTCTAGCCATCTGCTAATGTTTTGGGCTCAGTAATAGCAGACACATTTTCTGAGAAGCAGTGGTGGGCGGTGTGCTGTGCTGTGTGCATGATGTGATTGCCATGTGTTACCAAGGATTTCTGTTTGAGTTAAAGTAGGAGTGTTACCCAGCATCACCTGAAATTTGTTCGCTCTTGCTTGTTTTTCCAGTGTCTTCCAGGCTACATTTATTGCTTACATGTTCCCTGCTCATCTTGTTCCTGTATTTTGGCTCCTTTCATGTTTGTTTCCAGTGCTGCTACTTTTTCCATCCCTCTTGAACTGTGAGATGCTTATTCATTGCAGATAACCAACCAATAAAAAGATAAAGCTTCAGTGTTCACATGTAAAAAGTTATAGTCAAGTGGTTATAGCAAAGGGGAAAGAATAAATATAGAAGGATGAGACTGAGAATTTCTCAGGATTTTAAGAATTATTGTGCAAATTAATTAAACATAATGAATAATTCTGTTATTATTTACTTTTTGTTTGTATCTTTCCAATGAAAGATGACCCAGTGCATATACTTCGTACTTCGTATGTCCATTTCATGCTGTTGCAGATTTGTAAAGAAAGAAAATAAATGATACTGACCAGATTATATATCTGTTGTAACCTACAAAAGATTACTAAATGAGGAATAACCAAAACTGAGGTTGCAGATTGACCTCAGAATCTCGATTGGATTTAAATCAGGAGAGATTCCAGGCCAGTCTATAGTACTTTGATTTGTTCACTGGTAAGACTTGCCAGTGTGTTTGTGCAGTGTTACAATTTTCATACATTTCCTTGGAGTAACGTCCATCACAGACAATGGCTGTAGGACAACTAATAGACAGTAGAGACAATAGGGTCTGGGCGCGATGAAAATCTCATGCAATCACAGATGATGCAATGTTTTTCAAGGCCAAACAAATTCCATCATACACCCTGAAAATAGATTCATATTTCTGCACACCACTGCAAATGACCTAATCTGAGGAAAAAATAGAAATCGATTACACCCTGTCACCCCAGTGGGTCTAAAACTGACCGTATGGTGAAAGAAAGGAAACTAAAGCAGTTGTTTCAATTAATTTGTACGAGGGTGTAAATCTGTAGGATTTGTCTATAAATTTGGGGAGGGAGATATTCTTAGCAGTTATTCCTATGAGTGGAAACAAAAGAAATAAGGAAAACAAAGTGCTTACAGACAGTGTGCACCTGTGGACTTAGCTTAGGAGAAAAGGCATCTGGATATCTTGTCAGCAGTCCTTTCAGCCCTAGGTGAGTTTCTTTAGGTAATAGGGCTTGTGGTTGAGGGAAAAGTCATGCTCCTTAAGTAACGTGGTGGACAACAAAAAAAGAGTATGATGTCTTTGAATTTGGCACTTATATAACCAGTGTCACATGACAGGCAGTGATTTGTCCTCTCTTTAGTCATTCATCTTCCTTATTTTATTCTGTGCTTGTTTAATATAATTTTCTAATTAAGTATACTACACACAAGTCAGAATGCAAAGATGCATGTCTGTATGCAAATGTATGCTTAAAATTAAAAATCTCTTTCTTTTTGCATCGTGAGAATAAGATAAAATGTAAAAGGTTACAGTTTAGCCATTTCTCATCTCACGAAAAAATACTCCAACCCCATACAAAGAAAAACAAAAATGATGTATGTATACATAAGTAAAAGTATTTGATGATAGACTTCACACATGACAAAAAGTCAGCAGGACTCCGAAGTCTTGTGCAGACATTTATTGATTTTTCAATGGTTGTCCGTACAATCAAGTGTTCAACATTATACTAGATTTATAAAAAAGGAAAAAAATAATGTGTTCTTGCTTCGTTGTGAATATGTTAGTAGATTATTATTTTGTCTGTGATTTTTGCCTTTGTACACATTTTGAAAGGTTTTATATTTTTTTTTTGCGTCTTTATTTTTTCCCTTACCAGAATTCAAGATGGAATCTTTACTTTTTCTTTTTTGACTTATCAGTTTTCAAACCGAAATATTTGTTGCCACACATAACTGCAATTATTCTTGAACTGCTTTGTATTAAAGAATCAAATCGATTGTTGCTTTTTGATATTTGGAACTCATCTTAGATTAAATGTAACAATTATTATCCAAATCTCCTCTTCTTGAAAAGATCAGTGACTGAAAATATATTTACCAGATCTTGATAAAAAATCTGATTATTCACAGAATGATTTTCAGAGCAAACTACTAACAATGTTATTTTATTCATATATTCATATATATATATATATATATATATATATATATATCATGCATCTTCAGGATGGAAGTGATCATGACTCTCCACAGCATCCTTTGCTCTATTATACTTGAATTATTCTCAGAATGAATTTCGTAAGATCAAACAATTGTTATTTAATTACAATACCACTTTTTTTAATAACATAAATATTAAGACGTAGGAGATCATGGCTCTCCATAGCTTCCATTTCTTTAATATGCATAAATTATTCTCAGAATTATTTTCACTACAACAAACTACTATTATTTTACAACAGTGGTATTTTTCTTTTGATGCTGTGTCCCATTAGGACGTAGGATGTCATGGCTCTCCACAGTTTCCTTTTTCTTTATTATCTGAATTATTCTCAGAATGATTTTCAGATCAAACTACTAAAAATGTTATTTTTTTCATGCCATGCCCCTTTAGAACCTAAGCGACTGGTTCACCACAGCTTCCCTTTTCTTGGATATGCATGAATTATTCTCAGAATTTTTCTTCACTGTTCTTTTTTAAATGCTGTGTCCCTTCAGGACATAGTAGATCATGACTCTCCACAGCTTCCATTTCTTTAATATGAATGAATTATTCTTAGACTGATTTTCAGAACATCAAAATACTATTATTACACTACAATTATTTTTTTAATTTAATATCCCTACAGGACAAAGTGAATCGTGGCCTCCACAGCTTCCTTTTCGTTAATATGCTTGAGTTATTCTGAAAATGATTATTATTTTATTGCAATGTTGCCTTTATTATGCTAGATCCCTTCAGGATGTATGCAATCATATCTCTCCACAGCTTCTTTTTACCTTATTATCTGTGAATTATTCTTAGAATGATTTTAAAAAAGTCAAACCACTATCATATTACTGTAATGTTATTTTTTTAATATGTTGCTTCAGGATGGTAAGTGATCATAGCTCTCCACAGCTTCGTTTGCTTTAATATGCCCAAATTATTTCCAGAATGATTTTCAGAAGATCAGACTATTATTATTTTACAACAATGCTATTATTTTTTAATACTATGTCCCTTCATTAATGTGATCATGGCTCTCCACAGCTTCCATTACTTTCATATGCATAAAAATGCTACAAATATCATTATTATTATTATATGTTTAATAAAATGTTTCAAAATACATTAAGATGGCCAAAGCCATGTAAAAATATTCAAGTTGTCCACAAAGTAAAAATAAAATAAAATTTGAAAGCAGACAATGTGTAAATACAAGATTTTTATATTCCAGAAATTGTCTTTACAAAAATTGTTTTTCCTTTTTATTTAGTCCTTTTTCATCTTATGAAGGCAGTTTTCATATGACAGGCAATAGACGAGATACAGGAAGACTTCTTAATGACTTCAACTCAGACTATTACATGTAGCTGATACACATACTATAACATGGACTTTGAGTGACTATTTGATATGTTGTCTTTTTATTTATATCTCACACACAGACATAATAGAAGACACAAAATACACATAAATATTTAACAGAAAAATGGTTAGCTCAGTTCTAAAGTATTATTTTTACAATGATGTTCACTCTGTACAAGGCCCAAGAGCCACTTGAGCTAGAGAGTTACAGAGTAAGAGGCACAGTTTATACGGATATGTAGGTAAGATAATGGTTAACCCTAGAGTTGAACATGTTAAAATTGTAGTGATTGGGGAAGCACCCTCTTGGGAGAGTTTCATGCAAAGAAGCTGCTCAAATGGAACTTACATCTCATTAATGGAATACGGTGAGGGTGGTTCACTACAATGTACTTGGCATGGAGGGTCTTACCCATGAAGATTATAATTGGTGGAACTAAGGAATGGCAATAGCAATAGAGCAGCAAGAGGCTTGCAATATTGTGTCTGTGGAGAAAGAGGTTGTAGGGTGGAAAATAATTCATTACCCACAAGGACATGGAGACACTTTTGAATTCTGTCGAGACTGAAAAGTGATAACTCGGTAGCTCCTGCCTGTATATGGCAGCAGTAATCCATTTTCAGCCTGCTGATCTGGCTCTTGTAAAGATAGAGGATAGCAGCAGGAGTCAGGTACTTACTGAAGTGGTACAGGGAAATAATTCATTACCCACAAGGACATGGAGACACTTTTGAATTCTGTCAAGACTGAAAAGTGATAACTCGGTAGCTCCTGCCTGTATATGGCAGCAGTAATCCATTTTCAGCCTGCTGATCTGGCTCTTGTAAAGATAGAGGATAGCAGCAGGAGTCAGGTACTTACTGAAGTGGTACAGGGAAATAATTCATTACCCACAAGGACATGGAGACACTTTTGAATTCTGTCGAGACTGAAAAGTGATAACTCGGTAGCTCCTGCCTGTATATGGCAGCAGTAATCCATTTTCAGCCTGCTGATCTGGCTCTTGTAAAGATAGAGGATAGCAGCAGGAGTCAGGTACTTACTGAAGTGGTACAGGGAAATAATTCATTACCCACAAGGACATGGAGACACTTTTGAATTCTGTCAAGACTGAAAAGTGATAACTCGGTAGCTCCTGCCTGTATATGGCAGCAGTAATCCATTTTCAGCCTGCTGATCTGGCTCTTGTAAAGATAGAGGATAGCAGCAGGAGTCAGGTACTTACTGAAGTGGTACAGGGAAATAATTCATTACCCACAAGGACATGGAGACACTTTTGAATTCTGTCGAGACTGAAAAGTGATAACTCGGTAGCTCCTGCCTGTATATGGCAGCAGTAATCCATTTTCAGCCTGCTGATCTGGCTCTTGTAAAGATAGAGGATAGCAGCAGGAGTCAGGTACTTACTGAAGTGGTACAGGGAAATAATTCATTACCCACAAGGACATGGAGACACTTTTGAATTCTGTCAAGACTGAAAAGTGATAACTCGGTAGCTCCTGCCTGTATATGGCAGCAGTAATCCATTTTCAGCCTGCTGATCTGGCTCTTGTAAAGATAGAGGATAGCAGCAGGAGTCAGGTACTTACTGAAGTGGTACAGGGAAATAATTCATTACCCACAAGGACATGGAGACACTTTTGAATTCTGTCGAGACTGAAAAGTGATAACTCGGTAGCTCCTGCCTGTATATGGCAGCAGTAATCCATTTTCAGCCTGCTGATCTGGCTCTTGTAAAGATAGAGGATAGCAGCAGGAGTCAGGTACTTACTGAAGTGGTACAGGGAAATAATTCATTACCCACAAGGACATGGAGACACTTTTGAATTCTGTCGAGACTGAAAAGTGATAACTCGGTAGCTCCTGCCTGTATATGGCAGCAGTAATCCATTTTCAGCCTGCTGATCTGGCTCTTGTAAAGATAGAGGATAGCAGCAGGAGTCAGGTACTTACTGAAGTGGTACAGGGAAATAATTCATTACCCACAAGGACATGGAGACACTTTTGAATTCTGTCGAGACTGAAAAGTGATAACTCGGTAGCTCCTGCCTGTATATGGCAGCAGTAATCCATTTTCAGCCTGCTGATCTGGCTCTTGTAAAGATAGAGGATAGCAGCAGGAGTCAGGTACTTACTGAAGTGGTACAGGGAAATAATTCATTACCCACAAGGACATGGAGACACTTTTGAATTCTGTCAAGACTGAAAAGTGATAACTCGGTAGCTCCTGCCTGTATATGGCAGCAGTAATCCATTTTCAGCCTGCTGATCTGGCTCTTGTAAAGATAGAGGATAGCAGCAGGAGTCAGGTACTTACTGAAGTGGTACAGGGAAATAATTCATTACCCACAAGGACATGGAGACACTTTTGAATTCTGTCAAGACTGAAAAGTGATAACTCGGTAGCTCCTCCCTGTATATGGCAGCAGTAATCCATTTTCAGCCTGCTGATCTGGCTCTTGTAAAGATAGAGGATAGCAGCAGGAGTCAGGTACTTACTGAAGTGGTACAGGGAAATAATTCATTACCCACAAGGACATGGAGACACTTTTGAATTCTGTCGAGACTGAAAAGTGATAACTCGGTAGCTCCTGCCTGTATATGGCAGCAGTAATCCATTTTCAGCCTGCTGATCTGGCTCTTGTAAAGATAGAGGATAGCAGCAGGAGTCAGGTACTTACTGAAGTGGTACAGGGAAATTATTCATTACCCACAAGGACATGGAGACACTTTTGAATTCTGTCAAGACTGAAAAGTGATAACTCGGTAGCTCCTGCCTGTATATGGCAGCAGTAATCCATTTTCAGCCTGCTGATCTGGCTCTTGTAAAGATAGAGGATAGCAGCAGGAGTCAGGTACTTACTGAAGTGGTACAGGGAAATAATTCATTACCCACAAGGACATGGAGACACTTTTGAATTCTGTCGAGACTGAAAAGTGATAACTCGGTAGCTCCTGCCTGTATATGGCAGCAGTAATCCATTTTCAGCCTGCTGATCTGGCTCTTGTAAAGATAGAGGATAGCAGCAGGAGTCAGGTACTTACTGAAGTGGTACAGGGAAATAATTCATTACCCACAAGGACATGGAGACACTTTTGAATTCTGTCGAGACTGAAAAGTGATAACTCGGTAGCTCCTGCCTGTATATGGCAGCAGTAATCCATTTTCAGCCTGCTGATCTGGCTCTTGTAAAGATAGAGGATAGCAGCAGGAGTCAGGTACTTACTGAAGTGGTACAGGGAAATAATTCATTACCCACAAGGACATGGAGACACTTTTGAATTCTGTCGAGACTGAAAAGTGATAACTCGGTAGCTCCTGCCTGTATATGGCAGCAGTAATCCATTTTCAGCCTGCTGATCTGGCTCTTGTAAAGATAGAGGATAGCAGGAGGAGTCAGGTACTTACTGAAGTGGTACAGGGAAATAATTCATTACCCACAAGGACATGGAGACACTTTTGAATTCTGTCGAGACTGAAAAGTGATAACTCGGTAGCTCCTGCCTGTATATGGCAGCAGTAATCCATTTTCAGCCTGCTGATCTGGCTCTTGTAAAGATAGAGGATAGCAGCAGGAGTCAGGTACTTACTGAAGTGGTACAGGGAAATAATTCATTACCCACAAGGACATGGAGACACTTTTGAATTCTGTCGAGACTGAAAAGTGATAACTCGGTAGCTCCTGCCTGTATATGGCAACAGTAATCCATTTTCAGCCTGCTGATCTGGCTCTTGTAAAGATAGAGGATAGCAGCAGGAGTCAGGTACTTACTGAAGTGGTACAGGGAAATAATTCATTACCCACAAGGACATGGAGACACTTTTGAATTCTGTCAAGACTGAAAAGTGATAACTCGGTAGCTCCTGCCTGTATATGGCAGCAGTAATCCATTTTCAGCCTGCTGATCTGGATCTTGTAAAGATAGAGGATAGCAGCAGGAGTCAGGTACTTACTGAAGTGGTACAGGGAAATAATTCATTACCCACAAGGACATGGAGACACTTTTGAATTCTGTCAAGACTGAAAAGTGATAACTCGGTAGCTCCTGCCTGTATATGGCAGCAGTAATCCATTTTCAGCCTGCTGATCTGGCTCTTGTAAAGATAGAGGATAGCAGCAGGAGTCAGGTACTTACTGAAGTGGTACAGGGAAATAATTCATTACCCACAAGGACATGGAGACACTTTTGAATTCTGTCGAGACTGAAAAGTGATAACTCGGTAGCTCCTGCCTGTATATGGCAGCAGTAATCCATTTTCAGCCTGCTGATCTGGCTCTTGTAAAGATAGAGGATAGCAGGAGGAGTCAGGTACTTACTGAAGTGGTACAGGGAAATAATTCATTACCCACAAGGACATGGAGACACTTTTGAATTCTGTCGAGACTGAAAAGTGATAACTCGGTAGCTCCTGCCTGTATATGGCAGCAGTAATCCATTTTCAGCCTGCTGATCTGGCTCTTGTAAAGATAGAGGATAGCAGGAGGAGTCAGGTACTTACTGAAGTGGTACAGGGAAATAATTCATTACCCACAAGGACATGGAGACACTTTTGAATTCTGTCAAGACTGAAAAGTGATAACTCGGTAGCTCCTGCCTGTATATGGCAGCAGTAATCCATTTTCAGCCTGCTGATCTGGCTCTTGTAAAGATAGAGGATAGCAGCAGGAGTCAGGTACTTACTGAAGTGGTACAGGGAAATAATTCATTACCCACAAGGACATGGAGACACTTTTGAATTCTGTCGAGACTGAAAAGTGATAACTCGGTAGCTCCTGCCTGTATATGGCAGCAGTAATCCATTTTCAGCCTGCTGATCTGGCTCTTGTAAAGATAGAGGATAGCAGCAGGAGTCAGGTACTTACTGAAGTGGTACAGGGAAATAATTCATTACCCACAAGGACATGGAGACACTTTTGAATTCTGTCAAGACTGAAAAGTGATAACTCGGTAGCTCCTGCCTGTATATGGCAGCAGTAATCCATTTTCAGCCTGCTGATCTGGCTCTTGTAAAGATAGAGGATAGCAGGAGGAGTCAGGTACTTACTGAAGTGGTACAGGGAAATAATTCATTACCCACAAGGACATGGAGACACTTTTGAATTCTGTCAAGACTGAAAAGTGATAACTCGGTAGCTCCTGCCTGTATATGGCAGCAGTAATCCATTTTCAGCCTGCTGATCTGGCTCTTGTAAAGATAGAGGATAGCAGCAGGAGTCAGGTACTTACTGAAGTGGTACAGGGAAATAATTCATTACCCACAAGGACATGGAGACACTTTTGAATTCTGTCGAGACTGAAAAGTGATAACTCGGTAGCTCCTGCCTGTATATGGCAGCAGTAATCCATTTTCAGCCTGCTAATCTGGCTCTTGCAAAGATAGAGGATAGCAGCAGGAGTCAGGTACTTACTGAAGTGGTACAGGGAAATAATTCATTACCCACAAGGACATGGAGACACTTTTGAATTCTGTCGAGACTGAAAAGTGATAACTCGGTAGCTCCTGCCTGTATATGGCAGCAGTAATCCATTTTCAGCCTGCTGATCTGGCTCTTGTAAAGATAGAGGATAGCAGGAGGAGTCAGGTACTTACTGAAGTGGTACAGGGAAATAATTCATTACCCACAAGGACATGGAGACACTTTTGAATTCTGTCAAGACTGAAAAGTGATAACTCGGTAGCTCCTGCCTGTATATGGCAGCAGTAATCCATTTTCAGCCTGCTGATCTGGCTCTTGTAAAGATAGAGGATAGCAGCAGGAGTCAGGTACTTACTGAAGTGGTACAGGGAAATAATTCATTACCCACAAGGACATGGAGACACTTTTGAATTCTGTCGAGACTGAAAAGTGATAACTCGGTAGCTCCTGCCTGTATATGGCAGCAGTAATCCATTTTCAGCCTGCTGATCTGGCTCTTGTAAAGATAGAGGATAGCAGCAGGAGTCAGGTACTTACTGAAGTGGTACAGGGAAATAATTCATTACCCACAAGGACATTGAGACACGTTTGAATTCTGTCGAGACTGAAAAGTGATAACTCGGTAGCTCCTGCCTGTATATGGCAGCAGTAATCCATTTTCAGCCTGCTGATCTGGCTCTTGTAAAGATAGAGGATAGCAGCAGGAGTCAGGTACTTACTGAAGTGGTACAGGGAAATAATTCATTACCCACAAGGACATGGAGACACTTTTGAATTCTGTCGAGACTGAAAAGTGATAACTCGGTAGCTCCTGCCTGTATATGGCAGCAGTAATCCATTTTCAGCCTGCTGATCTGGCTCTTGTAAAGATAGAGGATAGCAGGAGGAGTCAGGTACTTACTGAAGTGGTACAGGGAAATAATTCATTACCCACAAGGACATGGAGACACTTTTGAATTCTGTCGAGATTGAAAAGTGATAACTCGGTAGCTCCTGCCTGTATATGGCAGCAGTAATCCATTTTCAGCCTGCTGATCTGGCTCTTGTAAAGATAGAGGATAGCAGGAGTCAGGTACTTACTGAAGTGGTACAGGGAAATAATTCATTATCCACAAGGACATGGAGACACTTTTGAATTCTGTCGAGACTGAAAAGTGATAACTCGGTAGCTCCTGCCTGTATATGGCAGCAGTAATCCATTTTCAGCCTGCTGATCTGGCTCTTGTAAAGATAGAGGATAGCAGGAGGAGTCAGGTACTTACTGAAGTGGTACAGGGAAATAATTCATTACCCACAAGGACATGGAGACACTTTTGAATTCTGTCGAGACTGAAAAGTGATAACTCGGTAGCTCCTGCCTGTATATGGCAGCAGTAATCCATTTTCAGCCTGCTGATCTGGCTCTTGTAAAGATAGAGGATAGCAGGAGGAGTCAGGTACTTACTGAAGTGGTACAGGGAAATAATTCATTACCCACAAGGACATGGAGACACTTTTGAATTCTGTCAAGACTGAAAAGTGATAACTCGGTAGCTCCTGCCTGTATATGGCAGCAGTAATCCATTTTCAGCCTGCTGATCTGGCTCTTGTAAAGATAGAGGATAGCAGCAGGAGTCAGGTACTTACTGAAGTGGTACAGGGAAATAATTCATTACCCACAAGGACATGGAGACACTTTTGAATTCTGTCGAGACTGAAAAGTGATAACTCGGTAGCTCCTGCCTGTATATGGCAGCAGTAATCCATTTTCAGCCTGCTGATCTGGCTCTTGTAAAGATAGAGGATAGCAGCAGGAGTCAGGTACTTACTGAAGTGGTACAGGGAAATAATTCATTACCCACAAGGACATGGAGACACTTTTGAATTCTGTCGAGACTGAAAAGTGATAACTCGGTAGCTCCTGCCTGTATATGGCAGCAGTAATCCATTTTCAGCCTGCTGATCTGGCTCTTGTAAAGATAGAGGATAGCAGGAGGAGTCAGGTACTTACTGAAGTGGTACAGGGAAATAATTCATTACCCACAAGGACATGGAGACACTTTTGAATTCTGTCAAGACTGAAAAGTGATAACTCGGTAGCTCCTGCCTGTATATGGCAGCAGTAATCCATTTTCAGCCTGCTGATCTGGCTCTTGTAAAGATAGAGGATAGCAGCAGGAGTCAGGTACTTACTGAAGTGGTACAGGGAAATAATTCATTACCCACAAGGACATGGAGACACTTTTGAATTCTGTCGAGACTGAAAAGTGATAACTCGGTAGCTCCTGCCTGTATATGGCAGCAGTAATCCATTTTCAGCCTGCTGATCTGGCTCTTGTAAACATAGAGGATAGCAGCAGGAGTCAGGTACTTACTGAAGTGGTACAGGGAAATAATTCATTACCCACAAGGACATGGAGACACTTTTGAATTCTGTCGAGACTGAAAAGTGATAACTCGGTAGCTCCTGCCTGTATATGGCAGCAGTAATCCATTTTCAGCCTGCTGATCTGGCTCTTGTAAAGATAGAGGATAGCAGCAGGAGTCAGGTACTTACTGAAGTGGTACAGGGAAATAATTCATTACCCACAAGGACATGGAGACACTTTTGAATTCTGTCGAGACTGAAAAGTGATAACTCGGTAGCTCCTGCCTGTATATGGCAGCAGTAATCCATTTTCAGCCTGCTGATCTGGCTCTTGTAAAGATAGAGGATAGCAGCAGGAGTCAGGTACTTACTGAAGTGGTACAGGGAAATAATTCATTACCCACAAGGACATGGAGACACTTTTGAATTCTGTCGAGACTGAAAAGTGATAACTCGGTAGCTCCTGCCTGTATATGGCAGCAGTAATCCATTTTCAGCCTGCTGATCTGGCTCTTGTAAAGATAGAGGATAGCAGCAGGAGTCAGGTACTTACTGAAGTGGTACAGGGAAATAATTCATTACCCACAAGGACATGGAGACACTTTTGAATTCTGTCAAGACTGAAAAGTGATAACTCGGTAGCTCCTGCCTGTATATGGCAGCAGTAATCCATTTTCAGCCTGCTGATCTGGCTCTTGTAAAGATAGAGGATAGCAGCAGGAGTCAGGTACTTACTGAAGTGGTACAGGGAAATAATTCATTACCCACAAGGACATGGAGACACTTTTGAATTCTGTCAAGACTGAAAAGTGATAACTCGGTAGCTCCTCCCTGTATATGGCAGCAGTAATCCATTTTCAGCCTGCTGATCTGGCTCTTGTAAAGATAGAGGATAGCAGCAGGAGTCAGGTACTTACTGAAGTGGTACAGGGAAATAATTCATTACCCACAAGGACATGGAGACACTTTTGAATTCTGTCGAGACTGAAAAGTGATAACTCGGTAGCTCCTGCCTGTATATGGCAGCAGTAATCCATTTTCAGCCTGCTGATCTGGCTCTTGTAAAGATAGAGGATAGCAGCAGGAGTCAGGTACTTACTGAAGTGGTACAGGGAAATTATTCATTACCCACAAGGACATGGAGACACTTTTGAATTCTGTCAAGACTGAAAAGTGATAACTCGGTAGCTCCTGCCTGTATATGGCAGCAGTAATCCATTTTCAGCCTGCTGATCTGGCTCTTGTAAAGATAGAGGATAGCAGCAGGAGTCAGGTACTTACTGAAGTGGTACAGGGAAATAATTCATTACCCACAAGGACATGGAGACACTTTTGAATTCTGTCGAGACTGAAAAGTGATAACTCGGTAGCTCCTGCCTGTATATGGCAGCAGTAATCCATTTTCAGCCTGCTGATCTGGCTCTTGTAAAGATAGAGGATAGCAGCAGGAGTCAGGTACTTACTGAAGTGGTACAGGGAAATAATTCATTACCCACAAGGACATGGAGACACTTTTGAATTCTGTCAAGACTGAAAAGTGATAACTCGGTAGCTCCTGCCTGTATATGGCAGCAGTAATCCATTTTCAGCCTGCTGATCTGGCTCTTGTAAAGATAGAGGATAGCAGCAGGAGTCAGGTACTTACTGAAGTGGTACAGGGAAATAATTCATTACCCACAAGGACATGGAGACACTTTTGAATTCTGTCAAGACTGAAAAGTGATAACTCGGTAGCTCCTGCCTGTATATGGCAGCAGTAATCCATTTTCAGCCTGCTGATCTGGCTCTTGTAAAGATAGAGGATAGCAGCAGGAGTCAGGTACTTACTGAAGTGGTACAGGGAAATAATTCATTACCCACAAGGACATGGAGACACTTTTGAATTCTGTCGAGACTGAAAAGTGATAACTCCGTAGCTCCTGCCTGTATATGGCAGCAGTAATCCATTTTCAGCCTGCTGATCTGGCTCTTGTAAAGATAGAGGATAGCAGCAGGAGTCAGGTACTTACTGAAGTGGTACAGGGAAATAATTCATTACCCACAAGGACATGGAGACACTTTTGAATTCTGTCGAGACTGAAAAGTGATAACTCGGTAGCTCCTGCCTGTATATGGCAGCAGTAATCCATTTTCAGCCTGCTGATCTGGCTCTTGTAAAGATAGAGGATAGCAGGAGGAGTCAGGTACTTACTGAAGTGGTACAGGGAAATAATTCATTACCCACAAGGACATGGAGACACTTTTGAATTCTGTCGAGACTGAAAAGTGATAACTCGGTAGCTCCTGCCTGTATATGGCAGCAGTAATCCATTTTCAGCCTGCTGATCTGGCTCTTGTAAAGATAGAGGATAGCAGCAGGAGTCAGGTACTTACTGAAGTGGTACAGGGAAATAATTCATTACCCACAAGGACATGGAGACACTTTTGAATTCTGTCGAGACTGAAAAGTGATAACTCGGTAGCTCCTGCCTGTATATGGCAGCAGTAATCCATTTTCAGCCTGCTGATCTGGCTCTTGTAAAGATAGAGGATAGCAGCAGGAGTCAGGTACTTACTGAAGTGGTACAGGGAAATAATTCATTACCCACAAGGACATGGAGACACTTTTGAATTCTGTCGAGACTGAAAAGTGATAACTCGGTAGCTCCTGCCTGTATATGGCAGCAGTAATCCATTTTCAGCCTGCTGATCTGGCTCTTGTAAAGATAGAGGATAGCAGCAGGAGTCAGGTACTTACTGAAGTGGTACAGGGAAATAATTCATTACCCACAAGGACATGGAGACACTTTTGAATTCTGTCGAGACTGAAAAGTGATAACTCGGTAGCTCCTGCCTGTATATGGCAGCAGTAATCCATTTTCAGCCTGCTGATCTGGCTCTTGTAAAGATAGAGGATAGCAGCAGGAGTCAGGTACTTACTGAAGTGGTACAGGGAAATAATGCATTACCCACAAGGACATGGAGACACTTTTGAATTCTGTCGAGACTGAAAAGTGATAACTCAGTAGCTCCTGCCTGTATATGGCAGCAGTAATCCATTTTCAGCCTGCTGATCTGGCTCTTGTAAAGATAGAGGATAGCAGCAGGAGTCAGGTACTTACTGAAGTGGTACAGGGAAATAATTCATTACCCACAAGGACATGGAGACACTTTTGAATTCTGTCAAGACTGAAAAGTGATAACTCGGTAGCTCCTGCCTGTATATGGCAGCAGTAATCCATTTTCAGCCTGCTGATCTGGCTCTTGTAAAGATAGAGGATAGCAGCAGGAGTCAGGTACTTACTGAAGTGGTACAGGGAAATAATTCATTACCCACAAGGACATGGAGACACTTTTGAATTCTGTCAAGACTGAAAAGTGATAACTCGGTAGCTCCTCCCTGTATATGGCAGCAGTAATCCATTTTCAGCCTGCTGATCTGGCTCTTGTAAAGATAGAGGATAGCAGCAGGAGTCAGGTACTTACTGAAGTGGTACAGGGAAATAATTCATTACCCACAAGGACATGGAGACACTTTTGAATTCTGTCGAGACTGAAAAGTGATAACTCGGTAGCTCCTGCCTGTATATGGCAGCAGTAATCCATTTTCAGCCTGCTGATCTGGCTCTTGTAAAGATAGAGGATAGCAGCAGGAGTCAGGTACTTACTGAAGTGGTACAGGGAAATTATTCATTACCCACAAGGACATGGAAACACTTTTGAATTCTGTCAAGACTGAAAAGTGATAACTCGGTAGCTCCTGCCTGTATATGGCAGCAGTAATCCATTTTCAGCCTGCTGATCTGGCTCTTGTAAAGATAGAGGATAGCAGCAGGAGTCAGGTACTTACTGAAGTGGTACAGGGAAATAATTCATTACCCACAAGGACATGGAGACACTTTTGAATTCTGTCGAGACTGAAAAGTGATAACTCGGTAGCTCCTGCCTGTATATGGCAGCAGTAATCCATTTTCAGCCTGCTGATCTGGCTCTTGTAAAGATAGAGGATAGCAGCAGGAGTCAGGTACTTACTGAAGTGGTACAGGGAAATAATTCATTACCCACAAGGACATGGAGACACTTTTGAATTCTGTCAAGACTGAAAAGTGATAACTCGGTAGCTCCTGCCTGTATATGGCAGCAGTAATCCATTTTCAGCCTGCTGATCTGGCTCTTGTAAAGATAGAGGATAGCAGCAGGAGTCAGGTACTTACTGAAGTGGTACAGGGAAATAATTCATTACCCACAAGGACATGGAGACACTTTTGAATTCTGTCAAGACTGAAAAGTGATAACTCGGTAGCTCCTGCCTGTATATGGCAGCAGTAATCCATTTTCAGCCTGCTGATCTGGCTCTTGTAAAGATAGAGGATAGCAGCAGGAGTCAGGTACTTACTGAAGTGGTACAGGGAAATAATTCATTACCCACAAGGACATGGAGACACTTTTGAATTCTGTCGAGACTGAAAAGTGATAACTCCGTAGCTCCTGCCTGTATATGGCAGCAGTAATCCATTTTCAGCCTGCTGATCTGGCTCTTGTAAAGATAGAGGATAGCAGCAGGAGTCAGGTACTTACTGAAGTGGTACAGGGAAATAATTCATTACCCACAAGGACATGGAGACACTTTTGAATTCTGTCGAGACTGAAAAGTGATAACTCCGTAGCTCCTGCCTGTATATGGCAGCAGTAATCCATTTTCAGCCTGCTGATCTGGCTCTTGTAAAGATAGAGGATAGCAGCAGGAGTCAGGTACTTACTGAAGTGGTACAGGGAAATAATTAATTACCCACAAGGACATGGAGACACTTTTGAATTCTGTCGAGACTGAAAAGTGATAACTCGGTAGCTCCTGCCTGTATATGGCAGCAGTAATCCATTTTCAGCCTGCTGATCTGGCTCTTGTAAAGATAGAGGATAGCAGCAGGAGTCAGGTACTTACTGAAGTGGTACAGGGAAATAATTCATTACCCACAAGGACATGGAGACACTTTTGAATTCTGTCGAGACTGAAAAGTGATAACTCGGTAGCTCCTGCCTGTATATGGCAGCAGTAATCCATTTTCAGCCTGCTGATCTGGCTCTTGTAAAGATAGAGGATAGCAGGAGGAGTCAGGTACTTACTGAAGTGGTACAGGGAAATAATTCATTACCCACAAGGACATGGAGACACTTTTGAATTCTGTCGAGACTGAAAAGTGATAACTCGGTAGCTCCTGCCTGTATATGGCAGCAGTAATCCATTTTCAGCCTGCTGATCTGGCTCTTGTAAAGATAGAGGATAGCAGGAGGAGTCAGGTACTTACTGAAGTGGTACAGGGAAATAATTCATTACCCACAAGGACATGGAGACACTTTTGAATTCTGTCAAGACTGAAAAGTGATAACTCGGTAGCTCCTGCCTGTATATGGCAGCAGTAATCCATTTTCAGCCTGCTGATCTGGCTCTTGTAAAGATAGAGGATAGCAGCAGGAGTCAGGTACTTACTGAAGTGGTACAGGGAAATAATTCATTACCCACAAGGACATGGAGACACTTTTGAATTCTGTCGAGACTGAAAAGTGATAACTCGGTAGCTCCTGCCTGTATATGGCAGCAGTAATCCATTTTCAGCCTGCTGATCTGGCTCTTGTAAAGATAGAGGATAGCAGCAGGAGTCAGGTACTTACTGAAGTGGTACAGGGAAATAATTCATTACCCACAAGGACATGGAGACACTTTTGAATTCTGTCAAGACTGAAAAGTGATAACTCGGTAGCTCCTGCCTGTATATGGCAGCAGTAATCCATTTTCAGCCTGCTGATCTGGCTCTTGTAAAGATAGAGGATAGCAGGAGGAGTCAGGTACTTACTGAAGTGGTACAGGGAAATTATTCATTACCCACAAGGACATGGAGACACTTTTGAATTCTGTCAAGACTGAAAAGTGATAACTCGGTAGCTCCTGCCTGTATATGGCAGCAGTAATCCATTTTCAGCCTGCTGATCTGGCTCTTGTAAAGATAGAGGATAGCAGCAGGAGTCAGGTACTTACTGAAGTGGTACAGGGAAATAATTCATTACCCACAAGGACATGGAGACACTTTTGAATTCTGTCGAGACTGAAAAGTGATAACTCGGTAGCTCCTGCCTGTATATGGCAGCAGTAATCCATTTTCAGCCTGCTGATCTGGCTCTTGTAAAGATAGAGGATAGCAGCAGGAGTCAGGTACTTACTGAAGTGGTACAGGGAAATAATTCATTACCCACAAGGACATGGAGACACTTTTGAATTCTGTCAAGACTGAAAAGTGATAACTCGGTAGCTCCTGCCTGTATATGGCAGCAGTAATCCATTTTCAGCCTGCTGATCTGGCTCTTGTAAAGATAGAGGATAGCAGCAGGAGTCAGGTACTTACTGAAGTGGTACAGGGAAATAATTCATTACCCACAAGGACATGGAGACACTTTTGAATTCTGTCAAGACTGAAAAGTGATAACTCGGTAGCTCCTGCCTGTATATGGCAGCAGTAATCCATTTTCAGCCTGCTGATCTGGCTCTTGTAAAGATAGAGGATAGCAGCAGGAGTCAGGTACTTACTGAAGTGGTACAGGGAAATAATTCATTACCCACAAGGACATGGAGACACTTTTGAATTCTGTCGAGACTGAAAAGTGATAACTCCGTAGCTCCTGCCTGTATATGGCAGCAGTAATCCATTTTCAGCCTGCTGATCTGGCTCTTGTAAAGATAGAGGATAGCAGCAGGAGTCAGGTACTTACTGAAGTGGTACAGGGAAATAATTCATTACCCACAAGGACATGGAGACACGTTTGAATTCTGTCGAGACTGAAAAGTGATAACTCGGTAGCTCCTGCCTGTATATGGCAGCAGTAATCCATTTTCAGCCTGCTGATCTGGCTCTTGTAAAGATAGAGGATAGCAGCAGGAGTCAGGTACTTACTGAAGTGGTACAGGGAAATAATTCATTACCCACAAGGACATGGAGACACTTTTGAATTCTGTCGAGACTGAAAAGTGATAACTCGGTAGCTCCTGCCTGTATATGGCAGCAGTAATCCATTTTCAGCCTGCTGATCTGGCTCTTGTAAAGATAGAGGATAGCAGCAGGAGTCAGGTACTTACTGAAGTGGTACAGGGAAATAATTCATTACCCACAAGGACATGGAGACACTTTTGAATTCTGTCGAGATTGAAAAGTGATAACTCGGTAGCTCCTGCCTGTATATGGCAGCAGTAATCCATTTTCAGCCTGCTGATCTGGCTCTTGTAAAGATAGAGGATAGCAGGAGTCAGGTACTTACTGAAGTGGTACAGGGAAATAATTCATTATCCACAAGGACATGGAGACACTTTTGAATTCTGTCGAGACTGAAAAGTGATAACTCGGTAGCTCCTGCCTGTATATGGCAGCAGTAATCCATTTTCAGCCTGCTGATCTGGCTCTTGTAAAGATAGAGGATAGCAGGAGGAGTCAGGTACTTACTGAAGTGGTACAGGGAAATAATTCATTACCCACAAGGACATGGAGACACTTTTGAATTCTGTCGAGACTGAAAAGTGATAACTCGGTAGCTCCTGCCTGTATATGGCAGCAGTAATCCATTTTCAGCCTGCTGATCTGGCTCTTGTAAAGATAGAGGATAGCAGGAGGAGTCAGGTACTTACTGAAGTGGTACAGGGAAATAATTCATTACCCACAAGGACATGGAGACACTTTTGAATTCTGTCAAGACTGAAAAGTGATAACTCGGTAGCTCCTGCCTGTATATGGCAGCAGTAATCCATTTTCAGCCTGCTGATCTGGCTCTTGTAAAGATAGAGGATAGCAGCAGGAGTCAGGTACTTACTGAAGTGGTACAGGGAAATAATTCATTACCCACAAGGACATGGAGACACTTTTGAATTCTGTCGAGACTGAAAAGTGATAACTCGGTAGCTCCTGCCTGTATATGGCAGCAGTAATCCATTTTCAGCCTGCTGATCTGGCTCTTGTAAAGATAGAGGATAGCAGCAGGAGTCAGGTACTTACTGAAGTGGTACAGGGAAATAATTCATTACCCACAAGGACATGGAGACACTTTTGAATTCTGTTGAGACTGAAAAGTGATAACTCGGTAGCTCCTGCCTGTATATGGCAGCAGTAATCCATTTTCAGCCTGCTGATCTGGCTCTTGTAAAGATAGAGGATAGCAGGAGGAGTCAGGTACTTACTGAAGTGGTACAGGGAAATAATTCATTACCCACAAGGACATGGAGACACTTTTGAATTCTGTCAAGACTGAAAAGTGATAACTCGGTAGCTCCTGCCTGTATATGGCAGCAGTAATCCATTTTCAGCCTGCTGATCTGGCTCTTGTAAAGATAGAGGATAGCAGCAGGAGTCAGGTACTTACTGAAGTGGTACAGGGAAATAATTCATTACCCACAAGGACATGGAGACACTTTTGAATTCTGTTGAGACTGAAAAGTGATAACTCGGTAGCTCCTGCCTGTATATGGCAGCAGTAATCCATTTTCAGCCTGCTGATCTGGCTCTTGTAAAGATAGAGGATAGCAGGAGGAGTCAGGTACTTACTGAAGTGGTACAGGGAAATAATTCATTACCCACAAGGACATGGAGACACTTTTGAATTCTGTCAAGACTGAAAAGTGATAACTCGGTAGCTCCTGCCTGTATATGGCAGCAGTAATCCATTTTCAGCCTGCTGATCTGGCTCTTGTAAAGATAGAGGATAGCAGCAGGAGTCAGGTACTTACTGAAGTGGTACAGGGAAATAATTCATTACCCACAAGGACATGGAGACACTTTTGAATTCTGTCGAGACTGAAAAGTGATAACTCGGTAGCTCCTGCCTGTATATGGCAGCAGTAATCCATTTTCAGCCTGCTGATCTGGCTCTTGTAAAGATAGAGGATAGCAGCAGGAGTCAGGTACTTACTGAAGTGGTACAGGGAAATAATTCATTACCCACAAGGACATGGAGACACTTTTGAATTCTGTCGAGACTGAAAAGTGATAACTCGGTAGCTCCTGCCTGTATATGGCAGCAGTAATCCATTTTCAGCCTGCTGATCTGGCTCTTGTAAAGATAGAGGATAGCAGCAGGAGTCAGGTACTTACTGAAGTGGTACAGGGAAATAATTCATTACCCACAAGGACATGGAGACACTTTTGAATTCTGTCGAGACTGAAAAGTGATAACTCGGTAGCTCCTGCCTGTATATGGCAGCAGTAATCCATTTTCAGCCTGCTGATCTGGCTCTTGTAAAGATAGAGGATAGCAGGAGGAGTCAGGTACTTACTGAAGTGGTACAGGGAAATAATTCATTACCCACAAGGACATGGAGACACTTTTGAATTCTGTCGAGATTGAAAAGTGATAACTCGGTAGCTCCTGCCTGTATATGGCAGCAGTAATCCATTTTCAGCCTGCTGATCTGGCTCTTGTAAAGATAGAGGATAGCAGGAGTCAGGTACTTACTGAAGTGGTACAGGGAAATAATTCATTACCCACAAGGACATGGAGACACTTTTGAATTCTGTCGAGACTGAAAAGTGATAACTCGGTAGCTCCTGCCTGTATATGGCAGCAGTAATCCATTTTCAGCCTGCTGATTTGGCTCTTGTAAAGATAGAGGATAGCAGGAGGAGTCAGGTACTTACTGAAGTGGTACAGGGAAATAATTCATTACCCACAAGGACATGGAGACACTTTTGAATTCTGTCGAGATTGAAAAGTGATAACTCGGTAGCTCCTGCCTGTATATGGCAGCAGTAATCCATTTTCAGCCTGCTGATCTGGCTCTTGTAAAGATAGAGGATAGCAGGAGTCAGGTACTTACTGAAGTGGTACAGGGAAGCCTGAAGATTGTAAATTTTTTAATAACTTAAAATCTGAAACTTTAACTTGATATCTTTTAAATACTGTAAAAATCTTTCTCTGTAAATTACAAGTTAACTAAATTTTAAGTGGGTATCCACTCAGTCGAGATATCATATTAATAATTTTCATTAAAAGACATTATTTTGTCTGAAACAGATTAACTGAATATGTTTTGATAATGTGGCCGCTATAATATAAATCTGTCTAATATGTACATTTGACAAAATTTTAATTGAGACAGATTTTTAAAGTTTCTCTTCACAAAGACTAAAAGTATTTATTTACTAGGCTTACAAATGGCAAATCTCTCCCTTTCATCGAGATAGTCACGAGAGTCATGTGACAGCCGGTGAATGGCATCAGGAGAGAGATTGATGAGAGCAGTTTTCATGTAGAGCCCAGAGATGAAGGAAATCCGAAGGTCACAGTGGTAGGTCTTACAGGAAAAAGAACATGGCCTAGCCCAGTCTGTAGAGAAACTGTTGTAATCCGAGTTTTTCCTTCAGGAAATATAACAATTCCCCTTTCTTACACACCATTTGTTGAAGTGTATGTTATGATTTCTTTGTGTGGGACACGTGTATATATGTATATATCTAATTTTGTATATGACATAGCATTATAAACCTGTCTGTGGACTAAGTATGTGTGCTATTCTTTATTCCATTCAGCTATTCTATTCTGTCTATCAGTGTTGTTATATTATGGATGCCCATAATGAGAGATACATATTAGGGAAAATAAATATTTCTTTCCTACGTTCTCATTACAAGCATATAAAAGTGCATTGGAAGATATCAAACATAAGTTTAATTTCAGTCACTTTTGAACCACCATAACATAGCTTCTTTGTACATTTCCCAAGTCTATTGTAACAAGAGTGCATGGAAAAAAGATTTATTCTTCCATTTATGCTTCTCCCATTATGGGTATCGCTATATCCATGATATAACACCAATACTTCCCAAATGGAATAGAATGACTGAAAAGAGAAAGAATGACAAACATGCTTTGTTCTTGGAGAGACTTTTATATATTATGATATACACAAAACTATATATATATATATATATATATATATATATATATATATATATATATATATATATATATATATATACATATATATATATATATATACATATATATATATATATATACATATATATATATATATACATATATATATGTATATACATATATATATGTATATACATATATATATGTATATACATATATATATGCATATATATATATATACATATATATATGTATATACATATATATATGCATATATATATATGTATATACATATATATATGCATATATATATATATATATACATATATATATGTATATACATATATATATGCATATATATATATATATACATATATATATGCATATATATATATATGCATATATATATATGCATATATATATATATGCATATATATATATATATATGCATATATATGCATATATATATATATATAACATATCTTCACTGTGTCTTTTCAATAAATATTTTCATGGCAATTGTTCTGATGAGCTATTCTCTTTGGTACCTAGACTTTATGAATTTAAGTGCAGTACTAGATTGGCAGATAGGTCTAATCATTTTACACTTGAAATGGCTAGATGTAACCATAAGTTCTGTGCTAACAGTTTCTTCCCTCACACTTTTCATTTGTGGAACTCTCTTCTGGCTTCTTGCTTTCCAGTTAACTTAGATCTTCAAAACTTTAAATGCTATGTCAATTGTTATCTTCTATCGTCTTAATTCCTTTCCTTTTATTGTTCTCTCTTCTTCATAATGATTTTTTTGCTATAATCTTCCACAGTCAGTACATTACTTGCATTGTAGTGGCCTTATTTCCTTGCTAGAAGTGATATGATTAAAAAAAGAACACAAAAAAACTTTTGGTAAGGTAATTACACTGCTATTATTTTAATTCAATATCACTTCAGGATATGGATAATCATGGTGCTGTAGAGAAATTTTTTTTTTTTTAAGATCCACAAATGGGTATGAATTCTATGGAAATATAGTAGAGTAGTTTCCCTTTGCTTTCTCAATGATTTGGAATTCAGAGTTTTCCTTTTCTAAGATTGGTTGCCAACAAAGGAAAGCCAGTTCAGTCAAAATAGCAATTTAACCAATAGTTCGGGCAGAAGATAACATATACATAAATTTAACATGGGTATTTGAGTGAAAGTAACAGATTATGCAAATTTGAAACTGGCTTGCAAATTTCACTTGACTCATTGGTAAAAATTAGGCTACCTAACTATCTAATGTGAAATTGCTTATTATTTTTGCTTTCTATAAGAACACTATGGCTCTCTACAAACTTCTTTATTATTACTATTATTTTATTACTAGTTTTATTCCATCTTATTATTGTAGCTTTTTATCCCAACACTCTGGATTTATACGGTGTTCATTATTACTATCATTTTATCACTAGTTTTATTCCATCTTATTATTGTAGCTTTTTATCCCAGCAATCTGGCTCTCTACACTCTTCTTTATTATTGCTATCATTTTATTACTAGTTTTATACCATTTTATTATTGTAGCTTTTTATCCCAACACTCTGTCTCTATAAACTGTTTATTATGACTATTATTTTAATACTAGTTTTATTCCATCTTATTATTGAAGCTTTTTATAAAAACACTCTGGCTGTCTACACTCTTCTTTATTATTACTATCATTTGATTACTAGTTTTATTCCATCTTATTATTGTAGCTTTTTATTCCAACACTCTCACTCTCTACCCTCCTCATTATTATTACAATTCTTTTATTACTAGTTTTATTTCAAACTTATTTTTGTAGCATTTTATCCCAACGTTCTCGCTCTCTACACTGTTTATTATGACTATTATTTTATTATTACATTTACTCAATCTTATAATTGTAGCTTTTTATTCCCACACTCTCGCTCTCTACACTCTTCTTTATTATTACTTGTTGTGTCGTGTATAGTGCTAAGTACTATAATCTCCCTGTTCTAGTTGGTGTCAGTTTATATATATAAGCTACCTGCTCATATGCAAATTATACTAATTTGCATATCACCACATCTCCCTATAACGGAGGGGCCTTATGCCGCGAGTACTTCTTGTACTTCTTCTTGTGCCCTCCTGAACATCTTCCCCTATCTCTCTCCTTTCCCTTGGAGATCTAGATCTATCACGTCTATGATCGAACTGTTCCTCTTGCATGCTCTGGTCTTCTTCTTCTAATTCGTCCCATTCTACTTCTTCCTCCGCAGTTTCACTCTGCATTAACTCTTCTGTTACATCAATAATGGGCATCTCTGAAGGCATTTCCTCATCCGATTCTTCTCCTTGGGATCTTATTTGGTCAGCATGAACTAGAACACTGTTCCCATTTTCTTTATTTAATATTGCAGTATTATGTCCTTTCTGCATAATAAATTCGGCTGGCTCAGGTTGCATATTCCTATTTCTTTTGTACCACATCTTTTGATTTGTGGCATATGACATAGTCAAAGGGGATCTTAATTGTCTGCCCATTAAGGCAGATGGACTTTCCGGCCTGCCCGCATGCGGAATTGTTCTATAACTTAATAATAGTCTTGGTAGGAAAGCATCGATTTCCTCCTTCTGTTGCAAGCATGCTTTTATGCCCTTCTTTACCGTCTGGACCATCCTTTCCGCTGTCCCATTACTTTGAGGGTGGTAGGGAGGGGTCTTGTAAGGTCTACATCCTATTTTTCTTAGCCATTCATGCAAATCAATATCTGCAAATTCTGGTGCGTTATCGGTCACCAATGTTCTCGGTATCCCATTTCTCGAAAATATTACTCTTAATATTTGTTTTACGGTGGTACTTTTTTTATCTGGTACTCTCACCACTTCAGGCCAACCTGAATATGCGTCTACTAATATTAATAATAATCCTATCCCATTGACATAGGCATGGTCCATGTGTACTCTGCTCCATGGTTCCACTTCTCGGGGCCACACATGTATTTTCTTTTGCTTGAAATTCCTGAGTTCTGTGCATTTTTTGCATCTTTTTACGTAGTCTTCTACGTCTCTGGAGAACCCCGGCCACCACGCTTCCAATTTTAATCTTCTTTGCGTAGCTGCCACTCCACAATGTAGGTCATCGTGTACACTTTTTATAACCTGTCTCCTCAGTGTTTCTGGGGGAATTACCAAGTCTCCATTACATATTACCCCGTTTTCTATCGTCATTTTATGTCTGATTTCTTTGAATGGTCTTTCAGCCATTGAACAATTTCCCCAACGATTCTGTTTTATCCTCGACATTATTCTATTTAACACTGGGTCATTTGTAGTTTCATTAGCCATTTTATCTACAGATATTACATCGGTTTCTACAAGGTGCAAGAATGTGTCTTCAAATTCCTCATCGTTTTTGTCCTTCTCCTCTATATAAAATCTCAATCTAGATAAGGCATCAACGTGCGGTATCGTATTCCCTTTAACATATTCAATGTCAAAGTCGAACGCCATCAGTCTAATCGCCCAACGTAATATTCTGGACGTTGTAACTTTCGGTGGTTCTTTTCTTGGGTTGAAAATAAATTCCAGTGGTCTCAGATCACTTTTCAACATGAATTTTTTTCCCATCAAAAACTGTCTTGCTCTATCCGTTGTCCACACTATGGCTAGTGCCTCCCTTTCTATATTCGAATAATTGTGTTCAGTCGTTGTTAATCTCCTTGATAAGTACATTATGGGATGCCCCTCTTGTGATAAGATACCAGATATGGACTGCTCACTAGCGTCAGTAGTTAGAGTTATGTCCTTCTTAGGGTCAAAAATTTGTACTATTGGCTTTTTTGCCAGAATTTGTTTTAAGTTTTCAAAGGCTTTCTGTTGGCGTTCTAACCAAATGAATTCCACATTTTTTTTTCTTAACTTCGCAAATGGTTCTGTCAACTCATTATATTTTGGTACGTATTTTCTATAAAAATTTACCAAACCTAAAAAGGACTCCAACTCTTTTTTATTTTTTGGTGTAGCCACTTTTAAAATTTTCTCTATTAGTACTTTATCTGGAGAGAGCCCTTCCTTTGATATTGAGTAACCCAAAAATGATATTTCATTACTGTTGGTTACACACTTTTTTGTATTTATTGTCATACCAGCGTCTCTGAGCCGGTTCAGTATATTTTCAGTTTTTTTCTTTAAATCATCTTCATTTAAATCTCCAACACATATATCGTCTTGATAACAGATGGTATTTTCAACATTCCCTATTACTTTTTCAATAGCTTTTTGAAAAATTGCACTTGCCGTTTTTATGCCATACGGCATCCTTTTCCACCTTAACAGGCCTATAGGTGTGTTTATGGTCGTCACTTCTTTAAAATTTTCATTTATCGGTATTTGGTGGTAAGCTGATTTTAGGTCTATCTTCAAAAATACTTTCATTCCAGCAAGTTTATGTAAAGCTACTTCCACATTCGGAATAGGGTACGAGTCGGCGCAGACTTTATGGTTCACCCCTATTTTATAATCTCCACAAATTCTCAGGTCCCCATCTTTTTTTTTCAATACGACAATGGGTGATGCCCATTTACTTCCTCCTGGAGGGGCCGGTTCTAGTAAGTCTTCCTTTATTAATTTTCGCAATTTAGCTATTACCAACGGTAATAAATGCACTGGTATTTTTCTCGCTTCATAGTAGGAGGGGGAAACATTTTCTTTTAATTTCAGGCTAGCTTCATAATTTTTTAATTTTCCTGTTTTTTCAATTTCCATCTCATTAATCAACTTCGTTGAATTTATTTTTAATACGTCATTCCCCAGTAGTCCATGCGTTTTTCGGCAATTTGTAACTATAATGGGTACTATTTCATATTTTTCTTTTAGTTCTATTGAACCTTCAAAGTAACCCATAATTGCTATAATCGAGCCATCAAACTGACGCAATTGTAGGTTGCTTTTTTTTAAAAATGGTTTTCCCATTTTTTCCCACAAATTTCTGGGTATTATCGTGACTTCACTACCTGTGTCGATTTGCATTTCAACAACACAGTCGTTGATTTTCATTTTTATTTTTGTATCTCCGTTCTTAGATCCATTATTTTGTATATTATCATTTTTTTACATTAAAAATCTGTCTATTTTCATCCTCTATTCTTTCCACATTTTTCATTTTACATACTGCTTTGAAGTGATTTTTTTTTAAACACATTGAACATGTTTTTACATAGGCTGGGCATTTTTCTTTTTTCATTTCATGAATTTTTCCACAGTACGCACAATTTTTTCTTTTTGTTTGTACCGCATATGTTTCGGCCCTTATTTCTTCGTAGGATTTATTTTTATTTTGGTTGTAGGTATGTATTAATTCCTGCTGTTGTATAAATTCTAGACACATATTCAAGGGCATGTTTGTAAGTTGTAACTGTTCCATTAACTTATATCTATGTGCTGAATTATGCATACCTTCAATTAATCTTAGCTGGATTAATTCTTCTTCTGTTGTCTGCTCTCCTGTTCCTAGTTTTTCGAGTTCACAGTATTTACTCGCACTTCTTAAGCGGTGTAAATATTTTACTATCGGTTCATCCACTTCCTGCTTCATTGCCATAAATTTGGTCCGTTCTGCAATCACCAGTCTTTTCTTTGGCCTCATGTTTCCCTTGATAACCTGGCTTATTTCTTCGAAAGTCATTTCTTCTAGTTCTCGAGGGTACACCATTGTAGCAACCTTCATAATCGCTTCACAACCAGCAGTAGCCATGAACAAGTCGGTGATTTCATTTTCCCCTCCTCTATTTTTGATGTCTTTCAACTTTTTATATCTCGCATTAGCAGCGAAGCAACGAATCCATGTATCTACGTATTCTGGGTCTTCAAGGACCAAAGAGAATCCTATCGGCGATGCCATTGTTCTGTCGTGTATAGTGCTAAGTACTATAATCTCCATGTTCTAGTTGGTGTCAGTTTATATATATAAGCTACCTGCTCATATGCAAATTATACTAATTTGCATATCACCACATTACTATAATTTTATTACTAGTTTTTTTCCATCTCATTATTGTTGCTTTTTATCCCAACACTCTGGCTCTATACACTGTTTAATATGACTATTATTTTATTACCAGTTTTATTACATCTTATTATTGAAGCTTTTTATGACAACACTCCGTCTCACTACTCTCTTCTTTATTATTACTATTATTTTATTACTAGTTTTATTCCATCTTTTTATTGAAGTTTTTTATCCAAACATTCTGACTCTATAAACTATTTATTATAACTATTATTTTATTACAAGTTTTATCCCATCATATTATTGAAGCTTTTTATAACAACACTCTCGCGCTCTACGCTCTACTTTATTATTACTATGATTTTATTACTAATTTTATTCCATCTTATTATTGTAGCTTTTTATTTGAACACTCTCACACTGTACACTCTTCTTTATTATTTATATTCTTTTATAACTAGTTTTATTCAATGTTATTATTATAGCTTTTTATTCACACACTCTCGCTCTCTACACTCTTCTTTATTATTACTATCATTTTATTACTAGTTTTATTCCATCTTATTATTGTAGCTTCTTATACCAACACTCTCTCTACACTCTTCTTTATTATTACTATCATTTTATTACTAGTTTTATTCCATCTTATTATTGTAGCTTTTTATTCCAACACTCTCTCTCTCTCTCTACACTCATCTTTATTATTACTATCATTTTATTACTAGTTTTATTCCATCTTATTATTGTAGCTTTTTATTCCAACACACTCTCTCTCTCTCTACACTCTTCTTTATTATTACTATCATTTTATTACTAGTTTTATTCCATCTTATTTTTGTAGCTTTTTATTCCAACACTCTCTCTCTCTCTACACTCTTCTTTATTATTACTATCATTTTATTACTAGTTTTATTCCATCTTATTAGTGTAGCTTTTTATTCCAACACTCTCTCTCTCTACACTCTTCTTTATTATTACTATCATTTTATTACTAGTTTTATTCCATCTTATTAGTGTAGCTTTTTATTCCAACACTCTCTCTCTCTCTACACTCTTCTTTATTATTACTATCATTTTATTACTAGTTTTATTCCATCTTATTAGTGTAGCTTTTTATTCCAACACTCTCTCTCTCTCTACACTCTTCTTTATTATTACTATCATTTTATTACTAGTTTTATTCCATCTTATTAGTGTAGCTTTTTATTCCAACACTCTCTCTCTCTCTACACTCTTCTTTATTATTACTATCATTTTATTACTAGTTTTATTCCATCTTATTAGTGTAGCTTTTTATTCCAACACTCTCTCTCTCTCTACACTCTTCTTTATTATTACTATCATTTTATTACTAGTTTTATTCCATCTTATTATTGTAGCTTTTTATTCCAACACACTCTCTCTCTCTACACTCTTCTTTATTATTACTATCATTTTATTACTAGTTTTATTCCATCTTATTATTGTAGCTTTTTATTCCAACACTCTCTCTCTCTCTCTACACTCTTCTTTATTATTACTATCATTTTATTACTAGTTTTATTCCATCTTATTATTGTAGCTTTTTATTCCAACACTCTCTCTCTCTCTACACTCTTCTTTATTATTACTATCATTTTATTACTAGTTTTATTCCATCTTATTATTGTAGCTTTTTATTCCAACACTCTCTCTCTCTCTACACTCTTCTTTATTATTACTATCATTTTATTACTAGTTTTATTCCATCTTATTATTGTAGCTTTTTATTCCAACACTCTGTCTCTCTCTACGCTCTTCTTTATTATTACTATCATTTTATTACTAGTTTTATTCCATCTTATTATTGTAGCTTTTTATTCCAACACTCTCTCTCTACACTCTTCTTTATTATTACTATTATTTTATTACTAGATTTATTCCATCTTATTATTGTAGCTTTTTATTCCAACACTCTCTCTCTCTACACACTTCTTTATTATTACTATCATTTTATTACTAGTTTTATTCCATCTTATTATTGTAGCTTTTTATTCCGACACTCTCTCTCTCTCTACACTCTTCTTTATTATTACTATCATTTTATTACTAGTTTTATTCCATCTTATTATTGTAGCTTTTTATTCCAACACTCTCTCTCTACACTCTTCTTTATTATTACTATCATTTTATTACTAGTTTTATTCCATCTTATTATTGTAGCTTTTTATTCCAACACACTCTCTCTCTCTACACTCTTCTTTATTATTACTATCATTTTATTACAAGTTTTATTCCATCTTATTATTGTAGCTTTTTATTCCAGCACTCTCTCTCTCTCTAAACTCTTCTTTATTATTACTATCATTTTATTACTAGTTTTATCCCATCTTATTATTGTAGCTTTTTATTCCAACACTCTCTCTCTACACTCTTCTTTATTATTACTTTCATTTTATTACTAGTTTTATTCCATCTTATTATTGTAGCTTTTTATTCCAACACTCTATCTCTCTCTCTCTCTCTACACTCTTCTTTATTATTACTATCATTTTATTACTAGTTTTATTCCATCTTATTATTGTAGCTTTTTATTCCAACACTCTCTCTCCCTACACTCTTCTTTATTATTACTTTCATTTTATTACTAGTTTTATTCCATCTTATTATTGTAGCTTTTTATTCCAACACTCTCTCTCTCTCTCTACACTCTTCTTTATTATTACTATCATTTTATTACTAGTTTTATTCCATCTTATTATTGTAGCTTTTTATTCCAACACTCTCTCTCCCTACACTCTTCTTTATTATTACTTTCATTTTATTACTAGTTTTATTCCATCTTATTATTGTAGCTTTTTATTCCAACACTCTCTCTCTCTCTCTACACACTTCTTTATTATTACTTTCATTTTATTACTAGTTTTATTCCATCTTATTATTGTAGCTTTCTATTCCAACACTCTCGCTCTCTACACTCTTCTTTATTATTAATATCATTTTATTACTAGTTTTATTCCATCTTATTATTGTAGCTTTTTATTGCAACACTCTCACTCTCTACATTCTTCTTTATTATTACTATCATTTTATTACTAGTTTTATTCCATCTTATTATTGTAGCTTTTTATTGCAACACTCTCTCTCTCTACACTCTTCTTTATTATTACTATCATTTTATTACTAGTTTTATTCCATCTTATTATTGTAGCTTTTTAATGCAAAACTCTCACTCTCTACACTCTTCTTTATTATTACTTTCATTTTATTACTAGTTTTATTCCATGTTATTATTGTAGCTTTTTATCCCAACACTCTCTCTCTCTACACTCTTCTTTATTATTACTATCATTTTATTACTAGTTTTATTCCATGTTATTATTCTGGCTTTTTATTGCAAAACTCTCACTCTCTACATTCTTCTTTATTATTACTATCATTTTATTACTAGTTTTATTCCATCTTATTATTGTAGCTTTTTATTCCAACACTCTCTCTCTCTACACTCTTCTTTATTATTACTATCATTTTATTACTGGTTTTATTCCATGTTATTATTGTAGCTTTTTATTGCAAAACTCTCACTCTCTACACTCTTCTTTATTATTACTATCATTTTATTACTAGTTTTATTCCATCTTATTATTGTAGCTTTTTATTCCAACACTCTCGCTCTCTACACTCTTCTTTATTATTACTATCATTTTATTACTAGTTTTATTCCATTTTATTATTGTAGCTTTTTATTGCAACACTCTCACTCTCTACATTCTTCTTTATTATTCCTATCATTTTATTACTAGTTTTATTCCATCTTATTATTGTAGCTTTTTATTGCAACACTCTCTCTCTCTACACTCTTCTTTATTATTACTATCATTTTATTACTAGTTTTATTCCATGTTATTATTGTAGCTTTTTATCCCAACACTCTCTCTCTCTAGACTCTTCTTTATTATTACTATCATTTTATTACTAGTTTTATTCCATGTTATTATTGTAGATTTTTATTGCAACACTCTCACTCTCTACACTCTTCTTTATTATTACTATCATTTTATTACTGGTTTTATTCCATCTTATTATTGTAGCTTTTTATTGTAACACTCTCGCTCTCTACACTCTTCTTTATTATTACTATCATTTCATTACTAGTTGTATTCCATCTTATTATTGTAGCTTTTTATTCCAACACTCTCGCTCTCTCTCTACACTCTTCTTTATTATTACTATCATTTTATTACTAGTTTTATTCCATCTTATTATTGTAGCTTTTTATTCCAAGACTCTCTCTCCCTACACTCTTCTTTATTATTACTTTCATTTTATTACTAGTTTTATTCCATCTTCTTATTGTAGCTTTTTATTCCAACACTCTCTCTCTCTACACTCTTCTTTATTATTACTATCATTTTATTACTAGTTTTATTCCATCTTATTATTGTAGCTTTTTATTCCAACACTTTCGCTCTCTACACTCTTCTTTATTATTACTATCATTTTATTACTAGTTTTATTCCATCTTATTATTGTAGATTTTTATTGCAACACTCTCTCTCTCTACATTCTTCTTTATTATTACTATCATTTTATTACTAGTTTTATTCCATCTTATTATTGTAGATTTTTATTGCAACACTCTTGCTCTCTACACTCTTCTTTATTATTACTATCATTTTATTACTAGTTTTATTCCATCTTATTTTTGTAGCTTTTTATTGCAACACTCTCTCTCTCTACACTCTTCTTTATTATTACTATCATTTTATTACTAGTTTTATTCCATGTTATTATTGTAGCTTTTTATCCCAACACTCTCTCTCTCTAGACTCTTCTTTATTATTACTATCATTTTATTACTAGTTTTATTCCATGTTATTATTGTAGATTTTTATTGCAAAACTCTCACTCTCTACACTCTTCTTTATTATTACTATCATTTTATTACTGGTTTTATTCCATCTTATTATTGTAGCTTTTTATTGTAACACTCTCGCTCTCTACACTCTTCTTTATTATTACTATCATTTCATTACTAGTTGTATTCCATCTTATTATTGTAGCTTTTTATTCCAACACTCTCGCTCTCTCTCTACACTCTTCTTTATTATTACTATCATTTTATTACTAGTTTTATTCCATCTTATTATTGTAGCTTTTTATTCCAAGACTCTCTCTCCCTACACTCTTCTTTATTATTACTTTCATTTTATTACTAGTTTTATTCCATCTTCTTATTGTAGCTTTTTATTCCAACACTCTCTCTCTCTACACTCTTCTTTATTATTACTATCATTTTATTACTAGTTTTATTCCATCTTATTATTGTAGCTTTTTATTCCAACACTTTCGCTCTCTACACTCTTCTTTATTATTACTATCATTTTATTACTAGTTTTATTCCATCTTATTATTGTAGATTTTTATTGCAACACTCTCTCTCTCTACATTCTTCTTTATTATTACTATCATTTTATTACTAGTTTTATTCCATCTTATTATTGTAGATTTTTATCGCAACACTCTTGCTCTCTACACTCTTCTTTATTATTACTATCATTTTATTACTAGTTTTATTCCATCTTATTTTTGTAGCTTTTTATTGCAACACTCTCTCTCTCTACACTCTTCTTTATTATTACTATCATTTTATTACTAGTTTTATTCCATGTTATTATTGTAGCTTTTTATCCCAACACTCTCTCTCTCTAGACTCTTCTTTATTATTACTATCATTTTATTACTAGTTTTATTCCATGTTATTATTGTAGCTTTTTATTGCAAAACTCTCACTCTCTACACTCTTCTTTATTATTACTATCATTTCATTACTAGTTTTATTCCATCTTATTATTGTAGCTTTTTATTGTAACACTCTCGCTCTCTACACTCTTCTTTATTATTACTATCATTTCATTACTAGTTTTATTCCATCTTATTATTGTAGCTTTTTATTCCAACACTCTCGCTCTCTACACTCTTCTTTGTTATTACTATCATTTTATTACTAGTTTTATTCCATCTTATTATTGTAGCTTTTTATTGTAACACTCTCGCTCTCTAAACTCTTCTTTATTATTACTATCATTTCATTACTAGTTTTATTCCATCTTATTATTGTAGCTTCTTATTCCAACACTCTCGCTCTCTCTCTACACTCTTCTATATTATTACTATCATTTTATTACTAGTTTTATTCCATCTTATTATTGTAGCTTTTTATTCCAACACACTCTCTCTCTCTCTCTACACTCTTCTTTATTATTACTATCATTTTATTACTAGTTTTATTCCATCTTATTATTGTAGCTTTTTATTCCAACACTCTCTCTCCCTACACTCTTCTTTATTATTACTTTCATTTTATTACTAGTTTTATTCCATCTTATTATTGTAGCTTTTTATTCCAACACTCTCTCTCTCTCTCTACACTCTTCTTTATTATTACTATCATTTTATTACTAGTTTTATTCCATCTTATTATTGTAGCTTTTTATTCCAACACTTTCGCTCTCTACACTCTTCTTTATTATTACTATCATTTTATTACTAGTTTTATTCCATCTTATTATTGTAGCTTTTTATTGCAACACTCTCACTCTCTACATTCTTCTTTATTATTACTAACATTTTATTACTAGTTTTATTCCATCTTATTATTGTAGCTTTTTATTGCAACTCTCTTGCTCTCTACACTCTTCTTTATTATTACTATCATTTTATTACTAGTTTTATTCCATCTTATTATTGTAGCTTTTTATTCCAACACTCTCTCTCTCTCTACACTCTTCTTTATTATTACTATCATTTTATTACTAGTTTTATTCCATGTTATTATTCTGGCTTTTTATTGCAAAACTCTCACTCTCTACACTCTTCTTTATTATTACTATCATTTCATTTCTAGTTTTATTCCATCTTATTATTCTAGCTTTTTATTCCAACACTCTCGCTCTCTACACTCTTCTTTATTATTACTATCATTTTATTACTAGTTTTATTCCATGTTATTATTGTAGCTTTTTATCTCAACACTCTCTCTCTCTACACTCTTCTTTATTATTACTATCATTTTATTACTAGTTTATTCCATGTTATTATTGTAGCTTTTTATTGCAAAACTCTCACTCACTACACTCTTCTTTATTATTACTATCATTTCATTACTAGTTTTATTCCATCTTATTATTGTAGTTTTTTATTCCAACACTCTCTCTCTCTACACTCTTCTTTATTATTACTATCATTTTATTACTAGTTTTATTCCATGTTATTATTGTAGCTTTTTATTGCAAAACTCTCACTCTCTACACTCTTCTTTATTATTACTATCATTTTATTACTAGTTTTATTCCATCTTATTATTGTAGCTTTTTATTCCAACACTATCGCTCTCTACACTCTTCTTTATTATTACTATCATTTTATTACTAGTTTTATTCCATCTTATTATTGTAGCTTTTTATTGCAACACTCTCGCTCTCTACACTCTTCTTTATTATTACTATCATTTTATTACTAGTTTTATTCCATGTTATTATTGTAGCTTTTTATCCCAACACTCTCGCTCTCTACACTCTTCTTTATTATTACTATCATTTTATTACTAGTTTTATTCCATCTTATTATTGTAGCTTTTTATTGCAAAACTCTCACTCTCTACACTCTTCTTTATTAATACTATCATTTCATTACTAGTTTTATTCCATCTTATTATTGTAGCTTTCTATTCCAACACTCTCGCTCTCTACACTCTTCTTTATTATTACTATCATTTTATTACTAGTTTTATTCCATCTTATTATTGTAGCTTTTTATTCCAACACTCTCTCTCTCTACACTCTTCTTCATTATTACTATCATTTTATTACTAGTTTTATTCCATCTTATTAGTGTAGCTTTTTATTCCGACACTCTCGCTCTCTACACTCTTCTTTATTATTACTATCATTTTATTACTAGTTTTATTCCATCTTATTATTGTAGCTTTTTATTCCAACACTCTCTCTCTCTACACTCTTCTTTATTATTACTATCATTTTATTACTAGTTTTATTCCATCTTATTAGTGTAGCTTTTTATTCCAACACTCTCGCTCTCTACACTCTTCTTTATTATTACTATCATTTTATTACTAGTTTTATTCCATCTTATTATTGTAGCTTTTTATTCCAACACTCTCTCTCTCTACACTCTTCTTTATTATTACTATCATTTTATTACTAGTTTTATTCCATCTTATTATTGTAGCTTTTTATTCCAACACTCTCTCTCTCTACACTCATCTTTATTATTACTATCATTTTATTACTAGTTTTATTCCATGTTATTATTGTAGCTTTTTATTGCAAAACTCTCACTCTCTACACTCTTCTTTATTATTACTATCATTTCATTACTAGTTTTATTCCATCTTATTATTGTAGCTTTTTATTGTAACACTCTCGCTCTCTACACTCTTCTTTATTATTACTATCATTTCATTACTAGTTTTATTCCATCTTATTATTGTAGCTTTTTATTCCAACACTCTCTCTCTCTACACTCTTCTTTATTATTACTATCATTTTATTACTAGTTTTATTCCATCTTATTATTGTAGCTTTTTATTCCAACACTCTCTCTCTCTACACTCTTCTTTATTATTACTATCATTTTATTACTAGTTTTATTCCATGTTATTATTGTAGCTTTTTATTGCAAAACTCTCACTCTCTACACTCTTCTTTATTAATACTATCATTTCATTACTAGTTTTATTCCATCTTATTATTGTAGCTTTCTATTCCAACACTCTCGCTCTCTACACTCTTCTTTATTATTACTATCATTTTATTACTAGTTTTATTCCATCTTATTATTGTAGCTTTTTATTCCAACACTCTCTCTCTCTAAACTCTTCTTTATTATTACTATCATTTTATTACTAGTTTTATTCCATCTTATTAGTGTAGCTTTTTATTCCAACACTCTCGCTCTCTACACTCTTCTTTATTATTACTATCATTTTATTACTAGTTTTATTCCATCTTATTATTGTAGCTTTTTATTCCAACACTCTCTCTTTCTACACTCTTCTTTATTATTACTATCATTTTATTACTAGTTTTATTCCATCTTATTAGTGTAGCTTTTTATTCCAACACTCTCGCTCTCTACACTCTTCTTTATTATTACTATCATTTTATTACTAGTTTTATTCCATCTTATTATTGTAGCTTTTTATTGCAAAACTCTCACTCTCTACACTCTTCTTTATTAATACTATCATTTCATTACGAGTTTTATTCCATCTTATTATTGTAGCTTTCTATTCCAACACTCTCGCTCTCTACACTCTTCTTTATTATTACTATCATTTTATTACTAGTTTTATTCCATCTTATTATTGTAGCTTTTTATTCCAACACTCTCTCACTCTACACTCTTCTTTATTATTACTATCATTTTATTACTAGTTTTATTCCATCTTATTAGTGTAGCTTTTTATTCCAACACTCTCGCTCTCTACACTCTTCTTTATTATTACTATCATTTTATTACTAGTTTTATTCCATCTTATTATTGTAGCTTTTTATTCCAACACTCTCTCTCTCTACACTCTTCTTTATTATTACTATCATTTTATTACTAGTTTTATTCCATCTTATTAGTGTAGCTTTTTATTCCAACACTCTCGCTCTCTACACTCTTCTTTATTATTACTATCATTTTATTACTAGTTTTATTCCATCTTATTATTGTAGCTTTTTATTCCAACACTCTCTCTCTCTACACTCTTCTTTATTATTACTATCATTTTATTACTAGTTTTATTCCATCTTATTAGTGTAGCTTTTTATTCCAACACTCTCTCTCTCTACACTCTTCTTTATTATTACTATCATTTTATTACTAGTTTTATTCCATCTTATTATCGTAGCTTTTTATTCCAACACTCTCTCTCTACACCCTTCTTTATTATTACTATCATTTTATTACTAGTTTTATTCCATCTTATTATTGTAGCTTTTTATTCCAACACTCTCTCTCTCTACACTCTTCTTTATTATTACTATCATTTTATTACTAGTTTTATTCCATCTTATTATTGTAGCTTTTTATTCCAACACTCTTGCTCTCTACACTCTTCTTTATTATTACTATCATTTTATTACTAGTTTTATTCCATCTTATTATCGTAGCTTTTTATTCCAACACTCTCTCTCTCTCTACACCCTTCTTTATTATTACTATCATTTTATTACTAGTTTTATTCCATCTTATTATTGTAGTTTTTTATTCCAACACTCTCGCTCTCTACACTCTTCTTTATTATTACTATCATTTTGTTACTAGTTTTATTCCATCTTATTATTGTAGCTTTTTATTCCAACACTCTCGCTCTCTACACTCTTCTTTATTATTACTATCATTTTATTACTAGTTTTATTCCATCTTATTATCGTAGCTTTTTATTCCAACACTCTCGCTCTCTACACTCTTCTTTATTATTACTATCATTTTATTACTAGTTTTATTCCATCTTATTATTGTAGCTTTTTATTCCAACACTCTCTCTCTCTCTACACTCTTCTTTATTATTACTATCATTTTATTACTAGTTTTATTCCATCTTATTATTGTAGCTTTTTATTCCAACACTCTCTCTCTCTCTACACTCTTCTTTATTATTACTATCATTTTATTACTAGTTTTATTCCATCTTATTATTGTAGCTTTTTATTCCAACACTCTCTCTCTCTACACTCTTCTTTATTATTACTATCATTTTATTACTAGTTTTATTCCATCTTATTATTGTAGTTTTTTATTCCAACACTCTCTCCCTCTCTACACTCTTCTTTATTATTACTATCATTTTATTACTAGTTTTATTCCATCTTATTATTGTAGCTTTTTATTCCAACACTCTCTCTCTCTACACTCTTCTTTATTATTACTATCATTTTATTACTAGTTTTATTCCATCTTATTATTGTAGCTTTTTATTGCAAAACTCTCACTCTCTACACTCTTCTTTATTATTACTATCATTTCATTACTAGTTTTATTCCATCTTATTATTGTAGCTTATTATTCCAACACTCTCTCTCTCTCTACACTCTTCTTTATTATTACTATAATTTTATTACTAGTTTTATTCCATGTTATTATTGTAGCTTTTTATCCCAACACTCTCTCTCTCTAGACTCTTCTTTATTATTACTATCATTTTATTACTAGATTTATTCCATGTTATTATTGTAGCTTTTTATTGCAAAACTCTCACTCTCTACACTCTTCTTTATTATTACTATCATTTCATTACTAGTTTTATTCCATCTTATTATTGTAGCTTTTTATTGTAACACTCTCGCTCTCTACACTCTTCTTTATTATTACTATCATTTCATTACTAGTTTTATTCCATCTTATTATTGTAGCTTTTTATTCCAACACTCTCGCTCTCTACACTCTTCTTTATTATTACTATCATTTTATTACTAGTTTTATTCCATCTTATTATTGTAGCTTTTTATTCCAACACTCTCTCTCTCTCTACACTCTTCTTTATTATTACTATCATTTTATTACTAGTTTTATTCTATCTTATTATTGTAGCTTTTTATTGCAAAACTCTCACTCTCTACACTCTTCTTTATTATTACTATCATTTCATTACTAGTTTTATTCCATCTTATTATTGTAGCTTTTTATTCCAACACTCTCTCTCTACACTCTTCTTTATTATTACTATCATTTTATTACTAGTTTTATTCCATCTTATTATTGTAGCTTTTTATTCCAACACTCTCGCTCTCTACACTCTTCTTTATTATTACTATCATTTTATTACTAGTTTTATTCCATCTTATTATTGTAGCTTTTTATTCCAACACTCTCTCTCTACACTCTTCTTTATTATTACTTTCATTTTATTACTAGTTTTATTCCATCTTATTATTGTAGCTTTTTATTCCAACACTCTCTCTCTCTCTCTACACTCTTCTTTATTATTACTATCATTTTATTAATAGTTTTATTCCATCTTATTATTGTAGCTTTTTATTCCAACACTCTCTCTCTCTCTCTCTCTCTACACTCTTCTTTATTATTACTATCATTTTATTACTAGTTTTATTCCATCTTATTATTGTAGCTTTTTATTCCAACACTCTCTCTCTCTCTCTACACTCTTCTTTATTATTACTTTCATTTTATTACTAGTTTTATTCCATCTTATTATTGTAGCTTTTTATTCCAACACTCTCTCTCTCTCTACACTCTTCTTTATTATTACTATCATTTTATTACTAGTTTTATTCCATCTTATTATTGTAGCTTTTTATTCCAACACTCTCTCTCTCTACACTCTTCTTTATTATTACTATCATTTTATTACTAGTTTTATTCCATCTTATTATTGTAGTTTTTTATTCCAACACTCTCTCCCTCTCTACACTCTTCTTTATTATTACTATCATTTTATTACTAGTTTTATTCCATCTTATTATTGTAGCTTTTTATTCCAACACTCTCTCTCTCTACACTCTTCTTTATTATTACTATCATTTTATTACTAGTTTTATTCCATCTTATTATTGTAGCTTTTTATTGCAAAACTCTCACTCTCTACACTCTTCTTTATTATTACTATCATTTCATTACTAGTTTTATTCCATCTTATTATTGTAGCTTATTATTCCAACACTCTCTCTCTCTCTACACTCTTCTTTATTATTACTATAATTTTATTACTAGTTTTATTCCATGTTATTATTGTAGCTTTTTATCCCAACACTCTCTCTCTCTAGACTCTTCTTTATTATTACTATCATTTTATTACTAGATTTATTCCATGTTATTATTGTAGCTTTTTATTGCAAAACTCTCACTCTCTACACTCTTCTTTATTATTACTATCATTTCATTACTAGTTTTATTCCATCTTATTATTGTAGCTTTTTATTGTAACACTCTCGCTCTCTACACTCTTCTTTATTATTACTATCATTTCATTACTAGTTTTATTCCATCTTATTATTGTAGCTTTTTATTCCAACACTCTCGCTCTCTACACTCTTCTTTATTATTACTATCATTTTATTACTAGTTTTATTCCATCTTATTATTGTAGCTTTTTATTCCAACACTCTCTCTCTCTCTACACTCTTCTTTATTATTACTATCATTTTATTACTAGTTTTATTCTATCTTATTATTGTAGCTTTTTATTGCAAAACTCTCACTCTCTACACTCTTCTTTATTATTACTATCATTTCATTACTAGTTTTATTCCATCTTATTATTGTAGCTTTTTATTCCAACACTCTCTCTCTACACTCTTCTTTATTATTACTATCATTTTATTACTAGTTTTATTCCATCTTATTATTGTAGCTTTTTATTCCAACACTCTCGCTCTCTACACTCTTCTTTATTATTACTATCATTTTATTACTAGTTTTATTCCATCTTATTATTGTAGCTTTTTATTCCAACACTCTCTCTCTACACTCTTCTTTATTATTACTTTCATTTTATTACTAGTTTTATTCCATCTTATTATTGTAGCTTTTTATTCCAACACTCTCTCTCTCTCTCTACACTCTTCTTTATTATTACTATCATTTTATTAATAGTTTTATTCCATCTTATTATTGTAGCTTTTTATTCCAACACTCTCTCTCTCTCTCTCTCTCTACACTCTTCTTTATTATTACTATCATTTTATTACTAGTTTTATTCCATCTTATTATTGTAGCTTTTTATTCCAACACTCTCTCTCTCTCTCTACACTCTTCTTTATTATTACTTTCATTTTATTACTAGTTTTATTCCATCTTATTATTGTAGCTTTTTATTCCAACACTCTCTCTCCCTACACTCTTCTTTATTATTACTTTCATTTTATTACTAGTTTTATTCCATCTTATTATTGTAGCTTTTTATTCCAACACTCTCGCTCTCTACACTCTTCTTTATTATTACTATCATTTTATTACTAGTTTTATTCCATCTTATTATTGTAGCTTTTTATTGCAACACTCTCACTCTCTACATTCTTCTTTATTATTACTATCATTTTATTACTAGTTTTATTCCATCTTATTATTGTAGCTTTTTATTGCAACACTCTCTCTCTCTACACTCTTCTTTATTATTACTATCATTTTATTACTAGTTTTATTCCATCTTATTATTGTAGCTTTTTAATGCAAAACTCTCACTCTCTACACTCTTCTTTATTATTACTTTCATTTTATTACTAGTTTTATTCCATCTTATTATTGTAGCTTTCTATTCCAACACTCTCTCTCTACACTCTTCTTTATTATTACTATCATTTTATTACTAGTTTTATTCCATGTTATTATTGTAGCTTTTTATCCCAACACTCTCTCTCTCTACACTCTTCTTTATTATTACTATCATTTTATTACTAGTTTTATTCCATGTTATTATTCTGGCTTTTTATTGCAAAACTCTCACTCTCTACACTCTTCTTTATTATTACTATCATTTTATTACTAGTTTTATTCCATCTTATTATTGTAGCTTTTTATTCCAACACTCTCGCTCTCTACACTCTTCTTTATTATTACTATCATTTTATTACTAGTTTTATTCCATGTTATTATTGTAGCTTTTTATTGCAAAACTCTCACTCTCTACACTCTTCTTTATTATTACTATCATTTTATTACTGGTTTTATTCCATCTTATTATTGTAGCTTTTTATTGTAACACTCTCGCTCTCTACACTCTTCTTTATTATTACTATCATTTCATTACTAGTTTTATTCCATCTTATTATTGTAGCTTTTTATTCCAACACTCTCGCTCTCTCTCTACACTCTTCTTTATTATTACTATCATTTTATTACTAGTTTTATTCCATCTTATTATCGTAGCTTTTTATTCCAACACTCTCTCTCTCTCTACACCCTTCTTTATTATTACTATCATTTTATTACTAGTTTTATTCCATCTTATTATTGTAGTTTTTTATTCCAACACTCTCGCTCTCTACACTCTTCTTTATTATTACTATCATTTTATTACTAGTTTTATTCCATGTTATTATTGTAGCTTTTTATTCCAACACTCTCGCTCTCTACACTCTTCTTTATTATTACTATCATTTTATTACTAGTTTTATTCCATCTTATTATCGTAGCTTTTTATTCCAACACTCTCGCTCTCTACACTCTTCTTTATTATTACTATCATTTTATTACTAGTTTTATTCCATCTTATTATTGTAGCTTTTTATTCCAACACTCTCTCTCTCTCTACACTCTTCTTTATTATTACTATCATTTTATTACTAGTTTTATTCCATCTTATTATTGTAGCTTTTTATTCCAACACTCTCTCTCTCTCTACACTCTTCTTTATTATTACTATCATTTTATTACTAGTTTTATTCCATCTTATTATTGTAGCTTTTTATTCCAACACTCTCTCTCTCTACACTCTTCTTTATTATTACTATCATTTTATTACTAGTTTTATTCCATCTTATTATTGTAGCTTTTTATTCCAACACTCTCTCTCTCTCTACACTCTTCTTTATTATTACTTTCATTTTATTACTAGTTTTATTCCATCTTATTATTGTAGCTTTTTATTCCAACACTCTCTCTCCCTACACTCTTCTTTATTATTACTTTCATTTTATTACTAGTTTTATTCCATCTTATTATTGTAGCTTTTTATTCCAACACTCTCGCTCTCTACACTCTTCTTTATTATTACTATCATTTTATTACTAGTTTTATTCCATCTTATTATTGTAGCTTTTTATTGCAACACTCTCGCTCTCTACATTCTTCTTTATTATTACTATCATTTTATTACTAGTTTTATTCCATCTTATTATTGTAGCTTTTTATTGCAACACTCTCTCTCTCTACACTCTTCTTTATTATTACTATCATTTTATTACTAGTTTTATTCCATCTTATTATTGTAGCTTTTTAATGCAAAACTCTCACTCTCTACACTCTTCTTTATTATTACTTTCATTTTATTACTAGTTTTATTCCATGTTATTATTGTAGCTTTTTATCCCAACACTCTCTCTCTCTACACTCTTCTTTATTATTACTATCATTTTATTACTAGTTTTATTCCATGTTATTATTCTGGCTTTTTATTGCAAAACTCTCACTCTCTACATTCTTCTTTATTATTACTATCATTTTATTACTAGTTTTATTCCATCTTATTATTGTAGCTTTTTATTCCAACACTCTCTCTCTCTACACTCTTCTTTATTATTACTATCATTTTATTACTGGTTTTATTCCATGTTATTATTGTAGCTTTTTATTGCAAAACTCTCACTCTCTACACTCTTCTTTATTATTACTATCATTTTATTACTAGTTTTATTCCATCTTATTATTGTAGCTTTTTATTCCAACACTCTCGCTCTCTACACTCTTCTTTATTATTACTATCATTTTATTACTGGTTTTATTCCATCTTATTATTGTAGCTTTTTATTGTAACACTCTCGCTCTCTACACTCTTCTTTATTATTACTATCATTTCATTACTAGTTTTATTCCATCTTATTATTGTAGCTTTTTATTCCAACACTCTCGCTCTCTCTCTACACTCTTCTTTATTATTACTATCATTTTATTACTAGTTTTATTCCATCTTATTATCGTAGCTTTTTATTCCAACACTCTCTCTCTCTCTACACCCTTCTTTATTATTACTATCATTTTATTACTAGTTTTATTCCATCTTATTATTGTAGTTTTTTATTCCAACACTCTCGCTCTCTACACTCTTCTTTATTATTACTATCATTTTATTACTAGTTTTATTCCATCTTATTATTGTAGCTTTTTATTCCAACACTCTCGCTCTCTACACTCTTCTTTATTATTACTATCATTTTATTACTAGTTTTATTCCATCTTATTATCGTAGCTTTTTATTCCAACACTCTCGCTCTCTACACTCTTCTTTATTATTACTATCATTTTATTACTAGTTTTATTCCATCTTATTATTGTAGCTTTTTATTCCAACACTCTCTCTCTCTCTACACTCTTCTTTATTATTACTATCATTTTATTACTAGTTTTATTCCATCTTATTATTGTAGCTTTTTATTCCAACACTCTCTCTCTCTCTACACTCTTCTTTATTATTACTATCATTTTATTACTAGTTTTATTCCATCTTATTATTGTAGCTTTTTATTCCAACACTCTCTCTCTCTACACTCTTCTTTATTATTACTATCATTTTATTACTAGTTTTATTCCATCTTATTATTGTAGTTTTTTATTCCAACACTCTCTCCCTCTCTACACTCTTCTTTATTATTACTATCATTTTATTACTAGTTTTATTCCATCTTATTATTGTAGCTTTTTATTCCAACACTCTCTCTCTCTCTACACTCTTCTTTATTATTACTATCATTTTATTACTAGTTTTATTCCATCTTATTATTGTAGCTTTTTATTGCAAAACTCTCACTCTCTACACTCTTCTTTATTATTACTATCATTTCATTACTAGTTTTATTCAATCTTATTATTGTAGCTTATTATTCCAACACTCTCTCTCTCTCTACACTCTTCTTTATTATTACTATAATTTTATTACTAGTTTTATTCCATGTTATTATTGTAGCTTTTTATCCCAACACTCTCTCTCTCTAGACTCTTCTTTATTATTACTATCATTTTATTACTAGATTTATTCCATGTTATTATTGTAGCTTTTTAATGCAAAACTCTCTCTCTACACTCTTCTTTATTATTACTATCATTTCATTACTAGTTTTATTCCATCTTATTATTGTAGGTTTTTATTGCAAAACTCTCACTCTCTACACTCTTCTTTATTATTACTATCATTTCATTACTAGTTTTATTCCATCTTATTATTGTAGCTTTCTATTCCAACACTCTCTCTCTACACTCTTCTTTATTATTACTATCATTTTATTACTAGTTTTATTCCATCTTATTATTGTAGCTTTTTATTCCAACACTCTCGCTCTCTACACTCTTCTTTATTATTACTATCATTTTATTACTAGTTTTATTCCATCTTATTATTGTAGCTTTTTATTCCAACACTCTCTCTCTACACTCTTCTTTATTATTACTTTCATTTTATTACTAGTTTTATTCCATCTTATTATTGTAGCTTTTTATTCCAACACTCTCTCTCTCTCTCTACACTCTTCTTTATTATTACTATCATTTTATTAATAGTTTTATTCCATCTTATTATTGTAGCTTTTTATTCCAACACTCTCTCTCTCTCTCTCTCTACACTCTTCTTTATTATTACTATCATTTTATTACTAGTTTTATTCCATCTTATTATTGTAGCTTTTTATTCCAACACTCTCTCTCCCTACACTCTTCTTTATTATTACTTTCATTTTATTACTAGTTTCATTCCATCTTATTATTGTAGCTTTTTATTCCAACACTCTCTCTCTCTCTCTACACTCTTCTTTATTATTACTTTCATTTTATTACTAGTTTTATTCCATCTTATTATTGTAGCTTTTTATTCCAACACTCTCTCTCCCTACACTCTTCTTTATTATTACTTTCATTTTATTACTAGTTTTATTCCATCTTATTATTGTAGCTTTTTATTCCAACACTCTCGCTCTCTACACTCTTCTTTATTATTACTATCATTTTATTACTAGTTTTATTCCATCTTATTATTGTAGCTTTTTATTGCAACACTCTCACTCTCTACATTCTTCTTTATTATTACTATCATTTTATTACTAGTTTTATTCCATCTTATTATTGTAGCTTTTTATTGCAACACTCTCTCTCTCTACACTCTTCTTTATTATTACTATCATTTTATTACTAGTTTTATTCCATCTTATTATTGTAGCTTTTTAATGCAAAACTCTCACTCTCTACACTCTTCTTTATTATTACTTTCATTTTATTACTAGTTTTATTCCATGTTATTATTGTAGCTTTTTATCCCAACACTCTCTCTCTCTACACTCTTCTTTATTATTACTATCATTTTATTACTAGTTTTATTCCATGTTATTATTCTGGCTTTTTATTGCAAAACTCTCACTCTCTACATTCTTCTTTATTATTACTATCATTTTATTACTAGTTTTATTCCATCTTATTATTGTAGCTTTTTATTCCAACACTCTCTCTCTCTACACTCTTCTTTATTATTACTATCATTTTATTACTGGTTTTATTCCATGTTATTATTGTAGCTTTTTATTGCAAAACTCACACTCTCTACACTCTTCTTTATTATTACTATCATTTTATTACTAGTTTTATTCCATCTTATTATTGTAGCTTTTTATTCCAACACTCTCGCTCTCTACACTCTTCTTTATTATTACTATCATTTTATTACTAGTTTTATTCCATGTTATTATTGTAGCTTTTTATTGCAAAACTCTCACTCTCTACACTCTTCTTTATTATTACTATCATTTTATTACTGGTTTTATTCCATCTTATTATTGTAGCTTTTTATTGTAACACTCTCGCTCTCTACACTCTTCTTTATTATTACTATCATTTCATTACTAGTTTTATTCCATCTTATTATTGTAGCTTTTTATTCCAACACTCTCGCTCTCTCTCTACACTCTTCTTTATTATTACTATCATTTTATTACTAGTTTTATTCCATCTTATTATCGTAGCTTTTTATTCCAACACTCTCTCTCTCTCTACACCCTTCTTTATTATTACTATCATTTTATTACTAGTTTTATTCCATCTTATTATTGTAGTTTTTTATTCCAACACTCTCGCTCTCTACACTCTTCTTTATTATTACTATCATTTTATTACTAGTTTTATTCCATCTTATTATTGTAGCTTTTTATTCCAACACTCTCGCTCTCTACACTCTTCTTTATTATTACTATCATTTTATTACTAGTTTTATTCCATCTTATTATCGTAGCTTTTTATTCCAACACTCTCGCTCTCTACACTCTTCTTTATTATTACTATCATTTTATTACTAGTTTTATTCCATCTTATTATTGTAGCTTTTTATTCCAACACTCTCTCTCTCTCTACACTCTTCTTTATTATTACTATCATTTTATTACTAGTTTTATTCCATCTTATTATTGTAGCTTTTTATTCCAACACTCTCTCTCTCTCTACACTCTTCTTTATTATTACTATCATTTTATTACTAGTTTTATTCCATCTTATTATTGTAGCTTTTTATTCCAACACTCTCTCTCTCTACACTCTTCTTTATTATTACTATCATTTTATTACTAGTTTTATTCCATCTTATTATTGTAGTTTTTTATTCCAACACTCTCTCCCTCTCTACACTCTTCTTTATTATTACTATCATTTTATTACTAGTTTTATTCCATCTTATTATTGTAGCTTTTTATTCCAACACTCTCTCTCTCTCTACACTCTTCTTTATTATTACTATCATTTTATTACTAGTTTTATTCCATCTTATTATTGTAGCTTTTTATTGCAAAACTCTCACTCTCTACACTCTTCTTTATTATTACTATCATTTCATTACTAGTTTTATTCCATGTTATTATTGTAGCTTTTTATCCCAACACTCTCTCTCTCTAGACTCTTCTTTATTATTACTATCATTTTATTACTAGATTTATTCCATGTTATTATTGTAGCTTTTTAATGCAAAACTCTCTCTCTACACTCTTCTTTATTATTACTATCATTTCATTACTAGTTTTATTCCATCTTATTATTGTAGCTTTTTATTGCAAAACTCTCACTCTCTACACTCTTCTTTATTATTACTATCATTTCATTACTAGTTTTATTCCATCTTATTATTGTAGCTTTCTATTCCAACACTCTCTCTCTACACTCTTCTTTATTATTACTTTCATTTTATTACTAGTTTTATTCCATCTTATTATTGTAGCTTTTTATTCCAACACTCTCGCTCTCTACACTCTTCTTTATTATTACTATCATTTTATTACTAGTTTTATTCCATCTTATTATTGTAGCTTTTTATTCCAACACTCTCTCTCTACACTCTTCTTTATTATTACTTTCATTTTATTACTAGTTTTATTCCATCTTATTATTGTAGCTTTTTATTCCAACACTCTCTCTCTCTCTCTACACTCTTCTTTATTATTACTATCATTTTATTAATAGTTTTATTCCATCTTATTATTGTAGCTTTTTATTCCAACACTCTCTCTCTCTCTCTCTCTACACTCTTCTTTATTATTACTATCATTTTATTACTAGTTTTATTCCATCTTATTATTGTAGCTTTTTATTCCAACACTCTCTCTCCCTACACTCTTCTTTATTATTACTTTCATTTTATTACTAGTTTCATTCCATCTTATTATTGTAGCTTTTTATTCCAACACTCTCTCTCTCTCTCTACACTCTTCTTTATTATTACTTTCATTTTATTACTAGTTTTATTCCATCTTATTATTGTAGCTTTTTATTCCAACACTCTCTCTCCCTACACTCTTCTTTATTATTACTTTCATTTTATTACTAGTTTTATTCCATCTTATTATTGTAGCTTTTTTATTCCAACACTCTCGCTCTCTACACTCTTCTATATTATTACTATCATTTTATTACTAGTTTTATTCCATCTTATTATTGTAGCTTTTTATTGCAACACTCTCACTCTCTACATTCTTCTTTATTATTACTATCATTTTATTACTAGTTTTATTCCATCTTATTATTGTAGCTTTTTATTGCAACACTCTCTCTCTCTACACTCTTCTTTATTATTACTATCATTTTATTACTAGTTTTATTCCATCTTATTATTGTAGCTTTTTAATGCAAAACTCTCACTCTCTACACTCTTCTTTATTATTACTTTCATTTTATTACTAGTTTTATTCCATGTTATTATTGTAGCTTTTTATCCCAACACTCTCTCTCTCTACACTCTTCTTTATTATTACTATCATTTTATTACTAGTTTTATTCCATGTTATTATTCTGGCTTTTTATTGCAAAACTCTCACTCTCTACATTCTTCTTTATTATTACTATCATTTTATTACTAGTTTTATTCCATCTTATTATTGTAGCTTTTTATTCCAACACTCTCTCTCTCTACACTCTTCTTTATTATTACTATCATTTTATTACTGGTTTTATTCCATGTTATTATTGTAGCTTTTTATTGCAAAACTCTCACTCTCTACACTCTTCTTTATTATTACTATCATTTTATTACTAGTTTTATTCCATCTTATTATTGTAGCTTTTTATTCCAACACTCTCGCTCTCTACACTCTTCTTTATTATTACTATCATTTTATTACTAGTTTTATTCCATCTTATTATTGTAGCTTTTTATTGCAACACTCTCACTCTCTACATTCTTCTTTATTATTCCTATCATTTTATTACTAGTTTTATTCCATCTTATTATTGTAGCTTTTTATTGCAACACTCTCTCTCTCTACACTCTTCTTTATTATTACTATCATTTTATTACTAGTTTTATTCCATGTTATTATTGTAGCTTTTTATCCCAACACTCTCTCTCTCTAGACTCTTCTTTATTATTACTATCATTTTATTACTAGTTTTATTCCATGTTATTATTGTAGCTTTTTATTGCAAAACTCTCACTCTCTACACTCTTCTTTATTATTACTATCATTTTATTACTGGTTTTATTCCATCTTATTATTGTAGCTTTTTATTGTAACACTCTCGCTCTCTACACTCTTCTTTATTATTACTATCATTTCATTACTAGTTTTATTCCATCTTATTATTGTAGCTTTTTATTCCAACACTCTCGCTCTCTCTCTACACTCTTCTTTATTATTATTATCATTTTATTACTAGTTTTATTCCATCTTATTATTGTAGCTTTTTATTCCAAGACTCTCTCTCCCTACACTCTTCTTTATTATTACTTTCATTTTATTACTAGTTTTATTCCATCTTCTTATTGTAGCTTTTTATTCCAACACTCTCTCTCTCTACACTCTTCTTTATTATTACTATCATTTTATTACTAGTTTTATTCCATCTTATTATTGTAGCTTTTTATTCCAACACTTTCGCTCTCTACACTCTTCTTTATTATTACTATCATTTTATTACTAGTTTTATTCCATCTTATTATTGTAGATTTTTATTGCAACACTCTCTCTCTCTACATTCTTCTTTATTATTACTATCATTTTATTACTAGTTTTATTCCATCTTATTATTGTAGATTTTTATTGCAACACTCTTGCTCTCTACACTCTTCTTTATTATTACTATCATTTTATTACTAGTTTTATTCCATATTATTATTGTAGCTTTTTATACCAACACTCTCTCTCTCTAGACTCTTCTTTATTATTACTATCATTTTATTACTAGTTTTATTCCATGTTATTATTGTAGCTTTTTATTGCAAAACTCTCACTCTCTACACTCTTCTTTATTATTACTATCATTTCATTACTAGTTTTATTCCATATTATTATTGTAGCTTTTTATTGTAACACTCTCGCTCTCTACACTCTTCTTTATTATTACTATCATTTCATTACTAGTTTTATTCCATCTTATTATTGTAGCTTTTTATTCCAACACTCTCGCTCTCTACACTCTTCTTTATTATTACTATCATTTTATTACTAGTTTTATTCCATCTTATTATTGTAGCCTTTTATTCCAACACTCTCTCTCTCTCTACACTCTTCTTTATTATTACTATCATTTTATTACTAGTTTTATTCCATCTTATTATTGTAGCTTTTTATTGCAAAACTCTCACTCTCTACACTCTTCTTTATTATTACTATCATTTCATTACTAGTTTTATTCCATCTTATTATTGTAGCTTTTTATTCCAACACTCTCTCTCTACACTCTTCTTTATTATTACTATCATTTTATTACTAGTTTTATTCCATCTTATTATTGTAGCTTTTTATTCCAACACTCTCGCTCTCTACACTCTTCTTTATTATTACTATCATTTTATTACTAGTTTTATTCCATCTTATTATTGTAGCTTTTTATTCCAACACTCTCTCTCTACACTCTTCTTTATTATTACTTTCATTTTATTACTAGTTTTATTCCATCTTATTATTGTAGCTTTTTATTCCAACACTCTCTCTCTCTCTCTACACTCTTCTTTATTATTACTATCATTTTATTAATAGTTTTATTCCATCTTATTATTGTAGCTTTTTATTCCAACACTCTCTCTCTCTACACTCTTCTTTATTATTACTATCATTTTATTACTAGTTTTATTCCATCTTATTATTGTAGCTTTTTATTCCAACACTCTCTCTCCCTACACTCTTCTTTATTATTACTTTCATTTTATTACTAGTTTCATTCCATCTTATTATTGTAGCTTTTTATTCCAACACTCTCTCTCTCTCTCTACACTCTTCTTTATTATTACTTTCATTTTATTACTAGTTTTATTCCATCTTATTATTGTAGCTTTTTATTCCAACACTCTCTCTCCCTACACTCTTCTTTATTATTACTTTCATTTTATTACTAGTTTTATTCCATCTTATTATTGTAGCTTTTTATTCCAAGACTCTCGCTCTCTACACTCTTCTTTATTATTACTATCATTTTATTACTAGTTTTATTCCATCTTATTATTGTAGCTTTTTATTGCAACACTCTCACTCTCTACATTCTTCTTTATTATTACTATCATTTTATTACTAGTTTTATTCCATCTTATTATTGTAGCTTTTTATTGCAACACTCTCTCTCTCTACACTCTTCTTTATTATTACTATCATTTTATTACTAGTTTTATTCCATGTTATTATTGTAGCTTTTTATCCCAACACTCTCTCTCTCTAGACTCTTCTTTATTATTACTATCATTTTATTACTAGTTTTATTCCATGTTATTATTGTAGCTTTTTATTGCAAAACTCTCACTCTCTACACTCTTCTTTATTATTACTATCATTTTATTACTGGTTTTATTCCATCTTATTATTGTAGCTTTTTATTGTAACACTCTCGCTCTCTACACTCTTCTTTATTATTACTATCATTTCATTACTAGTTTTATTCCATCTTATTATTGTAGCTTTTTATTCCAACACTCTCGCTCTCTCTCTACACTCTTCTTTATTATTATTATCATTTTATTACTAGTTTTATTCCATCTTATTATTGTAGCTTTTTATTCCAAGACTCTCTCTCCCTACACTCTTCTTTATTATTACTTTCATTTTATTACTAGTTTTATTCCATCTTCTTATTGTAGCTTTTTATTCCAACACTCTCTCTCTCTACACTCTTCTTTATTATTACTATCATTTTATTACTAGTTTTATTCCATCTTATTATTGTAGCTTTTTATTCCAACACTTTCGCTCTCTACACTCTTCTTTATTATTACTATCATTTTATTACTAGTTTTATTCCATCTTATTATTGTAGATTTTTATTGCAACACTCTCTCTCTCTACATTCTTCTTTATTATTACTATCATTTTATTACTAGTTTTATTCCATCTTATTATTGTAGATTTTTATTGCAACACTCTTGCTCTCTACACTCTTCTTTATTATTACTATCATTTTATTACTAGTTTTATTCCATCTTATTTTTGTAGCTTTTTATTGCACCACTCTCACTCTCTACACTCTTCTTTATTATTACTATCATTTTATTACTAGTTTTATTCCATATTATTATTGTAGCTTTTTATCCCAACACTCTCTCTCTCTAGACTCTTCTTTATTATTACTATCATTTTATTACTAGTTTTATTCCATGTTATTATTGTAGCTTTTTATTGCAAAACTCTCACTCTCTACACTCTTCTTTATTATTACTATCATTTCATTACTAGTTTTATTCCATCTTATTATTGTAGCTTTTTATTGTAACACTCTCGCTCTCTACACTCTTCTTTATTATTACTATCATTTCATTACTAGTTTTATTCCATCTTATTATTGTAGCTTTTTATTCCAACACTCTCGCTCTCTACACTCTTCTTTATTATTACTATCATTTTATTACTAGTTTTATTCCATCTTATTATTGTAGCTTTTTATTCCAACACTCTCTCTCTCTCTACACTCTTCTTTATTATTACTATCATTTTATTACTAGTTTTATTCCATCTTATTATTGTAGCTTTTTATTGCAAAACTCTCACTCTCTACACTCTTCTTTATTATTACTATCATTTCATTACTAGTTTTATTCCATCTTATTATTGTAGCTTTTTATTCCAACACTCTCTCTCTACACTCTTCTTTATTATTACTATCATTTTATTACTAGTTTTATTCCATCTTATTATTGTAGCTTTTTATTCCAACACTCTCTCTCTACACTCTTCTTTATTATTACTTTCATTTTATTACTAGTTTTATTCCATCTTATTATTGTAGCTTTTTATTCCAACACTCTCTCTCTCTCTCTACACTCTTCTTTATTATTACTATTATTTTATTAATAGTTTTATTCCATCTTATTATTGTAGCTTTTTATTCCAACACTCTCTCTCTCTCTCTCTCTACACTCTTCTTTATTATTACTATCATTTTATTACTAGTTTTATTCCATCTTATTATTGTAGCTTTTTATTCCAACACTCTCTCTCCCTACACTCTTCTTTATTATTACTTTCATTTTATTACTAGTTTCATTCCATCTTATTATTGTAGCTTTTTATTCCAACACTCTCTCTCTCTACACTCTTCTTTATTATTACTTTCATTTTATTACTAGTTTTATTCCATCTTATTATTGTAGCTTTTTATTCCAACACTCTCTCTCCCTACACTCTTCTTTATTATTACTTTCATTTTATTACTAGTTTTATTCCATCTTATTATTGTAGCTTTTTATTCCAAGACTCTCGCTCTCTACACTCTTCTTTATTATTACTATCATTTTATTACTAGTTTTATTCCATCTTATTATTGTAGCTTTTTATTGCAACACTCTCACTCTCTACATTCTTCTTTATTATTACTATCATTTTATTACTAGTTTTATTCCATCTTATTATTGTAGCTTTTTATTGCAACACTCTCTCTCTCTACACTCTTCTTTATTATTACTATCATTTTATTACTAGTTTTATTCCATCTTATTATTGTAGCTTTTTAATGCAAAACTCTCACTCTCTACACTCTTCTTTATTATTACTTTCATTTTATTACTAGTTTTATTCCATCTTATTATTGTAGCTTTTTATTCCAACACTCTCTCTCCCTACACTCTTCTTTATTATTACTTTCATTTTATTACTAGTTTTATTCCATCTTATTATTGTAGCTTTTTATTCCAACACTCTCGCTCTCTACACTCTTCTTTATTATTACTATCATTTTATTACTAGTTTTATTCCATCTTATTATTGTAGCTTTTTATTGCAACACTCTCACTCTCTACATTCTTCTTTATTATTACTATCATTTTATTACTAGTTTTATTCAATCTTATTATTGTAGCTTTTTATTGCAACACTCTCTCTCTCTACACTCTTCTTTATTATTACTATCATTTTATTACTAGTTTTATTCCATCTTATTGTAGCTTTTTAATGCAAAACTCTCACTCTCTACACTCTTCTTTATTATTACTTTCATTTTATTACTAGTTTTATTCCATGTTATTATTGTAGCTTTTTATCCCAACACTCTCTCTCTCTACACTCTTCTTTATTATTACTATCATTTTATTACTAGTTTTATTCCATCTTATTATTGTAGCTTTTTATTCCAACACTCTCGCTCTCTACACTCTTCTTTATTATTACTATCATTTTATTACTAGTTTTATTCCATCTTATTATTGTAGCTTTTTATTGCAACACTCTCACTCACTACATTCTTCTTTATTATTCCTATCATTTTATTACTAGTTTTATTCCATCTTATTATTGTAGCTTTTTATTGCAACACTCTCTCTCTCTACACTCTTCTTTATTATTACTATCATTTTATTACTAGTTTTATTCCATCTTATTATTGTAGCTTTTTATTCCAACACACTCTCTCTCTAGACTCTTCTTTATTATTACTATCATTTTATTACTAGTTTTATTCCATCTTATTATTGTAGCTTTTTATTGCAACACTCTCTCTCTCTACACTCTTCTTTATTATTACTATCATTTTATTACTAGTTTTATTCCATGTTATTATTGTAGCTTTTTATCCCAACACACTCTCTCTCTAGACTCTTCTTTATTATTACTATCATTTTATTACTAGTTTTATTCCATGTTATTATTGTAGCTTTTTATTGCACAACTCTCACTCTCTACACTCTTCTTTATTATTACTATCATTTTATTACTAGTTTTATTCCATCTTATTATTGTAGCTTTTTATTGTAACACTCTCGCTCTCTACACTCTTCTTTATTATTACTATCATTTCATTACTAGTTTTATTCCATCTTATTATTGTAGCTTTTTATTCCAACACTCTCGCTCTGTACACTCTTCTTTGTTATTACTATCATTTTATTACTAGTTTTATTCCATCTTATTATTGTAGCTTTTTATTGTAACACTCTCACTCTCTACACTCTTCTTTATTATTACTATCATTTCATTACTAGTTTTATTCCATCTTATTATTGTAGCTTTTTATTCCAACACTCTCGCTCTCTCTCTACACTCTTCTTTATTATTACTATCATTTTATTACTAGTTTTATTCCATCTTATTATTGTAGCTTTTTATTCCAACACTCTCTCTCCCTACACTCTTCTTTATTATTACTTTCATTTTATTACTAGTTTTATTCCATCTTATTATTGTAGCTTTTTATTCCAACACTCTCTCTCTCTACACTCTTCTTTATTATTACTATCATTTTATTACTAGTTTTATTCCATCTTATTATTGTAGCTTTTTATTCCAACACACTCTCTCTCTCTCTCTACACTCTTCTTTATTATTACTATCATTTTATTACTAGTTTTATTCCATCTTATTGTAGCTTTTTAATGCAAAACTCTCACTCTCTACACTCTTCTTTATTATTACTTTCATTTTATTACTAGTTTTATTCCATGTTTTTATTCTGGCTTTTTATTGCAAAACTCTCACTCTCTACATTCTTCTTTATTATTACTATCATTTTATTACTAGTTTTATTCCATCTTATTATTGTAGCTTTTTATTCCAACACTCTCGCTCTCTACACTCTTCTTTATTATTACTATCATTTTATTACTAGTTTTATTCCATCTTATTATTGTAGCTTTTTATTGCAACACTCTCACTCTCTACATTCTTCTTTATTATTCCTATCATTTTATTACTAGTTTTATTCCATCTTATTATTGTAGCTTTTTATTGCAACACTCTCTCTCTCTACACTCTTCTTTATTATTACTATCATTTTATTACTAGTTTTATTCCATGTTATTATTGTAGCTTTTTATCCCAACACACTCTCTCTCTAGACTCTTCTTTATTATTACTATCATTTTATTACTAGTTTTATTCCATGTTATTATTGTAGCTTTTTATTGCAAAACTCTCACTCTCTACACTCTTCTTTATTATTACTATCATTTTATTACTAGTTTTATTCCATCTTATTATTGTAGCTTTTTATTGTAACACTCTCGCTCTCTACACTCTTCTTTATTATTACTATCATTTCATTACTAGTTTTATTCCATCTTATTATTGTAGCTTTTTATTCCAACACTCTCGCTCTGTACACTCTTCTTTGTTATTACTATCATTTTATTACTAGTTTTATTCCATCTTATTATTGTAGCTTTTTATTGTAACACTCTCGCTCTCTACACTCTTCTTTATTATTACTATCATTTCATTACTAGTTTTATTCCATCTTATTATTGTAGCTTTTTATTCCAACACTCTCGCTCTCTCTCTACACTCTTCTTTATTATTACTATCATTTTATTACTAGTTTTATTCCATCTTATTATTGTAGCTTTTTATTCCAACACTCTCTCTCCCTACACTCTTCTTTATTATTACTTTCATTTTATTACTAGTTTTATTCCATCTTATTATTGTAGCTTTTTATTCCAACACTCTCTCTCTCTACACTCTTCTTTATTATTACTATCATTTTATTACTAGTTTTATTCCATCTTATTATTGTAGCTTTTTATTCCAACACTTTCGCTCTCTACACTCTTCTTTATTATTACTATCATTTTATTACTAGTTTTATTCCATCTTATTATTGTAGATTTTTATTGCAACACTCTCTCTCTCTACATTCTTCTTTATTATTACTATCATTTTATTACTAGTGTTATTCCATCTTATTATTGTAGATTTTTATTGCAACACTCTTGCTCTCTACACTCTTCTTTATTATTACTATCATTTTATTACTAGTTTTATTCCATCTTATTTTTGTAGCTTTTTATTGCAACACTCTCTCTCTCTACACTCTTCTTTATTATTACTATCATTTTATTACTAGTTTTATTCCATGTTGTTATTGTAGCTTTTTATCCCAACACTCTCTCTCTCTAGACTCTTCTTTATTATTACTATCATTTTATTACTAGTTTTATTCCATGTTATTATTGTAGCTTTTTATTGCAAAACTCTCACTCTCTACACTCTTCTTTGTTATTACTATCATTTTATTACTAGTTTTATTCCATCTTATTATTGTAGCTTTTTATTGTAACACTCTCGCTCTCTACACTCTTCTTTATTATTACTATCATTTTATTACTAGTTTTATTCCATCTTATTATTGTAGCTTTTTATTCCAACACTCTCGCTCTCTACACTCTTCTTTATTATTACTATCATTTTATTACTAGTTTTATTCCATCTTATTATTGTAGCTTTTTATTGCAACACTCTCACTCTCTACATTCTTCTTTATTATTCCTATCATTTTATTACTAGTTTTATTCCATCTTATTATTGTAGCTTTTTATTGCAACACTCTCTCTCTCTACACTCTTCTTTATTATTACTATCATTTTATTACTAGTTTTATTCCATGTTATTATTGTAGCTTTTTATCCCAACACACTCTCTCTCTAGACTCTTCTTTATTATTACTATCATTTTATTACTAGTTTTATTCCATGTTATTATTGTAGCTTTTTATTGCAAAACTCTCACTCTCTACACTCTTCTTTATTATTACTATCATTTTATTACTAGTTTTATTCCATCTTATTATTGTAGCTTTTTATTGTAACACTCTCGCTCTCTACACTCTTCTTTATTATTACTATCATTTCATTACTAGTTTTATTCCATCTTATTATTGTAGCTTTTTATTCCAACACTCTCGCTCTGTACACTCTTCTTTGTTATTACTATCATTTTATTACTAGTTTTATTCCATCTTATTATTGTAGCTTTTTATTGTAACACTCTCGCTCTCTACACTCTTCTTTATTATTACTATCATTTCATTACTAGTTTTATTCCATCTTATTATTGTAGCTTTTTATTCCAACACTCTCGCTCTCTCTCTACACTCTTCTTTATTATTACTATCATTTTATTACTAGTTTTATTCCATCTTATTATTGTAGCTTTTTATTCCAACACTCTCTCTCCCTACACTCTTCTTTATTATTACTTTCATTTTATTACTAGTTTTATTCCATCTTATTATTGTAGCTTTTTATTCCAACACTCTCTCTCTCTACACTCTTCTTTATTATTACTATCATTTTATTACTAGTTTTATTCCATCTTATTATTGTAGCTTTTTATTCCAACACTTTCGCTCTCTACACTCTTCTTTATTATTACTATCATTTTATTACTAGTTTTATTCCATCTTATTATTGTAGATTTTTATTGCAACACTCTCTCTCTCTACATTCTTCTTTATTATTACTATCATTTTATTACTAGTGTTATTCCATCTTATTATTGTAGATTTTTATTGCAACACTCTTGCTCTCTACACTCTTCTTTATTATTACTATCATTTTATTACTAGTTTTATTCCATCTTATTTTTGTAGCTTTTTATTGCAACACTCTCTCTCTCTACACTCTTCTTTATTATTACTATCATTTTATTACTAGTTTTATTCCATGTTGTTATTGTAGCTTTTTATCCCAACACTCTCTCTCTCTAGACTCTTCTTTATTATTACTATCATTTTATTACTAGTTTTATTCCATGTTATTATTGTAGCTTTTTATTGCAAAACTCTCACTCTCTACACTCTTCTTTGTTATTACTATCATTTTATTACTAGTTTTATTCCATCTTATTATTGTAGCTTTTTATTGTAACACTCTCGCTCTCTACACTCTTCTTTATTATTACTATCATTTCATTACTAGTTTTATTCCATCTTATTATTGTAGCTTTTTATTCCAACACTCTCGCTCTCTCTCTACACTCTTCTTTATTATTACTATCATTTTATTACTAGTTTTATTCCATCTTATTATTGTAGCTTTTTATTCCAACACACTCTCTCTCTCTCTCTACACTCTTCTTTATTATTACTATCATTTTATTACTAGTTTTATTCCACCTTATTATTGTAGCTTTTTATTCCAACACTCTCTCTCCCTACACTCTTCTTTATTATTACTTTCATTTTATTACTAGTTTTATTCCATCTTATTATTGTAGCTTTTTATTCCAACACTTTCGCTCTCTACACTCTTCTTTATTATTACTATCATTTTATTACTAGTTTTATTCCATCTTATTATTGTAACTTTTTATTGCAACACTCTCACTCTCTACATTCTTCTTTATTATTTCTAACATTTTATTACTAGTTTTATTCCATCTTATTATTGTAGCTTTTTATTGCAACACTCTCTCTCTCTACACTCTTCTTTATTATTACTATCATTTTATTACTAGTTTTATTCTATCTTATTATTGTAGCTTTTTATTCCAACACTCTCTCTCTCTACACTCTTCTTTATTATTACTATCATTTTATTACTAGTTTTATTCCATGTTATTATTCTGGCTTTTTATTGCAAAACTCTCACTCTCTACACTCTTCTTTATTATTACTATCATTTTATTACTAGTTTTATTCCATCTTATTATTGTAGCTTTTTATTCCAACACTCTCTCTCCCTACACTCTTCTTTATTATTACTTTCATTTTATTACTAGTTTTATTCCATCTTATTATTGTAGCTTTTTATTCCAACACTTTCGCTCTCTACACTCTTCTTTATTATTACTATCATTTTATTACTAGTTTTATTCCATCTTATTATTGTAACTTTTTATTGCAACACTCTCACTCTCTACATTCTTCTTTATTATTTCTAACATTTTATTACTAGTTTTATTCCATCTTATTATTGTAGCTTTTTATTGCAACACTCTCTCTCTCTACACTCTTCTTTATTATTACTATCATTTTATTACTAGTTTTATTCTATCTTATTATTGTAGCTTTTTATTCCAACACTCTCTCTCTCTACACTCTTCTTTATTATTACTATCATTTTATTACTAGTTTTATTCCATGTTATTATTCTGGCTTTTTATTGCAAAACTCTCACTCTCTACACTCTTCTTTATTATTACTATCATTTCATTTCTAGTTTTATTCCATCTTATTATTGTAGCTTTTTATTCCAACACTCTCGCTCTCTACACTCTTCTTTATTATTACTATCATTTTATTACTAGTTTTATTCCATCTTATTATTGTAGCTTTTTATTCCAACACTCTCTCTCTCTACACTCTTCTTTATTATTACTATCATTTTATTACTAGTTTTATTCCATCTTATTATTGTAGCTTTTTATTGCAAAACTCTCACTCACTACACTCTTTTTATTATTACTATCATTTCATTACTAGTTTTATTCCATCTTATTATTGTAGCTTTTTATTCAAACACTCTCTCTCTCTACACTCTTCTTTATTATTACTATCATTTTATTACTAGTTTTATTCCATGTTATTGTAGCTTTTTATTGCAAAACTCTCACTCCCTACACTCTTCTTTATTATTACTATCATTTTATTACTAGTTTTATTCCATCTTATTATTGTAGCTTTTTATTCCAACACTATCGCTCTCTACACTCTTCTTTATTATTACTATCATTTTATTACTAGTTTTATTCCATCTTATTATTGTAGCTTTTTATTGCAAAACTTTCTCTCTATACATTTTTCTTTATTATTACTATCATTTTATTACTAGTTTTATTCCATGTTATTATTGTAGCTTTTTATCCTAACACTCTCTCTCTCTAGACTCTTCTTTATTATTGCTATCATTTTATTACTAGTTTTATTCCATGTTATTATTGTAGCTTTTTATTGCAAAACTCTCACTCTCTACACTCTTCTTTATTATTACTATCATTTCATTACTAGTTTTATTCCATCTTATTATTGTAGCTTTTTATTGTAACACTCTCGCTCTCTACACTCTTCTTTATTATTACTATCATTTCATTACTAGTTTTATTCCATCTTATTATTGTAGCTTTTTATTCCAACACTCTCTCTCTCTACACTCTTCTTTATTATTACTATCATTTTATTACTAGTTTTATTCCATCTTATTATTGTAGCTTTTTATTCCAACACTCTCTCTCTCTACACTCTTCTTTATTATTACTATCATTTTATTACTAGTTTTATTCCATGTTATTATTGTAGCTTTTTATTGCAAAACTCTCACTCTCTACACTCTTCTTTATTATTACTATCATTTCATTACTAGTTTTATTCCATCTTATTATTGTAGCTTTTTATTGTAACACTCTCGCTCTCTACACTCTTCTTTATTATTACTATCATTTCATTACTAGTTTTATTCCATCTTATTATTGTAGCTTTTTATTCCAACACTATCTCTCTCTACACTCTTCTTTATTATTACTATCATTTTATTACTAGTTTTATTCCATCTTATTATTGTAGTTTTTTATTCCAACACTCTCTCTCTCTACACTCATCTTTATTATTACTATCATTTTATTACTAGTTTTATTCCATGTTATTATTGTAGCTTTTTATTGCAAAACTCTCACTCTCTACACTCTTCTTTATTAATACTATCATTTCATTACTAGTTTTATTCCATCTTATTATTGTAGCTTTCTATTCCAACACTCTCGCTCTCTACACTCTTCTTTATTATTACTATCATTTTATTACTAGTTTTATTCCATCTTATTATTGAAGCATTTTATTCCAACACTCTCTCTCTCTCTACACTCTTCTTTATTATTACTATCATTTTATTACTAGTTTTATTCCATCTTATTATTGTAGCTTTTTATTCCAACACTCTCTCTCTCTCTACACTCTTCTTTATTATTACTATCATTTTATTACTAGTTTTATTCCATCTTATTATTGTAGCTTTCTATTCCAACACTCTCGCTCTCTACACTCTTCTTTATTATTACTATCATTTTATTACTAGTTTTATTCCATCTTATTATTGTAGCTTTTTATTCCAACACTCTCTCTCTCTCTACACTCTTCTTTATTATTACTATCATTTTATTACTAGTTTTATTCCATCTTATTATTGTAGCTTTTTATTCCAACACTCTCTCTCTCTCTACACTCTTCTTTATTATTACTATCATTTTATTACTAGTTTTATTCCATCTTATTATTGTAGCTTTTTATTCCAACACTCTCTCTCTCTCTACACTCTTCTTTATTATTACTATCATTTTATTACTAGTTTTATTCCATCTTATTATTGTAGCTTTTTATTCCAACACTCTCGCTCTCTACACTCTCCTTTATTATTACTATCATTTTATTACTAGTTTTATTCCATCTTATTATTGTAGCTTTTTATTCCAACACTCTCTCTCTCTCTACACTCTTCTTTATTATTACTATCATTTTATTACTAGTTTTATTCCATCTTATTATTGTAGCTTTTTATTCCAACACTCTCTCTCTCTCTACACTCTTCTTTATTATTACTATCATTTTATTACTAGTTTTATTCCATCTTATTATTGTAGCTTTTTATTGCAAAACTCTCACTCTCTACACTCTTCTTTATTATTACTTTCATTTTATTACTAGTTTTATTCCATGTTATTATTGTAGCTTTTTATCCCAACACTCTCTCTCTCTACACTCTTCTTTATTATTACTATCATTTTATTACTAGTTTTATTCCATGTTATTATTCTGGCTTTTTATTGCAAAACTCTCACTCTCTACACTCTTCTTTATTATTACTATCATTTCATTACTAGTTTTATTCCATCATATTAGTGTAGCTTTTTATTCCAACACTCTCGCTTTCTACACTCTTCTTTATTATTACTATCATTTTATTACTAGTTTTATTCCATCTTATTATTGTAGCTTTTTATTCCAACACTCTCTCTCTCTACACTCTTCTTTATTATTACTATCATTTTATTACTAGTTTTATTCCATGTTATTATTGTAGCTTTTTATTGCAAAACTCTCACTCACTACACTCTTCTTTATTATTATTATCATTTCATTACTAGTTTTATTCCATCTTATTATTGTAGCTTTTTATTGTAACACTCTCGCTCTCTACACTCTTCTTTATTATTACTATCATTTTATTACTGGTTTTATTCCATGTTATTATTGTAGCTTTTTATTGCAAAACTCTCACTCTCTACACTCTTCTTCATTATTACTATCATTTTATTACTAGTTTTATTCCATCTTATTATTGTAGCTTTTTATGCCAACACTCTCGCTCTCTACACTCTTCTTTATTATTACTAACATTTTATTACTAGTTTTGTTCCATCTTATTATTGTAGCTTTTTATTCCAACACTCTCTCTCTCTCTACACTCTTCTTTATTATTACTATCATTTTATTACTACTTTTATTCCATCTTATTATTGTAGCTTTTTATTCCAACACTCTCTCTCTCTCTACACTCTTCTTTATTATTACTATCATTTTATTACTAGTTTTATTCCATCTTATTATTGTAGCTTTTTATTCCAACACACTCTCTCTCTCTCTACACCCTTCTTTATTATTACTATCATTTTATTACTAGTTTTATTCCATCTTATTAGTGTAGCTTTTTATTCCAACACTCTCGCTCTCTACACTCTTCTTTATTATTACTATCATTTTATTACTAGTTTTATTCCATCTTATTATTGTAGCTTTTTATTGCAAAACACTCACTCTCTACACTCTTCTTTATTATTACTATCATTTAATTACTAGTTTTATTCCATCTTATTTTTGTAGCTTTTTATTCCAACACTCTCGCTCTCTACACTCTTCTTTATTATTACTATCATTTTATTACCAGTTTTATTCCATCTTATTATTGTAGCTTTTTATTCCAACACTCTCTCTCTACACTCTTCTTTATTATTACTATCATTTTATTACTAGTTTTATTCCATCTTATTATTGTAGCTTTTTATTCCAACACTCTCTCTCTCTACACTCTTCTTTATTATTACTATCATTTTATTACTAGTTTTATTCCATCTTATTATTGTAGCTTTTTATTCCAACACTCTCGCTCTCTACACTCTTCTTTATTATTACTATCATTTTATTACTAGTTTTATTCCATCTTATTATTGTAGCTTTTTATTGCAACACTCTCACTCTCTACATTCTTCTTTATTATTCCTATCATTTTATTACTAGTTTTATTCCATCTTATTATTGTAGCTTTTTATTGCAACACTCTCTCTCTCTACACTCTTCTTTATTATTACTATCATTTTATTACTAGTTTTATTCCATGTTATTATTGTAGCTTTTTATCCCAACACTCTCTCTCTCTAGACTCTTCTTTATTATTACTATCATTTTATTACTAGTTTTATTCCATGTTATTATTGTAGCTTTTTATTGCAAAACTCTCACTCTCTACACTCTTCTTTATTATTACTATCATTTCATTACTAGTTTTATTCCATCTTATTATTGTAGCTTTTTATTGTAACACTCTCGCTCTCTACACTCTTCATTATTATTACTATCATTTCATTACTAGTTTTATTCCATCTTATTATTGTAGCTTTTTATTCCAACACTCTCGCTCTCTACACTCTTCTTTATTATTACTATCAATTTATTACTAGTTTTATTCCATCTTATTATTGTAGCTTTTTATTCCAACACTCTCTCTCTCTACACTCTTCTTTATTATTACTATCATTTTATTACTAGTTTTATTCCATCTTATTATTGTAGCTTTTTATTCCAACACTCTCTCTCTCTACACTCTTCTTTCTTATTACTATCATTTTATTACTAGTTTTATTCCATGTTATTATTGTAGCTTTTTATTGCAAAACTCTCACTCTCTACACTCTTCTTTATTATTCCTATGTTTTCATTACTAGTTTTATTCCATCTTATTATTGTAGCTTTTTATTCCATCACTCTCGCTCTCTACACTCTTCTTTATTATTTCTATCATTTTATTACTAGTTTTATTCCATCTTATTATTGTAGCTTTTTATTCCAACACTCTCTCTCTACACTCTTCTTTATTATTACTATCATTTTATTACTAGTTTTATTCCATCTTATTATTGTAGCTTTTTATTCCAACACTCTCTCTCTCTACACTCTTCTTTATTATTACTATCATTTTATTACTAGTTTTATTCCATGTTATTATTGTAGCTTTTTATCCCAACACTCTCTCTCTCTAGACTCTTCTTTATTATTACTATCATTTTATTACTAGTTTTATTCCATGTTATTATTGTAGCTTTTTATTGCAAAACTCTCACTCTCTACACTCTTCTTTATTATTACTATCATTTCATTACTAGTTTTATTCCATCTTACTATTGTAGCTTTTTATTCCAACACTCTCTCTCTCTACACTCTTCTTTATTATTACTATCATTTTATTACTGGTTTTATTCCATGTTATTATTGTAGCTTTTTATTGCAAAACTCTCACTCTCTACACTCTTCTTTATTATTACTATCATTTTATTACTAGTTTTATTCCATCTTATTATTGTAGCTTTTTATTCCAACACTCTCGCTCTCTACACTCTTCTTTATTATTACTATCATTTTATTACTAGTTTTATTCCATGTTATTATTGTAGCTTTTTATTGCAAAACTCTCACTCTCTACACTCTTCTTTATTATTACTATCATTTTATTACTGGTTTTATTCCATCTTATTATTGTAGCTTTTTATTGTAACACTCTCGCTCTCTACACTCTTCTTTATTATTACTATCATTTCATTACTAGTTTTATTCCATCTTATTATTGTAGCTTTTTATTCCAACACTCTCGCTCTCTCTCTACACTCTTCTTTATTATTACTATCATTTTATTACTAGTTTTATTCCATCTTATTATCGTAGCTTTTTATTCCAACACTCTCTCTCTCTCTACACCCTTCTTTATTATTACTATCATTTTATTACTAGTTTTATTCCATCTTATTATTGTAGTTTTTTATTCCAACACTCTCGCTCTCTACACTCTTCTTTATTATTACTATCATTTCATTACTAGTTTTATTCCATGTTATTATTGTAGCTTTTTATCCCAACACTCTCTCTCTCTAGACTCTTCTTTATTATTACTATCATTTTATTACTAGTTTTATTCCATGTTATTATTGTAGATTTTTATTGCAAAACTCTCACTCTCTACACTCTTCTTTATTATTACTATCATTTTATTACTGGTTTTATTCCATCTTATTATTGTAGCTTTTTATTGTAACACTCTCGCTCTCTACACTCTTCTTTATTATTACTATCATTTCATTACTAGTTGTATTCCATCTTATTATTGTAGCTTTTTATTCCAACACTCTCGCTCTCTCTCTACACTCTTCTTTATTATTACTATCATTTTATTACTAGTTTTATTCCATCTTATTATTGTAGCTTTTTATTCCAAGACTCTCTCTCCCTACACTCTTCTTTATTATTACTTTCATTTTATTACTAGTTTTATTCCATCTTCTTATTGTAGCTTTTTATTCCAACACTCTCTCTCTCTACACTCTTCTTTATTATTACTATCATTTTATTACTAGTTTTATTCCATCTTATTATTGTAGCTTTTTATTCCAACACTTTCGCTCTCTACACTCTTCTTTATTATTACTATCATTTTATTACTAGTTTTATTCCATCTTATTATTGTAGATTTTTATTGCAACACTCTCTCTCTCTACATTCTTCTTTATTATTACTATCATTTTATTACTAGTTTTATTCCATCTTATTATTGTAGATTTTTATCGCAACACTCTTGCTCTCTACACTCTTCTTTATTATTACTATCATTTTATTACTAGTTTTATTCCATCTTATTTTTGTAGCTTTTTATTGCAACACTCTCTCTCTCTACACTCTTCTTTATTATTACTATCATTTTATTACTAGTTTTATTCCATGTTATTATTGTAGCTTTTTATCCCAACACTCTCTCTCTCTAGACTCTTCTTTATTATTACTATCATTTTATTACTAGTTTTATTCCATGTTATTATTGTAGCTTTTTATTGCAAAACTCTCACTCTCTACACTCTTCTTTATTATTACTATCATTTCATTACTAGTTTTATTCCATCTTATTATTGTAGCTTTTTATTGTAACACTCTCGCTCTCTACACTCTTCTTTATTATTACTATCATTTCATTACTAGTTTTATTCCATCTTATTATTGTAGCTTTTTATTCCAACACTCTCGCTCTCTACACTCTTCTTTGTTATTACTATCATTTTATTACTAGTTTTATTCCATCTTATTATTGTAGCTTTTTATTGTAACACTCTCGCTCTCTAAACTCTTCTTTATTATTACTATCATTTCATTACTAGTTTTATTCCATCTTATTATTGTAGCTTCTTATTCCAACACTCTCGCTCTCTCTCTACACTCTTCTATATTATTACTATCATTTTATTACTAGTTTTATTCCATCTTATTATTGTAGCTTTTTATTCCAACACACTCTCTCTCTCTCTCTACACTCTTCTTTATTATTACTATCATTTTATTACTAGTTTTATTCCATCTTATTATTGTAGCTTTTTATTCCAACACTCTCTCTCCCTACACTCTTCTTTATTATTACTTTCATTTTATTACTAGTTTTATTCCATCTTATTATTGTAGCTTTTTATTCCAACACTCTCTCTCTCTCTCTACACTCTTCTTTATTATTACTATCATTTTATTACTAGTTTTATTCCATCTTATTATTGTAGCTTTTTATTCCAACACTTTCGCTCTCTACACTCTTCTTTATTATTACTATCATTTTATTACTAGTTTTATTCCATCTTATTATTGTAGCTTTTTATTGCAACACTCTCACTCTCTACATTCTTCTTTATTATTACTAACATTTTATTACTAGTTTTATTCCATCTTATTATTGTAGCTTTTTATTGCAACTCTCTTGCTCTCTACACTCTTCTTTATTATTACTATCATTTTATTACTAGTTTTATTCCATCTTATTATTGTAGCTTTTTATTCCAACACTCTCTCTCTCTCTACACTCTTCTTTATTATTACTATCATTTTATTACTAGTTTTATTCCATGTTATTATTCTGGCTTTTTATTGCAAAACTCTCACTCTCTACACTCTTCTTTATTATTACTATCATTTCATTTCTAGTTTTATTCCATCTTATTATTCTAGCTTTTTATTCCAACACTCTCGCTCTCTACACTCTTCTTTATTATTACTATCATTTTATTACTAGTTTTATTCCATGTTATTATTGTAGCTTTTTATCTCAACACTCTCTCTCTCTACACTCTTCTTTATTATTACTATCATTTTATTACTAGTTTATTCCATGTTATTATTGTAGCTTTTTATTGCAAAACTCTCACTCACTACACTCTTCTTTATTATTACTATCATTTCATTACTAGTTTTATTCCATCTTATTATTGTAGTTTTTTATTCCAACACTCTCTCTCTCTACACTCTTCTTTATTATTACTATCATTTTATTACTAGTTTTATTCCATGTTATTATTGTAGCTTTTTATTGCAAAACTCTCACTCTCTACACTCTTCTTTATTATTACTATCATTTTATTACTAGTTTTATTCCATCTTATTATTGTAGCTTTTTATTCCAACACTATCGCTCTCTACACTCTTCTTTATTATTACTATCATTTTATTACTAGTTTTATTCCATCTTATTATTGTAGCTTTTTATTGCAACACTCTCGCTCTCTACACTCTTCTTTATTATTACTATCATTTTATTACTAGTTTTATTCCATGTTATTATTGTAGCTTTTTATCCCAACACTCTCGCTCTCTACACTCTTCTTTATTATTACTATCATTTTATTACTAGTTTTATTCCATCTTATTATTGTAGCTTTTTATTGCAAAACTCTCACTCTCTACACTCTTCTTTATTAATACTATCATTTCATTACTAGTTTTATTCCATCTTATTATTGTAGCTTTCTATTCCAACACTCTCGCTCTCTACACTCTTCTTTATTATTACTATCATTTTATTACTAGTTTTATTCCATCTTATTATTGTAGCTTTTTATTCCAACACTCTCTCTCTCTACACTCTTCTTTATTATTACTATCATTTTATTACTAGTTTTATTCCATCTTATTAGTGTAGCTTTTTATTCCGACACTCTCGCTCTCTACACTCTTCTTTATTATTACTATCATTTTATTACTAGTTTTATTCCATCTTATTATTGTAGCTTTTTATTCCAACACTCTCTCTCTCTACACTCTTCTTTATTATTACTATCATTTTATTACTAGTTTTATTCCATCTTATTAGTGTAGCTTTTTATTCCAACACTCTCGCTCTCTACACTCTTCTTTATTATTACTATCATTTTATTACTAGTTTTATTCCATCTTATTATTGTAGCTTTTTATTCCAACACTCTCTCTCTCTACACTCTTCTTTATTATTACTATCATTTTATTACTAGTTTTATTCCATCTTATTATTGTAGCTTTTTATTCCAACACTCTCTCTCTCTACACTCATCTTTATTATTACTATCATTTTATTACTAGTTTTATTCCATGTTATTATTGTAGCTTTTTATTGCAAAACTCTCACTCTCTACACTCTTCTTTATTATTACTATCATTTCATTACTAGTTTTATTCCATCTTATTATTGTAGCTTTTTATTGTAACACTCTCGCTCTCTACACTCTTCTTTATTATTACTATCATTTCATTACTAGTTTTATTCCATCTTATTATTGTAGCTTTTTATTCCAACACTCTCTCTCTCTACACTCTTCTTTATTATTACTATCATTTTATTACTAGTTTTATTCCATCTTATTATTGTAGCTTTTTATTCCAACACTCTCTCTCTCTACACTCTTCTTTATTATTACTATCATTTTATTACTAGTTTTATTCCATGTTATTATTGTAGCTTTTTATTGCAAAACTCTCACTCTCTACACTCTTCTTTATTAATACTATCATTTCATTACTAGTTTTATTCCATCTTATTATTGTAGCTTTCTATTCCAACACTCTCGCTCTCTACACTCTTCTTTATTATTACTATCATTTTATTACTAGTTTTATTCCATCTTATTATTGTAGCTTTTTATTCCAACACTCTCTCTCTCTAAACTCTTCTTTATTATTACTATCATTTTATTACTAGTTTTATTCCATCTTATTAGTGTAGCTTTTTATTCCAACACTCTCGCTCTCTACACTCTTCTTTATTATTACTATCATTTTATTACTAGTTTTATTCCATCTTATTATTGTAGCTTTTTATTCCAACACTCTCTCTTTCTACACTCTTCTTTATTATTACTATCATTTTATTACTAGTTTTATTCCATCTTATTAGTGTAGCTTTTTATTCCAACACTCTCGCTCTCTACACTCTTCTTTATTATTACTATCATTTTATTACTAGTTTTATTCCATCTTATTATTGTAGCTTTTTATTGCAAAACTCTCACTCTCTACACTCTTCTTTATTAATACTATCATTTCATTACGAGTTTTATTCCATCTTATTATTGTAGCTTTCTATTCCAACACTCTCGCTCTCTACACTCTTCTTTATTATTACTATCATTTTATTACTAGTTTTATTCCATCTTATTATTGTAGCTTTTTATTCCAACACTCTCTCACTCTACACTCTTCTTTATTATTACTATCATTTTATTACTAGTTTTATTCCATCTTATTAGTGTAGCTTTTTATTCCAACACTCTCGCTCTCTACACTCTTCTTTATTATTACTATCATTTTATTACTAGTTTTATTCCATCTTATTATTGTAGCTTTTTATTCCAACACTCTCTCTCTCTACACTCTTCTTTATTATTACTATCATTTTATTACTAGTTTTATTCCATCTTATTAGTGTAGCTTTTTATTCCAACACTCTCGCTCTCTACACTCTTCTTTATTATTACTATCATTTTATTACTAGTTTTATTCCATCTTATTATTGTAGCTTTTTATTCCAACACTCTCTCTCTCTACACTCTTCTTTATTATTACTATCATTTTATTACTAGTTTTATTCCATCTTATTAGTGTAGCTTTTTATTCCAACACTCTCTCTCTCTACACTCTTCTTTATTATTACTATCATTTTATTACTAGTTTTATTCCATCTTATTATCGTAGCTTTTTATTCCAACACTCTCTCTCTACACCCTTCTTTATTATTACTATCATTTTATTACTAGTTTTATTCCATCTTATTATTGTAGCTTTTTATTCCAACACTCTCTCTCTCTACACTCTTCTTTATTATTACTATCATTTTATTACTAGTTTTATTCCATCTTATTATTGTAGCTTTTTATTCCAACACTCTTGCTCTCTACACTCTTCTTTATTATTACTATCATTTTATTACTAGTTTTATTCCATCTTATTATCGTAGCTTTTTATTCCAACACTCTCTCTCTCTCTACACCCTTCTTTATTATTACTATCATTTTATTACTAGTTTTATTCCATCTTATTATTGTAGTTTTTTATTCCAACACTCTCGCTCTCTACACTCTTCTTTATTATTACTATCATTTTGTTACTAGTTTTATTCCATCTTATTATTGTAGCTTTTTATTCCAACACTCTCGCTCTCTACACTCTTCTTTATTATTACTATCATTTTATTACTAGTTTTATTCCATCTTATTATCGTAGCTTTTTATTCCAACACTCTCGCTCTCTACACTCTTCTTTATTATTACTATCATTTTATTACTAGTTTTATTCCATCTTATTATTGTAGCTTTTTATTCCAACACTCTCTCTCTCTCTACACTCTTCTTTATTATTACTATCATTTTATTACTAGTTTTATTCCATCTTATTATTGTAGCTTTTTATTCCAACACTCTCTCTCTCTCTACACTCTTCTTTATTATTACTATCATTTTATTACTAGTTTTATTCCATCTTATTATTGTAGCTTTTTATTCCAACACTCTCTCTCTCTACACTCTTCTTTATTATTACTATCATTTTATTACTAGTTTTATTCCATCTTATTATTGTAGTTTTTTATTCCAACACTCTCTCCCTCTCTACACTCTTCTTTATTATTACTATCATTTTATTACTAGTTTTATTCCATCTTATTATTGTAGCTTTTTATTCCAACACTCTCTCTCTCTACACTCTTCTTTATTATTACTATCATTTTATTACTAGTTTTATTCCATCTTATTATTGTAGCTTTTTATTGCAAAACTCTCACTCTCTACACTCTTCTTTATTATTACTATCATTTCATTACTAGTTTTATTCCATCTTATTATTGTAGCTTATTATTCCAACACTCTCTCTCTCTCTACACTCTTCTTTATTATTACTATAATTTTATTACTAGTTTTATTCCATGTTATTATTGTAGCTTTTTATCCCAACACTCTCTCTCTCTAGACTCTTCTTTATTATTACTATCATTTTATTACTAGATTTATTCCATGTTATTATTGTAGCTTTTTATTGCAAAACTCTCACTCTCTACACTCTTCTTTATTATTACTATCATTTCATTACTAGTTTTATTCCATCTTATTATTGTAGCTTTTTATTGTAACACTCTCGCTCTCTACACTCTTCTTTATTATTACTATCATTTCATTACTAGTTTTATTCCATCTTATTATTGTAGCTTTTTATTCCAACACTCTCGCTCTCTACACTCTTCTTTATTATTACTATCATTTTATTACTAGTTTTATTCCATCTTATTATAGTAGCTTTTTATTCCAACACTCTCTCTCTCTCTACACTCTTCTTTATTATTACTATCATTTTATTACTAGTTTTATTCTATCTTATTATTGTAGCTTTTTATTGCAAAACTCTCACTCTCTACACTCTTCTTTATTATTACTATCATTTCATTACTAGTTTTATTCCATCTTATTATTGTAGCTTTTTATTCCAACACTCTCTCTCTACACTCTTCTTTATTATTACTATCATTTTATTACTAGTTTTATTCCATCTTATTATTGTAGCTTTTTATTCCAACACTCTCGCTCTCTACACTCTTCTTTATTATTACTATCATTTTATTACTAGTTTTATTCCATCTTATTATTGTAGCTTTTTATTCCAACACTCTCTCTCTACACTCTTCTTTATTATTACTTTCATTTTATTACTAGTTTTATTCCATCTTATTATTGTAGCTTTTTATTCCAACACTCTCTCTCTCTCTCTACACTCTTCTTTATTATTACTATCATTTTATTAATAGTTTTATTCCATCTTATTATTGTAGCTTTTTATTCCAACACTCTCTCTCTCTCTCTCTCTCTACACTCTTCTTTATTATTACTATCATTTTATTACTAGTTTTATTCCATCTTATTATTGTAGCTTTTTATTCCAACACTCTCTCTCCCTAGACTCTTCTTTATTATTACTTTCATTTTATTACTAGTTTCATTCCATCTTATTATTGTAGCTTTTTATTCCAACACTCTCTCTCTCTCTCTACACTCTTCTTTATTATTACTTTCATTTTATTACTAGTTTTATTCCATCTTATTATTGTAGCTTTTTATTCCAACACTCTCTCTCCCTACACTCTTCTTTATTATTACTTTCATTTTATTACTAGTTTTATTCCATCTTATTATTGTAGCTTTTTATTCCAACACTCTCGCTCTCTACACTCTTCTTTATTATTACTATCATTTTATTACTAGTTTTATTCCATCTTATTATTGTAGCTTTTTATTGCAACACTCTCACTCTCTACATTCTTCTTTATTATTACTATCATTTTATTACTAGTTTTATTCCATCTTATTATTGTAGCTTTTTATTGCAACACTCTCTCTCTCTACACTCTTCTTTATTATTACTATCATTTTATTACTAGTTTTATTCCATCTTATTATTGTAGCTTTTTAATGCAAAACTCTCACTCTCTACACTCTTCTTTATTATTACTTTCATTTTATTACTAGTTTTATTCCATCTTATTATTGTAGCTTTCTATTCCAACACTCTCTCTCTACACTCTTCTTTATTATTACTATCATTTTATTACTAGTTTTATTCCATGTTATTATTGTAGCTTTTTATCCCAACACTCTCTCTCTCTACACTCTTCTTTATTATTACTATCATTTTATTACTAGTTTTATTCCATGTTATTATTCTGGCTTTTTATTGCAAAACTCTCACTCTCTACACTCTTCTTTATTATTACTATCATTTTATTACTAGTTTTATTCCATCTTATTATTGTAGCTTTTTATTCCAACACTCTCGCTCTCTACACTCTTCTTTATTATTACTATCATTTTATTACTAGTTTTATTCCATGTTATTATTGTAGCTTTTTATTGCAAAACTCTCACTCTCTACACTCTTCTTTATTATTACTATCATTTTATTACTGGTTTTATTCCATCTTATTATTGTAGCTTTTTATTGTAACACTCTCGCTCTCTACACTCTTCTTTATTATTACTATCATTTCATTACTAGTTTTATTCCATCTTATTATTGTAGCTTTTTATTCCAACACTCTCGCTCTCTCTCTACACTCTTCTTTATTATTACTATCATTTTATTACTAGTTTTATTCCATCTTATTATCGTAGCTTTTTATTCCAACACTCTCTCTCTCTCTACACCCTTCTTTATTATTACTATCATTTTATTACTAGTTTTATTCCATCTTATTATTGTAGTTTTTTATTCCAACACTCTCGCTCTCTACACTCTTCTTTATTATTACTATCATTTTATTACTAGTTTTATTCCATGTTATTATTGTAGCTTTTTATTCCAACACTCTCGCTCTCTACACTCTTCTTTATTATTACTATCATTTTATTACTAGTTTTATTCCATCTTATTATCGTAGCTTTTTATTCCAACACTCTCGCTCTCTACACTCTTCTTTATTATTACTATCATTTTATTACTAGTTTTATTCCATCTTATTATTGTAGCTTTTTATTCCAACACTCTCTCTCTCTCTACACTCTTCTTTATTATTACTATCATTTTATTACTAGTTTTATTCCATCTTATTATTGTAGCTTTTTATTCCAACACTCTCTCTCTCTCTACACTCTTCTTTATTATTACTATCATTTTATTACTAGTTTTATTCCATCTTATTATTGTAGCTTTTTATTCCAACACTCTCTCTCTCTACACTCTTCTTTATTATTACTATCATTTTATTACTAGTTTTATTCCATCTTATTATTGTAGCTTTTTATTCCAACACTCTCTCTCTCTCTACACTCTTCTTTATTATTACTTTCATTTTATTACTAGTTTTATTCCATCTTATTATTGTAGCTTTTTATTCCAACACTCTCTCTCCCTACACTCTTCTTTATTATTACTTTCATTTTATTACTAGTTTTATTCCATCTTATTATTGTAGCTTTTTATTCCAACACTCTCGCTCTCTACACTCTTCTTTATTATTACTATCATTTTATTACTAGTTTTATTCCATCTTATTATTGTAGCTTTTTATTGCAACACTCTCGCTCTCTACATTCTTCTTTATTATTACTATCATTTTATTACTAGTTTTATTCCATCTTATTATTGTAGCTTTTTATTGCAACACTCTCTCTCTCTACACTCTTCTTTATTATTACTATCATTTTATTACTAGTTTTATTCCATCTTATTATTGTAGCTTTTTAATGCAAAACTCTCACTCTCTACACTCTTCTTTATTATTACTTTCATTTTATTACTAGTTTTATTCCATGTTATTATTGTAGCTTTTTATCCCAACACTCTCTCTCTCTACACTCTTCTTTATTATTACTATCATTTTATTACTAGTTTTATTCCATGTTATTATTCTGGCTTTTTATTGCAAAACTCTCACTCTCTACATTCTTCTTTATTATTACTATCATTTTATTACTAGTTTTATTCCATCTTATTATTGTAGCTTTTTATTCCAACACTCTCTCTCTCTACACTCTTCTTTATTATTACTATCATTTTATTACTGGTTTTATTCCATGTTATTATTGTAGCTTTTTATTGCAAAACTCTCACTCTCTACACTCTTCTTTATTATTACTATCATTTTATTACTAGTTTTATTCCATCTTATTATTGTAGCTTTTTATTCCAACACTCTCGCTCTCTACACTCTTCTTTATTATTACTATCATTTTATTACTGGTTTTATTCCATCTTATTATTGTAGCTTTTTATTGTAACACTCTCGCTCTCTACACTCTTCTTTATTATTACTATCATTTCATTACTAGTTTTATTCCATCTTATTATTGTAGCTTTTTATTCCAACACTCTCGCTCTCTCTCTACACTCTTCTTTATTATTACTATCATTTTATTACTAGTTTTATTCCATCTTATTATCGTAGCTTTTTATTCCAACACTCTCTCTCTCTCTACACCCTTCTTTATTATTACTATCATTTTATTACTAGTTTTATTCCATCTTATTATTGTAGTTTTTTATTCCAACACTCTCGCTCTCTACACTCTTCTTTATTATTACTATCATTTTATTACTAGTTTTATTCCATCTTATTATTGTAGCTTTTTATTCCAACACTCTCGCTCTCTACACTCTTCTTTATTATTACTATCATTTTATTACTAGTTTTATTCCATCTTATTATCGTAGCTTTTTATTCCAACACTCTCGCTCTCTACACTCTTCTTTATTATTACTATCATTTTATTACTAGTTTTATTCCATCTTATTATTGTAGCTTTTTATTCCAACACTCTCTCTCTCTCTACACTCTTCTTTATTATTACTATCATTTTATTACTAGTTTTATTCCATCTTATTATTGTAGCTTTTTATTCCAACACTCTCTCTCTCTCTACACTCTTCTTTATTATTACTATCATTTTATTACTAGTTTTATTCCATCTTATTATTGTAGCTTTTTATTCCAACACTCTCTCTCTCTACACTCTTCTTTATTATTACTATCATTTTATTACTAGTTTTATTCCATCTTATTATTGTAGTTTTTTATTCCAACACTCTCTCCCTCTCTACACTCTTCTTTATTATTACTATCATTTTATTACTAGTTTTATTCCATCTTATTATTGTAGCTTTTTATTCCAACACTCTCTCTCTCTCTACACTCTTCTTTATTATTACTATCATTTTATTACTAGTTTTATTCCATCTTATTATTGTAGCTTTTTATTGCAAAACTCTCACTCTCTACACTCTTCTTTATTATTACTATCATTTCATTACTAGTTTTATTCAATCTTATTATTGTAGCTTATTATTCCAACACTCTCTCTCTCTCTACACTCTTCTTTATTATTACTATAATTTTATTACTAGTTTTATTCCATGTTATTATTGTAGCTTTTTATCCCAACACTCTCTCTCTCTAGACTCTTCTTTATTATTACTATCATTTTATTACTAGATTTATTCCATGTTATTATTGTAGCTTTTTAATGCAAAACTCTCTCTCTACACTCTTCTTTATTATTACTATCATTTCATTACTAGTTTTATTCCATCTTATTATTGTAGGTTTTTATTGCAAAACTCTCACTCTCTACACTCTTCTTTATTATTACTATCATTTCATTACTAGTTTTATTCCATCTTATTATTGTAGCTTTCTATTCCAACACTCTCTCTCTACACTCTTCTTTATTATTACTATCATTTTATTACTAGTTTTATTCCATCTTATTATTGTAGCTTTTTATTCCAACACTCTCGCTCTCTACACTCTTCTTTATTATTACTATCATTTTATTACTAGTTTTATTCCATCTTATTATTGTAGCTTTTTATTCCAACACTCTCTCTCTACACTCTTCTTTATTATTACTTTCATTTTATTACTAGTTTTATTCCATCTTATTATTGTAGCTTTTTATTCCAACACTCTCTCTCTCTCTCTACACTCTTCTTTATTATTACTATCATTTTATTAATAGTTTTATTCCATCTTATTATTGTAGCTTTTTATTCCAACACTCTCTCTCTCTCTCTCTCTACACTCTTCTTTATTATTACTATCATTTTATTACTAGTTTTATTCCATCTTATTATTGTAGCTTTTTATTCCAACACTCTCTCTCCCTACACTCTTCTTTATTATTACTTTCATTTTATTACTAGTTTCATTCCATCTTATTATTGTAGCTTTTTATTCCAACACTCTCTCTCTCTCTCTACACTCTTCTTTATTATTACTTTCATTTTATTACTAGTTTTATTCCATCTTATTATTGTAGCTTTTTATTCCAACACTCTCTCTCCCTACACTCTTCTTTATTATTACTTTCATTTTATTACTAGTTTTATTCCATCTTATTATTGTAGCTTTTTATTCCAACACTCTCGCTCTCTACACTCTTCTTTATTATTACTATCATTTTATTACTAGTTTTATTCCATCTTATTATTGTAGCTTTTTATTGCAACACTCTCACTCTCTACATTCTTCTTTATTATTACTATCATTTTATTACTAGTTTTATTCCATCTTATTATTGTAGCTTTTTATTGCAACACTCTCTCTCTCTACACTCTTCTTTATTATTACTATCATTTTATTACTAGTTTTATTCCATCTTATTATTGTAGCTTTTTAATGCAAAACTCTCACTCTCTACACTCTTCTTTATTATTACTTTCATTTTATTACTAGTTTTATTCCATGTTATTATTGTAGCTTTTTATCCCAACACTCTCTCTCTCTACACTCTTCTTTATTATTACTATCATTTTATTACTAGTTTTATTCCATGTTATTATTCTGGCTTTTTATTGCAAAACTCTCACTCTCTACATTCTTCTTTATTATTACTATCATTTTATTACTAGTTTTATTCCATCTTATTATTGTAGCTTTTTATTCCAACACTCTCTCTCTCTACACTCTTCTTTATTATTACTATCATTTTATTACTGGTTTTATTCCATGTTATTATTGTAGCTTTTTATTGCAAAACTCTCACTCTCTACACTCTTCTTTATTATTACTATCATTTTATTACTAGTTTTATTCCATCTTATTATTGTAGCTTTTTATTCCAACACTCTCGCTCTCTACACTCTTCTTTATTATTACTATCATTTTATTACTAGTTTTATTCCATGTTATTATTGTAGCTTTTTATTGCAAAACTCTCACTCTCTACACTCTTCTTTATTATTACTATCATTTTATTACTGGTTTTATTCCATCTTATTATTGTAGCTTTTTATTGTAACACTCTCGCTCTCTACACTCTTCTTTATTATTACTATCATTTCATTACTAGTTTTATTCCATCTTATTATTGTAGCTTTTTATTCCAACACTCTCGCTCTCTCTCTACACTCTTCTTTATTATTACTATCATTTTATTACTAGTTTTATTCCATCTTATTATCGTAGCTTTTTATTCCAACACTCTCTCTCTCTCTACACCCTTCTTTATTATTACTATCATTTTATTACTAGTTTTATTCCATCTTATTATTGTAGTTTTTTATTCCAACACTCTCGCTCTCTACACTCTTCTTTATTATTACTATCATTTTATTACTAGTTTTATTCCATCTTATTATTGTAGCTTTTTATTCCAACACTCTCGCTCTCTACACTCTTCTTTATTATTACTATCATTTTATTACTAGTTTTATTCCATCTTATTATCGTAGCTTTTTATTCCAACACTCTCGCTCTCTACACTCTTCTTTATTATTACTATCATTTTATTACTAGTTTTATTCCATCTTATTATTGTAGCTTTTTATTCCAACACTCTCTCTCTCTCTACACTCTTCTTTATTATTACTATCATTTTATTACTAGTTTTATTCCATCTTATTATTGTAGCTTTTTATTCCAACACTCTCTCTCTCTCTACACTCTTCTTTATTATTACTATCATTTTATTACTAGTTTTATTCCATCTTATTATTGTAGCTTTTTATTCCAACACTCTCTCTCTCTACACTCTTCTTTATTATTACTATCATTTTATTACTAGTTTTATTCCATCTTATTATTGTAGTTTTTTATTCCAACACTCTCTCCCTCTCTACACTCTTCTTTATTATTACTATCATTTTATTACTAGTTTTATTCCATCTTATTATTGTAGCTTTTTATTCCAACACTCTCTCTCTCTCTACACTCTTCTTTATTATTACTATCATTTTATTACTAGTTTTATTCCATCTTATTATTGTAGCTTTTTATTGCAAAACTCTCACTCTCTACACTCTTCTTTATTATTACTATCATTTCATTACTAGTTTTATTCCATGTTATTATTGTAGCTTTTTATCCCAACACTCTCTCTCTCTAGACTCTTCTTTATTATTACTATCATTTTATTACTAGATTTATTCCATGTTATTATTGTAGCTTTTTAATGCAAAACTCTCTCTCTACACTCTTCTTTATTATTACTATCATTTCATTACTAGTTTTATTCCATCTTATTATTGTAGCTTTTTATTGCAAAACTCTCACTCTCTACACTCTTCTTTATTATTACTATCATTTCATTACTAGTTTTATTCCATCTTATTATTGTAGCTTTCTATTCCAACACTCTCTCTCTACACTCTTCTTTATTATTACTTTCATTTTATTACTAGTTTTATTCCATCTTATTATTGTAGCTTTTTATTCCAACACTCTCGCTCTCTACACTCTTCTTTATTATTACTATCATTTTATTACTAGTTTTATTCCATCTTATTATTGTAGCTTTTTATTCCAACACTCTCTCTCTACACTCTTCTTTATTATTACTTTCATTTTATTACTAGTTTTATTCCATCTTATTATTGTAGCTTTTTATTCCAACACTCTCTCTCTCTCTCTACACTCTTCTTTATTATTACTATCATTTTATTAATAGTTTTATTCCATCTTATTATTGTAGCTTTTTATTCCAACACTCTCTCTCTCTCTCTCTCTACACTCTTCTTTATTATTACTATCATTTTATTACTAGTTTTATTCCATCTTATTATTGTAGCTTTTTATTCCAACACTCTCTCTCCCTACACTCTTCTTTATTATTACTTTCATTTTATTACTAGTTTCATTCCATCTTATTATTGTAGCTTTTTATTCCAACACTCTCTCTCTCTCTCTACACTCTTCTTTATTATTACTTTCATTTTATTACTAGTTTTATTCCATCTTATTATTGTAGCTTTTTATTCCAACACTCTCTCTCCCTACACTCTTCTTTATTATTACTTTCATTTTATTACTAGTTTTATTCCATCTTATTATTGTAGCTTTTTTATTCCAACACTCTCGCTCTCTACACTCTTCTATATTATTACTATCATTTTATTACTAGTTTTATTCCATCTTATTATTGTAGCTTTTTATTGCAACACTCTCACTCTCTACATTCTTCTTTATTATTACTATCATTTTATTACTAGTTTTATTCCATCTTATTATTGTAGCTTTTTATTGCAACACTCTCTCTCTCTACACTCTTCTTTATTATTACTATCATTTTATTACTAGTTTTATTCCATCTTATTATTGTAGCTTTTTAATGCAAAACTCTCACTCTCTACACTCTTCTTTATTATTACTTTCATTTTATTACTAGTTTTATTCCATGTTATTATTGTAGCTTTTTATCCCAACACTCTCTCTCTCTACACTCTTCTTTATTATTACTATCATTTTATTACTAGTTTTATTCCATGTTATTATTCTGGCTTTTTATTGCAAAACTCTCACTCTCTACATTCTTCTTTATTATTACTATCATTTTATTACTAGTTTTATTCCATCTTATTATTGTAGCTTTTTATTCCAACACTCTCTCTCTCTACACTCTTCTTTATTATTACTATCATTTTATTACTGGTTTTATTCCATGTTATTATTGTAGCTTTTTATTGCAAAACTCTCACTCTCTACACTCTTCTTTATTATTACTATCATTTTATTACTAGTTTTATTCCATCTTATTATTGTAGCTTTTTATTCCAACACTCTCGCTCTCTACACTCTTCTTTATTATTACTATCATTTTATTACTAGTTTTATTCCATCTTATTATTGTAGCTTTTTATTGCAACACTCTCACTCTCTACATTCTTCTTTATTATTCCTATCATTTTATTACTAGTTTTATTCCATCTTATTATTGTAGCTTTTTATTGCAACACTCTCTCTCTCTACACTCTTCTTTATTATTACTATCATTTTATTACTAGTTTTATTCCATGTTATTATTGTAGCTTTTTATCCCAACACTCTCTCTCTCTAGACTCTTCTTTATTATTACTATCATTTTATTACTAGTTTTATTCCATGTTATTATTGTAGCTTTTTATTGCAAAACTCTCACTCTCTACACTCTTCTTTATTATTACTATCATTTTATTACTGGTTTTATTCCATCTTATTATTGTAGCTTTTTATTGTAACACTCTCGCTCTCTACACTCTTCTTTATTATTACTATCATTTCATTACTAGTTTTATTCCATCTTATTATTGTAGCTTTTTATTCCAACACTCTCGCTCTCTCTCTACACTCTTCTTTATTATTATTATCATTTTATTACTAGTTTTATTCCATCTTATTATTGTAGCTTTTTATTCCAAGACTCTCTCTCCCTACACTCTTCTTTATTATTACTTTCATTTTATTACTAGTTTTATTCCATCTTCTTATTGTAGCTTTTTATTCCAACACTCTCTCTCTCTACACTCTTCTTTATTATTACTATCATTTTATTACTAGTTTTATTCCATCTTATTATTGTAGCTTTTTATTCCAACACTTTCGCTCTCTACACTCTTCTTTATTATTACTATCATTTTATTACTAGTTTTATTCCATCTTATTATTGTAGATTTTTATTGCAACACTCTCTCTCTCTACATTCTTCTTTATTATTACTATCATTTTATTACTAGTTTTATTCCATCTTATTATTGTAGATTTTTATTGCAACACTCTTGCTCTCTACACTCTTCTTTATTATTACTATCATTTTATTACTAGTTTTATTCCATATTATTATTGTAGCTTTTTATACCAACACTCTCTCTCTCTAGACTCTTCTTTATTATTACTATCATTTTATTACTAGTTTTATTCCATGTTATTATTGTAGCTTTTTATTGCAAAACTCTCACTCTCTACACTCTTCTTTATTATTACTATCATTTCATTACTAGTTTTATTCCATATTATTATTGTAGCTTTTTATTGTAACACTCTCGCTCTCTACACTCTTCTTTATTATTACTATCATTTCATTACTAGTTTTATTCCATCTTATTATTGTAGCTTTTTATTCCAACACTCTCGCTCTCTACACTCTTCTTTATTATTACTATCATTTTATTACTAGTTTTATTCCATCTTATTATTGTAGCCTTTTATTCCAACACTCTCTCTCTCTCTACACTCTTCTTTATTATTACTATCATTTTATTACTAGTTTTATTCCATCTTATTATTGTAGCTTTTTATTGCAAAACTCTCACTCTCTACACTCTTCTTTATTATTACTATCATTTCATTACTAGTTTTATTCCATCTTATTATTGTAGCTTTTTATTCCAACACTCTCTCTCTACACTCTTCTTTATTATTACTATCATTTTATTACTAGTTTTATTCCATCTTATTATTGTAGCTTTTTATTCCAACACTCTCGCTCTCTACACTCTTCTTTATTATTACTATCATTTTATTACTAGTTTTATTCCATCTTATTATTGTAGCTTTTTATTCCAACACTCTCTCTCTACACTCTTCTTTATTATTACTTTCATTTTATTACTAGTTTTATTCCATCTTATTATTGTAGCTTTTTATTCCAACACTCTCTCTCTCTCTCTACACTCTTCTTTATTATTACTATCATTTTATTAATAGTTTTATTCCATCTTATTATTGTAGCTTTTTATTCCAACACTCTCTCTCTCTACACTCTTCTTTATTATTACTATCATTTTATTACTAGTTTTATTCCATCTTATTATTGTAGCTTTTTATTCCAACACTCTCTCTCCCTACACTCTTCTTTATTATTACTTTCATTTTATTACTAGTTTCATTCCATCTTATTATTGTAGCTTTTTATTCCAACACTCTCTCTCTCTCTCTACACTCTTCTTTATTATTACTTTCATTTTATTACTAGTTTTATTCCATCTTATTATTGTAGCTTTTTATTCCAACACTCTCTCTCCCTACACTCTTCTTTATTATTACTTTCATTTTATTACTAGTTTTATTCCATCTTATTATTGTAGCTTTTTATTCCAAGACTCTCGCTCTCTACACTCTTCTTTATTATTACTATCATTTTATTACTAGTTTTATTCCATCTTATTATTGTAGCTTTTTATTGCAACACTCTCACTCTCTACATTCTTCTTTATTATTACTATCATTTTATTACTAGTTTTATTCCATCTTATTATTGTAGCTTTTTATTGCAACACTCTCTCTCTCTACACTCTTCTTTATTATTACTATCATTTTATTACTAGTTTTATTCCATGTTATTATTGTAGCTTTTTATCCCAACACTCTCTCTCTCTAGACTCTTCTTTATTATTACTATCATTTTATTACTAGTTTTATTCCATGTTATTATTGTAGCTTTTTATTGCAAAACTCTCACTCTCTACACTCTTCTTTATTATTACTATCATTTTATTACTGGTTTTATTCCATCTTATTATTGTAGCTTTTTATTGTAACACTCTCGCTCTCTACACTCTTCTTTATTATTACTATCATTTCATTACTAGTTTTATTCCATCTTATTATTGTAGCTTTTTATTCCAACACTCTCGCTCTCTCTCTACACTCTTCTTTATTATTATTATCATTTTATTACTAGTTTTATTCCATCTTATTATTGTAGCTTTTTATTCCAAGACTCTCTCTCCCTACACTCTTCTTTATTATTACTTTCATTTTATTACTAGTTTTATTCCATCTTCTTATTGTAGCTTTTTATTCCAACACTCTCTCTCTCTACACTCTTCTTTATTATTACTATCATTTTATTACTAGTTTTATTCCATCTTATTATTGTAGCTTTTTATTCCAACACTTTCGCTCTCTACACTCTTCTTTATTATTACTATCATTTTATTACTAGTTTTATTCCATCTTATTATTGTAGATTTTTATTGCAACACTCTCTCTCTCTACATTCTTCTTTATTATTACTATCATTTTATTACTAGTTTTATTCCATCTTATTATTGTAGATTTTTATTGCAACACTCTTGCTCTCTACACTCTTCTTTATTATTACTATCATTTTATTACTAGTTTTATTCCATCTTATTTTTGTAGCTTTTTATTGCACCACTCTCACTCTCTACACTCTTCTTTATTATTACTATCATTTTATTACTAGTTTTATTCCATATTATTATTGTAGCTTTTTATCCCAACACTCTCTCTCTCTAGACTCTTCTTTATTATTACTATCATTTTATTACTAGTTTTATTCCATGTTATTATTGTAGCTTTTTATTGCAAAACTCTCACTCTCTACACTCTTCTTTATTATTACTATCATTTCATTACTAGTTTTATTCCATCTTATTATTGTAGCTTTTTATTGTAACACTCTCGCTCTCTACACTCTTCTTTATTATTACTATCATTTCATTACTAGTTTTATTCCATCTTATTATTGTAGCTTTTTATTCCAACACTCTCGCTCTCTACACTCTTCTTTATTATTACTATCATTTTATTACTAGTTTTATTCCATCTTATTATTGTAGCTTTTTATTCCAACACTCTCTCTCTCTCTACACTCTTCTTTATTATTACTATCATTTTATTACTAGTTTTATTCCATCTTATTATTGTAGCTTTTTATTGCAAAACTCTCACTCTCTACACTCTTCTTTATTATTACTATCATTTCATTACTAGTTTTATTCCATCTTATTATTGTAGCTTTTTATTCCAACACTCTCTCTCTACACTCTTCTTTATTATTACTATCATTTTATTACTAGTTTTATTCCATCTTATTATTGTAGCTTTTTATTCCAACACTCTCTCTCTACACTCTTCTTTATTATTACTTTCATTTTATTACTAGTTTTATTCCATCTTATTATTGTAGCTTTTTATTCCAACACTCTCTCTCTCTCTCTACACTCTTCTTTATTATTACTATTATTTTATTAATAGTTTTATTCCATCTTATTATTGTAGCTTTTTATTCCAACACTCTCTCTCTCTCTCTCTCTCTACACTCTTCTTTATTATTACTATCATTTTATTACTAGTTTTATTCCATCTTATTATTGTAGCTTTTTATTCCAACACTCTCTCTCCCTACACTCTTCTTTATTATTACTTTCATTTTATTACTAGTTTCATTCCATCTTATTATTGTAGCTTTTTATTCCAACACTCTCTCTCTCTACACTCTTCTTTATTATTACTTTCATTTTATTACTAGTTTTATTCCATCTTATTATTGTAGCTTTTTATTCCAACACACTCTCTCCCTACACTCTTCTTTATTATTACTTTCATTTTATTACTAGTTTTATTCCATCTTATTATTGTAGCTTTTTATTCCAAGACTCTCGCTCTCTACACTCTTCTTTATTATTACTATCATTTTATTACTAGTTTTATTCCATCTTATTATTGTAGCTTTTTATTGCAACACTCTCACTCTCTACATTCTTCTTTATTATTACTATCATTTTATTACTAGTTTTATTCCATCTTATTATTGTAGCTTTTTATTGCAACACTCTCTCTCTCTACACTCTTCTTTATTATTACTATCATTTTATTACTAGTTTTATTCCATCTTATTATTGTAGCTTTTTAATGCAAAACTCTCACTCTCTACACTCTTCTTTATTATTACTTTCATTTTATTACTAGTTTTATTCCATCTTATTATTGTAGCTTTTTATTCCAACACTCTCTCTCCCTACACTCTTCTTTATTATTACTTTCATTTTATTACTAGTTTTATTCCATCTTATTATTGTAGCTTTTTATTCCAACACTCTCGCTCTCTACACTCTTCTTTATTATTACTATCATTTTATTACTAGTTTTATTCCATCTTATTATTGTAGCTTTTTATTGCAACACTCTCACTCTCTACATTCTTCTTTATTATTACTATCATTTTATTACTAGTTTTATTCAATCTTATTATTGTAGCTTTTTATTGCAACACTCTCTCTCTCTACACTCTTCTTTATTATTACTATCATTTTATTACTAGTTTTATTCCATCTTATTGTAGCTTTTTAATGCAAAACTCTCACTCTCTACACTCTTCTTTATTATTACTTTCATTTTATTACTAGTTTTATTCCATGTTATTATTGTAGCTTTTTATCCCAACACTCTCTCTCTCTACACTCTTCTTTATTATTACTATCATTTTATTACTAGTTTTATTCCATCTTATTATTGTAGCTTTTTATTCCAACACTCTCGCTCTCTACACTCTTCTTTATTATTACTATCATTTTATTACTAGTTTTATTCCATCTTATTATTGTAGCTTTTTATTGCAACACTCTCACTCACTACATTCTTCTTTATTATTCCTATCATTTTATTACTAGTTTTATTCCATCTTATTATTGTAGCTTTTTATTGCAACACTCTCTCTCTCTACACTCTTCTTTATTATTACTATCATTTTATTACTAGTTTTATTCCATCTTATTATTGTAGCTTTTTATTCCAACACACTCTCTCTCTAGACTCTTCTTTATTATTACTATCATTTTATTACTAGTTTTATTCCATCTTATTATTGTAGCTTTTTATTGCAACACTCTCTCTCTCTACACTCTTCTTTATTATTACTATCATTTTATTACTAGTTTTATTCCATGTTATTATTGTAGCTTTTTATCCCAACACACTCTCTCTCTAGACTCTTCTTTATTATTACTATCATTTTATTACTAGTTTTATTCCATGTTATTATTGTAGCTTTTTATTGCACAACTCTCACTCTCTACACTCTTCTTTATTATTACTATCATTTTATTACTAGTTTTATTCCATCTTATTATTGTAGCTTTTTATTGTAACACTCTCGCTCTCTACACTCTTCTTTATTATTACTATCATTTCATTACTAGTTTTATTCCATCTTATTATTGTAGCTTTTTATTCCAACACTCTCGCTCTGTACACTCTTCTTTGTTATTACTATCATTTTATTACTAGTTTTATTCCATCTTATTATTGTAGCTTTTTATTGTAACACTCTCACTCTCTACACTCTTCTTTATTATTACTATCATTTCATTACTAGTTTTATTCCATCTTATTATTGTAGCTTTTTATTCCAACACTCTCGCTCTCTCTCTACACTCTTCTTTATTATTACTATCATTTTATTACTAGTTTTATTCCATCTTATTATTGTAGCTTTTTATTCCAACACTCTCTCTCCCTACACTCTTCTTTATTATTACTTTCATTTTATTACTAGTTTTATTCCATCTTATTATTGTAGCTTTTTATTCCAACACTCTCTCTCTCTACACTCTTCTTTATTATTACTATCATTTTATTACTAGTTTTATTCCATCTTATTATTGTAGCTTTTTATTCCAACACACTCTCTCTCTCTCTCTACACTCTTCTTTATTATTACTATCATTTTATTACTAGTTTTATTCCATCTTATTGTAGCTTTTTAATGCAAAACTCTCACTCTCTACACTCTTCTTTATTATTACTTTCATTTTATTACTAGTTTTATTCCATGTTTTTATTCTGGCTTTTTATTGCAAAACTCTCACTCTCTACATTCTTCTTTATTATTACTATCATTTTATTACTAGTTTTATTCCATCTTATTATTGTAGCTTTTTATTCCAACACTCTCGCTCTCTACACTCTTCTTTATTATTACTATCATTTTATTACTAGTTTTATTCCATCTTATTATTGTAGCTTTTTATTGCAACACTCTCACTCTCTACATTCTTCTTTATTATTCCTATCATTTTATTACTAGTTTTATTCCATCTTATTATTGTAGCTTTTTATTGCAACACTCTCTCTCTCTACACTCTTCTTTATTATTACTATCATTTTATTACTAGTTTTATTCCATGTTATTATTGTAGCTTTTTATCCCAACACACTCTCTCTCTAGACTCTTCTTTATTATTACTATCATTTTATTACTAGTTTTATTCCATGTTATTATTGTAGCTTTTTATTGCAAAACTCTCACTCTCTACACTCTTCTTTATTATTACTATCATTTTATTACTAGTTTTATTCCATCTTATTATTGTAGCTTTTTATTGTAACACTCTCGCTCTCTACACTCTTCTTTATTATTACTATCATTTCATTACTAGTTTTATTCCATCTTATTATTGTAGCTTTTTATTCCAACACTCTCGCTCTCTCTCTACACTCTTCTTTATTATTACTATCATTTTATTACTAGTTTTATTCCATCTTATTATTGTAGCTTTTTATTCCAACACTCTCTCTCCCTACACTCTTCTTTATTATTACTTTCATTTTATTACTAGTTTTATTCCATCTTATTATTGTAGCTTTTTATTCCAACACTCTCTCTCTCTACACTCTTCTTTATTATTACTATCATTTTATTACTAGTTTTATTCCATCTTATTATTGTAGCTTTTTATTCCAACACTTTCGCTCTCTACACTCTTCTTTATTATTACTATCATTTTATTACTAGTTTTATTCCATCTTATTATTGTAGATTTTTATTGCAACACTCTCTCTCTCTACATTCTTCTTTATTATTACTATCATTTTATTACTAGTGTTATTCCATCTTATTATTGTAGATTTTTATTGCAACACTCTTGCTCTCTACACTCTTCTTTATTATTACTATCATTTTATTACTAGTTTTATTCCATCTTATTTTTGTAGCTTTTTATTGCAACACTCTCTCTCTCTACACTCTTCTTTATTATTACTATCATTTTATTACTAGTTTTATTCCATGTTGTTATTGTAGCTTTTTATCCCAACACTCTCTCTCTCTAGACTCTTCTTTATTATTACTATCATTTTATTACTAGTTTTATTCCATGTTATTATTGTAGCTTTTTATTGCAAAACTCTCACTCTCTACACTCTTCTTTGTTATTACTATCATTTTATTACTAGTTTTATTCCATCTTATTATTGTAGCTTTTTATTGTAACACTCTCGCTCTCTACACTCTTCTTTATTATTACTATCATTTCATTACTAGTTTTATTCCATCTTATTATTGTAGCTTTTTATTCCAACACTCTCGCTCTCTCTCTACACTCTTCTTTATTATTACTATCATTTTATTACTAGTTTTATTCCATCTTATTATTGTAGCTTTTTATTCCAACACACTCTCTCTCTCTCTCTACACTCTTCTTTATTATTACTATCATTTTATTACTAGTTTTATTCCACCTTATTATTGTAGCTTTTTATTCCAACACTCTCTCTCCCTACACTCTTCTTTATTATTACTTTCATTTTATTACTAGTTTTATTCCATCTTATTATTGTAGCTTTTTATTCCAACACTTTCGCTCTCTACACTCTTCTTTATTATTACTATCATTTTATTACTAGTTTTATTCCATCTTATTATTGTAACTTTTTATTGCAACACTCTCACTCTCTACATTCTTCTTTATTATTTCTAACATTTTATTACTAGTTTTATTCCATCTTATTATTGTAGCTTTTTATTGCAACACTCTCTCTCTCTACACTCTTCTTTATTATTACTATCATTTTATTACTAGTTTTATTCTATCTTATTATTGTAGCTTTTTATTCCAACACTCTCTCTCTCTACACTCTTCTTTATTATTACTATCATTTTATTACTAGTTTTATTCCATGTTATTATTCTGGCTTTTTATTGCAAAACTCTCACTCTCTACACTCTTCTTTATTATTACTATCATTTTATTACTAGTTTTATTCCATCTTATTATTGTAGCTTTTTATTCCAACACTCTCTCTCCCTACACTCTTCTTTATTATTACTTTCATTTTATTACTAGTTTTATTCCATCTTATTATTGTAGCTTTTTATTCCAACACTTTCGCTCTCTACACTCTTCTTTATTATTACTATCATTTTATTACTAGTTTTATTCCATCTTATTATTGTAACTTTTTATTGCAACACTCTCACTCTCTACATTCTTCTTTATTATTTCTAACATTTTATTACTAGTTTTATTCCATCTTATTATTGTAGCTTTTTATTGCAACACTCTCTCTCTCTACACTCTTCTTTATTATTACTATCATTTTATTACTAGTTTTATTCTATCTTATTATTGTAGCTTTTTATTCCAACACTCTCTCTCTCTACACTCTTCTTTATTATTACTATCATTTTATTACTAGTTTTATTCCATGTTATTATTCTGGCTTTTTATTGCAAAACTCTCACTCTCTACACTCTTCTTTATTATTACTATCATTTCATTTCTAGTTTTATTCCATCTTATTATTGTAGCTTTTTATTCCAACACTCTCGCTCTCTACACTCTTCTTTATTATTACTATCATTTTATTACTAGTTTTATTCCATCTTATTATTGTAGCTTTTTATTCCAACACTCTCTCTCTCTACACTCTTCTTTATTATTACTATCATTTTATTACTAGTTTTATTCCATCTTATTATTGTAGCTTTTTATTGCAAAACTCTCACTCACTACACTCTTTTTATTATTACTATCATTTCATTACTAGTTTTATTCCATCTTATTATTGTAGCTTTTTATTCAAACACTCTCTCTCTCTACACTCTTCTTTATTATTACTATCATTTTATTACTAGTTTTATTCCATGTTATTGTAGCTTTTTATTGCAAAACTCTCACTCCCTACACTCTTCTTTATTATTACTATCATTTTATTACTAGTTTTATTCCATCTTATTATTGTAGCTTTTTATTCCAACACTATCGCTCTCTACACTCTTCTTTATTATTACTATCATTTTATTACTAGTTTTATTCCATCTTATTATTGTAGCTTTTTATTGCAAAACTTTCTCTCTATACATTTTTCTTTATTATTACTATCATTTTATTACTAGTTTTATTCCATGTTATTATTGTAGCTTTTTATCCTAACACTCTCTCTCTCTAGACTCTTCTTTATTATTGCTATCATTTTATTACTAGTTTTATTCCATGTTATTATTGTAGCTTTTTATTGCAAAACTCTCACTCTCTACACTCTTCTTTATTATTACTATCATTTCATTACTAGTTTTATTCCATCTTATTATTGTAGCTTTTTATTGTAACACTCTCGCTCTCTACACTCTTCTTTATTATTACTATCATTTCATTACTAGTTTTATTCCATCTTATTATTGTAGCTTTTTATTCCAACACTCTCTCTCTCTACACTCTTCTTTATTATTACTATCATTTTATTACTAGTTTTATTCCATCTTATTATTGTAGCTTTTTATTCCAACACTCTCTCTCTCTACACTCTTCTTTATTATTACTATCATTTTATTACTAGTTTTATTCCATGTTATTATTGTAGCTTTTTATTGCAAAACTCTCACTCTCTACACTCTTCTTTATTATTACTATCATTTCATTACTAGTTTTATTCCATCTTATTATTGTAGCTTTTTATTGTAACACTCTCGCTCTCTACACTCTTCTTTATTATTACTATCATTTCATTACTAGTTTTATTCCATCTTATTATTGTAGCTTTTTATTCCAACACTCTCTCTCTCTACACTCTTCTTTATTATTACTATCATTTTATTACTAGTTTTATTCCATCTTATTATTGTAGTTTTTTATTCCAACACTCTCTCTCTCTACACTCATCTTTATTATTACTATCATTTTATTACTAGTTTTATTCCATGTTATTATTGTAGCTTTTTATTGCAAAACTCTCACTCTCTACACTCTTCTTTATTAATACTATCATTTCATTACTAGTTTTATTCCATCTTATTATTGTAGCTTTCTATTCCAACACTCTCGCTCTCTACACTCTTCTTTATTATTACTATCATTTTATTACTAGTTTTATTCCATCTTATTATTGAAGCATTTTATTCCAACACTCTCTCTCTCTCTACACTCTTCTTTATTATTACTATCATTTTATTACTAGTTTTATTCCATCTTATTATTGTAGCTTTTTATTCCAACACTCTCTCTCTCTCTACACTCTTCTTTATTATTACTATCATTTTATTACTAGTTTTATTCCATCTTATTATTGTAGCTTTCTATTCCAACACTCTCGCTCTCTACACTCTTCTTTATTATTACTATCATTTTATTACTAGTTTTATTCCATCTTATTATTGTAGCTTTTTATTCCAACACTCTCTCTCTCTCTACACTCTTCTTTATTATTACTATCATTTTATTACTAGTTTTATTCCATCTTATTATTGTAGCTTTTTATTCCAACACTCTCTCTCTCTCTACACTCTTCTTTATTATTACTATCATTTTATTACTAGTTTTATTCCATCTTATTATTGTAGCTTTTTATTCCAACACTCTCTCTCTCTCTACACTCTTCTTTATTATTACTATCATTTTATTACTAGTTTTATTCCATCTTATTATTGTAGCTTTTTATTCCAACACTCTCGCTCTCTACACTCTCCTTTATTATTACTATCATTTTATTACTAGTTTTATTCCATCTTATTATTGTAGCTTTTTATTCCAACACTCTCTCTCTCTCTACACTCTTCTTTATTATTACTATCATTTTATTACTAGTTTTATTCCATCTTATTATTGTAGCTTTTTATTCCAACACTCTCTCTCTCTCTACACTCTTCTTTATTATTACTATCATTTTATTACTAGTTTTATTCCATCTTATTATTGTAGCTTTTTATTGCAAAACTCTCACTCTCTACACTCTTCTTTATTATTACTTTCATTTTATTACTAGTTTTATTCCATGTTATTATTGTAGCTTTTTATCCCAACACTCTCTCTCTCTACACTCTTCTTTATTATTACTATCATTTTATTACTAGTTTTATTCCATGTTATTATTCTGGCTTTTTATTGCAAAACTCTCACTCTCTACACTCTTCTTTATTATTACTATCATTTCATTACTAGTTTTATTCCATCATATTAGTGTAGCTTTTTATTCCAACACTCTCGCTTTCTACACTCTTCTTTATTATTACTATCATTTTATTACTAGTTTTATTCCATCTTATTATTGTAGCTTTTTATTCCAACACTCTCTCTCTCTACACTCTTCTTTATTATTACTATCATTTTATTACTAGTTTTATTCCATGTTATTATTGTAGCTTTTTATTGCAAAACTCTCACTCACTACACTCTTCTTTATTATTATTATCATTTCATTACTAGTTTTATTCCATCTTATTATTGTAGCTTTTTATTGTAACACTCTCGCTCTCTACACTCTTCTTTATTATTACTATCATTTTATTACTGGTTTTATTCCATGTTATTATTGTAGCTTTTTATTGCAAAACTCTCACTCTCTACACTCTTCTTCATTATTACTATCATTTTATTACTAGTTTTATTCCATCTTATTATTGTAGCTTTTTATGCCAACACTCTCGCTCTCTACACTCTTCTTTATTATTACTAACATTTTATTACTAGTTTTGTTCCATCTTATTATTGTAGCTTTTTATTCCAACACTCTCTCTCTCTCTACACTCTTCTTTATTATTACTATCATTTTATTACTACTTTTATTCCATCTTATTATTGTAGCTTTTTATTCCAACACTCTCTCTCTCTCTACACTCTTCTTTATTATTACTATCATTTTATTACTAGTTTTATTCCATCTTATTATTGTAGCTTTTTATTCCAACACACTCTCTCTCTCTCTACACCCTTCTTTATTATTACTATCATTTTATTACTAGTTTTATTCCATCTTATTAGTGTAGCTTTTTATTCCAACACTCTCGCTCTCTACACTCTTCTTTATTATTACTATCATTTTATTACTAGTTTTATTCCATCTTATTATTGTAGCTTTTTATTGCAAAACACTCACTCTCTACACTCTTCTTTATTATTACTATCATTTAATTACTAGTTTTATTCCATCTTATTTTTGTAGCTTTTTATTCCAACACTCTCGCTCTCTACACTCTTCTTTATTATTACTATCATTTTATTACCAGTTTTATTCCATCTTATTATTGTAGCTTTTTATTCCAACACTCTCTCTCTACACTCTTCTTTATTATTACTATCATTTTATTACTAGTTTTATTCCATCTTATTATTGTAGCTTTTTATTCCAACACTCTCTCTCTCTACACTCTTCTTTATTATTACTATCATTTTATTACTAGTTTTATTCCATCTTATTATTGTAGCTTTTTATTCCAACACTCTCGCTCTCTACACTCTTCTTTATTATTACTATCATTTTATTACTAGTTTTATTCCATCTTATTATTGTAGCTTTTTATTGCAACACTCTCACTCTCTACATTCTTCTTTATTATTCCTATCATTTTATTACTAGTTTTATTCCATCTTATTATTGTAGCTTTTTATTGCAACACTCTCTCTCTCTACACTCTTCTTTATTATTACTATCATTTTATTACTAGTTTTATTCCATGTTATTATTGTAGCTTTTTATCCCAACACTCTCTCTCTCTAGACTCTTCTTTATTATTACTATCATTTTATTACTAGTTTTATTCCATGTTATTATTGTAGCTTTTTATTGCAAAACTCTCACTCTCTACACTCTTCTTTATTATTACTATCATTTCATTACTAGTTTTATTCCATCTTATTATTGTAGCTTTTTATTGTAACACTCTCGCTCTCTACACTCTTCATTATTATTACTATCATTTCATTACTAGTTTTATTCCATCTTATTATTGTAGCTTTTTATTCCAACACTCTCGCTCTCTACACTCTTCTTTATTATTACTATCAATTTATTACTAGTTTTATTCCATCTTATTATTGTAGCTTTTTATTCCAACACTCTCTCTCTCTACACTCTTCTTTATTATTACTATCATTTTATTACTAGTTTTATTCCATCTTATTATTGTAGCTTTTTATTCCAACACTCTCTCTCTCTACACTCTTCTTTCTTATTACTATCATTTTATTACTAGTTTTATTCCATGTTATTATTGTAGCTTTTTATTGCAAAACTCTCACTCTCTACACTCTTCTTTATTATTCCTATCTTTTCATTACTAGTTTTATTCCATCTTATTATTGTAGCTTTTTATTCCATCACTCTCGCTCTCTACACTCTTCTTTATTATTTCTATCATTTTATTACTAGTTTTATTCCATCTTATTATTGTAGCTTTTTATTCCAACACTCTCTCTCTACACTCTTCTTTATTATTACTATCATTTTATTACTAGTTTTATTCCATCTTATTATTGTAGCTTTTTATTCCAACACTCTCTCTCTCTACACTCTTCTTTATTATTACTATCATTTTATTACTAGTTTTATTCCATGTTATTATTGTAGCTTTTTATCCCAACACTCTCTCTCTCTAGACTCTTCTTTATTATTACTATCATTTTATTACTAGTTTTATTCCATGTTATTATTGTAGCTTTTTATTGCAAAACTCTCACTCTCTACACTCTTCTTTATTATTACTATCATTTCATTACTAGTTTTATTCCATCTTACTATTGTAGCTTTTTATTCCAACACTCTCTCTCTCTACACTCTTCTTTATTATTACTATCATTTTATTACTGGTTTTATTCCATGTTATTATTGTAGCTTTTTATTGCAAAACTCTCACTCTCTACACTCTTCTTTATTATTACTATCATTTTATTACTAGTTTTATTCCATCTTATTATTGTAGCTTTTTATTCCAACACTCTCGCTCTCTACACTCTTCTTTATTATTACTATCATTTTATTACTAGTTTTATTCCATGTTATTATTGTAGCTTTTTATTGCAAAACTCTCACTCTCTACACTCTTCTTTATTATTACTATCATTTTATTACTGGTTTTATTCCATCTTATTATTGTAGCTTTTTATTGTAACACTCTCGCTCTCTACACTCTTCTTTATTATTACTATCATTTCATTACTAGTTTTATTCCATCTTATTATTGTAGCTTTTTATTCCAACACTCTCGCTCTCTCTCTACACTCTTCTTTATTATTACTATCATTTTATTACTAGTTTTATTCCATCTTATTATCGTAGCTTTTTATTCCAACACTCTCTCTCTCTCTACACCCTTCTTTATTATTACTATCATTTTATTACTAGTTTTATTCCATCTTATTATTGTAGTTTTTTATTCCAACACTCTCGCTCTCTACACTCTTCTTTATTATTACTATCATTTTATTACTAGTTTTATTCCATCTTATTATTGTAGCTTTTTATTCCAACACTCTCGCTCTCTACACTCTTCTTTATTATTACTATCATTTTATTACTAGTTTTATTCCATCTTATTATCGTAGCTTTTTATTCCAACACTCTCGCTCTCTACACTCTTCTTTATTATTACTATCATTTTATTACTAGTTTTATTCCATCTTATTATTGTAGCTTTTTATTCCAACACTCTCTCTCTCTCTACACTCTTCTTTATTATTACTATCATTTTATTACTAGTTTTATTCCATCTTATTATTGTAGCTTTTTATTCCAACACTCTCTCTCTCTCTACACTCTTCTTTATTATTACTATCATTTTATTACTAGTTTTATTCCATCTTATTATTGTAGCTTTTTATTCCAACACTCTCTCTCTCTACACTCTTCTTTATTATTACTATCATTTTATTACTAGTTTTATTCCATCTTATTATTGTAGTTTTTTATTCCAACACTCTCTCCCTCTCTACACTCTTCTTTATTATTACTATCATTTTATTACTAGTTTTATTCCATCTTATTATTGTAGCTTTTTATTCCAACACTCTCTCTCTCTCTACACTCTTCTTTATTATTACTATCATTTTATTACTAGTTTTATTCCATCTTATTATTGTAGCTTTTTATTGCAAAACTCTCACTCTCTACACTCTTCTTTATTATTACTATCATTTCATTACTAGTTTTATTCCATGTTATTATTGTAGCTTTTTATCCCAACACTCTCTCTCTCTAGACTCTTCTTTATTATTACTATCATTTTATTACTAGATTTATTCCATGTTATTATTGTAGCTTTTTAATGCAAAACTCTCTCTCTACACTCTTCTTTATTATTACTATCATTTCATTACTAGTTTTATTCCATCTTATTATTGTAGCTTTTTATTGCAAAACTCTCACTCTCTACACTCTTCTTTATTATTACTATCATTTCATTACTAGTTTTATTCCATCTTATTATTGTAGCTTTCTATTCCAACACTCTCTCTCTACACTCTTCTTTATTATTACTTTCATTTTATTACTAGTTTTATTCCATCTTATTATTGTAGCTTTTTATTCCAACACTCTCGCTCTCTACACTCTTCTTTATTATTACTATCATTTTATTACTAGTTTTATTCCATCTTATTATTGTAGCTTTTTATTCCAACACTCTCTCTCTACACTCTTCTTTATTATTACTTTCATTTTATTACTAGTTTTATTCCATCTTATTATTGTAGCTTTTTATTCCAACACTCTCTCTCTCTCTCTACACTCTTCTTTATTATTACTATCATTTTATTAATAGTTTTATTCCATCTTATTATTGTAGCTTTTTATTCCAACACTCTCTCTCTCTCTCTCTCTACACTCTTCTTTATTATTACTATCATTTTATTACTAGTTTTATTCCATCTTATTATTGTAGCTTTTTATTCCAACACTCTCTCTCCCTACACTCTTCTTTATTATTACTTTCATTTTATTACTAGTTTCATTCCATCTTATTATTGTAGCTTTTTATTCCAACACTCTCTCTCTCTCTCTACACTCTTCTTTATTATTACTTTCATTTTATTACTAGTTTTATTCCATCTTATTATTGTAGCTTTTTATTCCAACACTCTCTCTCCCTACACTCTTCTTTATTATTACTTTCATTTTATTACTAGTTTTATTCCATCTTATTATTGTAGCTTTTTTATTCCAACACTCTCGCTCTCTACACTCTTCTATATTATTACTATCATTTTATTACTAGTTTTATTCCATCTTATTATTGTAGCTTTTTATTGCAACACTCTCACTCTCTACATTCTTCTTTATTATTACTATCATTTTATTACTAGTTTTATTCCATCTTATTATTGTAGCTTTTTATTGCAACACTCTCTCTCTCTACACTCTTCTTTATTATTACTATCATTTTATTACTAGTTTTATTCCATCTTATTATTGTAGCTTTTTAATGCAAAACTCTCACTCTCTACACTCTTCTTTATTATTACTTTCATTTTATTACTAGTTTTATTCCATGTTATTATTGTAGCTTTTTATCCCAACACTCTCTCTCTCTACACTCTTCTTTATTATTACTATCATTTTATTACTAGTTTTATTCCATGTTATTATTCTGGCTTTTTATTGCAAAACTCTCACTCTCTACATTCTTCTTTATTATTACTATCATTTTATTACTAGTTTTATTCCATCTTATTATTGTAGCTTTTTATTCCAACACTCTCTCTCTCTACACTCTTCTTTATTATTACTATCATTTTATTACTGGTTTTATTCCATGTTATTATTGTAGCTTTTTATTGCAAAACTCTCACTCTCTACACTCTTCTTTATTATTACTATCATTTTATTACTAGTTTTATTCCATCTTATTATTGTAGCTTTTTATTCCAACACTCTCGCTCTCTACACTCTTCTTTATTATTACTATCATTTTATTACTAGTTTTATTCCATCTTATTATTGTAGCTTTTTATTGCAACACTCTCACTCTCTACATTCTTCTTTATTATTCCTATCATTTTATTACTAGTTTTATTCCATCTTATTATTGTAGCTTTTTATTGCAACACTCTCTCTCTCTACACTCTTCTTTATTATTACTATCATTTTATTACTAGTTTTATTCCATGTTATTATTGTAGCTTTTTATCCCAACACTCTCTCTCTCTAGACTCTTCTTTATTATTACTATCATTTTATTACTAGTTTTATTCCATGTTATTATTGTAGCTTTTTATTGCAAAACTCTCACTCTCTACACTCTTCTTTATTATTACTATCATTTTATTACTGGTTTTATTCCATCTTATTATTGTAGCTTTTTATTGTAACACTCTCGCTCTCTACACTCTTCTTTATTATTACTATCATTTCATTACTAGTTTTATTCCATCTTATTATTGTAGCTTTTTATTCCAACACTCTCGCTCTCTCTCTACACTCTTCTTTATTATTATTATCATTTTATTACTAGTTTTATTCCATCTTATTATTGTAGCTTTTTATTCCAAGACTCTCTCTCCCTACACTCTTCTTTATTATTACTTTCATTTTATTACTAGTTTTATTCCATCTTCTTATTGTAGCTTTTTATTCCAACACTCTCTCTCTCTACACTCTTCTTTATTATTACTATCATTTTATTACTAGTTTTATTCCATCTTATTATTGTAGCTTTTTATTCCAACACTTTCGCTCTCTACACTCTTCTTTATTATTACTATCATTTTATTACTAGTTTTATTCCATCTTATTATTGTAGATTTTTATTGCAACACTCTCTCTCTCTACATTCTTCTTTATTATTACTATCATTTTATTACTAGTTTTATTCCATCTTATTATTGTAGATTTTTATTGCAACACTCTTGCTCTCTACACTCTTCTTTATTATTACTATCATTTTATTACTAGTTTTATTCCATATTATTATTGTAGCTTTTTATACCAACACTCTCTCTCTCTAGACTCTTCTTTATTATTACTATCATTTTATTACTAGTTTTATTCCATGTTATTATTGTAGCTTTTTATTGCAAAACTCTCACTCTCTACACTCTTCTTTATTATTACTATCATTTCATTACTAGTTTTATTCCATATTATTATTGTAGCTTTTTATTGTAACACTCTCGCTCTCTACACTCTTCTTTATTATTACTATCATTTCATTACTAGTTTTATTCCATCTTATTATTGTAGCTTTTTATTCCAACACTCTCGCTCTCTACACTCTTCTTTATTATTACTATCATTTTATTACTAGTTTTATTCCATCTTATTATTGTAGCCTTTTATTCCAACACTCTCTCTCTCTCTACACTCTTCTTTATTATTACTATCATTTTATTACTAGTTTTATTCCATCTTATTATTGTAGCTTTTTATTGCAAAACTCTCACTCTCTACACTCTTCTTTATTATTACTATCATTTCATTACTAGTTTTATTCCATCTTATTATTGTAGCTTTTTATTCCAACACTCTCTCTCTACACTCTTCTTTATTATTACTATCATTTTATTACTAGTTTTATTCCATCTTATTATTGTAGCTTTTTATTCCAACACTCTCGCTCTCTACACTCTTCTTTATTATTACTATCATTTTATTACTAGTTTTATTCCATCTTATTATTGTAGCTTTTTATTCCAACACTCTCTCTCTACACTCTTCTTTATTATTACTTTCATTTTATTACTAGTTTTATTCCATCTTATTATTGTAGCTTTTTATTCCAACACTCTCTCTCTCTCTCTACACTCTTCTTTATTATTACTATCATTTTATTAATAGTTTTATTCCATCTTATTATTGTAGCTTTTTATTCCAACACTCTCTCTCTCTACACTCTTCTTTATTATTACTATCATTTTATTACTAGTTTTATTCCATCTTATTATTGTAGCTTTTTATTCCAACACTCTCTCTCCCTACACTCTTCTTTATTATTACTTTCATTTTATTACTAGTTTCATTCCATCTTATTATTGTAGCTTTTTATTCCAACACTCTCTCTCTCTCTCTACACTCTTCTTTATTATTACTTTCATTTTATTACTAGTTTTATTCCATCTTATTATTGTAGCTTTTTATTCCAACACTCTCTCTCCCTACACTCTTCTTTATTATTACTTTCATTTTATTACTAGTTTTATTCCATCTTATTATTGTAGCTTTTTATTCCAAGACTCTCGCTCTCTACACTCTTCTTTATTATTACTATCATTTTATTACTAGTTTTATTCCATCTTATTATTGTAGCTTTTTATTGCAACACTCTCACTCTCTACATTCTTCTTTATTATTACTATCATTTTATTACTAGTTTTATTCCATCTTATTATTGTAGCTTTTTATTGCAACACTCTCTCTCTCTACACTCTTCTTTATTATTACTATCATTTTATTACTAGTTTTATTCCATGTTATTATTGTAGCTTTTTATCCCAACACTCTCTCTCTCTAGACTCTTCTTTATTATTACTATCATTTTATTACTAGTTTTATTCCATGTTATTATTGTAGCTTTTTATTGCAAAACTCTCACTCTCTACACTCTTCTTTATTATTACTATCATTTTATTACTGGTTTTATTCCATCTTATTATTGTAGCTTTTTATTGTAACACTCTCGCTCTCTACACTCTTCTTTATTATTACTATCATTTCATTACTAGTTTTATTCCATCTTATTATTGTAGCTTTTTATTCCAACACTCTCGCTCTCTCTCTACACTCTTCTTTATTATTATTATCATTTTATTACTAGTTTTATTCCATCTTATTATTGTAGCTTTTTATTCCAAGACTCTCTCTCCCTACACTCTTCTTTATTATTACTTTCATTTTATTACTAGTTTTATTCCATCTTCTTATTGTAGCTTTTTATTCCAACACTCTCTCTCTCTACACTCTTCTTTATTATTACTATCATTTTATTACTAGTTTTATTCCATCTTATTATTGTAGCTTTTTATTCCAACACTTTCGCTCTCTACACTCTTCTTTATTATTACTATCATTTTATTACTAGTTTTATTCCATCTTATTATTGTAGATTTTTATTGCAACACTCTCTCTCTCTACATTCTTCTTTATTATTACTATCATTTTATTACTAGTTTTATTCCATCTTATTATTGTAGATTTTTATTGCAACACTCTTGCTCTCTACACTCTTCTTTATTATTACTATCATTTTATTACTAGTTTTATTCCATCTTATTTTTGTAGCTTTTTATTGCACCACTCTCACTCTCTACACTCTTCTTTATTATTACTATCATTTTATTACTAGTTTTATTCCATATTATTATTGTAGCTTTTTATCCCAACACTCTCTCTCTCTAGACTCTTCTTTATTATTACTATCATTTTATTACTAGTTTTATTCCATGTTATTATTGTAGCTTTTTATTGCAAAACTCTCACTCTCTACACTCTTCTTTATTATTACTATCATTTCATTACTAGTTTTATTCCATCTTATTATTGTAGCTTTTTATTGTAACACTCTCGCTCTCTACACTCTTCTTTATTATTACTATCATTTCATTACTAGTTTTATTCCATCTTATTATTGTAGCTTTTTATTCCAACACTCTCGCTCTCTACACTCTTCTTTATTATTACTATCATTTTATTACTAGTTTTATTCCATCTTATTATTGTAGCTTTTTATTCCAACACTCTCTCTCTCTCTACACTCTTCTTTATTATTACTATCATTTTATTACTAGTTTTATTCCATCTTATTATTGTAGCTTTTTATTGCAAAACTCTCACTCTCTACACTCTTCTTTATTATTACTATCATTTCATTACTAGTTTTATTCCATCTTATTATTGTAGCTTTTTATTCCAACACTCTCTCTCTACACTCTTCTTTATTATTACTATCATTTTATTACTAGTTTTATTCCATCTTATTATTGTAGCTTTTTATTCCAACACTCTCTCTCTACACTCTTCTTTATTATTACTTTCATTTTATTACTAGTTTTATTCCATCTTATTATTGTAGCTTTTTATTCCAACACTCTCTCTCTCTCTCTACACTCTTCTTTATTATTACTATTATTTTATTAATAGTTTTATTCCATCTTATTATTGTAGCTTTTTATTCCAACACTCTCTCTCTCTCTCTCTCTACACTCTTCTTTATTATTACTATCATTTTATTACTAGTTTTATTCCATCTTATTATTGTAGCTTTTTATTCCAACACTCTCTCTCCCTACACTCTTCTTTATTATTACTTTCATTTTATTACTAGTTTCATTCCATCTTATTATTGTAGCTTTTTATTCCAACACTCTCTCTCTCTACACTCTTCTTTATTATTACTTTCATTTTATTACTAGTTTTATTCCATCTTATTATTGTAGCTTTTTATTCCAACACTCTCTCTCCCTACACTCTTCTTTATTATTACTTTCATTTTATTACTAGTTTTATTCCATCTTATTATTGTAGCTTTTTATTCCAAGACTCTCGCTCTCTACACTCTTCTTTATTATTACTATCATTTTATTACTAGTTTTATTCCATCTTATTATTGTAGCTTTTTATTGCAACACTCTCACTCTCTACATTCTTCTTTATTATTACTATCATTTTATTACTAGTTTTATTCCATCTTATTATTGTAGCTTTTTATTGCAACACTCTCTCTCTCTACACTCTTCTTTATTATTACTATCATTTTATTACTAGTTTTATTCCATCTTATTATTGTAGCTTTTTAATGCAAAACTCTCACTCTCTACACTCTTCTTTATTATTACTTTCATTTTATTACTAGTTTTATTCCATCTTATTATTGTAGCTTTTTATTCCAACACTCTCTCTCCCTACACTCTTCTTTATTATTACTTTCATTTTATTACTAGTTTTATTCCATCTTATTATTGTAGCTTTTTATTCCAACACTCTCGCTCTCTACACTCTTCTTTATTATTACTATCATTTTATTACTAGTTTTATTCCATCTTATTATTGTAGCTTTTTATTGCAACACTCTCACTCTCTACATTCTTCTTTATTATTACTATCATTTTATTACTAGTTTTATTCAATCTTATTATTGTAGCTTTTTATTGCAACACTCTCTCTCTCTACACTCTTCTTTATTATTACTATCATTTTATTACTAGTTTTATTCCATCTTATTGTAGCTTTTTAATGCAAAACTCTCACTCTCTACACTCTTCTTTATTATTACTTTCATTTTATTACTAGTTTTATTCCATGTTATTATTGTAGCTTTTTATCCCAACACTCTCTCTCTCTACACTCTTCTTTATTATTACTATCATTTTATTACTAGTTTTATTCCATCTTATTATTGTAGCTTTTTATTCCAACACTCTCTCTCTACACTCTTCTTTATTATTACTATCATTTTATTACTAGTTTTATTCCATCTTATTATTGTAGCTTTTTATTCCAACACTCTCTCTCTCTCTACACTCTTCTTTATTATTACTATCATTTTATTACTAGTTTTATTCCTTCTTATTATTGTAGCTTTTTATTCCAACACTCTCTCTCTCTCTACACTCTTCTTTATTATTACTATCATTTTATTACTAGTTTTATTCCATCTTATTATTGTAGCTTTTTATTCCAACACTCTCTCTCTCTACACTCTTCTTTATTATTACTATCATTTTATTACTAGTTTTATTCCATCTTATTATTGTAGCTTTTTATTCCAACACTCTCGCTCTCTACACTCTTCTTTATTATTACTATCATTTTATTACTAGTTTTATTCCATCTTATTATTGTAGCTTTTTATTGCAACACTCTCACTCTCTACATTCTTCTTTATTATTCCTATCATTTTATTACTAGTTTTATTCCATCTTATTATTGTAGCTTTTTATTGCAACACTCTCTCTCTCTACACTCTTCTTTATTATTACTATCATTTTATTACTAGTTTTATTCCATGTTATTATTGTAGCTTTTTATCCCAACACTCTCTCTCTCTAGACTCTTCTTTATTATTACTATCATTTTATTACTAGTTTTATTCCATGTTATTATTGTAGCTTTTTATTGCAAAACTCTCACTCTCTACACTCTTCTTTATTATTACTATCATTTCATTACTAGTTTTATTCCATCTTATTATTGTAGCTTTTTATTGTAACACTCTCGCTCTCTACACTCTTCATTATTATTACTATCATTTCATTACTAGTTTTATTCCATCTTATTATTGTAGCTTTTTATTCCAACACTCTCGCTCTCTACACTCTTCTTTATTATTACTATCAATTTATTACTAGTTTTATTCCATCTTATTATTGTAGCTTTTTATTCCAACACTCTCTCTCTCTACACTCTTCTTTATTATTACTATCATTTTATTACTAGTTTTATTCCATCTTATTATTGTAGCTTTTTATTCCAACACTCTCTCTCTCTACACTCTTCTTTCTTATTACTATCATTTTATTACTAGTTTTATTCCATGTTATTATTGTAGCTTTTTATTGCAAAACTCTCACTCTCTACACTCTTCTTTATTATTCCTATCTTTTCATTACTAGTTTTATTCCATCTTATTATTGTAGCTTTTTATTCCATCACTCTCGCTCTCTACACTCTTCTTTATTATTTCTATCATTTTATTACTAGTTTTATTCCATCTTATTATTGTAGCTTTTTATTCCAACACTCTCTCTCTACACTCTTCTTTATTATTACTATCATTTTATTACTAGTTTTATTCCATCTTATTATTGTAGCTTTTTATTCCAACACTCTCTCTCTCTACACTCTTCTTTATTATTACTATCATTTTATTACTAGTTTTATTCCATGTTATTATTGTAGCTTTTTATCCCAACACTCTCTCTCTCTAGACTCTTCTTTATTATTACTATCATTTTATTACTAGTTTTATTCCATGTTATTATTGTAGCTTTTTATTGCAAAACTCTCACTCTCTACACTCTTCTTTATTATTACTATCATTTCATTACTAGTTTTATTCCATCTTACTATTGTAGCTTTTTATTCCAACACTCTCTCTCTCTACACTCTTCTTTATTATTACTATCATTTTATTACTGGTTTTATTCCATGTTATTATTGTAGCTTTTTATTGCAAAACTCTCACTCTCTACACTCTTCTTTATTATTACTATCATTTTATTACTAGTTTTATTCCATCTTATTATTGTAGCTTTTTATTCCAACACTCTCGCTCTCTACACTCTTCTTTATTATTACTATCATTTTATTACTAGTTTTATTCCATGTTATTATTGTAGCTTTTTATTGCAAAACTCTCACTCTCTACACTCTTCTTTATTATTACTATCATTTTATTACTGGTTTTATTCCATCTTATTATTGTAGCTTTTTATTGTAACACTCTCGCTCTCTACACTCTTCTTTATTATTACTATCATTTCATTACTAGTTTTATTCCATCTTATTATTGTAGCTTTTTATTCCAACACTCTCGCTCTCTCTCTACACTCTTCTTTATTATTACTATCATTTTATTACTAGTTTTATTCCATCTTATTATCGTAGCTTTTTATTCCAACACTCTCTCTCTCTCTACACCCTTCTTTATTATTACTATCATTTTATTACTAGTTTTATTCCATCTTATTATTGTAGTTTTTTATTCCAACACTCTCGCTCTCTACACTCTTCTTTATTATTACTATCATTTTATTACTAGTTTTATTCCATCTTATTATTGTAGCTTTTTATTCCAACACTCTCGCTCTCTACACTCTTCTTTATTATTACTATCATTTTATTACTAGTTTTATTCCATCTTATTATCGTAGCTTTTTATTCCAACACTCTCGCTCTCTACACTCTTCTTTATTATTACTATCATTTTATTACTAGTTTTATTCCATCTTATTATTGTAGCTTTTTATTCCAACACTCTCTCTCTCTCTACACTCTTCTTTATTATTACTATCATTTTATTACTAGTTTTATTCCATCTTATTATTGTAGCTTTTTATTCCAACACTCTCTCTCTCTCTACACTCTTCTTTATTATTACTATCATTTTATTACTAGTTTTATTCCATCTTATTATTGTAGCTTTTTATTCCAACACTCTCTCTCTCTACACTCTTCTTTATTATTACTATCATTTTATTACTAGTTTTATTCCATCTTATTATTGTAGTTTTTTATTCCAACACTCTCTCCCTCTCTACACTCTTCTTTATTATTACTATCATTTTATTACTAGTTTTATTCCATCTTATTATTGTAGCTTTTTATTCCAACACTCTCTCTCTCTCTACACTCTTCTTTATTATTACTATCATTTTATTACTAGTTTTATTCCATCTTATTATTGTAGCTTTTTATTGCAAAACTCTCACTCTCTACACTCTTCTTTATTATTACTATCATTTCATTACTAGTTTTATTCCATGTTATTATTGTAGCTTTTTATCCCAACACTCTCTCTCTCTAGACTCTTCTTTATTATTACTATCATTTTATTACTAGATTTATTCCATGTTATTATTGTAGCTTTTTAATGCAAAACTCTCTCTCTACACTCTTCTTTATTATTACTATCATTTCATTACTAGTTTTATTCCATCTTATTATTGTAGCTTTTTATTGCAAAACTCTCACTCTCTACACTCTTCTTTATTATTACTATCATTTCATTACTAGTTTTATTCCATCTTATTATTGTAGCTTTCTATTCCAACACTCTCTCTCTACACTCTTCTTTATTATTACTTTCATTTTATTACTAGTTTTATTCCATCTTATTATTGTAGCTTTTTATTCCAACACTCTCGCTCTCTACACTCTTCTTTATTATTACTATCATTTTATTACTAGTTTTATTCCATCTTATTATTGTAGCTTTTTATTCCAACACTCTCTCTCTACACTCTTCTTTATTATTACTTTCATTTTATTACTAGTTTTATTCCATCTTATTATTGTAGCTTTTTATTCCAACACTCTCTCTCTCTCTCTACACTCTTCTTTATTATTACTATCATTTTATTAATAGTTTTATTCCATCTTATTATTGTAGCTTTTTATTCCAACACTCTCTCTCTCTCTCTCTCTACACTCTTCTTTATTATTACTATCATTTTATTACTAGTTTTATTCCATCTTATTATTGTAGCTTTTTATTCCAACACTCTCGCTCTCTACACTCTCCTTTATTATTACTATCATTTTATTACTAGTTTTATTCCATCTTATTATTGTAGCTTTTTATTCCAACACTCTCTCTCTCTCTACACTCTTCTTTATTATTACTATCATTTTATTACTAGTTTTATTCCATCTTATTATTGTAGCTTTTTATTCCAACACTCTCTCTCTCTCTACACTCTTCTTTATTATTACTATCATTTTATTACTAGTTTTATTCCATCTTATTATTGTAGCTTTTTATTCCAACACTCTCTCTCTCTCTACACTCTTCTTTATTATTACTATCATTTTATTACTAGTTTTATTCCATCTTATTATTGTAGCTTTTTATTGCAAAACTCTCACTCTCTACACTCTTCTTTATTATTACTTTCATTTTATTACTAGTTTTATTCCATGTTATTATTGTAGCTTTTTATCCCAACACTCTCTCTCTCTACACTCTTCTTTATTATTACTATCATTTTATTACTAGTTTTATTCCATGTTATTATTCTGGCTTTTTATTGCAAAACTCTCACTCTCTACACTCTTCTTTATTATTACTATCATTTCATTACTAGTTTTATTCCATCATATTAGTGTAGCTTTTTATTCCAACACTCTCGCTTTCTACACTCTTCTTTATTATTACTATCATTTTATTACTAGTTTTATTCCATCTTATTATTGTAGCTTTTTATTCCAACACTCTCTCTCTCTACACTCTTCTTTATTATTACTATCATTTTATTACTAGTTTTATTCCATGTTATTATTGTAGCTTTTTATTGCAAAACTCTCACTCACTACACTCTTCTTTATTATTATTATCATTTCATTACTAGTTTTATTCCATCTTATTATTGTAGCTTTTTATTGTAACACTCTCGCTCTCTACACTCTTCTTTATTATTACTATCATTTTATTACTGGTTTTATTCCATGTTATTATTGTAGCTTTTTATTGCAAAACTCTCACTCTCTACACTCTTCTTCATTATTACTATCATTTTATTACTAGTTTTATTCCATCTTATTATTGTAGCTTTTTATGCCAACACTCTCGCTCTCTACACTCTTCTTTATTATTACTAACATTTTATTACTAGTTTTGTTCCATCTTATTATTGTAGCTTTTTATTCCAACACTCTCTCTCTCTCTACACTCTTCTTTATTATTACTATCATTTTATTACTACTTTTATTCCATCTTATTATTGTAGCTTTTTATTCCAACACTCTCTCTCTCTCTACACTCTTCTTTATTATTACTATCATTTTATTACTAGTTTTATTCCATCTTATTATTGTAGCTTTTTATTCCAACACACTCTCTCTCTCTCTACACCCTTCTTTATTATTACTATCATTTTATTACTAGTTTTATTCCATCTTATTAGTGTAGCTTTTTATTCCAACACTCTCGCTCTCTACACTCTTCTTTATTATTACTATCATTTTATTACTAGTTTTATTCCATCTTATTATTGTAGCTTTTTATTGCAAAACACTCACTCTCTACACTCTTCTTTATTATTACTATCATTTAATTACTAGTTTTATTCCATCTTATTTTTGTAGCTTTTTATTCCAACACTCTCGCTCTCTACACTCTTCTTTATTATTACTATCATTTTATTACCAGTTTTATTCCATCTTATTATTGTAGCTTTTTATTCCAACACTCTCTCTCTACACTCTTCTTTATTATTACTATCATTTTATTACTAGTTTTATTCCATCTTATTATTGTAGCTTTTTATTCCAACACTCTCTCTCTCTCTACACTCTTCTTTATTATTACTATCATTTTATTACTAGTTTTATTCCTTCTTATTATTGTAGCTTTTTATTCCAACACTCTCTCTCTCTCTACACTCTTCTTTATTATTACTATCATTTTATTACTAGTTTTATTCCATCTTATTATTGTAGCTTTTTATTCCAACACTCTCTCTCTCTACACTCTTCTTTATTATTACTATCATTTTATTACTAGTTTTATTCCATCTTATTATTGTAGCTTTTTATTCCAACACTCTCGCTCTCTACACTCTTCTTTATTATTACTATCATTTTATTACTAGTTTTATTCCATCTTATTATTGTAGCTTTTTATTGCAACACTCTCACTCTCTACATTCTTCTTTATTATTCCTATCATTTTATTACTAGTTTTATTCCATCTTATTATTGTAGCTTTTTATTGCAACACTCTCTCTCTCTACACTCTTCTTTATTATTACTATCATTTTATTACTAGTTTTATTCCATGTTATTATTGTAGCTTTTTATCCCAACACTCTCTCTCTCTAGACTCTTCTTTATTATTACTATCATTTTATTACTAGTTTTATTCCATGTTATTATTGTAGCTTTTTATTGCAAAACTCTCACTCTCTACACTCTTCTTTATTATTACTATCATTTCATTACTAGTTTTATTCCATCTTATTATTGTAGCTTTTTATTGTAACACTCTCGCTCTCTACACTCTTCATTATTATTACTATCATTTCATTACTAGTTTTATTCCATCTTATTATTGTAGCTTTTTATTCCAACACTCTCGCTCTCTACACTCTTCTTTATTATTACTATCAATTTATTACTAGTTTTATTCCATCTTATTATTGTAGCTTTTTATTCCAACACTCTCTCTCTCTACACTCTTCTTTATTATTACTATCATTTTATTACTAGTTTTATTCCATCTTATTATTGTAGCTTTTTATTCCAACACTCTCTCTCTCTACACTCTTCTTTCTTATTACTATCATTTTATTACTAGTTTTATTCCATGTTATTATTGTAGCTTTTTATTGCAAAACTCTCACTCTCTACACTCTTCTTTATTATTCCTATCTTTTCATTACTAGTTTTATTCCATCTTATTATTGTAGCTTTTTATTCCATCACTCTCGCTCTCTACACTCTTCTTTATTATTTCTATCATTTTATTACTAGTTTTATTCCATCTTATTATTGTAGCTTTTTATTCCAACACTCTCTCTCTACACTCTTCTTTATTATTACTATCATTTTATTACTAGTTTTATTCCATCTTATTATTGTAGCTTTTTATTCCAACACTCTCTCTCTCTACACTCTTCTTTATTATTACTATCATTTTATTACTAGTTTTATTCCATGTTATTATTGTAGCTTTTTATCCCAACACTCTCTCTCTCTAGACTCTTCTTTATTATTACTATCATTTTATTACTAGTTTTATTCCATGTTATTATTGTAGCTTTTTATTGCAAAACTCTCACTCTCTACACTCTTCTTTATTATTACTATCATTTCATTACTAGTTTTATTCCATCTTACTATTGTAGCTTTTTATTGTAACACTCTCGCTCTCTACACTCTTCTTTATTATTACTATCATTTCATTACTAGTTTTATTCCATCTTATTATTGTAGCTTTTTATTCCAACACTCTCGCTCTCTACACTCTTCTTTGTTATTACTATCATTTTATTACTAGTTTTATTCCATCTTATTATTGTAGCTTTTTATTGTAACACTCTCGCTCTCTACACTCTTCTTTATTATTACTATCATTTCATTACTAGTTTTATTCCATCTTATTATTGTAGCTTTTTATTCCAACACTCTCGCTCTCTCTCTACACTCTTCTTTATTATTACTATCATTTTATTACTAGTTTTATTCCATCTTATTATTGTAGCTTTTTATTCCAACACTTTCTCTCTCTCTCTCTACACTCTTCTTTATTATTACTATCATTTTATTACTAGTTTTATTCCATCTTATTATTGTAGCTTTTTATTCCAACACTCTCGCTCTCTACACTCTTCTTTATTATTACTATCATTTTATTACTAGTTTTATTCCATCTTATTATTGTAGCTTTTTATTGCAACACTCTCACTCTCTACATTCTTCTTTATTATTACTAACATTTTATTACTAGTTTTATTCCATCTTATTATTGTAGCTTTTTATTGCAACACTCTCTCTCTCTACACTCTTCTTTATTATTACTATCATTTTATTACTAGTTTTATTCCAGCTTATTATTGTAGCTTTTTATCCCAACACTCTCTCTCTCTACACTCTTCTTTATTATTACTATCATTTTATTACTAGTTTTATTCCATGTTATTATTCTGGCTTTTTATTGCAAAACTCTCACTCTCTACACTCTTCTTTATTATTACTATCATTTCATTTCTAGTTTTATTCCATCTTATTATTGTAGCTTTTTATTCCAACACTCTCGCTCTCTACACTCTTCTTTATTATTACTATCATTTTATTACTAGTTTTATTCCATCTTATTATTGTAGCTTTTTATTCCAACACTCTCGTTCTCTACACTCTTCTTTATTATTACTATCATTTTATTACGAGTTTTATTCCATCTTATTATTGTAGCTTTTTATTGCAACACTCTCACTCTCTACACTCTTCATTATTATTCCTATCATTTTATTACTAGTTTTATTCCATCTTATTATTGTAGCTTTTTATTGCAACACTCTTTCTCTCTACACTCTTCTTTATTATTACTATCATTTTATTACTAGTTTTATTCCATGTTATTATTGTAGCTTTTTATTGCAAAACTCTCACTCTCTACACTCTTCTTTATTATTACTATCATTTCATTACTAGTTTTATTCCATCTTATTATTGTAGCTTTTTATTGTAACACTCTCGCTTTCTACACTCTTCTTTATTATTACTATCATTTCATTACTAGTTTTATTCCATCTTATTATTGTAGCTTTTTATTCCAACACTCTCGCTCTCTACACTCTTCTTTATTATTACTATCATTTTATTACTAGTTTTATTCCATCTTATTATTGTAGCTTTTTATTGTAACACTCTCGCTCTCTACACTCTTCTTTATTATTACTATCATTTCATTACTAGTTTTATTCCATCTTATTATTGTAGCTTTTTAATTCCAACACTCTCGCTCTCTACACTCTTCTTTATTATTACTATCATTTTATTACTAGTTTTATTCCATCTTATTATTGTAGCTTTTTATTCCAACACTCTCTCTCTCTCTACACTCTTCTTTATTATTACTATCATTTTATTACTAGTTTTATTCCATCTTATTATTGTAGCTTTTTATTCCAACACTCTCTCTCTCTACACTCTTCTTTATTATTACTATCATTTTATTACTAGTTTTATTCCATGTTATTATTGTAACTTTTTATTGCAAAACTCTCACTCTCTACACTCTTCTTTATTATTACTATCATTTCATTACTAGTTTTATTCCATCTTATTATTGTAGCTTTTTATTGTAACACTCTCGCTCTCTACACTCTTCTTTATTATTACTATCATTTCATTACTAGTTTTATTCCAACCTATTATTGTAGCTTTTTATTCCAACACTCTCGCTCTCTACACTCTTCTTTATTATTACTATCATTTTATTACTAGTTTTATTCCATCTTATTATTGTAGCTTTTTATTGTAACACTCTCGCTCTCTACACTCTTCTTTATTATTACTATCATTTCATTACTAGTTTTATTGCATTTTATTATTGTAGCTTTTTATTGCAACACTCTCTCTCTCTACACTCTTCTTTATTATTTCTTTCATTTTATTACTAGTTTTATTCCATCTTATTATTGTAGCTTTTTATTGCAACACTCTCTCTCTCTACACTCTTCTTTATTATTACTATCATTTTATTACTAGTTTTATTCCATTTTATTATTGTAGCTTTTTATTGCAACATTCTCTTTCTCTACACTCTTCTTTATTATTACTATCATTTTATTCCTAGCTTTATTCCATGTTATTATTGTAGCTTTTTATTGCAACACTCTCTCTCTCTACACTCTTCTTTATTATTACTATCATTTTATTACTAGTTTTATTCCATCTTATTATTGTAGCTTTTTATTGCAAAACTCTCACTCTCTACACTCTTCTTTATTATTACTATCATTTTATTACTAGTTTTATTCCATCTTATTATTGTAGCTTTTTATTGCAAAACTCTCACTCTCTACACTCTTCTTTATTATTACTATCATTTTATTACTAGTTTTATTCCATCTTATTATTGTAGCTTTTTATTGCAACACTCTCTCTCTCTACACTCTTCTTTATTATTACTATCATTTTATTACTAGTTTTATTCCATATTATTATTGTAGCTTTTTATTGCAACACTCTCTCTCTCTACACTCTTCTTTTTTATTACGATCATTTTATTCTTAGCTTTATTCCATGTTATTATTGTAGCTTTTTATCCCAACACTCTCTCTCTCTACACTCTTCTTTATTATTACTATCATTTTATTACTAGTTTTATTCCATCTTATTATCGTAGCTTTTTATTGCAAAACTCTCGCTCTCTACGCTCTTCTTTATTATTACTATCATTTTATTCCTAGCTTTATTCCATGTTATTATTGTAGCTTTTTATCCCAACACTCTCTCTCTCTCTCTACACTCTTCTTTATTATTACTATCATTTTATTACTAGCTTTATTCCATCTTAATGTTGTAGTTTTTTATTGCAACACTCTCGCTCTCTACACTCTTCTTTATTATTACTATCATTTTATTACTAGTTTTATTCCATTTTATTATTGTAGCTTTTTATTGTAACACTCTCGCTCTCTACACTCTTCTTTATTATTACTATCATTTTATTACTAGTTTTATTCCATCTTATTATTGTAGCTTTTTATTCCAACACTCTCGCTCTCTACACTCTTCTTTATTATTACTAACATTTTATTACTAGCTTTATTCCATCTTAATGTTGTAGTTTTTTATTGCAAAACTCTCGCTCTCTACACTCTTCTTTATTATTACTATCATTTTATTACTAGTTTTATTCCATCTTATTATTGTAGCTTTTTATTGTAACACTCTCGCTCTCTACACTCTTCTTTATTATTACTATCATTTTATTACTAGTTTTATTCCATCTGATTATTGTAGCTTTTTATTGCAACACTATCGCTCTCTACACTCTTCTTTATTATTACTATCATTTTATTACTAGTTTTATTCCATCTTATTATTGTAGCTTTTTATTGCCCAACTCTCGCTCTCTACACTCTTCTTTATTATTACTATCATTTTATTACTAGTTTTATTCCATCTTATTATTGTAGCTTTTTATCCCAACACTCTCTCTCTCTACACTCTTCTTTATTATTACTATCATTTTATTACTAGTTTTATTCCATCTTATTATTGTAGCTTTTTATTGCAACACTCTTGCTCTCTACACTCTTCTTTATTATTACTATCATTTTATTACTAGTTTTATTCCATCTTATTATTGTAGCTTTTTATTGCAACACTCTCTCTCTCTACACTCTTCTTTATTATTACTATCATTTTATTACTAGTTTTATTCCATTTTATTATTGTAGCTTTTTATTGCAACATTCTCTTTCTATACACTCTTCTTTATTATTACTATCATTTTATTCCTAGCTTTATTCCATCTTATTATTGTAGCTTTTTATCCCAACACTCTCTCTCTCTACACTCTTCTTTATTATTACTATCATTTTATTACTAGTTTTATTCCATCTTATTATTGTAGCTTTTTATTGCAAAACTCTCACTCTCTACACTCTTCTTTATTATTACTATCATTTTATTACTAGTTTTATTCCATCTTATTATTGTAGCTTTTTATTGCAAAACTCTCACTCTCTACACTCTTCTTTATTATTACTATCATTTTATTACTAGTTTTATTCCATCTTATTATTGTAGCTTTTTATTGCAACACTCTCTCTCTCTACACTCTTCTTTTTTATTACTATCATTTTATTACTAGTTTTATTCCATCTTATTATTGTAGCTTTTTATTGCAACACTCTCGCTCTCTACGCTCTTCTTTATTATTACTATCATTTTATTCCTAGCTTTATTCCATGTTATTATTGTAGCTTTTTATCCCAACACTCTCTCTCTCTCTCTACACTCTTCTTTATTATTACTATCATTTTATTACTAGCTTTATTCCATCTTAATGTTGTAGTTTTTTATTGCAACACTCTCGCTCTCTACACTCTTCTTTATTATTACTATCATTTTATTACTAGTTTTATTCCATTTTATTATTGTAGCTTTTTATTGTAACACTCTCGCTCTCTACACTCTTCTTTATTATTACTATCATTTTATTACTAGTTTTATTCCATCTTATTATTGTAGCTTTTTATTCCAACACTCTCGCTCTCTACACTCTTCTTTATTATTACTATCATTTTATTACTAGCTTTATTCCATCTTAATGTTGTAGTTTTTTATTGCAAAACTCTCGCTCTCTACACTCTTCTTTATTATTACTATCATTTTATTCCTAGCTTTATTCCATGTTATTATTGGAGCTTTTTAACCCAACACTCTCTCTCTCTACACTCTTCTTTATTATTACTATCATTTTATTACTAGTTTTATTCCATCTTATTATTGTAGCTTTTTATTGCAAAACTCTCACTCTCTACACTCTTCTTTATTATTACTATCATTTTATTACTAGTTTTATTCCATCTTAATGTTGTAGTTTTTTATTGCAACACTCTCTCTCTCTACACTCTTCTTTATTATTACTATCATTTTATTACTAGTTTTATTCCATCTTATTATTGTAGCTTTTTATTGCAACACTCTCGCTCTCTACACTCTTCTTTATTATTACTATCATTTTATTACTAGTTTTATTCCATTTTATTATTGTAGCTTTTTATTGCAACACACTCTCTCTCTACACTCCTCTTTATTACTACTATCATTTTATTACTAGTTTTATTCCATTTCATTATTGTAGCTTTTTATTCCAACACTCTCTCTCTACACTCTTCTTTATTATTACTTTCATTTTATTACTAGTTTTATTCCATTTTATTATTGTAGCTTTTTATTGCAACACTCTCTCTCTACACTCTTCTTTATTATTACTATCATTTTATTACTAGTTTTATTCCATCTTATTATTGTAGCTTTTTATTGCAACACTCTCTCTCTCAACACTCTTCTTTATTATTACTATCATTTTATTACTAGTTTTATTCCATCTTATTATTGTAGCTTTTTATTGCAACACTCTCTCTCTCTACACTCCTCTTTATTATTACTTTCATTTTATTACTAGTTTTATTCCATCTTATTATTGTAGCTTTTTATTGCAACACTCTCGCTCTCTACACTCTTCTTTATTATTACTTTCATGTTATTAATAGTTTTATTCCATTTTATTATTGTAGCTTTTTATTGCAACACTCTCTCTCTCTCTACACTCTTCTTTATTATTACTATCATTTTATTACTAGCTTTATTCCATCTTAATGTTGTAGTTTTTTATTGCAACACTCTCGCTCTCTACACACTTCTTTATTATTACTATCATTTTATTACTAGTTTTATTCCATCTTAATATTGTAGCTTTTTATTACAACACTCTCTCTGTCTACACTCTTCTTTATTATTACTATCATTTTATTACTAGTTTTATTCCATCTTATTATTGTAGCTTTTTATTGCAAAACCCTCTCTCTCTACACTCTTCTTTATTATTACTTTCATTTTATTACTAGTTTTATTCCATCTTATTATTGTAGCTTTTTATTGCAACACTCTCTCTCTCTGCACTCTTCTTTATGATTACTTTCATTTTCTTACTAGTTTTATTCCATCTTATTATTGTAGCTTTTTATTGCAACACTCTCGCTCTCTACACTCTTCTTTATTATTACTATCATTTTATTACTAGTTTTATTCCATTTTATTATTGTAGCTTTTTATTGCAACACACTCTCTCTCTACACTCCTCTTTATTACTACTATCTTTTTATTACTAGTTTTATTCCATTTTATTATTGTAGCTTTTTATTCCAACACTCTCTCTCTACACTCCTCTTTATTATTACTTTCATTTTATTACTAGTTTTATTCCATCTTATTATTGTAGCTTTTTATTCCAACACTCTCGCTCTCTACACTCTTCTTTATTATTACTATCATTTTATTCCTAACTTTATTCCATCTTAATGTTGTAGTTTTTTATCCCAACACTCTCTCTCTCTACACTCTTCTTTATTATTACTATCATTTTATTACTAGCTTTATTCCATCTTAATGTTGTAGTTTTTTATTGCAACACCCTCGCTCTCTACACTCTTCTTTATTATTACTATCATTTTATTACTAGTTTTATTCCATCTTATTATTGTAGCTTTTTATTGCAACACACTCTCTCTCTACACTCCTCTTTATTACTACTATCATTTTATTACTAGTTTTATTCCATTTCATTATTGTAGCTTTTTATTCCAACACTCTCTCTCTACACTCTTCTTTATTATTACTTTCATTTTATTACTAGTTTTATTCCATTTTATTATTGTAGCTTTTTATTGCAACACTCTCTCTCTACACTCTTCTTTATTATTACTATCATTTTATTACTAGTTTTATTCCATCTTATTATTGTAGCTTTTTATTGCAACACTCTCTCTCTCAACACTCTTCTTTATTATTACTATCATTTTATTACTAGTTTTATTCCATCTTATTATTGTAGCTTTTTATTGCAACACTCTCTCTCTCTACACTCCTCTTTATTATTACTTTCATTTTATTACTAGTTTTATTCCATCTTATTATTGTAGCTTTTTATTGCAACACTCTCGCTCTCTACACTCTTCTTTATTATTACTTTCATGTTATTAATAGTTTTATTCCATTTTATTATTGTAGCTTTTTATTGCAACACTCTCTCTCTCTCTACACTCTTCTTTATTATTACTATCATTTTATTACTAGCTTTATTCCATCTTAATGTTGTAGTTTTTTATTGCAACACTCTCGCTCTCTACACACTTCTTTATTATTACTATCATTTTATTACTAGTTTTATTCCATCTTAATATTGTAGCTTTTTATTACAACACTCTCTCTGTCTACACTCTTCTTTATTATTACTATCATTTTATTACTAGTTTTATTCCATCTTATTATTGTAGCTTTTTATTGCAAAACCCTCTCTCTCTACACTCTTCTTTATTATTACTTTCATTTTATTACTAGTTTTATTCCATCTTATTATTGTAGCTTTTTATTGCAACACTCTCTCTCTCTGCACTCTTCTTTATGATTACTTTCATTTTCTTACTAGTTTTATTCCATCTTATTATTGTAGCTTTTTATTGCAACACTCTCGCTCTCTACACTCTTCTTTATTATTACTATCATTTTATTACTAGTTTTATTCCATTTTATTATTGTAGCTTTTTATTGCAACACACTCTCTCTCTACACTCCTCTTTATTACTACTATCTTTTTATTACTAGTTTTATTCCATTTTATTATTGTAGCTTTTTATTCCAACACTCTCTCTCTACACTCCTCTTTATTATTACTTTCATTTTATTACTAGTTTTATTCCATCTTATTATTGTAGCTTTTTATTCCAACACTCTCGCTCTCTACACTCTTCTTTATTATTACTATCATTTTATTCCTAACTTTATTCCATCTTAATGTTGTAGTTTTTTATCCCAACACTCTCTCTCTCTACACTCTTCTTTATTATTACTATCATTTTATTACTAGCTTTATTCCATCTTAATGTTGTAGTTTTTTATTGCAACACCCTCGCTCTCTACACTCTTCTTTATTATTACTATCATTTTATTACTAGTTTTATTCCATCTTATTATTGTAGCTTTTTATTGCAACACTCTCGCTCTCTACACTCTTCTTTATTATTACTATCATTTTATTACTAGTTTTATTCCATCTTATTATTGTAGCTTTTTATTGCAACACTCTCTCTCTCTACACTCTTCTTTATTATTACTTTCATTTTATTACTAGTTTTATTCCATCTTATTATTGTAGCTTTTTATTGCAACACTGTCGCTCTCTACACTCTTCTTTATTATTACTTTCATTTTATTACTAGTTTTATTCCATTTTATTATTGTAGCTTTTTATTGCAACACTCTCTCTCTACACTCTTCTTTATTATTACTATCATTTTATTACTAGTTTTATTCCATCTTATTATTGTAGCTTTTTATTGCAACACTCTCTCTCTCAACACTCTTCTTTATTATTACTATCATTTTATTACTAGTTTTATTCCATCTTATTATTGTAGCTTTTTATTGCAACACTCTCTCTCTCTACACTCCTCTTTATTATTACTTTCATTTTATTACTAGTTTTATTCCATCTTATTATTGTAGCTTTTTATTGCAACACTCTCGCTCTCTACACTCTTCTTTATTATTACTTTCATGTTATTAATAGTTTTATTCCATTTTATTATTGTAGCTTTTTATTGCAACACTCTCTCTCTCTCTACACTCTTCTTTATTATTACTATCATTTTATTACTAGCTTTATTCCATCTTAATGTTGTAGTTTTTTATTGCAACACTCTCGCTCTCTACACACTTCTTTATTATTACTATCATTTTATTACTAGTTTTATTCCATCTTAATATTGTAGCTTTTTATTGCAACACTCTCTTTGTCTACACTCTTCTTTATTATTACTATCATTTTATTACTAGTTTTATTCCATCTTATTATTGTAGCTTTTTATTGCAAAACCCTCTCTCTCTACACTCTTCTTTATTATTACTTTCATTTTATTACTAGTTTTATTCCATCTTATTATTGTAGCTTTTTATTGCAACACTCTCTCTCTCTGCACTCTTCTTTATGATTACTTTCATTTTCTTACTAGTTTTATTCCATCTTATTATTGTAGCTTTTTATTGCAACACTCTCTCTCTCTACACTCTTCCTTATTATTACTATCATTTTATTCCTAGTTTTATTCCATTTTATTATTGTAGCTTTTTATTGCAACACACTCTCTCTCTACACTCCTCTTTATTACTACTATCATTTTATTACTAGTTTTATTCCATTTTATTATTGTAGCTTTTTATTCCAACACTCTCTCTCTACACTCTTCTTTATTATTACTTTCATTTTATTACTAGTTTTATTCCATCTTATTATTGTAGCTTTTTATTCCAACACTCTCGCTCTCTACACTCTTCTTTATTATTACTATCATTTTATTCCTAGCTTTATTCCATGTTATTATTGTAGCTTTTTATCCCAACACTCTCTCTCTCTACACTCTTCTTTATTATTACTATCATTTTATTACTAGTTTTATTCCATTTTATTATTGTAGCTTTTTATTGCAACACTCTCTCTCTCTACACTCTTCTTTATTATTACTTTCATTTCATTACTAGTTTTATTCCATTTTATTATTGTAGCTTTTTATTGCAAAACACTCTCTCTCTACACTCTTCTTTATTATTACTATCATTTTATTACTAGTTTTATTCCATCTTATTATTGTAGCTTTTTATTGCAACACTCTCTCTCTCTACACTCTTCTTTATTATTACTTTCATTTTATTTACTAGTTTTATTCCATTTTATTATTGTAGCTTTTTATTGCAACACTCTCTCTCTCTACACTCTTCTTTATTATTACTTTCATTTTATTACTAGTTTTATTCCATCTTATTATTGTAGCTTTTTATTCCAACACTCTCTCTCTCTCTACACTCTTCTTTATTATTACTTTCATTTTATTCCTAGTTTTATTACATTTTATTATTGTAGCTTTTTATTGCAAAACTCTCTCTCTCTACACTTTTCTTTATTATTACTATCATTTTATTACTAGTTTTATTCCATCTTATTATTGTAGCTTTTTATTGCAACACTCTCTCTCTCTACACTCTTCTTTATTATTACTTTCATTTTATTACTAGTTTTATTCCATCTTATTATTGTAGCTTTTTGTTGCAAAACTCTCGCTCTCTACACTCTTCTTTATTATTACTTTCATTTTATTACTAGTTTTATTCCATCTTATTATTGTAGCTTTTTATTGCAACACTCTCTCTCTCTACACTCTTCTTTATGATTACTTACATTTTCTTACTAGTTTTATTCCATTTTATTATTGTAGCTTTTTATTGCAACACTCTCTCTCTCTATACTCTTCTTTATTATTACTTTCATTTTATTACTAGTTTTATTCCATCTTATTATTGTAGCTTTTTATTGCAACACTCTCTCTACACTCTTCTTTATGATTACTTTCATTTTCTTACTAGTTTTATTCCATCTTATTATTGTAGCTTTTTATTGCAACACTCTCTCTCTCTACACTCTTCTTTATTATTACTATCATTTTATTACTAGTTTTATTCCATCTTATTATTGTAGCTTTTTGTTGCAAAACTCTCGCTCTCTACACTCTTCTTTATTATTACTATCATTTTATTACTAGTTTTATTCCATCTTATTATTGTAGCTTTTTGTTGCAAAACTCTCGCTCTCTACACTCTTCTTTATTATTACTATCATTTTATTACTAGTTTTATTCCATCTTATTATTGTAGCTTTTTGTTGCAAAACTCTCGCTCTCTACACTCTTCTTTATTATTACTATCATTTTATTACTAGTTTTATTCCATCTTATTATTGTAGCTTTTTGTTGCAAAACTCTCGCTCTCTACACTCTTATTTATTATTACTATCATTTTATTACTAGCTTTATTCCATCTTAATTTTATAGCTTTTTATCCCAACATTCTGGATCTATACACTGTTCATTATTAGTATTATTTTATTACTAGTTTTTTTCCAACTGATTATTGCAGCTTTTTATCTCAACCCTTTGGATCTATACACTGTTCATTATTACCATTATTTTATTACTAGTTTTATTCCATCTTAATTTTGTAGCTTTTTATCCCAACACTATGGCTCTCTACAGTATTCTTTATTATTACTATTATTTTATTGCTAGTTTTGTTCCATCTTAATTTTGTAGTTTTTTATCCCAACACTCTGGATCTATACACTGTTCATTATTAGTATTATTTTATTACTAGTTTTATTCCATCGTATCATTTTAACTTTTTATCCCAACACTATGGGTCTCTACACTCTTCATTATTACTATTCTTTTATTACTAGTTTTATTACTATAAAATGGCGTTTTCTGATTTTAGACAAATGATACTCATTTTTGTAAATTTAGGTCAAACTTATAAAATTTCTCTCCCGCTTACTTCTCAGTTTCCGTAAAAAAGTGGGGGGGGGGCTAAGAACCGCTACCGACCCCCTTCACCACCACCACCACCACCTCACCCGCTAGCGTCGATGATGTGAATTCGGTGGAAGGATTTCTCTTGCTTACTGATCACTTGTCACAAGACTTAAAATCCAATCAAGGGAGATAAATCTGCGTCAAGGTTATCTCCCTTACGAATAGAATATATTTTTCTTCGAACATCTTTCAAATTTGTCGGGTAATGACTGATGTCAGTTAATCTATTAAGTTAGTAACACTGTAATTTTTTCAACGATCTACGCACTTTATTGTCGATTGGACTGAAATCGATACATAACCAAGAGTGAAATAAAAACAATTATAACCTATAAATTTACTGAAGCAATCTAATTCATGGTAAAATTCTTTATGCTGAGTTTCATCCATTTTGCAGAGTCAAACAATAAGAGACATTGTTATAATTTGTGGTTAATGTCAGCTTCAGAATAATGGCGGTATCCCTGAGGAATTTGGTGCTGTCATTTGAATTAATGTGAAATAGACAGGAATAATCATGTCTTCCTCAGCCACAAGATAATTTTGAGGAACCAACATAAAAATAAAATAAAATAAATAAATTGAAGAACTTTTCCAAATTCTATAAAATAAGATAGTTTGACATAGCTACTGGTCTTTATCAAATGCAGTACAATTGAACATTTTTTCATATCTAATAGTATTTGTTTAATTTTATGTAATATTTTATCCATGCATTGAATATTGCTGCCATATCTGATCTGGTACTCCTGCTATTTATTTTGAAATTCTTCATAAAATCCAAAGATGTGTCTTTGAAGACAATGAGATAGGGTGGAAAATTTTATTAATGATGCATTTTGCCAGAGAAGCGTATGCTCACTTTGGCTTCCGCAGTTTAAAATGAGAGAAAGACAAAACTGTGTTTGGGAAAATGTCTTGGGATTTTTGAGGATAAGTGAGTATCATAAATCAAATTAATTACCCTAACTTATCACCTCTTAATGTTCAGACTTGGACAGTGTCTGTCTGCCTGCTGTTTCTTTTATCTATATCTGTATTGGAGCCATTTGGTATTGTAGGATTTTAAATTAGGGATTTTTTTTTCTTATGCACACGCACACACACACGCACGCACTAACAATGAGAGCATATCTCTGGAAAACCAGGAGTCAAAATTACAACAACTGAAAGAAAAGAAGAGAAAAAAAGAAAAAAGGTTAAGCAATGAGTGTAAAGTGAAAATCAACAAAAAGGACAAATAATCACATTCTGCACATATGTGCAGACAAGCACATGCATGTACATGTGCGAAAAGACACACACACATTATGAAAAAAAAAATCGAGAAGTATAAGCAGTCAATTACTGATACCCACTGATGAGTGGAAGGAGTGATTCCCAGAGGATCTGTCTACAAAACTCTATGATAGCAAAAAAAAAAAAAAAATTTACTATGACCTGCAAAGGACGGGAAATTGTGGAGAGCCATGATTGCCTATGTCCTAAAGGGATATGGTATATAGAAAAAGTAGAACAGGTTTATGTAAATGGTTCACAGAACAGAGTTTAGGAGAGAAAAGAAAAAAGATAAAATTTACTAAGAGCCACAAAAGGCAAAAAAATATGGAGAGTCATGATCGTCCACATCCTGAAGGGACACAGAACGTCAAATAAGAAGTCATCAAAGAAAAAAAACAAGCTTGTGTAAATGGTTAGCAGAACAGTGTTTAAGAGAGATATCAAAAAGACAAAATTTATAGGACAGAAATTGTGGCGAGCCATTATTACACATGTCTTGAAGGAACATGACACAATGAAGAAGAATCTTTTGTAAATGGTTAGCAGAACAGGGATTAGAAAATATGACAAAATTTATTAAGAGCGACAAAGGACAGGAAATTGTGGAGAGCTATGATTGCCAACATCCTGAAGGGATGCATTGCATAAAAGAAGTAGCCTTTGATGAAAAGAGCTATGGGGAAAATGCTTTTCAAATAAAATTGTTTTATCATTGAAAAAGAAAATAAGCAAAATTGTTTCAAATATGAACTGCTCTAAAAATTCAAATAATACCTTCACTTAAATGCCAACTTTGGCAGTCACTGACTAAATATAAATATAATTATCTGAAAATTCTAATCATCACAAAGTTTTAATATCATTATTAATTATAATTACAATATCAACATTTATATGCCACTATGGCTGATGGAGTAGATTGCAGATAGGTTAAGATTTTTTTTTCTTATTAAGAAAACTCTAAGAAACAATTCTGTAATTAGCAGTTAACAAATCTAGAGTTATCTCTTTTGGGCAGTATTTTTTTTTTTTATCGGCTTAAATAAAAATTACCCAGAAACCGTTTACCAGCTTGCTGAACCTGTAAACACCCTGTGAAGCAATGGGTCACAGTCAAATTATGTTAATCTTTATTGCAATAGTTTTAGTGGTAAGTAAGTTTTATGGATTAATGTTGCTAGACATTTTGAATAGAAAGTTGTACAACTCTGATATTGTTTGCTAACAAAGACTAAAATACATAGGCTACTTGGTTATTTAACCCATAGTTGGGATAAATGAGATGGTTTCATACTTTTCCCAAAGGAATTTGTGTAAAAGTGACAGCAACATCCTTAGCTGAAATTCTGGTTCACCAGAACAATTTTTCCTGACAATAACTATGACCTGCACCTCAATTTGCACTGGCAATTGCTTTATTCCCCAAGATAAATTGTCTTAATGGTATTCTACTAACAATGCTTCAATGTGCCATTTTTGCTGTACTGTGACAAAAAAAAGAAATGGCAGTAACAGGATTAATATAAAATAGCTAATGAGAACATAAATTCAAACAGAAAGTAATTGTGTATATTCATATTGTTTCCATGCTTTAAAAATGAAAGTAACTCTAAAAAAGACTTTTCAAGAGGCAGATGTTGAAAACTTTCCCATAACAAGCTCACTAAAGTTTTAATATGTTTTTGTTTTTTTTAAATCATTTCACCCCAACCATGGAAATAAAGCCACTAAAATGCAAGGGTTACTGAGTGCAAGAGAATATGAGAAAAATACTGTGAAGGAGAGAGAACAATAAATGAACACAAATTAAGAAGACAGGCAATAACGATTGACATTGCATTTAAATTTTTGAGGATCAAAGTTGACTGAGAAGCAAGAAGCTGGAAGAGAGTTCCACAAATGAGAAGTGTGATAGAAGAAACTATTTTACCTATGACTTTATTGCTTGCGGGAAATGATAAAAAAATACAATACATTGCCATCTCTATAGTATCAGGTCATCCCATAAGTTCTGTTCAAATTTTGAATAAAGAAAACAAGTGACCAAATGTTACATTTAATTACAGATTCAATCAATGTATTTTCCCTGATTATCTATGACTTCCTTCCATCTATTAACAAGCTTACTAATTCCATTACTGTAAAATTCTTTTGGCTTTGATTCGAAGAACACACAAATGTCAGTTTTAACCTCTTCCTGTATACAAAAGCTGTTTCTTCCAAATGATTCTGTAAGCTACGAAACAAATGGTAGTCTGAAGGAGCAAGGTCGGGAGAATAAGGTGGATGAGGAATTTTCTCCCAACCAAGTTCTTCGATCTTTTGTGACGTGATTCTTGCTGTGTGTGGTTGCGCATTGTCCTGATGAAACATCACCCGTTTTCAATTCACTAGAGCAGGTCTTTTTTTCCTCAAAGCTTGGTTCAAACGCTCTAATTGCTGACAGTATATTTGAGCATTAATTGTTGCATTAGGTGGTAAGAATTCAAAGTAGATTATTCCTTGGCAATCCCACCAGATTGAAAGAAGAACCTTTTGCCCATGAAGTTCCCTTCTTGGCTGTGGCTGGGGTCCTTCCCCTTTACCAAGCCACTATTTACGACGTTTAACATTTCGATAAAAGATCCATTTTTCGTCGCCAGTCACAAGTCTATCCAAAAAAGGTGAAACAAGTTGGTGAGAATGGAGAGAAGAGCAGATGTCAACTCGGGATTTGAGGTTGTTTGCAGACAATTCGTGAGGCACCCATTTTCTAAGTTTAGGAACTTTTCCAAGTTGTTGAAGATGACGATGAACAGTTGTATGGTTTGAACTGAGAACCACTGCCAATTCCTCAACTGATAAAGCAGGATTTTCTTCAAGGGCTGCTTCAAGAAGCTTTTCATCAAACTCAACTGGACGTCCGGTTCGATCTTCATCTTCAAGGATGAAATCTTTACCTCTGAATTTTGAAAACTATCTTCTGCAAGTTCCTCTCCATAAACTGAGTGAATGTTTCTAGCCGCTTCGACTGCTGAGTTTCCTTTCTTGAACTCATAAAGCATTATGTGCCTCAAATGATTCTTGGGTACCTCCATGTTAGCAGGGTTTTAATCAAACAAAATTTAATTTTATTGTTCTCTGAAATAAAATTTGATCAGTTTAAATGCATCTAAACATAAAAATAATGTTCAGCTCCATTAGACATTATAAAATACTCTTTAAATTTCGTTCATTTTAACAAAAAGTTAAAATTCGGACAGAACTTATGGGATGACCTAATAAAATAATTTGCAAAACATTTCTATCATAAAATAACTTTATAAATAATATACCAAACTATAGTAAAATAACATTCAATGCATTTTTATAGCAAAATAAGTTGCAATCTCTATCTATTGTAAAATAACTTGAAATAATACAAATAATTTGCAATGCATTTCTATCATAAAATAACTTTCATTACAATTTTTATAGTAAAATAATTTGCAAAATATTTCTATCATAAAATAACTTTTATTTCAATTTCTATATTAAAATAATATACAAAACTATAGTAAAATAACTTTCAATGTAGTTCTATAGCAAAATAATTTGCAGTGCAATTTCTATACGGAAATAATTTGTAATACAATAATTATTATAAAATAGTTGGCATTGTCTTTAGTTTTATGTATTAAAATAATTTCCAATGACGTTCTTTCCATGTTTTTTAATATTTGCTTTGTCAAGAAGGAATGTGCAAAGGATTGAAAGTTTTCATAAATATTCCTTGTAATATCACAAAGAATATCTTTGAGATTTGGCCAAAATTGTATTTGGACTTTTATTCTAAGAATATTATTCATGTTATTAAGGTGCCTAAACATTTTGAAGGAGAAAGGATTGTCTGGCACTGGGAATAGAACCCAAAAGCTAATGTAATCATTGAAGATTTTAAAAGGATGGATACAGAAGTTAAAGTGTTGAGGGCAGGGGGACATTGGCTAAGAACTACATCTTACTGATGCTGGATGCCAGACATTGCTGCCAAATTACTTTCTGCTGTTACCAAAACCAGAAACGGAAGCTGCAACCATGAATATGCCATGTGTCCAGTGTTTCTAATTGTCTGGAAGGAGAATTCAGGAAATTCTTCTGAATTCCTCAGAGAATCATCTCTGTTAAAGTTTACAGTCTTTAATATCGAAAGCATTCCTTTATGTCGGACGGTTTGGAGTTCCTTCAATTAGATTTAATTTTGGATCTTGTCTTCATTAACAAATTCCTCGTGTGTTGCCAAAATGGAAGAGAAGAAAATTTCTTTTGACTTTTACAACCTCTGATTGTAAAAGACAGTAGAAACAAAAAAAGTGCTTCTAAAAATGTCGGGCAGATATTTTGAAATGCAAATTAGTTTTTATTAAGAAAGACAATTCTGCACATTTTAATGGGGAGAGAAATTCTTTGTGGAATTTGTTGCTTTCATCTTACATGTTTCTAAAAATGAAATTAACTCTGAAAAGACATTTCAGGACATGGATGTTCAAAACTCTCCTGCAACAAGCTCATCAAAATTTTAATATGACATTTTATTTTTGAATCATCTCACCCCAATCAAGTGAATAAAGTCACTAAGACAATGAGTGTTAGAGAATATGACAAAAAATATTATTAAAGAGAGAAGACAATAAAAGAATAAGAATTAAGAAGACAGAAGATAACGATTGACATTGCAATCCAATTCATTTTCAGAGTAAAAATCATTTTATATCTCTTCAGAAATCACTCCACTATATTAGCTGGGAAATCATGGCAATTTACAAATAATAAAGAAAAGGATTGTGTGGAGAGCCATGATCACCTATGTCCTGAAGAGATATGGCATTTTAAAAATAGTAATGAACCTGAATTCAGGTGTTTTTTTTTGCATAGTGAGTAATATTTAATAAAGGAATCCTTAAAACATGTATCTACTCTAACACACACACACACACACACACACACACACACACACACTCATTTTACATCTCTCTCTTCATGTATAGATGTGTGTATGGGTCTGGGTGTGTGTGTGTGTATATATATATATATGTATGTATATATATATATATATATATATATATATATACACACACACACACACATACACACATTTATTTTAGTGTGTGTGTGTGTGTGTGTTAAAATATTTATGTGTGTATATGTGTGTGTGTGTATATATATATATATAATATATATATATATATATATACACACACACACACACATGTATAGATGTGTGTGTGTGTGTGTATATATATAATATATATATATATACACACACACACACACATCTATACATGAAGAGAGAGATGTAAAATGAGTGTGTGTGTGTGTATAAATATATATATATATATATATATATATATATATATATATATATATATATATATATATATATATATATAAATATTTTAATCATTATCCAAGAAAGATGCTAAAACCTGAGGGGTTACTGATTGTGAGAGAATATAAGAAAACAGAGAGAGAACATTAAAAAAACAGGAATTAAGAAAACAGTAGATAGCAATTGACGTTGTATTTAAATTTTTGAATATCAAACTTGACCAGAAAGCAAGAAGCTTGAAGAGAGCTCCACAAGTGAAACGTGCGATAGAAAAAACTGTTAGCATAGAACTTACAGTTACGTCTGGCAATTTCAACTGTAAAATTATGAAACCTAACTGCCAGTGTAGTACTGCGCTTAAATTCATAAAGTCTAGATACTATAGAGGAAAGTTTATCAGAACGATTACCATGAAAGTATTTATAGGAAAGGTACAGGGAAGCTATTTTATGACAGTGGTTAAGTGACTGAAGCCGAGTTGTCAGGTTAAGATGTAGATAGATAAAACTTCAAAAGACTTATCTTCCAACTTTAAGTTTTACAGATATACTGGTGCATCCAAGAAAGTTGTATCAATCTAACTTTGATCTTCAAAAATTTAAATGCAATGTCAATTGATATTTTCTATCTTCCTAATTCCTGTTCTTTTATTTTTCTCTCTCTTTAACAATGTTTTTTTTTTTCTTTTACTTCACTCTCTTCAAGCATAGATTTAAATTTTTGAATATCAAACTTGACTGGAAAGCAAGAAGCTTGAAGAGAGTTCCACAAGCAAGAAGTGCAATAGAAGAAACTGTCAGTATAGAACTTATGGTTATATGTAGACATTTCAATTATAAATTGATGAGACCTAACCTCCAATCTAGTACCGCACTTAAATTCATAAAGTCTAGGTAATATAGAAGAATGTTCATTCGAACAATTATCATGAAAGTATTTATAGAAAAGGCAGAGGGTAGTTACATTATTGCAAAAAAAATTAAATTCATCATTTTTTTTCATATATTTATATCGATTAAGCACTTACAATTAAAAAAAAATTGTATTTGTTATCTGAAGTGATTAAAATGAAAAAAAAATATCAAAAAAATTATTATTTTTGGTTGCTGGGCCTTATTGTATAACTCCATCAAGATATTTTTAACCAACTACTTAATATGACAAGAGATATTAATCAAATTACTATAAAAAAAACAAAAAAACTTGAGAGACCAACTCTTTTTAGAATTGCGCTAGGGTTTCACTAAATCTTGTCTTTGTTAAAGATGGTGACATATAAAGTATTTGTTTGAACAAAAAAGAAAGTATATTCTATTCAGGGTATAAAAAGACACCTTGTTTCTCGACATGAAAAAGAATCTATTTTATTCTTGTGCCTGATTCAATACCCATATTATTCTAGTGCCTGATTCAATACCCATTTTTTTCTTGTGCCTGATTCAATACCCATTTTATTCTTGTGCCTGATTCAATACCCATTTTCTTGTGCATGATTCAATACCCATTTTATTCTTGTGCCTGATTCAATACCCATTTTATTCTTGTGTCTGATTCAATACCCATTTTTCTTGTGCCTGATTCAATACCCATTTTATTCTTGTGTCTGATTCAATACCCATTTTATTCTTGTGTCTGATTCAATACCCATTTTATTCTTGTGTCTGATTCAATACCCATTTTTCTTGTGCATTATTCAATACCCATATTATTCTTCTGCCTGATTCAATACCCATTTTATTCTTGTGTCTGATTCAATACCCATTTTTTCTTGTGCATGATTCAATACCCATTTTATTCTTGTGTCTGATTCAATACCCATTTTTTCTTGTGCCTGATTCAATACCCATTTTATTATTGTGCCTGATTCAATACCCATTTTTTCTTGTGCCTGATTCAATACCCATTTTATTCTTGTGTCTGATTCAATACCCATTTTTTCTTGTGCATGATTCAATACCCATTTTTCTTGTTCCTGATTCAATACCCATTTTTTCTTGTGCCTGATTCAATACCCATTTTAAACTCTATAAAATCAGCAGCATTAATAATTTGGATAATAAAACAGCAATTAAAAAAACAAAAATAGTAGAAAGCATCTTTTTACTTTATTTTATTATTACTATTTATTTTATTTTTGAATCTCATTTCACCCCAAGCAGGGTAATAATGCCACTAAGACGCAAAGGCTTACTGAGAGGGAAAGAGAATGAGAAAACTTTAATGAGGAGAAAGGACAATAAAATAATAGGTTTTAGGGAGACAGAAGATGGAGATTGATTTTGTATTTAAATTTTTGAAGATTGTAGGTGACAGGGAGAAGGGTGATAAATAAAACTACTAGCATAGATCTTATGGTTGCATCTTAGCTAGTTCAACAGCAAAACGGTGAGTCTTAGTTGCCAACCCAGAAGCACAATAAAATTAATGCAGTCGAGGCACCAAGGAGGAGAGCTCATCAGAACAATTGCCATGTGTTATATTCCGTGCTAATAAGAATATATACTTGACAAACCCGGTGGATAAAATAAGTAAAGGTTTATTGTAAAACCAGTACAATAAGAAATAAGGTAACAGTTATGTACATGATCGTGGCAACTCAATCCAGTAGTAAGTGCTACTATTGGAAGGTCGGTAGTTCTCGTGTAAGTATGTACTTAACAGATCCCAGCTAGACTCTGTAGTCCGTTGACTTACTGCTACTTATGGGTAGTTATTACCTATAGTGTAGTTACTCATGGGGGTGACAGGTTATTCCATTACATCACCATGACAATAAATTTACATCATAAAATAGTGAGAAAAATAAAAGTGATTGAAAACTGCATAATGGCACAATGGACATCAAAAACCTTAAATTAAATCAAAAATTAAGCGTTCCTGTAACGTCAGTGTTTTTTTTAAGCAAAATTGTAACCAGCATTTGTTGTAGTTTGTTCCGTCCCTCTATATACACGTGTTTCTGTTGTGAGATTGTACTGATGATACGTTGGCCTTGTTTGAATGTCCTTCGTTTTTATATACAGGGTAACCCGGATATAAGAGACCCGGATATAAGAGAGATTTTCTCTGGTCCCAAATTAGAGCCTGTGTTAATGTATATATAATATACCAAACCCGGATATAAGAGAAACCCGGATATAAGAGAAACCCGGATATAAGATACTTCTCCAGTCCCGACAACTCTCTTATATCCGGGTTACACTGTACATATATATATGTAGTTTTGTTTGAGACATCATCAGCCCCACAACGGAAATATAAAAATTACAGCTAATCATGTACAAGATACAATAGAATAAGCATAAAGCAAAATGACAAAAGGCTTTCATATATATTTCAGAGAAAATTGCATATTTTAAAGAACTTATATGTATACAGAGATAAAAAGTTTTAACTTCTCTGTTTGGGTAGCAATGTGTGCTATTAGTGTGCTATTAGTGCACTGTCCCTGGACATCTGTTTCATTTGGCCATCCCAGAGGAAGAAAGAGAAAATTTGATTTCTGTTTGAATTGGCAGCAAAATGCCTGTTCTGGTGCATAATGGGAGTATTCTATATTTATTTAACTATTTTTTATAATCTCACTTTTTCTTTCTTTATTATTATCATTCTTATCTATATTTTAAAGTAATTTTATTACTTCACTTTTAATTTTTTTTATTATTATTTAGTTTTCATACTCCTACATAGTTTAGTATTAAGGATTAGATCAGTGATTCTCAACTAATGTGTTCATGGAATATTGTCACAGCATATATATGTGTGTGTGTGTGTGTGTGTGTGTGTAACTCCTCTGGATGGTGTGCTTGTTTAAGTTGGAGAATGCTGCCATAATCCTTGCCTTCAGTAACTATTTGGTGTTAAAAGGAGTTTTGTTGGCCTCTAACTCTACTGCGCTCCACACACAATAATCAAGGGGAATGCAGTCTGGGGAGTTAGGGGGCCAAATGCAAAAGGTGATGTGTTTGCAGAAATTGTCTGAAGCAATGACTGGGTTCTCCAGATTGTATGATATGGAGCAGTGTCCTGTTGCCAGACATAGGGTCTTCCAGCAGTCATTACCTCCTCAAAGGCCTCAGTGTTCTGAGGTCCTCACCAATAAAATTGGATTGTTCTTTTCTTATCAGAATGATCATAGTGAGATTTTTGAGCCGCCGTACCTTTGTAATCGCCATTAGACTCATCCAACTCTTTCTGAATCCTCTGCACTGTCCTCAGATTGACAACCAAACACTCTGAAATGTTTGGTATTTGAGGTTCTGGCATGAATGGCAAGCAGTACAGCATGCCGGTTCCAAATTTCTGGCAGAGCAAATTGTGTCATGGTGCTCTTTTCTCACAGACAGTACCTGGCTGACTCTACTATATTGTGCAGTTGACAAAATCAAAAAGAAACAACACACAGGCACAAAATTAAAAATATGAAATGGCGACAATTTACCCATCGCACCCCATAACTTCAGTAAGAGATTAGCATGTCTGACAGTGAGGATGTAACAAGTCTTACTGTGGCCAATATAAGGTTTAGCCAGTGTTCTCACTTTTTTTCTTTCTTTCTACAATACTGTATGGTACCAGATGCCTCAACACTGCACACAAGACCCAAGAGATATTTAAAGGGCGTTTTTTTTTCTCCTTTTATATGTTAGGGGTATCTTTAACACAGTAGGAAAATTATGAGAAAATGTGACAAACAACAGACATGCACAAATTTAAAAAATTAAAATAGCAAAAATTTAGTCATCACATCCTGCAGTTGAATAAAAACATTGAAATAATGTAAGTTTATATTTCTGTGTGTATTTTTTTAAATCTTTGATTTCATAAAATTTAAATGTATATTGTTAGACCTTTTAAAAATTTTGTTAAGTGTGCCGTGATATTTTTATTTGCTCCTAGGTGTGCCATTGCTTAAAAGGTTGAGAAACACTGGGTTAGAGTTTATTTATTGATTTATTTGTTGCTAACACTACAATTCCTTAGCTTAAACCATTATTAATATGAAGAAGTCCTTTTGAAGGTCAGTTGTCATTCAATTACCCATGATGCATTGTTTTAACATTAAGATGATTTTAGAAGCCATTGTAAAAGCCTGATAAACAACAGTAGGAGTGAAGTGAAAAAAGGTTTCCATTTTTGTAAAAGTATCGGTCAACTATATCTATGATGCTGCCATCTGTGAGAAGAAAATTAATGCAGGAAATTGTTTGGTTTGCTTTGGTTTGGTTTGTTTTACGGCATATCAACTTCAATGGTTTATTATATGCCAACAAAATTTTTAATGTTGGTAATATTGTTTTTTTTCAAAAATCTATTTCTGGTAATATTTTTTGCTTCAAAAAAATCTATTTCTGTGAATATTTTTCCTACTAAAAACCCATTTCTGGTAATATTTTTTCGTCAGGTATGTATTGCTGGTAATAATTTTTTTGAAAATGTATAGCCAGTAATATTTCTTTTTTTGTTTTCAAAAATGTATTGCTGGCAATAATTTTTTCTTCAAAAAATTATTGCTGGTAATAATTTTTTTCAAAGAATTTGTTTTTTTTTCAAAAATGTATTGCTGATAATATTTTTTTTTACAAAGTATTTCTGGTATTAAAACCTATTTATACTTTCATAATATTTTGACTCCAGTTTGGGTGTTAACTATTTGCATATAGCTGGGACCCTAACAGGTGCTAATACTCCAGGTCAGGGTGGACCGAAGAACACCTGCAATTAAAAGGTGGTTCCACGTTCCTCAAAACCTCCTGATCAGAGGTCCTGCTGTTGGACATAGTTTATTGTCTTACCCAGGATGCAGATTTAGTTTATCGTCATACCGAGGATGCACAAGAAAATGGTTTTAGCCAAGTAAAGTCTGATGCCTATGTAGGTTGGTCAATTATGAGAGAAGATATTTTTTGAATGAGTTTAGATCGGAGTTACTTTCTTGATATGAGAAGGAATTACTTAACCTCGTCTGCCAGGAAGCTCACAAGAAGGTGTAGCAGCCAACAGCAGAATGATCCCCTTTCTCTTTTTACATCAGGATTCACTCTCTTTTTTTGCTCCAAGATGTTGTATCGAAAACACCAAACTCTTCCCTTCTGTGGGGACACACCCTGAGTAGTTATTTTTGGGAGGTGGTGGTAGTCGGAGAGATAGAATTATCCTTCATTTAGACAGGCTCCCCTACCAAAGCTAACTAACTCTGTCAGCTCTACTATTTTGCATATAGCTGAGTGATTAATTGATATGATATATGATTCATTTGTTTAACGGCATATCAAGCCCTTACATGTCATTTAATACTGAAATTCAATTTTCGTAAATTATGATATATGTTATTCTGTTTTCACAATTGAGTACATGGTAGTTGATGCTCAGCTTTTCTTCATATACATGTTTGTATGGACACAGGTACTATATGTGTGTTTTATGTTGTAATTTTGTTAAAGTTATATTTTGGAATACTGTTTGATTTATTGTAGGATTTTATATGGATTAAAGTCCTGAAAGAATTCTTCGATGTTGGTTGAGGTATTGTTGGTAATCTTACTATAAATGGGTATTTTTGATACTTTTTTTTTATATAAAAATGTATTTTTATACATTTCATAGGGTTTTTTGGTGGGGGGGGGTCTATTTACCCACGAGGATGATTCACTCTCTCTTTTTGCTCCGAGATGTTGTGGCGAAAACAAAAAAACTCTTTTCTGCTATGAAGACACTCTCCAAGCAGCTGACTACTTAATTTCAACCCAACCACATGGAGTGCTCTCACACACACACACACACACACAGTCTACATAAATGTCTTCTGTCCTTTTTTAAGTTTCCAATATATTCATATATAAAATTTTCTCTTTTCATAAATATAATTCAACTTTTCACATAAATATAATGTTCTGCTGTGGATTCAAGGAATAATATTTTACATTTAATATTTTGGGGCTGTTTTTGAAATCCTTTTGTTTTTCGTAAAATCTCCCTTTTTTTCTGAAGTTAGAGATCTAAACCTCAAAATTTTACAATTATTAATTTGGCAGTCCTGAGGATCTCCACGTTGATCTCTATCTTTTTATATTGATATTTCTTCCTAAGAATTTCAATCTTTGCATTTCTTTTATCTTTGTCCCATTGCTAACACCAGAATAAAAATATTTTTAACGAAAATTTCGAACGTGCTAGAAAGGATTAAATAAATAAAATAATCAAAAAAATAGTTTTGTCTTTCCTCTTAATAATATCATAAATATGTTAACGATAAAACTTTGTTTTTATCAAGTTTGGGGCCTTTTTCCTCATGCTATGATCGTTTTTACAAAATTTTTATAGGTACCTAGTTAAAAATTTAGATTTAGCAGTTGAAAACTTGTAAAATTAATAAGAGAATTTCAATAATTAAACAATACTTTACAAAACAATGATGTTGTTTGAAAAGTTGATAAACATTTGATGATAGTTGTTTTTGAAATAGATTAAAAACTTTTTCGAATCATTTTTCTTTTTTAAAATTTTCCAATATTTGCGACATTGTTTTTCCAAATTCCTTTTGGATTAGAAACGTCATCCTATTATGACGTCATGAAGACCAAATCGAAGTGGAAATTGAAACGCTACAGTTACACTGAATCATTTATTCAACTGAATTTGGACACAGCAACACTTTGTTTCTTGTGAAAGAATACAGCTGCTTTAAAATTCTTTAATTTGCGTATAATACAGTGAACAACACTAAAATAAAAGAAATGTCTGGAGCGAGTGACGAAATAGGAGGTCCGAGAGACGAAACGGCAGGCACAACTGACAAAATGGCTGGCCCGAGTACGAAAATGGCAGCATCATTTCCTCTGTTGGTGGGGCCGCCATGTATTGTTGATATCGAAGATGAGGAAATGATGCCGGAAGACGTCACAGAATTCAAAACGAATGAAAATCAAGACAACAGAAGTGACGACTCTCCTAATAGCGCCATTGGTAAATGGAAAAATATACCAGAATATTTAACTTTTCTTTCAAAGCAAAACCGTAGGGGATCAGTGGAGAATAAACCCCAAACACATCCCGAAGAAATTCCTTCTGTCGATGCAACAATAATGGTGGAAGAAGACTGTGAAAATAGTAATACTGAACCGATGTCCAGTATATTTGTCCTTTCGAAAAAAGAAAAGAGAATGTTAATTTTGGCGCTTATCATTCTTATCATTTTGGCAAGCCTGATGATTGTATATGAAGCCATTGGCATATATACCATCACAACAAAACTAATTCTCCTGGTCCCCTTTGCTTTCGTAATTTTTACATTACTGTGTATGGTGATATATCAGTTATTCGTACTGAACAGATTGGAATCGACCCTTATGGAGCCTTGGACAGTTTAAAACATCTACAAATTCCATGAAATCTTTTTGCGTCGATTCTATTTTGTTTTTATTGTATTTTGTATTTCAATGTCAATAAACTGAAATAATGACATTTTTGAATCCATCACATTCTCTTAAGTTGATGCGACCAAATACCTACACTTTCGTTTTTCGGATACTATTATATAGCCTACATCCACTGCAAATACCTTGGAGAGATATATGAATCCTCCTCATCTCCCAACAAACGTGACTGAATAGGAGGATAGGCTAGGTCCTATAGCCTGGGATGGCTTGTGTTAAAACGCATCTTTAATCCGCAACTAACCAAGCATGGACAGCAGTGTATGGTGATATATCAGTTATTCGTACTTAACAGATTGGAATCGACCCTTATCTACAAATTCCATGAAATCTTTTTCGCCGATTCTATTTTGTTTTTATTGTATTTTGTATTTTAATGTCAACACACTGAACTAAATGACATTTTTGAATCCGTCACATTCTCTTAAGTTAAGATGATGAGACCAAGTATGTATCTTCACTTTCGTTTTTCGGAGAAAAAGGTTATATAGCCTACATCGACTGCAAATACCCTGGAGAGATATATGAATGCTCCTCATCTCCCAAAAACCGTGACTGAATAGGGGGATAGGCTAGGTCCTATAGCCTGGGATGGCTTGTGTTAAAAAGCACCTTCATTTCGTAACTAACCAAACATGGTCAGCACAGTTACATCCCTAAAGCCATGAGCAATTATGGATGGGTTCGACCAAGGAGTGAGAAGGCCCTGGATCTAATCTAATGACATTTCAGACAAATTACCTTTGATTCTACCAATCGATATCGGTAGAATCTAATTTTACTAACTTATTAATAAAACTTACGTGCAAATCACCTGGAGAGATATATGAATCCACCTCAACTCCTAACAACTGTGAGTAAATAGAAGGACAGACTTGGTCCTATAGCCTGGGATGGCTAAAATTACTACTGTGAACTATGTGTCTTCAATCCGCAACTAACCAAGCATGGTCAGCACGATTACATCCCTGACGCCATGAACAATTATGGATGGGTTCGACCAAGGAGTGAGAAGGCCCTGGGTCTGATCTAATGACCTTTCAAACCTGTTACCTTTAATTCAACCAATCAACATTGGTAGAATCTAATTTAATTTATTTTTATTGAATGAATAAAAATATAAGTATTTATTTTTGGAATTGTTATTTCTTCTCTAACGCCTAGTCTTTTTATTATTTAATAAAATTGGAATAGTTTCGCAGTAATTCGGCTGTATTTCCTCGGCTTTCGCCGACTGAAGCGGCTAGCTGAGGATTGGGGAGAGCACAGAGGGCGAGGTCTACGCGGTCTGCAGAGAGAGACAAGTCTCCGGGACATGATGGTTTGCCCTATGAATTTTACTTGAGGCTGTCGCACACATTTGTTCCGATTTTGACAACTGGTTCCGCCAGGGGTCCGTCCTCGACCGGGTCTTCAGAGGCGTGATCACGCTGTTGAAAAAGGGCAAGGGTGTTGGGTGGGATTTAGATGATTACAGGCCCATAACTCTGCTAAACAAAGAGTTAAAGATTTGGGCCAAGATTTTGGCCGTTTATATTTTATCCTTTCCCTCTCCCCCAGCGAGAGAGCCCCTTGATTTTGTCTAAAAACAGAATACAGTGGCCTCCTTTAATTTTGAGGGTTTGACGTGTCAAAATAACATCAGTTATCTTTATTTTGTTTGTTTTGATATTTTAGTTAGTTTTGAGGTTCACTCCATCCCCACTCATTGTATATCATCTACATATTTTTATATAGAGAATTTTATGTTCATATAATTTTTATGTCATGGGGTGTTTTTTATAGGTTTCCTGGGAGTATGCAGTATTTTGGTAAATGGAGGATTGATTGATGATGGATAAGTTCTTGTGGTAAATGTGCAAATTGTAATGAGTAACTGGGTCGCAAAATAAACTAGGTAGGTATTAGATAGTAAATGGCGATCAGCCTCAGCACCTTAAAACCCCCAATTTTCGGCCTTGTGCAAAAATTGTATTTTATAAAATAAATCTTGCGAATTTCAGATTTTAAAACTTTTAAATTGCTTTAATACTCTAGATTATTCATTTGCAATTTTTTAATATTAACAATTGTGAACCATTATCCATTACACAATCCACACATCCAATCTTACAACACCTGATGTTCCCAATTGGTCACTCATCTAGACACTGACCAGGCTCGACGTTGCTTAACTACGAAAACAAGGGTTTCAACATGATATGGCCATAAGTGTATATTTTTGTAGATTAGCACTTTTTAGACCTTACTTTGGCTGTGACATTTGTCAAACTCAAAAAAATATTGATTTTTTTATCGATTTAGAACAGAAGTCCAGTTTATAATATGTCGAACTGTGTTGTAGCATGAGTATGCCCCCCCATCACATCAGTACAGTAGTAAATACTGTATGTTGGTATGCATCTCCAGCTCTGATGGTCGTGCTGTCTGCTTCTGGGTAGAGAGGATACCCAGACGAGGCTGTGTCGATGGGCAGAGTCTCGTTTCGGGAATTTCTGGCCTACGGGCTCGGATACTCCATATAATATTCGGCCTTGTGCCACATGTGACTGCGTGGAGCGGTTGGTAGATATCCTGCAGTTAAAGATTTGTCTCCAGCTGTGCTGATCAAACTCTCTGCCTGCGGGCAGAGAGGATCCCCAGTCGAAGCTATGTTGAAGGGCAGAGTCTCGTCTCGGGAAACAACTACTCGCCCTGTTTTATACGGGGTCTGTGAGGAATTTTTGGCTGCGTTTACAGGCGCGGATTGAATTCGTCCTTGTGTCACATCTGACCGCATGGGGTGATTGGTAGATATCCTGCAGTTGGAGCTTCATTGTGGAAGCCATTTGACTCATTTTTTTACAGTTGACTACTTTTTCTACGCACTGCTGGTGAATCTTATATGTGTTGTTCTTGTCCTAAGTATTATCGTTCATTAGCACCCTTCATTTGATTATTCTATGCAGTAACCTTCTCTAGGTCACAACAAACAGATACCTGACTTTTACATAGTTATTTGACGTTTAGCATACAAAAGCAGACTTTCACAAAAAAAGGAAATTTCTTTCAAATAAAGCAAAAATGGTTACCTAAATTTGTAATTAATAACAAAAATTAACATAAATAAATAAATGCAGATATCCATTTATTTATCAATTAAAGAAAATACTTATTAACCTCAAATGTTTGTGCTTCCGAAAAAATCCCATTAAAAAAAAACATTAAAAGAGAAGAGAGTTAAAAAAAATCCCATTAAAAAAAAACATTAAAAGAGAAGAGAGTTAAAAAAAATCCCATTAAAAAAAAACATTAAAAGAGAAGAGAGTTAAAAAAAATCCCATTAAAAAAAAACATTAAAAGAGAAGAGAGTTAAAAAAAAATCCAGCTTCAACTGGAAAACATCTCAAACTCAACACCTCCAAGCTACAATTCTTCATCAACACCAACCTCGGCAAACAGCAGCCATGGGCGGCCAACTATCCAGCCACGACACTACCCAGTTACAAGCCTTCATCGACACCAACCTATGCAAACACCAGTCATGAGCAGCCAATTATCCAGCCACGACATAACTCAGCTACAAGTCTTGATCGAGAACAACCTTCGCAAACACCAGCCATAAGCAGCAAACTATCCAGATAAGACACAACGAAGCTACAAGCATTCATCGACACCAACTTCCGCAAACACCAGCCATGAGCAGCCAAGTATCCAACCACAGTACAACCGAGCTAGAAGCCTTCATCAACACCAACCTCCGCAAACACTATCTACATGAGGCCAACTATCCAGCCACAACACAAACCAGCTACAAGACTTCATCGACACCAACCTATGCAAACACCAGCCACGTGCAGCCAACTATCCAGCCACGACACAACTCACCTACAAGCCTTAGGCAACACCAACCTCCACAAACACCAGCCATGTGCAGCTAACTATCCAGCTATGACACAACCCAGCTATGATACTTCATCAACACCAACCTCAGCAAAACAACAGCCATGAGCAGCCAAGTATCCAGCCACAACACAACCCAGCTACAAGCCTTCATTGACACCAACCTCCGCAAACACCAGCAACGTGTAGCGAACTATCTAGCCACAAGACAACAAAGCTACAAGACTTCATTGACATAAACATCTGCAAACACCAGCCATGAGCAGCCAACTATCCAGCCACAACACAACTCACTTACAAGCCTTGAGTGACACCAACCTCTGCAAACACCAGCTACATGCAGCCAACTATCCAGAATTGACACAACCCAGCTATAAGACTTCATCAACACCGACCTCCGCAAACACCAGCCACGTGCAGTCAACTATCCGGCTATGACACAACCCAACTACAAGCCTTCGTCGACACCAACCTGTGCAAACACCAGCCACGTGCAACCAACTATCCATCCACGACACAATCAAGCTACAAGCACTTCATTGACACCAACTTCTGCAAACACCAGCCACAACGAGCCAAGTATCCAACCACAGCACAACCCATCTACAAGCCCATCGCCACCAACCTCTGCAAACATGTGTTGCCAACTATCCAGCCACGACACAACCCAGCTGCATGACTTCATTAATACAAACCTCGCAAACACCAACCATGAGCAGCCAACTATCCACCCACAACACATATCCAGCTATAAGCCTTCATCGACACCATCCTCCACAAACAGTAGCCATGAGAGGCCAACTATCCAGCTACAACAGAACCAAGCTACAAGCCTTCATTGACACCAACTTCCGCAAATACCAGCCAAGAGCAGCCAAGTATCCAACCACATCACAACCCAGCAACAAGCCTACATCGACACCAACCTATGCAAACACCAGCCAAGAGCAGCCAACTATCCAGCCATAACACAACCTAGCTAGAAGACTTCATTGACACAATCCTCCATAAACACCAGCCACGTGCAGCCAAGTATCCAACCACAGCACAACCCAGCCACAAGCTTTCATTGACACCAACCTGTGCAAACACCAGCCAAGAGCAGCCAACTATCCAGCCATGACACAACCAAGCTACAACACCAATAAATGCAAACACCAGCCACGAGCAGCCAAGTATCCAGCCACAACACAACTCACCTACAAGCCTTGAGCGACACTAAACTCCACATGTACCAACCACGAGCAGCCAACTGTCCAGCCACGACACAACCCAGCTACAATCCTTCATTGACACGAACCTCCACAAACACTAGCCATGAGAGGCCAACTATCCAGCCACAACACAACCAAGTTTCAAGCCTTCATTGACACCATCTTCCGCAAACACCAGCCATGACCAACCAAGTATCCAACCACAGCACAACCCAGTTACAAGACTCTATTGACACCAACCTCTGCAAACACCAACCACAAGCAGCCAACTGTCCAGCCACGACACAACCCAGCTACAAACCTTCATTGACACCAACCTCTGCAAACACGTGAAGCCACGACACAATCCAGCTATAAGCCTTCATTATTGTCAATGCTGTCACCTTGGCAAATAACTATCAACAAAAACGAACCCTCCATCGTGACTTTGATCAACAGTCGCCACAACGACCTGTTTCATAGATCAGGCTTAACAGCTCCCACCGTCACATCAGCCTATCTCGACTCGTCTACAAGGCATTCTCTTCACAGTGATCACAGTGACCTCTGTTCCATTGTACAGGCCTACCAAAACCACACCAATCTGACGTCAGTCCGATTCAACACAGCATGTCCGTCAACCAACAATAACAACCTACTCTGTGATCTCAACCAAACAAATGTGCACCGGCCATATCCTGTGACCTTGGCCAGGCTAGCACAAGAAATAGTTTAACTCCCAGGGCCACACTTACGCCAGATCACTATTCTGACGAATGCCCACTGAAACTGACATTCCACACTTCCTTTTAACGTCTCTGTACAACATTCCAACAATAAACACTATTTCAATCTAATCTTGTTATTCCTTTCTCTTGCTACCAAGTGTAATATAACAGTATCATGAAAAGGACACTATTTCTAAAATGATGAACTTTCTTTTATGCTACCTTTGCAAATTTAAATATTGTACTATATTAGCGGCTAGGTCTCATCATTTTACAGTCAAAATGATTCAATATAACCGTAAGTTCTATGCTAACAGTTTCTTCTCTTGCACTTCTCACTTGTGGAACTCTTCTGGCTTCTTGCTTTCCAGTCAACTTTGCTCTTCAAAAATTTAAATGCTATGTCAATCATTATCTTCAGTCCTCTTAATGTCTCTTCTTTTATTGTTCTCTCTCATTTTTGTAGGCATGTGTTCATATTATTGTCCTTGTTTCGGTGTGAGAAACCTGTCTCCAAAGTAAATATATTTTTGATACACCCTGATATATATAGCGATATTTCTTCAAAAAGGTTGGATGGGTCTCTTAACAATGAGAGCATTTAACATCATGAATACACTTTTCCTCCATATGATCTGGGGTCTTTTAACCCCATTTTCCATATACTGAATATCCTCTGCAGCTCTCCTGGTGATGTTCTCTGACACTCAAGGGCTTGGGGTTGTATTGTTGTTCAACTCTCTTATTCATAAATCCAATTTTTCTTTTGGGATTGAGGGCTTATTAAATGTTAAGATATATGTGTATGTTTAAGTTTGTTGATTGCCCCTTTATACTATTATCCTTCTATAGTTGGTGACCCCTATGGCTGCATTTATTTCCTCTGGTGTAGTCATGGACAGCTCCTGATTTCTGACAACTCCATTTGAGTTGTTAAGTCTTTCATGTTGATTTGCTTTACATTTTAAATTGCGAAATGACTTCATTTGTAGTATGTTATCCGTGTATTTCTTAATGTTCACATTTACAAGTAGATTAATACTGTTTATTATAACACAAAGCATTTACTTAAATATTTATAAAAAGAATGTATAAACATAAAAATGTCTTAAAATAATTATCGAACTTTGTCCATTTCATAATATATATAAATCCTCCATGTAAACAAATAATACTATCATCAATTTCTTGTTCGTGTATTGCATAAATATATTGTGTAATTGTCATCTTTGATAATGGCTTATGTAAGCCGAAAGCTTAGATTGGATTAAAAAAAAAAAAAAAAAAGTATGTATCAATATTGTGATTTTCTTTCATTGTTTAATGATAATGTTATTAAGATTATCAGACTATATGAAAAAAACTTACATAAAATATATAGACAACACTTACTAATATTATTTAATGAAACATGTATTAATATATATATATATATATATATATATATATATATATATATATATATATATGTACAGTCATTCACATAAAAGCCTGTTTCGCTGTATCACAGCTCATCAGTGTGGGTAGACATCAGATTGCTTCAAGCTGGGATCGAAATCCAACTGATTTGGCATCACTCAGAGTTCCTACCCCTAAGCTATTGGTGCATGGCAGAGAAAGGGAAATTCTAATATATTATATACAGATGTATACAAATGCCAGCAGCCAGAGGGCTCAATTCATTAATGAAGAGCGGTGCGTTAATAGTGGCGACAGACATATATTTAGACATATTATTACTTGGGAAAATATTTGAAAGAAAATTTTTCTGGATCAATTTCCTACAGCAGCCAAGAAATGAATTTGTGGACTTGAAAGGATAAATAATAAATAAATAGACATAATACGTCTAACAGTGGAGTAATGGATAGCAGCTTGGATTGAGGAATTGGAGAGGCGAGTTCAAATTCCAGTTGAATCTATTACATTTACTTACACTTGGGAAAGGTATGAATCCTCTTCTTCTCCCCCCAGCTATGGGTAAATAGCAGAACAGACCAGATTCTATAGCCTTGGATGGCAACTGGTCTACCACAGAAAGAAATGGCAACCTACTGCGGTGAAAACAATCTGCCTTGTCAGTCATGTATCGAAAGTTATGTCATCGCCTAAGTGTGTATCACGCATGTCACATAACTGATAATTCCCGTCTCCAAGTTCTCCACCACCTTAACCAGGTATTGAACAGGAGATAACTGATAAATGACATCCGTTAGACATGGCACATGGAACTAGAACAGTCTATCCCAGCGAGTGAAATAAAGGGTTCAGTTCGACATTCCAACCACCTGAAGAAGGTTGAAGCGTAAAATGTTGTGATAAATATGGCAACAAAGATGAGGATGATAGTCTGAACAATGTAGATAGTGTATATTCCGATAAACAATCTAATAAATAGTGTAATCTAGTAAAAATAAATAAAGTGTTTATAATATTTGTTATAAATTCTCAAGAACAAAGAAAAAGTATAAATTCACTCTCATCATATGTTTAGGTCTTACATTTCTAATCCTCATTTTTGAAAACAATAAACATTGCCGAAGAGTGAAGGTAGTTAAAAAAAAAAAGCAGTGTCATGGAAAACCGCCCTTTTGACACAATTGACAATAATTTCATAAAAGGAAAGTATTTTTTCACCAATATTGAAATACGAATACAAAGAAAAAGGAAGAGGGAAAGACGCAATAGGGATGGATGATGGGGCACAATGTTTGCACAATTTCATATCATCAAATGTACTCAATGTAGGAATAAAAAGTAAAATAAAAAAAATACTCCATTTAAAATATTTTCGATCAATCTAATAATACGCCTCCATAAATGAGAGATTTGTTCAATTAATATTCATTATTTCCAAATACTATCACAGTCTTTTGAGTTTTTTGTCTTCTCTAACATCATTGATTTGATGAAGACAAGGTTAAACTGATGTCACTAATATATGGAAAAGACACTTGTTCAGTAATGCTTAAGAAGCATAATTCTTATCTGGGTTATTTATCAATTTCCATGCTGCTCCAGCCCTTGTTAGGATTACCATTAAGAATTGTTATGTATGTATACTTTTGCTATATTTTGTTAAATCAGACTAAAATGATTAACAGAATCAATGCTATCTTGCATATTTAAACCTTTATCTATGTTTTCTTAGAATTGCCAGTACAAATTGTCACAGAAGACAACATAAGCATTATTTTAGTAAATAAAATAAAAACATATTACTACTTTCATTACTACATTGGGTACAAAATGATATTTCTTTCATCTTATTTCTCATGCTTCTCCACCAAGTAGTAATAGTCTTAAGTTATCTGAATTTCTTAAATGAAGCCTTGTCAATTATTATTCATTTTTGATTGTATTTCTTTCATCTTATTCCTCTTGCTTTTCCATGAAGTAGTAATAGTCTTAAGTTGTCTGAATTTTTTAGATGAACCCTTGGCAATTAGTATTCATTTTTGACTAGTATTTCTTTCATCTTATTTCTCTTGCTTTTCCACCAAGTAGTAATAGTCTTAAGTTATCTGAATTTCTTAAATGAAGCCTTGTCAATTATTATTCATTTTTGATTGTATTTCTTTCATCTTATTCCTCTTGCCTTTCCATAAAGTAGTAATAGTCTTAAGTTGTCTGAATTTCTTAGATGAACCCTTGGCAATTAGTATTCATTTTTGACTAGTATTTCTTTCATTTTATTTCTCTTGCTTTTCCACCAAGTAGTAATAATCTTAAGTTATCTGAATTTCTTAAATGAAGCCTTGGCCATTATTATTCATTTTTGATTGTATTTCTTTCATCTTATTCCTCTTGCTTTTCCATGAAGTAGTAATAGTCTTAAGTTGTCTGAATTTTTTAGATGAACCCTTGGCAATTAGTATTCATTTTTGACTGGTATTTCTTTCATCTTATTTCTCTTGCTTTTCCACCAAGTAGTAATAGTCTTAAGTTGTCTGAATTTCTTAGATGAAGCCTTGTCAATTATTATTGATTTTTGACTAGTATTTCTTTCATCTTATTTCTCTTGCTTTTCCATGAAGTAGTAATAGTCTTAAGTTGTCTGAATTTCTTAGATGAAGCCTTGGCCATTATTATTCATTTTTGATTAGTATTTCTTTCATCTTATTTCTCTTGCTTTTCCACCAAGTAGTAATAGTCTTAAGTTGTCTGAATTTCTTTGATGAAGCCTTGTCAATTATTATTCATTTTTGACTAGTATTTCTTTCATCTTATTCCTCTTGCTTTTCCATGAAGTAGTAATAGTCTTAAGTTGTCTGAATTTTTTAGATGAACCCTTGGCCATTATTATTCATTTTTGATTAGTATTTCTTTCATCTTATATCTCTTGCTTTTCCACCAAGTAGTAATAGTCTTAAGTTGTCTGAATTTCTTAGATGAAGCCTTGGCAATTATTATTCATTTTTGACTAGTATTTCTTTCATCTTATTCCTCTTGCTTTTCCATGAATTAGTAATAGTCTTAAGTTGTCTGAATTTTTTAGATGAACCCTTGGCAATTAGTATTCATTTTTGACTAGTATTTCTTTCATTTTATTTCTCTTGCTTTTCCACCAAGTAGTAATAATCTTAAGTTATCTGAATTTCTTAAATGAAGCCTTGGCCATTATTATTCATTTTTGATTGTATTTCTTTCATCTTATTCCTCTTGCTTTTCCATGAAGTAGTAATAGTCTTAAGTTGTCTGAATTTCTTTGATGAAGCCTTGTCAATTATTATTCATTTTTGACTAGTATTTCTTTCATCTTATTCCTCTTGCTTTTCCATGAAGTAGTAATAGTCTTAAGTTGTCTGAATTTTTTAGATGAACCCTTGGCCATTATTATTCATTTTTGATTAGTATTTCTTTCATCTTATTTCTCTTGCTTTTCCACCAAGTAGTAATAGTCTTAAGTTGTCTGAATTTCTTTGATGAAGCCTTGTCAATTATTATTCATTTTTGACTAGTATTTCTTTCATCTTATTCCTCTTGCTTTTCCATGAAGTAGTAAAAGTCTTAAGTTGTCTGAATTTTTTAGATGAACCCTTGGCAATTAGTATTCATTTTTGACTAGTATTTCTTTCATTTTATTTCTCTTGCTTTTCCACCAAGTAGTAATAATCTTAAGTTATCTGAATTTCTTAAATGAAGCCTTGGCCATTATTATTCATTTTTGATTGTATTTCTTTCATCTTATTCCTCTTGCTTTTCCATGAAGTAGTAATAGTCTTAAGTTGTCTGAATTTTTTAGATGAACCCTTGGCAATTAGTATTCATTTTTGACTGGTATTTCTTTCATCTTATTTCTCTTGCTTTTCCACCAAGTAGTAATAGTCTTAAGTTGTCTGAATTTCTTAGATGAAGCCTTGTCAATTATTATTGATTTTTGACTAGTATTTCTTTCATCTTATTCCTCTTGCTTTTCCATGAAGTAGTAATAGTCTTAAGTTGTCTGAATTTTTTAGATGAACCCTTGGCAATTAGTATTCATTTTTGACTAGTATTTCTTTCATTTTATTTCTCTTGCTTTTCCACCAAGTAGTAATAGTCTTAAGTTGTCTGAATTTCTTAGATGAAGCATTGGCAATTGTTATTCATTTGTCTTTCATCGTGTTTCTCTTTTTCTTTTACTCAGCAGTCAACTTACCTTTTTCTACAGAATCCTGTGTTGCTTTTGTTGACAAATATTTTCCATATATAATCAATTTGGTATGTTTTTGTAGCTTTTATTTTCTCTTTACACAAGGAATCTTGAGCACAATATTTGCCAAAGTCATCTATCCTTTTAGAAAAGCAGTTTTCAGGTAAGTGACATTTTCTTCTTTCATTACTGACTCATTTAAGTGGAATTATCCTATTTAAGGATACAATATTCTTCTTTTCCATTCCCTAAAATGGCTTCAAAGATACATAACTAACATTTATAATAAAAGCTAGAAGATGAAGAAACAAAATAGCTTCTCATATATTTTCTTGAAAGAAATTATTATTTGATGTCATTGAAAATCTCTAATATGTCTGTTATCTAAAGTGGCTCCATCTACAAATTCTCTTACAGTTGTAATGTAATTGTCCAGTTTCTACAGTCATATTAGACCAGAGAAATGTTCTTAATCTCTCACATTATCTTTCAGGAAAGTAACTTACACTCTTCCAATATGCCTTCAAATTTGTGTTGCTCTTTCAATCATCTGTTATAACTCAGCTCAAATATTTCCACACTTGCTTCATTTTAACATCTCCAATGTGTAACTCACATTTTTTACATCGCTTTTGTATACTACTACTGTGAATTTCTTAGATGAAGACTTGTCAATTATTATTCATTTGTGACTAGTATTTCTTTCATCTTATTTCTCTTACTTTTCCACCAATTAGTAATAGTCTTAAGTTGTCTGAATTTCTTTGATGAAGCCTTGGCAATTATTATTGATTTTTGACAAGTATTTCTTTCATCTTATTTCTCTTGCTTTTCCACCAAGTAATAATAGTCCTAAGTTGTCTGAATTTCTTAGATGAAGCCTTGGCCATTATTATTCATTTTTGATTAGTATTTCTTTCATCTTATTTCTCTTGCTTTTCCACCAAGTAGTAATAGTCTTAAGTTGTCTGAATTTCTTTGATGAAGCCTTGGCAATTATTATTCATTTTTGACTAGTATTTCTTTCATCTTATTTCTCTTGCTTTTCCACCAAGTAGTAATAGTCTTAAGTTGTCTGAATTTCTTTGATGAAGCCTTGGCAATTATTATTCATTTTTGACTAGTATTTCTTTCATCTTATTTCTCTTGCTTTTCCACCAAGTAGTAATAGTCTTAAGTTGTCTGAATTTCTTAGATGAAGCCTTGGCAATTATTTTTCATTTTTGACTAGTATTTCTTTCATCTTATTTCTCTTGCTTTTCCACCAAGTAGTAATAGTCTTAAGTTGTCTGAATTTCTTAGATGAAGCCTTGTCAATTATTATTGATTTTTGACTAGTATTTCTTTCATCTTATTCCTCTTGCTTTTCCATGAAGTAGTAATAGTCTTAAGTTGTCTGAATTTTTTAGATGAACCCTTGGCAATTAGTATTCATTTTTGACTAGTATTTCTTTCATTTTATTTCTCTTGCTTTTCCACCAAGTAGTAATAGTCTTAGGTTGTCTGAATTTCTTAGATGAAGCCTTGTCAATTATTATTCATTTGTCTTTCATCGTGTTTCTCTTTTTCTTTTACTCAGCAGTCAACTTACCTTTTTCTACAGAATCCTGTGTTGCTTTTGTTGACAAATATTTTCCATATATAATCAATTTGGTATGTTTTTGTAGCTTTTATTTTCTCTTTACACAAGGAATCTTGAGCACAATATTTGCCAAAGTCATCTATCCTTTTAGAAAAGCAGTTTTCAGGTAAGTGACATTTTCTTCTTTCATTACTGACTCATTTAAGTGGAATTATCCTATTTAAGGATACAATATTCTTCTTTTCCATTCCCTAAAATGGCTTCAAAGATACATAACTAACATTTATAATAAAAGCTAGAAGATGAAGAAACAAAATAGCTTCTCATATATTTTCTTGAAAGAAATTATTATTTGATGTCATTGAAAATCTCTAATATGTCTGTTATCTAAAGTGGCTCCATCTACAAATTCTCTTACAGTTGTAATGTAATTGTCCAGTTTCTACAGTCATATTAGACCAGAGAAATGTTCTTAATCTCTCACATTATCTTTCAGGAAAGTAACTTACACTCTTCCAATATGCCTTCAAATTTGTGTTGCTCTTTCAATCATCTGTTATAACTCAGCTCAAATATTTCCACACTTGCTTCATTTTAACATCTCCAATGTGTAACTCACATTTTTTACATCGCTTTTGTATACTACTACTGTGAATTTCTTAGATGAAGACTTGTCAATTATTATTCATTTGTGACTAGTATTTCTTTCATCTTATTTCTCTTACTTTTCCACCAATTAGTAATAGTCTTAAGTTGTCTGAATTTCTTTGATGAAGCCTTGGCAATTATTATTGATTTTTGACAAGTATTTCTTTCATCTTATTTCTCTTGCTTTTCCACCAAGTAATAATAGTCCTAAGTTGTCTGAATTTCTTAGATGAAGCCTTGGCCATTATTATTCATTTTTGATTAGTATTTCTTTCATCTTATTTCTCTTGCTTTTCCACCAAGTAGTAATAGTCTTAAGTTGTCTGAATTTCTTTGATGAAGCCTTGGCAATTATTATTCATTTTTGACTAGTATTTCTTTCATCTTATTTCTCTTGCTTTTCCACCAAGTAGTAATAGTCTTAAGTTGTCTGAATTTCTTTGATGAAGCCTTGGCAATTATTATTCATTTTTGACTAGTATTTCTTTCATCTTATTTCTCTTGCTTTTCCACCAAGTAGTAATAGTCTTAAGTTGTCTGAATTTCTTAGATGAAGCCTTGGCAATTATTTTTCATTTTTGACTAGTATTTCTTTCATCTTATTTCTCTTGCTTTTCCACCAAGTAGTAATAGTCTTAAGTTGTCTGAATTTCTTAGATGAAGCCTTGTCAATTATTATTCATTTTTGACTAGTATTTCTTTCATCTTATTCCTCTTGCTTTTCCATGAATTAGTAATAGTCTTAATTTGTCTGAATTTTTTAGATGAACCCTTGGCAATTAGTATTCATTTTTGACTAGTATTTCTTTCATTTTATTTCTCTTGCTTTTCCACCAAGTAGTAATAATCTTAAGTTATCTGAATTTCTTAAATGAAGCCTTGGCCATTATTATTCATTTTTGATTGTATTTCTTTCATCTTATTCCTCTTGCTTTTCCATGAAGTAGTAATAGTCTTAAGTTGTCTGAATTTTTTAGATGAACCCTTGGCAATTAGTATTCATTTTTGACTGGTATTTCTTTCATCTTATTTCTCTTGCTTTTCCACCAAGTAGTAATAGTCTTAAGTTGTCTGAATTTCTTAGATGAAGCCTTGTCAATTATTATTGATTTTTGACTAGTATTTCTTTCATCTTATTCCTCTTGCTTTTCCATGAAGTAGTAATAGTCTTAAGTTGTCTGAATTTTGTAGATGAACCCTTGGCAATTAGTATTCATTTTTGACTAGTATTTCTTTCATTTTATTTCTCTTGCTTTTCCACCAAGTAGTAATAGTCTTAGGTTGTCTGAATTTCTTAGATGAAGCCTTGTCAATTATTATTCATTTGTCTTTCATCGTGTTTCTCTTTTTCTTTTACTCAGCAGTCAACTTACCTTTTTCTACAGAATCCTGTGTTGCTTTTGTTGACAAATATTTTCCATATATAATCAATTTGGTATGTTTTTGTAGCTTTTATTTTCTCTTTACACAAGGAATCTTGAGCACAATATTTGCCAAAGTCATCTATCCTTTTAGAAAAGCAGTTTTCAGGTAAGTGACATTTTCTTCTTTCATTACTGACTCATTTAAGTGGAATTATCCTATTTAAGGATACAATATTCTTCTTTTCCATTCCCTAAAATGGCTTCAAAGATACATAACTAACATTTATAATAAAAGCTAGAAGATGAAGAAACAAAATAGCTTCTCATATATTTTCTTGAAAGAAATTATTATTTGATGTCATTGAAAATCTCTAATATGTCTGTTATCTAAAGTGGCTCCATCTACAAATTCTCTTACAGTTGTAATGTAATTGTCCAGTTTCTACAGTCATATTAGACATGAAACATTTTCTTAATCTCTCACATTATCTTTCAGGAAAGTAACTTACACTCTTCCAATATGCCTTCAAATTTGTGTTGCTCTTTCAATCATCTGTTATAACTCAGCTCAAATATTTCCACACTTGCTTCATTTTAACATCTCCAATGTGTAACTCACATTTTTTACATCGCTTTTGTATACTACTACTGTGAATTTCTTAGATGAAGACTTGTCAATTATTATTCATTTGTGACTAGTATTTCTTTCATCTTATTTCTCTTGCTTTTCCACCAAGTAGTAATAGTCTTAAGTTGTCTGAATTTCTTTGATGAAGCCTTGGCAATTATTATTCATTTTTGACTAGTATTTCTTTCATCTTATTTCTCTTGCTTTTCCACCAAGTAGTAATAGTCTTAAGTTGTCTGAATTTCTTAGATGAAGCCTTGGCAATTATTATTCATTTTTGACTAGTATTTCTTTCATCTTATTCCTCTTGCTTTTCCATGAATTAGTAATAGTCTTAAGTTGTCTGAATTTTTTAGATGAACCCTTGGCAATTAGTATTCATTTTTGACTAGTATTTCTTTCATTTTATTTCTCTTGCTTTTCCACCAAGTAGTAATAATCTTAAGTTATCTGAATTTCTTAAATGAAGCCTTGGCCATTATTATTCATTTTTGATTGTATTTCTTTCATCTTATTCCTCTTGCTTTTCCATGAAGTAGTAATAGTCTTAAGTTGTCTGAATTTCTTTGATGAAGCCTTGTCAATTATTATTCATTTTTGACTAGTATTTCTTTCATCTTATTCCTCTTGCTTTTCCATGAAGTAGTAATAGTCTTAAGTTGTCTGAATTTTTTAGATGAACCCTTGGCCATTATTATTCATTTTTGATTAGTATTTCTTTCATCTTATTTCTCTTGCTTTTCCACCAAGTAGTAATAGTCTTAAGTTGTCTGAATTTCTTTGATGAAGCCTTGTCAATTATTATTCATTTTTGACTAGTATTTCTTTCATCTTATTCCTCTTGCTTTTCCATGAAGTAGTAAAAGTCTTAAGTTGTCTGAATTTTTTAGATGAACCCTTGGCAATTAGTATTCATTTTTGACTAGTATTTCTTTCATTTTATTTCTCTTGCTTTTCCACCAAGTAGTAATAATCTTAAGTTATCTGAATTTCTTAAATGAAGCCTTGGCCATTATTATTCATTTTTGATTGTATTTCTTTCATCTTATTCCTCTTGCTTTTCCATGAAGTAGTAATAGTCTTAAGTTGTCTGAATTTTTTAGATGAACCCTTGGCAATTAGTATTCATTTTTGACTGGTATTTCTTTCATCTTATTTCTCTTGCTTTTCCACCAAGTAGTAATAGTCTTAAGTTGTCTGAATTTCTTAGATGAAGCCTTGTCAATTATTATTGATTTTTGACTAGTATTTCTTTCATCTTATTCCTCTTGCTTTTCCATGAAGTAGTAATAGTCTTAAGTTGTCTGAATTTTTTAGATGAACCCTTGGCAATTAGTATTCATTTTTGACTAGTATTTCTTTCATTTTATTTCTCTTGCTTTTCCACCAAGTAGTAATAGTCTTAAGTTGTCTGAATTTCTTAGATGAAGCATTGGCAATTGTTATTCATTTGTCTTTCATCGTGTTTCTCTTTTTCTTTTACTCAGCAGTCAACTTACCTTTTTCTACAGAATCCTGTGTTGCTTTTGTTGACAAATATTTTCCATATATAATCAATTTGGTATGTTTTTGTAGCTTTTATTTTCTCTTTACACAAGGAATCTTGAGCACAATATTTGCCAAAGTCATCTATCCTTTTAGAAAAGCAGTTTTCAGGTAAGTGACATTTTCTTCTTTCATTACTGACTCATTTAAGTGGAATTATCCTATTTAAGGATACAATATTCTTCTTTTCCATTCCCTAAAATGGCTTCAAAGATACATAACTAACATTTATAATAAAAGCTAGAAGATGAAGAAACAAAATAGCTTCTCATATATTTTCTTGAAAGAAATTATTATTTGATGTCATTGAAAATCTCTAATATGTCTGTTATCTAAAGTGGCTCCATCTACAAATTCTCTTACAGTTGTAATGTAATTGTCCAGTTTCTACAGTCATATTAGACATGAAACATTTTCTTAATCTCTCACATTATCTTTCAGGAAAGTAACTTACACTCTTCCAATATGCCTTCAAATTTGTGTTGCTCTTTCAATCATCTGTTATAACTCAGCTCAAATATTTCCACACTTGCTTCATTTTAACATCTCCAATGTGTAACTCACATTTTTTACATCGCTTTTGTATACTACTACTGTGAATTTCTTAGATGAAGACTTGTCAATTATTATTCATTTGTGACTAGTATTTCTTTCATCTTATTTCTCTTGCTTTTCCACCAAGTAGTAATAGTCTTAAGTTGTCTGAATTTCTTTGATGAAGCCTTGGCAATTATTATTCATTTTTGACTAGTATTTCTTTCATCTTATTTCTCTTGCTTTTCCACCAAGTAGTAATAGTCTTAAGTTGTCTGAATTTCTTAGATGAAGCCTTGGCAATTATTATTCATTTTTGACTAGTATTTCTTTCATCTTATTCCTCTTGCTTTTCCATGAATTAGTAATAGTCTTAAGTTGTCTGAATTTTTTAGATGAACCCTTGGCAATTAGTATTCATTTTTGACTAGTATTTCTTTCATCTTATTTCTCTTGCTTTTCCACGAAGTAGTAATAATCTTAAGTTATCTGAATTTCTTAAATGAAGCCTTGGCCATTATTATTCATTTTTGATTGTATTTCTTTCATCTTATTCCTCTTGCTTTTCCATGAAGTAGTAATAGTCTTAAGTTGTCTGAATTTTTTAGATGAACCCTTGGCAATTAGTATTCATTTTTGACTGGTATTTCTTTCATCTTATTTCTCTTGCTTTTCCACCAAGTAGTAATAGTCTTAAGTTGTCTGAATTTCTTAGATGAAGCCTTGTCAATTATTATTGATTTTTGACTAGTATTTCTTTCATCTTATTCCTCTTGCTTTTCCATGAAGTAGTAATAGTCTTAAGTTGTCTGAATTTTTTAGATGAACCCTTGGCAATTAGTATTCATTTTTGACTAGTATTTCTTTCATTTTATTTCTCTTGCTTTTCCACCAAGTAGTAATAGTCTTAGGTTGTCTGAATTTCTTAGATGAAGCCTTGTCAATTATTATTCATTTGTCTTTCATCGTGTTTCTCTTTTTCTTTTACTCAGCAGTCAACTTACCTTTTTCTACAGAATCCTGTGTTGCTTTTGTTGACAAATATTTTCCATATATAATCAATTTGGTATGTTTTTGTAGCTTTTATTTTCTCTTTACACAAGGAATCTTGAGCACAATATTTGCCAAAGTCATCTATCCTTTTAGAAAAGCAGTTTTCAGGTAAGTGACATTTTCTTCTTTCATTACTGACTCATTTAAGTGGAATTATCCTATTTAAGGATACAATATTCTTCTTTTCCATTCCCAAAAATGGCTTCAAAGATACATAACTAACATTTATAATAAAAGCTAGAAGATGAACATCTCCAATGTGTAACTCACATTTTTTACATCGCTTTTGTATACTACTACTGTGAATTTCTTAGATGAAGACTTGTCAATTATTATTCATTTGTGACTAGTATTTCTTTCATCTTATTTCTCTTGCTTTTCCACCAATTAGTAATAGTCTTAAGTTGTCTGAATTTCTTTGATGAAGCCTTGGCAATTATTATTCATTTTTGACAAGTATTTCTTTCATCTTATTTCTCTTGCTTTTCCACCAAGTAGTAATAGTCTTAAGTTGTCTGAATTTCTTTGATGAAGCGTTGGCAATTATTATTCATTTTTGACAAGTATTTCTTTCATCTTATTTCTCTTGCTTTTCCACCAAGTAATAATAGTCCTAAGTTGTCTGAATTTCTTAGATGAAGCCTTGGCCATTATTATTCATTTTTGACTAGTATTTCTTTCATCTTATTTCTCTTGCTTATCCACCAAGTAGTAATAGTCTTAAGTTGTCTGAATTTCTTAGATGAAGCCTTGGCAATTATTATTCATTTTTGACTAGTATTTCTTTCATCTTATTTCTCTTGCTTTTCCACCAAGTAGTAATAGTCTTAAGTTGTCTGAATTTCTTAGATGAAGCCTTGTCAATTATTTTTCATTTTTGACTAGTATTTCTTTCATCTTATTTCTCTTGCTTTTCCACCAAGTAGTAATAGTCTTAAGTTGTCTGAATTTCTTTGATGAAGCCTTGGTAATAATTACAAGATTTTCCGCACTATAGTTTGCACCTGCATATAACCCACACTCCTAGAAATTCAACTATTTGGACATAACTGGCTCGATGCTAGTGACCATTTTTTGTGAAGCTATGTTCCCCTAAGCCTAATCCCAGCCACTCAAACTTTGAAGACACAATTCATATATAACCCACACCCTACATATTTCAAGAAAAAAGTCACGGGTTACAGTCTGGAAAATACGGTGATTCAAATTTTTTAAATTCTTTTGAAATATTGTCATTTTTCAACTTGTGTTTAATTTTAATTTCATTTCCTCTCTATCTGTGGCCATTATTGATATTTAATTCACAAAGCCTATGTTAGTCTGGCACAAGGCCTATCAAAATATGAAACACTCAGTAAGCAATATGTTAAAACTTACTACACTACAAATAGTCTATCATTCTAAGTTGTTAACCATTACTCTAATTTAGGTACCCATATTTACTGAATGAAACTTGGGCTGCTACATGACTACAGTGGTCCCCAATGAGGCTTAATTTCACCCAAAGTGACTTAATTGGTAAAACACTTCTCAATGCTGAGTCACCCAATTATTGATATTTTTAAATCAATGTTAATATGAAATAAAGCCCTTCCCCAATGAGGATTTTAATCCATATTGTATAAGTTACAACTGGGAAAATGAAATAACTGAATAAATAAAATAATAATGAAGAATAAAAAAATAAATTAATTTTCCCATGATGCAAGCTATAAAGAAGCCAAAAAGCGTTTCTAGTGCAATTTCATAACCCCACTCCTGGAAAGGACAGGATCTTTCTCTTTCTCCTCTTAGGCTTAAAGATGTTAACCATGCAGTAATAGCATTTCCATTGGGGGATGTTACTTTTCCGCAGTCCACTGATGACTGAACTTTTTCCACTTGCCAGCAACATCATCAGATATGTTTTAGCAGACCTACACATGAAATAATGGTTCGGTCTTCTCAACTCGGTGCAGAGCTGACTTGAGCTCGACCAGCTTCACTCATTTGTATCCTTACTTCTCATGAATTATTTCAGAACCAAAAGGAAAACAGACATGACAAGATGCCTTTTAACTTTATTTCAATACAATCAACATGATAGGAATAAACAACAATTAGCAGAAAAAAAGTTTTTTTGTATGCTTCTTCTATCTTCTTAGCTTATGAGCCGACACCGTTGCTTAAAAGTATACATAAGAGCCACAATCTTGCTAACCTTCACACTACAAAATTTTTCTTTAATAAGCAACTTGAGATTTTGATCAGTACTCAGCGTCCTTCATTTTTGCCCAAGAATTAAGACTCAAATAAATTCATTGCTTTTTTAAAGACTTATTAGAAAGTTCAAGTATTTAAAATGTATATTAAATTCTGAAAAATGTTCATAACATTATTAGATGTTTTTTATAAGCAACTTGGGATTTTGATCAGTACTTGGGTTGCTTCAATTTTGCCCCAAAATTACAACTCTACTTGTTTAAATGATTGCCTAAATTTTTTATGCTTCAGTCAAATTAGAAAAGAAAGAAAGACATTTCAATGGAACTAAACTGGTAGAATTAGTAGAATACAGTATAAAGTAATGATTTTTTATTTTGTTTTTCTTTTAAGTAGTTTAATCCACACTGACATCAGCAGTGGAGTTGCTTAAGCTTTCATGAAATTTGAGAACAGTTACTTAAAAACAAAAATCATGTTATTCTATAAATAATAAAGTACTAGTAGAGAAGCGGTCCTAGAATTTATGAAAAAAATATTAAATCTTGAATTTTTGGTTTAATTAGAAGAGAAAGACTGAAACAGTAGAATCAGTAGAATACATTTACACTATTTACGTCGTTCGGACTGTTTTCCTCATCTTTATTGCCATATTCACAATGTTTCAGCCATTGTATGCTTCGGCCTTCTTCAAGTGGTATAAGTTGGAATTTTTAACTAAACACTTTAAGTCCATGGGAGGAGATTGTTCTAATTCCATGTGCCATGACTCTTTTTGGATATTTCAGTTAATTCCTTTAAGTAACTCAAATCTTCAAGTTTTTGTTCCCTCTGCTGTGGCGAGGTATTGAACTCACAACTCTTTCAGTCAAGTCACTTTTAGGATTACTTCAACCAATGCTTTTATCCACTAGGCCATGAGTGACTTAAGCATGGTTTAATGGTTCAGTGTCACACATTCCGTCCTCTGTTAAAAGACTTCCCAGATATTTAATTTTGTACTTGTTTGATTTTGGAATCTCCAATAAATTACATTTTTAATAAAACCCACATTGTTGTGAGTTATACAATTATTGATTTCAGCTTGAATGCTGGGGATCTGTCTTCCCAGGATTTGCATCTCTTTAAGAACGGAGCCAGCTCTGTGACCCTTGACCCCTCTACGCATGTGCCCTCACTGTAAGCTCAACCTTGCTACATACTTTGTACAAAGTGGGCCTACCAAGAGCAGTACTTTTTTAATGGATTGTTTATCCAGCATTAGTACTTCCTAATTCCACAACTGCATGAATTGAAGTGTGCAACTAGACTGGCAAACGGTTTCATCAGTTTACTAACCAAATGCAACCGCCACTTCTATTCTAATATTTTCTTTTCTCGCATTTCTCAACTGTGAACGTCCCTTCTGATTTCTTGCTTCCCTGCCAACTACAATTTTCAAAAATTTAAGTAGAACATCAATTGCCATCTTCTGTCTTCTTGAACCCTGTTCCTTTATTGTCCCTTCCTCACTTCTCCCAACTAAAGGTTTCTCATTCATCTGTGAGGTTGAAATACTGATTCCTGTACAATTACCAAAGTTAAGCAACTCCCTTTCAATTTCTTGCTTCCCTGCCAACTAGAATCTTCCAAACTTTAAATACAACATCAATTGCGATCTTCTGTGTTCTTGAACCCTGTTCCTTTATTGTCCCTCCCTCACTTCTCCCCACTTAAGTCTTCTCATTCATCTGTGAGGTTGAAATACTGATTCCTGTACAATTACCAAAGTTAAGCAACTCCCTTTCAATTTCTTGCTTCCCTGCCAACTAGAATCTTCAAAACTTTAAATACAAGATCAATTGCCATCTTCTGTCTTCTTGAACCCTGTTCCTTTATTGTCCCTTCCTCACTTGTCCCCACTTAAGTCTTCTCATTCATCTGTGAGATTGAAATACTGATTCCTGTACAATTACCAAAGTTAAGCAACTCCCTTTCAATTTCTTGCTTCCCTGCCAACTAGAATCTTCAAAACTTTAAATACAACATCAATTGCCATCTTCTGTCTTCTTGAACCCTGTTCCTTTATTGTCCCTCCCTCACTTCTCCCCACTTAAGTCTTCTCATTCATCTGTGAGGTTGAAATACTGATTCCTGTACAATTACCAAAGTTAAGCAACTCCCTTTCAATTTCTTGCTTCCCTGCCAACTAGAATCTTCAAAACTTTAAATACAACATCAATTGCCATCTTCTGTTTTCTTGAACCCTGTTCCTTTATTGTCCCTTCCTCATTTCTCCCAACTAAAGGCTTCTCATTCATCTGTGAGGTTGAAATACTGATTCCTGTACAATTACCAAAGTTAAGCAACTCCCTTTCAATTTCTTGCTTTCCTGCCAACTAGAATCTTCAAAACTTTAAATACAACATCAATCGCCATCTTCTGTCTTCTTGAACCCTGTTCCTTTATTGTCCCTTCCTCATTTCTCCCCACTTAAGTCTTCTCATTCATCTGTGCGGTTGAAATACTGATTCCTGTACAATTACCAAAGTTAAGCAACTCCCTTTCAATTTCTTGCTTCCCTGCCAACTAGAATCTTCAAAACTTTAAATACAACATCAATCGCCATCTTCTGTCTTCTTGAACCCTGTTCCTTTATTGTCCCTTCCTCATTTCTCCCCACTTAAGTCTTCTCATTCATCTGTGAGGTTGAAATACTGATTCCTGTACAATTACCAAAGTTAAGCAACTCCCTTTCAATTTCTTGCTTCCCTGCCAACTAGAATCTTCAAAACTTTAAATACAACATCAATCGCCATCTTCTGTCTTCTTGAACCCTGTTCCTTTATTGTCCCTTCCTCATTTCTCCCCACTTAAGTCTTCTCATTCATCTGTGAGGTTGAAATACTGATTCCTGTACAATTACCAAAGTTAAGCAACTCCCTTTCAATTTCTTGCTTCCCTGCCAACTAGAATCTTCAAAACTTTAAATACAACATCAATTGCCATCTTCTGTCTTCTTGAACCCTGTTCCTTTATTGTCCCTTCCTCATTTCTCCCCACTTAAGTTTTCTCATTCATCTGTGCGGTTGAAATACTGATTCCTGTACAATTACCAAAGTTAAGCAACTCCCTTTCAATTTCTTGCTTCCCTGCCAACTAGAATCTTCAAAACTTTAAATACAACATCAATCGCCATCTTCTGTCTTCTTGAACCCTGTTCCTTTATTGTCCCTTCCTCATTTCTCCCCACTTAAGTCTTCTCATTCATCTGTGAGGTTGAAATACTGATTCCTGTACAATTACCAAAGTTAAGCAACTCCCTTTCAATTTCTTGCTTCCCTGCCAACTAGAATCTTCCAAACTTTAAATACAACATCAATCGCCATCTTCTGTCTTCTTGAACCCTGTTCCTTTATTGTCCCTTCCTTATTTCTCCCCACTTAAGTCTTCTCATTCATCTGTGCGGTTGAAATACTGATTCCTGTACAATTACCAAAGTTAAGCAACTCCCTTTCAATTTCTTGCTTCCCTGCCAAATAGAATCTTCAAAACTTTAAATACAACATCAATCGCCATCTTCTGTCTTCTTGAAAGCCCTGTTCCTTTATTGTCCCTTCCTCATTTCTCCCCACTTAAGTCTTCTCATTCATCTGTGAGGTTGAAATACTGATTCCTGTACAATTACCAAAGTTAAGCAACTCCCTTTCAATTTCTTGCTTCCCTGCCAACTAGAATCTTCCAAACTTTAAATACAACATCAATCGCCATCTTCTGTGTTCTTGAACCCTGTTCCTTTATTGTCCCTTCCTCATTTCTCCCCACTTAAGTCTTCTCATTCATCTGTGAGGTTGAAATACTGATTCCTGTACAATTACCAAAGTTAAGCAACTCCCTTTCAATTTCTTGCTTCCCTGCCAACTAGAATCTTCAAAACTTTAAATACAACATCAATTGCCATCTTCTGTCTTCTTGAACCCTGTTCCTTTATTGTCCCTTCCTCATTTCTCCCAACTAAAGGTTTCTCATTCATCTGTGAGTTTGAAATACTGATTCCTGTACAATTACCAAAGTTAAGCAACTCCCTTTCAATTTCTTGCTTCCCTGCCAACTAGAATCTTCCAAACTTTAAATACAACATCAATCGCCATCTTCTCTCTTCTTGAACCCTGTTCCTTTATTGTCCCTTCCTCATTTCTCCCCACTTAAGTCTTCTCATTCATCTGTGAGGTTGAAATACTGATTCCTGTACAATTACCAAAGTTAAGCAACTCCCTTTCAATTTCTTGCTTCCCTGCCAACTAGAATCTTCCAAACTTTAAATACAACATGAATCGCCATCTTCTGTCTTCTTGAACCCTGTTCCTTTATTGTCCCTTCCTCATTTCTCCCCACTTAAGTCTTCTCATTCATCTGTGAGGTTGAAATACTGATTCCTGTACAATTACCAAAGTTAAGCAACTCCCTTTCAATTTCTTGCTTCCCTGCCAACTAGAATCTTCAAAACTTTAAATACAACATCAATCGCCATCTTCTGTCTTCTTGAACCCTGTTCCTTTATTGTCCCTTCCTCATTTCTCCCCACTTAAGTCTTCTCATTCATCTGTGAGGTTGAAATACTGATTCCTGTACAATTACCAAAGTTAAGCAACTCCCTTTCAATTTCTTGCTTCCCTGCCAACTAGAATCTTCAAAACTTTAAATACAACATCAATCGCCATCTTCTGTCTTCTTGAACCCTGTTCCTTTATTGTCCCTTCCTCATTTCTCCCCACTTAAGTCTTCTCATTCATCTGTGCGGTTGAAATACTGATTCCTGTACAATTACCAAAGTTAAGCAACTCCCTTTCAATTTCTTGCTTCCCTGCCAACTAGAATCTTCAAAACTTTAAATACAACATCAATCGCCATCTTCTGTCTTCTTGAACCCTGTTCCTTTATTGTCCCTTCCTCATTTCTCCCCACTTAAGTCTTCTCATTCATCTGTGAGGTTGAAATACTGATTCCTGTACAATTACCAAAGTTAAGCAACTCCCTTTCAATTTCTTGCTTCCCTGCCAACTAGAATCTTCAAAACTTTAAATACAACATCAATCGCCATCTTCTGTCTTCTTGAACCCTGTTCCTTTATTGTCCCTTCCTCATTTCTCCCCACTTAAGTCTTCTCATTCATCTGTGAGGTTGAAATACTGATTCCTGTACAATTACCAAAGTTAAGCAACTCCCTTTCAATTTCTTGCTTCCCTGCCAACTAGAATCTTCAAAACTTTAAATACAACATCAATCGCCATCTTCTGTCTTCTTGAACCCTGTTCCTTTATTGTCCCTTCCTCATTTCTCCCCACTTAAGTCTTCTCATTCATCTGTGAGGTTGAAATACTGATTCCTGTACAATTACCAAAGTTAAGCAACTCCCTTTCAATTTCTTGCTTCCCTGCCAACTAGAATCTTCAAAACTTTAAATACAACATCAATTGCCATCTTCTGTCTTCTTGAACCCTGTTCCTTTATTGTCCCTTCCTCATTTCTCCCAACTAAAGGTTTCTCATTCATCTGTGAGTTTGAAATACTGATTCCTGTACAATTACCAAAGTTAAGCAACTCCCTTTCAATTTCTTGCTTCCCTGCCAACTAGAATCTTCAAAACTTTAAATACAACATCAATCGCCATCTTCTCTCTTCTTGAACCCTGTTCCTCTATTGTCCCTTCCTCATTTCTCCCAACTAAAGGTTTCTCATTCATCTGTGAGGTTGAAATACTGATTCCTGTACAATTACCAAAGTTAAGCAACTCCCTTTCAATTTCTTGCTTCCCTGCCAACTAGAATCTTCAAAACTTTAAATACAACAGCAATCGCCATCTTCTGTCTTCTTGAACCCTGTTCCTTTATTGTCCCTTCCTCATTTCTCCCCACTTAAGTCTTCTCATTCATCTGTGAGGTTGAAATACTGATTCCTGTACAATTACCAAAGTTAAGCAACTCCCTTTCAATTTCTTGCTTCCCTGCCAACTAGAATCTTCAAAACTTTAAATACAACATCAATCGCCATCTTCTGTCTTCTTGAACCCTGTTCCTTTATTGTCCCTTCCTCATTTCTCCCCACTTAAGTCTTCTCATTCATCTGTGCGGTTGAAATACTGATTCCTGTACAATTACCAAAGTTAAGCAACTCCCTTTCAATTTCTTGCTTCCCTGCCAACTAGAATCTTCAAAACTTTAAATACAACATCAATCGCCATCTTCTGTCTTCTTGAACCCTGTTCCTTTATTGTCCCTTCCTCATTTCTCCCCACTTAAGTCTTCTCATTCATCTGTGAGGTTGAAATACTGATTCCTGTACAATTACCAAAGTTAAGCAACTCCCTTTCAATTTCTTGCTTCCCTGCCAACTAGAATCTTCAAAACTTTAAATACAACATCAATCGCCATCTTCTGTCTTCTTGAACCCTGTTCCTTTATTGTCCCTTCCTCATTTCTCCCCACTTAAGTCTTCTCATTCATCTGTGAGGTTGAAATACTGATTCCTGTACAATTACCAAAGTTAAGCAACTCCCTTTCAATTTCTTGCTTCCCTGCCAACTAGAATCTTCAAAACTTTAAATACAACATCAATCGCCATCTTCTGTCTTCTTGAACCCTGTTCCTTTATTGTCCCTTCCTCATTTCTCCCCACTTAAGTCTTCTCATTCATCTGTGAGGTTGAAATACTGATTCCTGTACAATTACCAAAGTTAAGCAACTCCCTTTCAATTTCTTGCTTCCCTGCCAACTAGAATCTTCAAAACTTTAAATACAACATCAATTGCCATCTTCTGTCTTCTTGAACCCTGTTCCTTTATTGTCCCTTCCTCATTTCTCCCAACTAAAGGTTTCTCATTCATCTGTGAGTTTGAAATACTGATTCCTGTACAATTACCAAAGTTAAGCAACTCCCTTTCAATTTCTTGCTTCCCTGCCAACTAGAATCTTCAAAACTTTAAATACAACATCAATCGCCATCTTCTCTCTTCTTGAACCCTGTTCCTTTATTGTCCCTTCCTCATTTCTCCCAACTAAAGGTTTCTCATTCATCTGTGAGGTTGAAATACTGATTCCTGTACAATTACCAAAGTTAAGCAACTCCCTTTCAATTTCTTGCTTCCCTGCCAACTAGAATCTTCAAAACTTTAAATACAACATCAATTGCCATCTTCTGTCTTCTTGAACCCTGTTCCTTTATTGTCCCTTCCTCATTTCTCCCAACTAAAGGCTTCTCATTCATCTGTGAGGTTGAAATACTGATTCCTGTACAATTACCAAAGTTAAGCAACTCCCTTTCAATTTCTTGCTTCCCTGCCAACTAGAATCTTCAAAACTTTAAATACAACATCAATTGCCATCTTCTGTCTTCTTGAACCCTGTTCCTTTATTGTCCCTTCCTCATTTCTCCCAACTAAAGGTTTCTCATTCATCTGTGAGGTTGAAATACTGATTCCTGTACAATTACCAAAGTTAAGCAACTCCCTTTCAATTTCTTGCTTCCCTGCCAACTAGAATCTTCCAAACTTTAAATACAACATCAATCGCCATCTTCTGTGTTCTTGAACCCTGTTCCTTTATTGTACCTCCCTCACTTCTCCCCACTTAAGTCTTCTCATTCATCTGTGAGGTTGAAATACTGATTCCTGTACAATTACCAAAGTTAAGCAACTCCCTTTCAATTTCTTGCTTCCCTGCCAACTAGAATCTTCAAAACTTTAAATACAACATCAATTGCCATCTTCTGTCTTCTTGAACCCTGTTCCTTTATTGTCCCTTCCTCATTTCTCCCAACTAAAGGATTCTCATTCATCTGTGAGGTTGAAATACTGATTCCTGTACAATTACCAAAGTTAAGCAACTCCCTTTCAATTTCTTGCTTCCCTGCCAACTAGAATCTTCCAAACTTTAAATACAACATCAATTGCCATCTTCTGTCTTCTTGAACCCTGTTCCTTTATTGTCCCTTCCTCACTTCTCCCCACTTAAGTCTTCTCATTCATCTGTGAGGTTGAAATACTGATTCCTGTACAATTACCAAAGTTAAGCAACTCCCTTTCAATTTCTTGCTTCCCTGCCAACTAGAATCTTCAAAACTTTAAATACAACATCAATCGCCATCTTCTGTCTTCTTGAACCCTGTTCCTTTATTGTCCCTTCCTCATTTCTCCCAACTAAAGGTTTCTCATTCATCTGTGAGGTTGAAATACTGATTCCTGTACAATTACCAAAGTTAAGCAACTCCCTTTCAATTTCTTGCTTCCCTGCCAACTAGAATCTTCCAAACTTTAAATACAACATCAATTGCCATCTTCTGTGTTCTTGAACCCTGTTCCTTTATTGTACCTCCCTCACTTCTCCCCACTTAAGTCTTCTCATTCATCTGTTAGGTTGAGATACTGATTCCTGTACAATTACCAAAGTTAAGCAACTCCCTTTCAATTTCTTGCTTCCCTGCCAACTAGAATCTTCAAAACTTTAAATGCAACATCAATTGCCATCTTCTGTGTTCTTGAACCCTGTTCCTTTATTGTCCCTTCCTCATTTCTCCCCACTTAAGTCTTCTCATTCATCTGTGAGGTTGAAATACTGATTCCTGTACAATTACCAAAGTTAAGCAACTCCCTTTCAATTTCTTGCTTCCCTGCCAACTAGAATCTTCAAAACTTTAAATACAACATCAATCGCCATCTTCTGTCTTCTTGAACCCTGTTCCTTTATTGTCCCTTCCTCATTTCTCCCCACTTAAGTCTTCTCATTCATCTGTGAGGTTGAAATACTGATTCCTGTACAATTACCAAAGTTAAGCAACTCCCTTTCAATTTCTTGCTTCCCTGCCAACTAGAATCTTCAAAACTTTAAATACAACATCAATTGCCATCTTCTGTCTTCTTGAACCCTGTTCCTTTATTGTCCCTTCCTCATTTCTCCCAACTAAAGGTTTCTCATTCATCTGTGAGGTTGAAATACTGATTCCTGTACAATTACCAAAGTTAAGCAACTCCCTTTCAATTTCTTGCTTCCCTGCCAACTAGAATCTTCCAAACTTTAAATACAACATCAATTGCCATCTTCTGTGTTCTTGAACCCTGTTCCTTTATTGTACCTCCCTCACTTCTCCCCACTTAAGTCTTCTCATTCATCTGTGAGGTTGAAATACTGATTCCTGTACAATTACCAAAGTTAAGCAACTCCCTTTCAATTTCTTGCTTCCCTGCCAACTAGAATCTTCAAAACTTTAAATACAACATCAATTGCCATCTTCTGTCTTCTTGAACCCTGTTCCTTTATTGTCCCTTCCTCACTTCTCCCCACTTAAGTCTTCTCATTCATCTGTGAGGTTGAAATACTGATTCCTGTACAATTACCAAAGTTAAGCAACTCCCTTTCAATTTCTTGCTTCCCTGCCAACTAGAATCTTCAAAACTTTAAATACAACATCAATTGCCATCTTCTGTCTTCTTGAACCCTGTTCCTTTATTGTCCCTTCCTCATTTCTCCCAACTAAAGGTTTCTCATTCATCTGTGAGGTTGAAATACTGATTCCTGTACAATTACCAAAGTTAAGCAACTCCCTTTCAATTTCTTGCTTCCCTGCCAACTAGAATCTTCCAAACTTTAAATACAACATCAATTGCCATCTTCTGTGTTCTTGAACCCTGTTCCTTTATTGTACCTCCCTCACTTCTCCCCACTTAAGTCTTCTCATTCATCTGTGAGGTTGAAATACTGATTCCTGTACAATTACCAAAGTTAAGCAACTCCCTTTCAATTTCTTGCTTCCCTGCCAACTAGAATCTTCAAAACTTTAAATACAACATCAATTGCCATCTTTTGTCTTCTTGAACCCTGTTCCTTTATTGTCCCTTCCTCACTTCTCCCCACTTAAGTCTTCTCATTCATCTGTGAGGTTGAAATACTGATTCCTGTACAATTACCAAAGTTAAGCAACTCCCTTTCAATTTCTTGCTTCCCTGCCAACTAGAATCTTCCAAACTTTAAATACAACATCAATTGCCATCTTCTGTCTTCTTGAACCCTGTTCCTTTATTGTCCCTTCCTCATTTCTCCCAACTAAAGGTTTCTCATTCATCTGTTAGGTTGAAATACTGATTCCTGTACAATTACCAAAGTTAAGCAACTCCCTTTCAATTTCTTGCTTCCCTGCCAACTAGAATCTTCCAAACTTTAAATACAACATCAATTGCCATCTTCTGTGTTCTTGAACCCTGTTCCTTTATTGTACCTCCCTCACTTCTCCCCACTTAAGTCTTCTCATTCATCTGTGAGGTTGAAATACTGATTCCTGTACAATTACCAAAGTTAAGCAACTCCCTTTCAATTTCTTGCTTCCCTGCCAACTAGAATCTTCAAAACTTTAAATACAACATCAATTGCCATCTTCTGTCTTCTTGAACCCTGTTCCTTTATTGTCCCTTCCTCACTTCTCCCCACTTAAGTCTTCTCATTCATCTGTGAGGTTGAAATACTGATTCCTGTACAATTACCAAAGTTAAGCAACTCCCTTTCAATTTCTTGCTTCCCTGCCAACTAGAATCTTCAAAACTTTAAATACAACATCAATTGCCATCTTCTGTCTTCTTGAACCCTGTTCCTTTATTGTCCCTTACTCACTTCTCCCCACTTAAGTCTTCTCATTCATCTGTGAGGTTGAAATACTGATTCCTGTACAATTACCAAAGTTAAGCAACTCCCTTTCAATTTCTTGCTTCCCTGCCAACTAGAATCTTCAAAACTTTAAATACAACATCAATTGCCATCTTCTGTCTTCTTGAACCCTGTTCCCTTATTGTCCCTTCCTCATTTCTCCCAACTAAAGGTTTCTCATTCATCTGTGAGGTTGAAATACTGATTCCTGTACAATTACCAAAGTTAAGCAACTCCCTTTCAATTTCTTGCTTCCCTGCCAACTAGAATCTTCCAAACTTTAAATACAACATCAATTGCCATCTTCTGTGTTCTTGAACCCTGTTCCTTTATTGTACCTCCCTCACTTCTCCCCACTTAAGTCTTCTCATTCATCTGTGAGGTTGAAATACTGATTCCTGTACAATTACCAAAGTTAAGCAACTCCCTTTCAATTTCTTGCTTCCCTGCCAACTAGAATCTTCAAAACTTTAAATACAACATCAATTGCCATCTTCTGTCTTCTTGAACCCTGTTCCTTTATTGTCCCTTCCTCACTTCTCCCCACTTAAGTCTTCTCATTCATCTGTGAGGTTGAAATACTGATTCCTGTACAATTACCAAAGTTAAGCAACTCCCTTTCAATTTCTTGCTTCCCTGCCAACTAGAATCTTCAAAACTTTAAATACAACATCAATTGCCATCTTCTGTCTTCTTGAACCCTGTTCCTTTATTGTCCCTTCCTCACTTCTCCCCACTTAAGTCTTCTCATTCATCTGTGAGGTTGAAATACTGATTCCTGTACAATTACCAAAGTTAAGCAACTCCCTTTCAATTTCTTGCTTCCCTGCCAACTAGAATCTTCAAAACTTTAAATACAACATCAATTGCCATCTTCTGTCTTCTTGAACCCTGTTCCTTTATTGTCCCTTCCTCACTTCTCCCCACTTAAGTCTTCTCATTCATCTGTGAGGTTGAAATACTGATTCCTGTACAATTACCAAAGTTAAGCAACTCCCTTTCAATTTCTTGCTTCCCTGCCAACTAGAATCTTCAAAACTTTAAATACAACATCAATTGCCATCTTCTGTCTTCTTGAACCCTGTTCCTTTATTGTCCCTTCCTCACTTCTCCCCACTTAAGTCTTCTCATTCATCTGTGAGGTTGAAATACTGATTCCTGTACAATTACCAAAGTTAAGCAACTCCCTTTCAATTTCTTGCTTCCCTGCCAACTAGAATCTTCAAAACTTTAAATACAACATCAATTGCCATCTTCTGTCTTCTTGAACCCTGTTCCTTTATTGTCCCTTCCTCACTTCTCCCCACTTAAGTCTTCTCATTCATCTGTGAGGTTGAAATACTGATTCCTGTACAATTACCAAAGTTAAGCAACTCCCTTTCAATTTCTTGCTTCCCTGCCAACTAGAATCTTCAAAACTTTAAATACAACATCAATCGCCATCTTCTGTCTTCTTGAACCCTGTTCCTTTATTGTCCCTTCCTCATTTCTCCCCACTTAAGTCTTCTCATTCATCTGTGAGGTTGAAATACTGATTCCTGTACAATTACCAAAGTTAAGCAACTCCCTTTCAATTTCTTGCTTCCCTGCCAACTAGAATCTTCAAAACTTTAAATACAACATCAATTGCCATTTTCTGTCTTCTTGAACCCTGTTCCTTTATTGTCCCTTCCTCATTTCTCCCCACTTAAGTCTTCTCATTCATCTGTGCGGTTGAAATACTGATTCCTGTACAATTACCAAAGTTAAGCAACTCCCTTTCAATTTCTTGCTTCCCTGCCAACTAGAATCTTCAAAACTTTAAATACAACATCAATCGCCATCTTCTGTCTTCTTGAACCCTGTTCCTTTATTGTCCCTTCCTCATTTCTCCCAACTAAAGGTTTCTCATTCATCTGTGAGGTTGAAATACTGATTCCTGTACAATTACCAAAGTTAAGCAACTCCCTTTCAATTTCTTGCTTCCCTGCCAACTAGAATCTTCCAAACTTTAAATACAACATCAATTGCCATCTTCTGTGTTCTTGAACCCTGTTCCTTTATTGTACCTCCCTCACTTCTCCCCACTTAAGTCTTCTCATTCATCTGTGAGGTTGAGATACTGATTCCTGTACAATTACCAAAGTTAAGCAACTCCCTTTCAATTTCTTGCTTCCCTGCCAACTAGAATCTTCAAAACTTTAAATGCAACATCAATTGCCATCTTCTGTGTTCTTGAACCCTGTTCCTTTATTGTCCCTTCCTCATTTCTCCCCACTTAAGTCTTCTCATTCATCTGTGAGGTTGAAATACTGATTCCTGTACAATTACCAAAGTTAAGCAACTCCCTTTCAATTTCTTGCTTCCCTGCCAACTAGAATCTTCAAAACTTTAAATACAACATCAATTGCCATCTTCTGTCTTCTTGAACCCTGTTCCTTTATTGTCCCTTCCTCATTTCTCCCAACTAAAGGTTTCTCATTCATCTGTGAGGTTGAAATACTGATTCCTGTACAATTACCAAAGTTAAGCAACTCCCTTTCAATTTCTTGCTTCCCTGCCAACTAGAATCTTCAAAACTTTAAATACAACATCAATTGCAATCTTCTGTGTTCTTGAACCCTGTTCCTTTATTGTACCTCCCTCACTTCTCCCCACTTAAGTCTTCTCATTCATCTGTGAGGTTGAAATACTGATTCCTGTACAATTACCAAAGTTAAGCAACTCCCTTTCAATTTCTTGCTTCCCTGCCAACTAGAATCTTCAAAACTTTAAATACAACATCAATTGCCATCTTCTGTCTTCTTGAACCCTGTTCCTTTATTGTCCCTTCCTCACTTCTCCCCACTTAAGTCTTCTCATTCATCTGTGAGGTTGAAATACTGATTCCTGTACAATTACCAAAGTTAAGCAACTCCCTTTCAATTTCTTGCTTCCCTGCCAACTAGAATCTTCAAAACTTTAAATACAACATCAATTGCCATCTTCTGTCTTCTTGAACCCTGTTCCTTTATTGTCCCTTCCTCATTTCTCCCAACTAAAGGTTTCTCATTCATCTGTGAGGTTGAAATACTGATTCCTGTACAATTACCAAAGTTAAGCAACTCCCTTTCAATTTCTTGCTTCCCTGCCAACTAGAATCTTCCAAACTTTAAATACAACATCAATTGCCATCTTCTGTGTTCTTGAACCCTGTTCCTTTATTGTACCTCCCTCACTTCTCCCCACTTAAGTCTTCTCATTCATCTGTGAGGTTGAAATACTGATTCCTGTACAATTACCAAAGTTAAGCAACTCCCTTTCAATTTCTTGCTTCCCTGCCAACTAGAATCTTCAAAACTTTAAATACAACATCAATTGCCATCTTTTGTCTTCTTGAACCCTGTTCCTTTATTGTCCCTTCCTCACTTCTCCCCACTTAAGTCTTCTCATTCATCTGTGAGGTTGAAATACTGATTCCTGTACAATTACCAAAGTTAAGCAACTCCCTTTCAATTTCTTGCTTCCCTGCCAACTAGAATCTTCAAAACTTTAAATACAACATCAATTGCCATCTTCTGTCTTCTTGAACCCTGTTCCTTTATTGTCCCTTCCTCATTTCTCCCAACTAAAGGTTTCTCATTCATCTGTGAGGTTGAAATACTGATTCCTGTACAATTACCAAAGTTAAGCAACTCCCTTTCAATTTCTTGCTTCCCTGCCAACTAGAATCTTCCAAACTTTAAATACAACATCAATTGCCATCTTCTGTGTTCTTGAACCCTGTTCCTTTATTGTACCTCCCTCACTTCTCCCCACTTAAGTCTTCTCATTCATCTGTGAGGTTGAAATACTGATTCCTGTACAATTACCAAAGTTAAGCAACTCCCTTTCAATTTCTTGCTTCCCTGCCAACTAGAATCTTCAAAACTTTAAATACAACATCAATTGCCATCTTCTGTCTTCTTGAACCCTGTTCCTTTATTGTCCCTTCCTCACTTCTCCCCACTTAAGTCTTCTCATTCATCTGTGAGGTTGAAATACTGATTCCTGTACAATTACCAAAGTTAAGCAACTCCCTTTCAATTTCTTGCTTCCCTGCCAACTAGAATCTTCAAAACTTTAAATACAACATCAATTGCCATCTTCTGTCTTCTTGAACCCTGTTCCTTTATTGTCCCTTCCTCACTTCTCCCCACTTAAGTCTTCTCATTCATCTGTGAGGTTGAAATACTGATTCCTGTACAATTACCAAAGTTAAGCAACTCCCTTTCAATTTCTTGCTTCCCTGCCAACTAGAATCTTCAAAACTTTAAATACAACATCAATCGCCATCTTCTGTCTTCTTGAACCCTGTTCCTTTATTGTCCCTTCCTCACTTCTCCCCACTTAAGTCTTCTCATTCATCTGTGAGGTTGAAATACTGATTCCTGTACAATTACCAAAGTTAAGCAACTCCCTTTCAATTTCTTGCTTCCCTGCCAACTAGAATCTTCAAAACTTTAAATAAACCATCAATCACCATCTTCTGTCTTCTTGAACCCTGTTCCTTTATTGTCCCTTCCTCATTTCTCCCAACTAAAGGCTTCTCATTCATCTGTGAGGTTGAAATACTGATTCCTGTACAATTACCAAAGTTAAGCAACTCCCTTTCAATTTCTTGCTTCCCTGCCAACTAGAATCTTCAAAACTTTAAATAAAACATCAATCACCATCTTCTGTCTTCTTGAACCCTGTTCCTTTATTGTCCCTTCCTCATTTCTCCCAACTAAAGGCTTCTCATTCATCTGTGAGGTTGAAATACTGATCCTGTACAATTACCAAAGTTAAGCAACTCCCTTTCAATTTCTTGCTTCCCTGCCAACTAGAATCTTCAAAACTTTAAATACAACATCAATCACCATCTTCTGTCTTCTTGAACCCTGTTCCTTTATTGTCCCTTCCTCATTTCTCCCAACTAAAGGCTTCTCATTCATCTGTGAGGTTGAAATACTGATTCCTGTACAATTACCAAAGTTAAGCAACTCCCTTTCAATTTCTTGCTTCCCTGCCAACTAGAATCTTCAAAACTTTAAATACAACATCAATCACCATCTTCTGTCTTCTTGAACCCTGTTCCTTTATTGTCCCTTCCTCACTTCTCCCCACTTAAGTCTTCTCATTCATCTGTGAGGTTGAAATACTGATTCCTGTACAATTACCAAAGTTAAGCAACTCCCTTTCAATTTCTTGCTTTCCTGCCAACTAGAATCTTCAAAACTTTAAATACAACATCAATCACCATCTTCTGTCTTCTTGAACCCTGTTCCTTTATTGTCCATTCCTCACTTCTCCCCACTTAAGTCTTCTCATTCATCTGTGAGGTTGAAATACTGATTCCTGTACAATTACCAAAGTTAAGCAACTCCCTTTCAATTTTTTGCTTTCCTGCCAACTAGAATCTTCAAAACTTTAAATACAACATCAATCGCCATCTTCTGTCTTTTTGAACCCTGTTCCTTTATTGTCCCTTCCTCACTTCTCCCCACTTAAGTCTTCTCATTCATCTGTGAGGTTGAAATACTGATTCCTGTACAATTACCAAAGTTAAGCAACTCCCTTTCAATTTCTTGCTTCCCTGCCAACTAGAATCTTCAAAACTTTAAATACAACATCAATCACCATCTTCTGTCTTCTTGAAACCTGTTCCTTTATTGTCCCTTCCTCACTTCTCCCCACTTAAGTCTTCTCATTCATCTGTGAGGTTGAAATACTGATTCCTGTACAATTACCAAAGTTAAGCAACTCCCTTCCAATTTCTTGCTTCCCTGCCAACTAAAATCTTCAAAACTTTAAATACAACATCAATTGCCATCTTCTGTCTTCTTGAACCCTGTTCTTTTATTGTCCCTTCCTCACTTCTCCCAACTAAAGGCTTCTCATTCATCTGTGAGGTTGAAATACTGATTCCTGTACAATTACCAAAGTTAAGCAACTCCCTTTCAATTTCTTGCTTCCCTGCCAACTAGAATCTTCAAAACTTTAAATACAACATCAATCACCATCTTCTGTCTTCTTGAAACCTGTTCCTTTATTGTCCCTTCCTCACTTCTCCCCACTTAAGTCTTCTCATTCATCTGTGAGGTTGAAATACTGATTCCTGTACAATTACCAAAGTTAAGCAACTCCCTTTCAATTTCTTGCTTCCCTGCCAACTAGAATCTTCAAAACTTTAAATACAACATCAATCACCATCTTCTGTCTTCTTGAAACCTGTTCCTTTATTGTCCCTTCCTCACTTCTCCCCACTTAAGTCTTCTCATTCATCTGTGAGGTTGAAATACTGATTCCTGTACAATTACCAAAGTTAAGCAACTCCCTTTCAATTTCTTGCTTCCCTGCCAACTAGAATCTTCAAAACTTTAAATAAAACATCAATCACCATCTTCTGTCTTCTTGAACCCTGTTCCTTTATTGTCCCTTCCTCATTTCTCCCAACTAAAGGCTTCTCATTCATCTGTGAGGTTGAAATACTGATTCCTGTACAATTACCAAAGTTAAGCAACTCCCTTTCAATTTCTTGCTTCCCTGCCAACTAGAATCTTCAAAACTTTAAATACAACATCAATCACCATCTTCTGTCTTCTTGAAACCTGTTCCTTTATTGTCCCTTCCTCACTTCTCCCCACTTAAGTCTTCTCATTCATCTGTGAGGTTGAAATACTGATTCCTGTACAATTACCAAAGTTAAGCAACTCCCTTCCAATTTCTTGCTTCCCTGCCAACTAGAATCTTCAAAACTTTAAATACAACATCAATCACCATCTTCTGTCTTCTTGAAACCTGTTCCTTTATTGTCCCTTCCTCACTTCTCCCCACTTAAGTCTTCTCATTCATCTGTGAGGTTGAAATACTGATTCCTGTACAATTACCAAAGTTAAGCAACTCCCTTTCAATTTCTTGCTTCCCTGCCAACTAGAATCTTCAAAATTTTAAATACAACATCAATTGCCATCTTCTGTCTTCTTGAAACCTGTTCCTTTATTGTCCCTTCCTCACTTCTCCCCACTTAAGTCTTCTCATTCATCTGTGAGGTTGAAATACTGATTCCTGTACAATTACCAAAGTTAACAACTCCCTTCCAATTTCTTGCTTCCCTGCCAACTAAAATCTTCAAAACATTAAATACAACATCAATTGCCATCTTCTGTCTTCTTGAACCCTGTTCTTTTATTGTCCCTTCCTCACTTCTCCCCACTTAAGTCTTCTCATTCATCTGTGAGGTTGAAATACTGATTCCTGTACAATTACCAAAGTTAAGCAACTCCCTTTCAATTTCTTGCTTCCCTGCCAACTAGAATCTTCAAAACTTTAAATAAAACATCAATCACCATCTTCTGTCTTCTTGAACCCTGTTCCTTTATTGTCCCTTCCTCATTTCTCCCAACTAAAGGCTTCTCATTCATCTGTGAGGTTGAAATACTGATTCCTGTACAATTACCAAAGTTAAGCAACTCCCTTTCAATTTCTTGCTTCCCTGCCAACTAGAATCTTCAAAACTTTAAATACAACATCAATCACCATCTTCTGTCTTCTTGAAACCTGTTCCTTTATTGTCCCTTCCTCACTTCTCCCCACTTAAGTCTTCTCATTCATCTGTGAGGTTGAAATACTGATTCCTGTACAATTACCAAAGTTAAGCAACTCCCTTCCAATTTCTTGCTTCCCTGCCAACTAGAATCTTCAAAACTTTAAATACAACATCAATCACCATCTTCTGTCTTCTTGAAACCTGTTCCTTTATTGTCCCTTCCTCACTTCTCCCCACTTAAGTCTTCTCATTCATCTGTGAGGTTGAAATACTGATTCCTGTACAATTACCAAAGTTAAGCAACTCCCTTTCAATTTCTTGCTTCCCTGCCAACTAGAATCTTCAAAACTTTAAATACAACATCCCTTGCCCTCTTCTGTCTTCTTGAAACCTGTTCCTTTATTGTCCCTTCCTCACTTCTCCCCACTTAAGTCTTCTCATTCATCTGTGAGGTTGAAATACTGATTCCTGTACAATTACCAAAGTTAACAACTCCCTTCCAATTTCTTGCTTCCCTGCCAACTAAAATCTTCAAAACATTAAATACAACATCAATTGCCATCTTCTGTCTTCTTGAACCCTGTTCTTTTATTGTCCCTTCCTCACTTCTCCCCACTTAAGTCTTCTCATTCATCTGTGAGGTTGAAATACTGATTCCTGTACAATTACCAAAGTTAAGCAACTCCCTTTCAATTTCTTGCTTCCCTGCCAACTAGAATCTTCAAAACTTTAAATAAAACATCAATCACCATCTTCTGTCTTCTTGAACCCTGTTCCTTTATTGTCCCTTCCTCATTTCTCCCAACTAAAGGCTTCTCATTCATCTGTGAGGTTGAAATACTGATTCCTGTACAATTACCAAAGTTAAGCAACTCCCTTTCAATTTCTTGCTTCCCTGCCAACTAGAATCTTCAAAACTTTAAATACAACATCAATCACCATCTTCTGTCTTCTTGAAACCTGTTCCTTTATTGTCCCTTCCTCACTTCTCCCCACTTAAGTCTTCTCATTCATCTGTGAGGTTGAAATACTGATTCCTGTACAATTACCAAAGTTAAGCAACTCCCTTCCAATTTCTTGCTTCCCTGCCAACTAGAATCTTCAAAACTTTAAATACAACATCAATCACCATCTTCTGTCTTCTTGAAACCTGTTCCTTTATTGTCCCTTCCTCACTTCTCCCCACTTAAGTCTTCTCATTCATCTGTGAGGTTGAAATACTGATTCCTGTACAATTACCAAAGTTAAGCAACTCCCTTTCAATTTCTTGCTTCCCTGCCAACTAGAATCTTCAAAACTTTAAATACAACATCCCTTGCCCTCTTCTGTCTTCTTGAAACCTGTTCCTTTATTGTCCCTTCCTCACTTCTCCCCACTTAAGTCTTCTCATTCATCTGTGAGGTTGAAATACTGATTCCTGTACAATTACCAAAGTTAAGCAACTCCCTTTCAATTTCTTGCTTCCCTGCCAACTAGAATCTTCAAAACTTTAAATACAACATCAATCACCATCTTCTGTCTTCTTGAAACCTGTTCCTTTATTGTCCCTTCCTCACTTCTCCCCACTTAAGTCTTCTCATTCATCTGTGAGGTTGAAATACTGATTCCTGTACAATTACCAAAGTTAAGCAACTCCCTTCCAATTTCTTGCTTCCCTGCCAACTAGAATCTTCAAAACTTTAAATACAACATCAATCACCATCTTCTGTCTTCTTGAAACCTGTTCCTTTATTGTCCCTTCCTCACTTCTCCCCACTTAAGTCTTCTCATTCATCTGTGAGGTTGAAATACTGATTCCTGTACAATTACCAAAGTTAAGCAACTCCCTTTCAATTTCTTGCTTCCCTGCCAACTAGAATCTTCAAAACTTTAAATACAACATCAATCACCATCTTCTGTCTTCTTGAAACCTGTTCCTTTATTGTCCCTTCCTCACTTCTCCCCACTTAAGTCTTCTCATTCATCTGTGAGGTTGAAATACTGATTCCTGTACAATTACCAAAGTTAAGCAACTCCCTTTCAATTTCTTGCTTCCCTGCCAACTAGAATCTTCAAAACTTTAAATAAAACATCAATCACCATCTTCTGTCTTCTTGAACCCTGTTCCTTTATTGTCCCTTCCTCATTTCTCCCAACTAAAGGCTTCTCATTCATCTGTGAGGTTGAAATACTGATTCCTGTACAATTACCAAAGTTAAGCAACTCCCTTTCAATTTCTTGCTTCCCTGCCAACTAGAATCTTCAAAACTTTAAATACAACATCAATCACCATCTTCTGTCTTCTTGAACCCTGTTCCTTTATTGTCCCTTCCTCATTTCTCCCAACTAAAGGCTTCTCATTCATCTGTGAGGTTGAAATACTGATTCCTGTACAATTACCAAAGTTAAGCAACTCCCTTTCAATTTCTTGCTTCCCTGCCAACTAGAATCTTCAAAACTTTAAATACAACATCAATCACCATCTTCTGTCTTCTTGAAACCTGTTCCTTTATTGTCCCTTCCTCACTTCTCCCCACTTAAGTCTTCTCATTCATCTGTGAGGTTGAAATACTGATTCCTGTACAATTACCAAAGTTAAGCAACTCCCTTTCAATTTCTTGCTTCCCTGCCAACTAGAATCTTCAAAACTTTAAATACAACATCCCTTGCCCTCTTCTGTCTTCTTGAAACCTGTTCCTTTATTGTCCCTTCCTCACTTCTCCCCACTTAAGTCTTCTCATTCATCTGTGAGGTTGAAATACTGATTCCTGTACAATTACCAAAGTTAAGCAACTCCCTTTCAATTTCTTGCTTCCCTGCCAACTAGAATCTTCAAAACTTTAAATAAAACATCAATCACCATCTTCTGTCTTCTTGAACCCTGTTCCTTTATTGTCCCTTCCTCATTTCTCCCAACTAAAGGCTTCTCATTCATCTGTGAGGTTGAAATACTGATTCCTGTACAATTACCAAAGTTAAGCAACTCCCTTTCAATTTCTTGCTTCCCTGCCAACTAGAATCTTCAAAACTTTAAATACAACATCAATCACCATCTTCTGTCTTCTTGAAACCTGTTCCTTTATTGTCCCTTCCTCACTTCTCCCCACTTAAGTCTTCTCATTCATCTGTGAGGTTGAAATACTGATTCCTGTACAATTACCAAAGTTAAGCAACTCCCTTCCAATTTCTTGCTTCCCTGCCAACTAGAATCTTCAAAACTTTAAATACAACATCAATCACCATCTTCTGTCTTCTTGAAACCTGTTCCTTTATTGTCCCTTCCTCACTTCTCCCCACTTAAGTCTTCTCATTCATCTGTGAGGTTGAAATACTGATTCCTGTACAATTACCAAAGTTAAGCAACTCCCTTTCAATTTCTTGCTTCCCTGCCAACTAGAATCTTCAAAACTTTAAATACAACATCCCTTGCCCTCTTCTGTCTTCTTGAAACCTGTTCCTTTATTGTCCCTTCCTCACTTCTCCCCACTTAAGTCTTCTCATTCATCTGTGAGGTTGAAATACTGATTCCTGTACAATTACCAAAGTTAACAACTCCCTTCCAATTTCTTGCTTCCCTGCCAACTAAAATCTTCAAAACATTAAATACAACATCAATTGCCATCTTCTGTCTTCTTGAACCCTGTTCTTTTATTGTCCCTTCCTCACTTCTCCCCACTTAAGTCTTCTCATTCATCTGTGAGGTTGAAATACTGATTCCTGTACAATTACCAAAGTTAAGCAACTCCCTTTCAATTTCTTGCTTCCCTGCCAACTAGAATCTTCAAAACTTTAAATAAAACATCAATCACCATCTTCTGTCTTCTTGAACCCTGTTCCTTTATTGTCCCTTCCTCATTTCTCCCAACTAAAGGCTTCTCATTCATCTGTGAGGTTGAAATACTGATTCCTGTACAATTACCAAAGTTAAGCAACTCCCTTTCAATTTCTTGCTTCCCTGCCAACTAGAATCTTCAAAACTTTAAATACAACATCAATCACCATCTTCTGTCTTCTTGAAACCTGTTCCTTTATTGTCCCTTCCTCACTTCTCCCCACTTAAGTCTTCTCATTCATCTGTGAGGTTGAAATACTGATTCCTGTACAATTACCAAAGTTAAGCAACTCCCTTCCAATTTCTTGCTTCCCTGCCAACTAGAATCTTCAAAACTTTAAATACAACATCAATCACCATCTTCTGTCTTCTTGAAACCTGTTCCTTTATTGTCCCTTCCTCACTTCTCCCCACTTAAGTCTTCTCATTCATCTGTGAGGTTGAAATACTGATTCCTGTACAATTACCAAAGTTAAGCAACTCCCTTTCAATTTCTTGCTTCCCTGCCAACTAGAATCTTCAAAACTTTAAATACAACATCCCTTGCCCTCTTCTGTCTTCTTGAAACCTGTTCCTTTATTGTCCCTTCCTCACTTCTCCCCACTTAAGTCTTCTCATTCATCTGTGAGGTTGAAATACTGATTCCTGTACAATTACCAAAGTTAAGCAACTCCCTTTCAATTTCTTGCTTCCCTGCCAACTAGAATCTTCAAAACTTTAAATACAACATCAATCACCATCTTCTGTCTTCTTGAAACCTGTTCCTTTATTGTCCCTTCCTCACTTCTCCCCACTTAAGTCTTCTCATTCATCTGTGAGGTTGAAATACTGATTCCTGTACAATTACCAAAGTTAAGCAACTCCCTTCCAATTTCTTGCTTCCCTGCCAACTAGAATCTTCAAAACTTTAAATACAACATCAATCACCATCTTCTGTCTTCTTGAAACCTGTTCCTTTATTGTCCCTTCCTCACTTCTCCCCACTTAAGTCTTCTCATTCATCTGTGAGGTTGAAATACTGATTCCTGTACAATTACCAAAGTTAAGCAACTCCCTTTCAATTTCTTGCTTCCCTGCCAACTAGAATCTTCAAAACTTTAAATACAACATCCCTTGCCCTCTTCTGTCTTCTTGAAACCTGTTCCTTTATTGTCCCTTCCTCACTTCTCCCCACTTAAGTCTTCTCATTCATCTGTGAGGTTGAAATACTGATTCCTGTACAATTACCAAAGTTAAGCAACTCCCTTTCAATTTCTTGCTTCCCTGCCAACTAGAATCTTCAAAACTTTAAATACAACATCAATCACCATCTTCTGTCTTCTTGAAACCTGTTCCTTTATTGTCCCTTCCTCACTTCTCCCCACTTAAGTCTTCTCATTCATCTGTGAGGTTGAAATACTGATTCCTGTACAATTACCAAAGTTAAGCAACTCCCTTTCAATTTCTTGCTTCCCTGCCAACTAGAATCTTCAAAACTTTAAATAAAACATCAATCACCATCTTCTGTCTTCTTGAACCCTGTTCCTTTATTGTCCCTTCCTCATTTCTCCCAACTAAAGGCTTCTCATTCATCTGTGAGGTTGAAATACTGATTCCTGTACAATTACCAAAGTTAAGCAACTCCCTTTCAATTTCTTGCTTCCCTGCCAACTAGAATCTTCAAAACTTTAAATACAACATCAATCACCATCTTCTGTCTTCTTGAACCCTGTTCCTTTATTGTCCCTTCCTCATTTCTCCCAACTAAAGGCTTCTCATTCATCTGTGAGGTTGAAATACTGATTCCTGTACAATTACCAAAGTTAAGCAACTCCCTTTCAATTTCTTGCTTCCCTGCCAACTAGAATCTTCAAAACTTTAAATACAACATCAATCACCATCTTCTGTCTTCTTGAACCCTGTTCCTTTATTGTCCCTTCCTCACTTCTCCCCACTTAAGTCTTCTCATTCATCTGTGAGGTTGAAATACTGATTCCTGTACAATTACCAAAGTTAAGCAACTCCCTTTCAATTTCTTGCTTTCCTGCCAACTAGAATCTTCAAAACTTTAAATACAACATCAATCACCATCTTCTGTCTTCTTGAACCCTGTTCCTTTATTGTCCATTCCTCACTTCTCCCCACTTAAGTCTTCTCATTCATCTGTGAGGTTGAAATACTGATTCCTGTACAATTACCAAAGTTAAGCAACTCCCTTTCAATTTTTTGCTTTCCTGCCAACTAGAATCTTCAAAACTTTAAATACAACATCAATCGCCATCTTCTGTCTTTTTGAACCCTGTTCCTTTATTGTCCCTTCCTCACTTCTCCCCACTTAAGTCTTCTCATTCATCTGTGAGGTTGAAATACTGATTCCTGTACAATTACCAAAGTTAAGCAACTCCCTTTCAATTTCTTGCTTCCCTGCCAACTAGAATCTTCAAAACTTTAAATACAACATCAATCACCATCTTCTGTCTTCTTGAAACCTGTTCCTTTATTGTCCCTTCCTCACTTCTCCCCACTTAAGTCTTCTCATTCATCTGTGAGGTTGAAATACTGATTCCTGTACAATTACCAAAGTTAAGCAACTCCCTTCCAATTTCTTGCTTCCCTGCCAACTAAAATCTTCAAAACTTTAAATACAACATCAATTGCCATCTTCTGTCTTCTTGAACCCTGTTCTTTTATTGTCCCTTCCTCACTTCTCCCCACTTAAGTCTTCTCATTCATCTGTGAGGTTGAAATACTGATTCCTGTACAATTACCAAAGTTAAGCAACTCCCTTTCAATTTTTTGCTTTCCTGCCAACTAGAATCTTCAAAACTTTAAATACAACATCAATCGCCATCTTCTGTCTTTTTGAACCCTGTTCCTTTATTGTCCCTTCCTCACTTCTCCCCACTTAAGTCTTCTCATTCATCTGTGAGGTTGAAATACTGATTCCTGTACAATTACCAAAGTTAAGCAACTCCCTTTCAATTTCTTGCTTCCCTGCCAACTAGAATCTTCAAAACTTTAAATACAACATCAATTGCCATCTTCTGTCTTCTTGAACCCTGTTCTTTTATTGTCCCTTCCTCACTTCTCCCCACTTAAGTCTTCTCATTCATCTGTGAGGTTGAAATACTGATTCCTGTACAATTACCAAAGTTAAGCAACTCCCTTTCAATTTCTTGCTTCCCTGCCAACTAGAATCTTCAAAACTTTAAATAAAACATCAATCACCATCTTCTGTCTTCTTGAACCCTGTTCCTTTATTGTCCCTTCCTCATTTCTCCCAACTAAAGGCTTCTCATTCATCTGTGAGGTTGAAATACTGATTCCTGTACAATTACCAAAGTTAAGCAACTCCCTTTCAATTTCTTGCTTCCCTGCCAACTAGAATCTTCAAAACTTTAAATACAACATCAATCACCATCTTCTGTCTTCTTGAAACCTGTTCCTTTATTGTCCCTTCCTCACTTCTCCCCACTTAAGTCTTCTCATTCATCTGTGAGGTTGAAATACTGATTCCTGTACAATTACCAAAGTTAAGCAACTCCCTTCCAATTTCTTGCTTCCCTGCCAACTAGAATCTTCAAAACTTTAAATACAACATCAATCACCATCTTCTGTCTTCTTGAAACCTGTTCCTTTATTGTCCCTTCCTCACTTCTCCCCACTTAAGTCTTCTCATTCATCTGTGAGGTTGAAATACTGATTCCTGTACAATTACCAAAGTTAAGCAACTCCCTTTCAATTTCTTGCTTCCCTGCCAACTAGAATCTTCAAAACTTTAAATACAACATCAATTGCCATCTTCTGTCTTCTTGAAACCTGTTCCTTTATTGTCCCTTCCTCACTTCTCCCCACTTAAGTCTTCTCATTCATCTGTGAGGTTGAAATACTGATTCCTGTACAATTACCAAAGTTAAGCAACTCCCTTTCAATTTCTTGCTTCCCTGCCAACTAGAATCTTCAAAACTTTAAATACAACATCAATCACCATCTTCTGTCTTCTTGAAACCTGTTCCTTTATTGTCCCTTCCTCACTTCTCCCCACTTAAGTCTTCTAATTCATCTGTGAGGTTGAAATACTGATTCCTGTACAATTACCAAAGTTAAGCAACTCCCTTCCAATTTCTTGCTTCCCTGCCAACTTAAATCTTCAAAACTTTAAATACAACATCAATTGCCATCTTCTGTCTTCTTGAACCCTGTTCTTTTATTGTCCCTTCCTCACTTCTCCCCACTTAAGTCTTCTCATTCATCTGTGAGGTTGAAATACTGATTCCTGTACAATTACCAAAGTTAAGCAACTCCCTTTCAATTTCTTGCTTCCCTGCCAACTAGAATCTTCAAAACTTTAAATAAAACATCAATCACCATCTTCTGTCTTCTTGAACCCTGTTCCTTTATTGTCCCTTCCTCATTTCTCCCAACTAAAGGCTTCTCATTCATCTGTGAGGTTGAAATACTGATTCCTGTACAATTACCAAAGTTAAGCAACTCCCTTTCAATTTCTTGCTTCCCTGCCAACTAGAATCTTCAAAACTTTAAATACAACATCAATCACCATCTTCTGTCTTCTTGAACCCTGTTCCTTTATTGTCCCTTCCTCACTTCTCCCCACTTAAGTATTCTCATTCATCTGTGAGGTTGAAATACTGATTCCTGTACAATTACCAAAGTTAAGCAACTCCCTTTCAATTTCTTGCTTTCCTGCCAACTAGAATCTTCAAAACTTTAAATACAACATCAATCACCATCTTCTGTCTTCTTGAACCCTGTTCCTTTATTGTCCCTTCCTCACTTCTCCCCACTTAAGTCTTCTCATTCATCTGTGAGGTTGAAATACTGATTCCTGTACAATTACCAAAGTTAAGCAACTCCCTTTCAATTTTTTGCTTTCCTGCCAACTAGAATCTTCAAAACTTTAAATACAACATCAATCGCCATCTTCTGTCTTTTTGAACCCTGTTCCTTTATTGTCCCTTCCTCACTTCTCCCCACTTAAGTCTTCTCATTCATCTGTGAGGTTGAAATACTGATTCCTGTACAATTACCAAAGTTAAGCAACTCCCTTTCAATTTCTTGCTTCCCTGCCAACTAGAATCTTCAAAACTTTAAATACAACATCAATCACCATCTTCTGTCTTCTTGAACCCTGTTCCTTTATTGTCCCTCCCTCACTTCTCCCCACTTAAGTCTTCTCATTCATCTGTGAGGTTGAAATACTGATTCCTGTACAATAACCAAAGTTAAGCAACTCCCTTTCAATTTCTTGCTTCCCTGCCAACTAGAATCTTCAAAACTTTAAATACAACATCAATCACCATCTTCTGTCTTCTTGAACCCTATTCCTTTATTGTCCCTTCCTCACTTCTCCCCACTTACGTCTTCTCATTCATCTGTGAGGTTGAAATACTGATTCCTGTACAATAACCAAAGTTAATCAACTCCCTTTCAATTTCTTGCTTCCCTGCCAACTAGAATCTTCAAAACTTTAAATACAACATCAATCACCATCTTCTGTCTTCTTGAACCCTGTTCCTTTATTGTCCCTCCCTCACTTCTCCCCACTTAAGTCTTCTCATTCATCTGTGAGGTTGAAATACTGATTCCTGTACAATAACCAAAGTTAAGCAACTCCCTTTCAATTTCTTGCTTCCCTGCCAACTAGAATCTTCAAAACTTTAAATACAACATCAATTGCCATCTTCTGTCTTCTTGAACCCTGTTCCTTTATTGTCCCTTCCTCACTTCTCCCCACTTAAGTCTTCTCATTCATCTGTGAGGTTGAAATACTGATTCCTGTACAATTACCAAAGTTAAGCAACTCCCTTTCAATTTCTTGCTTCCCTGCCAACTAGAATCTTCAAAACTTTAAATACAACATCAATTGCCATCTTCTGTCTTCTTGAACCCTCTTCCTTTATTGTCCCTCCCTCACTTCTCCCCACTTAAGTCTTCTCATTCATCTGTGAGGTTGAAATACTGATTCCTGTACAATTACCAAAGTTAAGCAACTCCCTTTCAATTTCTTGCTTCCCTGCCAACTAGAATCTTCAAAACTTTAAATACAACATCAATTGCCATCTTCTGTCTTTTTGAACCCTGTTCCTTTATTGTCCCTTCCTCACTTCTCCCCACTTAAGTCTTCTCATTCATCTGTGAGGTTGAAATACTGATTCCTGTACAATTACCAAAGTTAAGCAACTCCCTTTCAATTTCTTGCTTCCCTGCCAACTAGAATCTTCAAAACTTTAAATACAACATCAATTGCCATCTTCTGTCTTTTTGAACCCTGTTCCTTTATTGTCCCTTCCTCACTTCTCCCCACTTAAGTCTTCTCATTCATCTGTGAGGTTGAAATACTGATTCCTGTACAATTACCAAAGTTAAGCAACTCCCTTTCAATTTCTTGCTTCCCTGCCAACTAGAATCTTCAAAACTTTAAATACAACATCAATCGCCATCTTCTGTCTTCTTGAACCCTCTTCCTTTATTGTCCCTCCCTCACTTCTCCCCACTTAAGTCTTCTCATTCATCTGTGAGGTTGAAATACTGATTCCTGTACAATTACCAAAGTTAAGCAACTCCCTTTCAATTTCTTGCTTCCCTGCCAACTAGAATCTTCAAAACTTTAAATACAACATCAGTTGCCATCTTCTGTGTTCTTGAACCCTGTTCCTTTATTGTCCCTTCCTCACTTCTCCCCACTTAAGTCTTCTCATTCATCTGTGAGGTTGAAATACTGATTCCTGTACAATTACCAAAGTTAAGCAACTCCCTTTCAATTTCTTGCTTCCCTGCCAACTAGAATCTTCAAAACTTTAAATACAACATCAGTTGCCATCTTCTGTGTTCTTGAACCCTGTTCCTTTATTGTCCCTTCCTCACTTCTCCCCACTTAAGTCTTCTCATTCATCTGTGATGTTGAAATACTGATTCCTGTACAATTACCAAAGTTAAGCAACTCCCTTTCAATTTCTTGCTTCCCTGCCAACTAGAATCTTCAAAACTTTAAATACAACATCAATCGCCATCTTCTGTCTTCTTGAACCCTCTTCCTTTATTGTCCCTCCCTCACTTCTCCCCACTTAAGTCTTCTCATTCATCTGTGAGGTTGAAATACTGATTCCTGTACAATTACCAAAGTTAAGCAACTCCCTTTCAATTTCTTGCTTCCCTGCCAACTAGAATCTTCAAAACTTTAAATACAACATCAGTTGCCATCTTCTGTGTTCTTGAACCCTGTTCCTTTATTGTCCCTTCCTCACTTCTCCCCACTTAAGTCTTCTCATTCATCTGTGAGGTTGAAATACTGATTCCTGTACAATTACCAAAGTTAAGCAACTCCCTTTCAATTTCTTGCTTCCCTGCCAACTAGAATCTTCAAAACTTTAAATACAACATCAGTTGCCATCTTCTGTGTTCTTGAACCCTGTTCCTTTATTGTCCCTTCCTCACTTCTCCCCACTTAAGTCTTCTCATTCATCTGTGAGGTTGAAATACTGATTCCTGTACAATTACCAAAGTTAAGCAACTCCCTTTCAATTTCTTGCTTCCCTGCCAACTAGAATCTTCAAAACTTTAAATACAACATCAATTGCCATCTTCTGTCTTCTTGAACCCTGTTCCTTTATTGTCCCTTCCTCACTTCTCCCCACTTAAGTCTTCTCATTCATCTGTGAGGTTGAAATACTGATTCCTGTACAATTACCAAAGTTAAGCAACTCCCTTTCAATTTCTTGCTTCCCTGCCAACTAGAATCTTCAAAACTTTAAATACAACATCAATTGCCATCTTCTGTCTTCTTGAACCCTGTTCCTTTATTGTCCCTCCCTCACTTCTCCCCACTTAAGTCTTCTCATTCATCTGTGAGGTTGAAATACTGATTCCTGTACAATTACCAAAGTTAAGCAACTCCCTTTCAATTTCTTGCTTCCCTGCCAACTAGAATCTTCAAAACTTTAAATACAACATCAATTGCCATCTTCTGTCTTCTTGAACCCTCTTCCTTTATTGTCCCTCCCTCACTTCTCCCCACTTAAGTCTTCTCATTCATCTGTGAGGTTGAAATACTGATTCCTGTACAATTACCAAAGTTAAGCAACTCCCTTTCAATTTCTTGCTTCCCTGCCAACTAGAATCTTCAAAACTTTAAATACAACATCAATTGCCATCTTCTGTCTTCTTGAACCCTGTTCCTTTATTGTCCCTTCCTCACTTCTCCCCACTTAAGTCTTCTCATTCATCTGTGAGGTTGAAATACTGATTCCTGTACAATTACCAAAGTTAAGCAACTCCCTTTCAATTTCTTGCTTCCCTGCCAACTAGAATCTTCAAAACTTTAAATACAACATCAATTGCCATCTTCTGTCTTCTTGAACCCTGTTCCTTTATTGTCCCTTCCTCACTTCTCCCCACTTAAGTCTTCTCATTCATCTGTGAGGTTGAAATACTGATTCCTGTACAATTACCAATGTTAAGCAACTCCCTTTCAATTTCTTGCTTCCCTGCCAACTAGAATCTTCAAAACTTTAAATACAACATCAATCGCCATCTTCTGTCTTCTTGAACCCTCTTCCTTTATTGTCCCTCCCTCACTTCTCCCCACTTAAGTCTTCTCATTCATCTGTGAGGTTGAAATACTGATTCCTGTACAATTACCAAAGTTAAGCAACTCCCTTTCAATTTCTTGCTTCCCTGCCAACTAGAATCTTCAAAACTTTAAATACAACATCAATCGCCATCTTCTGTCTTCTTGAACCCTCTTCCTTTATTGTCCCTCCCTCACTTCTCCCCACTTAAGTCTTCTCATTCATCTGTGAGGTTGAAATACTGATTCCTGTACAATTACCAAAGTTAAGCAACTCCCTTTCAATTTCTTGCTTCCCTGCCAACTAGAATCTTCAAAACTTTAAATACAACATCAATTGCCATCTTCTGTGTTCTTGAACCCTGTTCCTTTATTGTCCCTTCCTCACTTCTCCCCACTTAAGTCTTCTCATTCATCTGTGAGGTTGAAATACTGATTCCTGTACAATTACCAAAGTTAAGCAACTCCCTTTCAATTTCTTGCTTCCCTGCCAACTAGAATCTTCAAAACTTTAAATACAACATCAATCACCATCTTCTGTCTTCTTGAACCCGGTTCCTTTATTGTCCCTTCCTCACTTCTCCCCACTTAAGTCTTCTCATTCATCTGTGAGGTTGAAATACTGATTCCTGTACAATTACCAAAGTTAAGCAACTCCCTTTCAATTTCTTGCTTCCCTGCCAACTAGAATCTTCAAAACTTTAAATACAACATCAATCGCCATCTTCTGTCTTCTTGAACCCTCTTCCTTTATTGTCCCTCCCTCACTTCTCCCCACTTAAGTCTTCTCATTCATCTGTGAGGTTGAAATACTGATTCCTGTACAATTACCAAAGTTAAGCAACTCCCTTTCAATTTCTTGCTTCCCTGCCAACTAGAATCTTCAAAACTTTAAATACAACATCAATCGCCATCTTCTGTCTTCTTGAACCCTCTTCCTTTATTGTCCCTCCCTCACTTCTCCCCACTTAAGTCTTCTCATTCATCTGTGAGGTTGAAATACTGATTCCTGTACAATTACCAAAGTTAAGCAACTCCCTTTCAATTTCTTGCTTCCCTGCCAACTAGAATCTTCAAAACTTTAAATACAACATCAATCGCCATCTTCTGTCTTCTTGAACCCTGTTCCTTTATTGTCCCTTCCTCACTTCTCCCCACTTAAGTCTTCTCATTCATCTGTGAGGTTGAAATACTGATTCCTGTACAATTACCAAAGTTAAGCAACTCCCTTTCAATTTCTTGCTTCCCTGCCAACTAGAATCTTCAAAACTTTAAATACAACATCAATTGCCATCTTCTGTTTTCTTGAACCCTGTTCCTTTATTGTCGTTTCCTCACTTCTGCTAACTAATGTCTTCTCATTTTCTTTCAGTCTCTCTAACCCCCTGCATCCTAGTGGCATTGTCACCTTACTTGGGGTGAAACAATTAAAAGAAAATATTTATTGACTGTTGTTGTTCTAGTGATTTTCCAGCCTTTTTGTGATAAAAATTCTGTAAGCTTCAAAAAATGTTAAATTCTTTCAAAGCCACTCGATCAGCCAGCATTTAAGCTAGCTCCTGTAGAGGAATTTTGATTGAACCTTCATCACAATAAGTAAATCGCAAGGAGTAAATGCGTTAGGCAGCAATTAACTACAGAAGAACTCAAAATTGATCACTGCATTTAAGTATTGCATTAATATTTATGCTTACCTTTTAAAAGTTCAACAATAATTCTTCTGCCGCCACTTAATTTAAAGACAATTTGATGTACGTAGGTCCTTACTTTCTGTACAAACAATTATTTTTATTTCATGGATGACTTTTGCTGGATTTTGCAATTAATTTCAATTTTCACAAATTTATTTTCAAGTTAAAAAGATTGTTTTCGTACAAAAAAATTTGTTGCAAAAAATCACGTAAAAGAAATTTTGAAGAAAAATTGCAGTAATAAAAACTTGGGAATCCAAAATTTCAGGATTGTAGTTTCCAGATCCAGCCTGGAAAATTTTTGATTTCCTCATTGAGTTGACCTGATTCCAAAATGGTATGATATGTTGGGCTAGAGCCTCTAGGAGTAAAGTTGAAAAAGTGTGACACACTGACACTCGCATTTATTATATAAATGTGACTTTTAGTTGTATTATCATTATTATACATAACTACACACATACATATCTGGAATCTATCATATCAGGACATGATTTTGATGTGTATATTTGAACTATCTGGGTAATACGTAACTGATTCGAAATTATTGTTTTTCAGGAAATTTACTTTGGACAATTGCTTATGCTTATTTCACCCTAATGGCTTGTATTGGTGCAAAAGATGATGGGAATAAGAGGAAAATAACAACTTTGGAATTATCGCAAAAAGTGGAAATTTTAAACAGACTAGACACTGGTGAAAGTTCATTGTAACTAATGGCTGAGTTCAACATAGGAAAGTCAACACTGTATGATATAAAATTCTCCAGTGTTCACACTGTCACGATGAACAAGGAAATAAAAAAACATGATTGTGATGAAACCTGAATTGAAATTGAAAATGCTATTGAAAAGGTTGTCAGTTTTATGGAAATAAAGCCAGCATTCATCTATAACAATTGCAATAATGCATGCAAAGTTAAGTGTCTTTTGTTTAAAAAATTTCAAGAACAAAAGCAAAACGAAATGCAGAAAAAGTTGAGAATGACATTAGAAGAGAAAGAATCATCATGCAACAGCGATTAAAAAATCCTCGTTACATTATTTGTTTTGCATACGTGGCATATTTAATTTTTCATTAATATTACATAATTATTTCTTTTTCTTTAAAATCAATTCTGTTATATTTCACTCACAATTAGCTTTTTTTGTTTACTATAAAACATTGAAAATAAATGTTAAACCTGATTTCAGTTCTTTTATTTTAATCTAAATATAACCCTACTTATATCAGGACATTGTAACCAATTCCTAATATGTGGATGGCCTTCTTAGTCCAGTTGTCAGGGATTCTACTGTATTTGTAAAAGGTGTTTTGTGTGCATAGTTTCTCTGTTTTCAGGGTTTTTCAGTTACTCCTATGTATATTTTTTCTTCATTATCTACTGATTTTATCATGGTTTGGTATGTTGTTTTGAAAGCAACTTCTATTTAAGGGACATGTATTCTTTGCTCTGCAGTTACAGGCGGATTTGATTTGTGCAGGTAGTTTGTTGGTTATTTTTTCTGTTGTGCCTTTATTATTTATGTCATGTTTTTGCTCCAACTGTAAGCTCAACCTTGTGTCATACTTTGTAACTAAGTGGGCATTAATTTTACTGTGTTTTCTTGAATATCTTGTGGCGAGTGTTTGTTGGGGGAAATGTTTGTGAATGAATATACTGAATATTTTTCCCATGTTTGTTTTTATGTTTTTGTTGTACACTGGTTTAAACCATGTTTTTTTAAAATCTTTTTCTGTTGTCTTTTTTTGCGCTGTGTGGTGAATATGTGAGTTTTGCCAGAAATCTGCTCTCTTTTAGGACAGTTTCATAATCTTTTTTTTTAGCTTCATTGAAGATGATTTCATCAGAGGAATTGACAGATAACCTGCAGTTAATTCATTTTGGGGAAACTTGATTATTTTTGGCAGGTGGTTGGAAGATGTGTGCATCTAAATTGGTTTGTCATCAGGTTTTCTACACGGCTAATATGCACCTTTTCTAAGGTTGAATGTGACATCTAGGAAATCGACTTTTAGTTTGTTTTTATGCCTATGTCAAATCCTATATTTTTAAAACTTTTTGTCATTATTTTTCTGATTTTTTTTTTTTTGTCTGTTACAGTTCCTTAGGATTTTGAGACCCTCATCTCTGTGAAGCTTGTATCATTTGTATCAGTTTTTTTTTTGCTTACTTCATGTTGTAATGTGTGCCTATAAGCTCATGGATCAACATTTTCTATTGTAACTTTGAAAGCTTCTCCTTTCTTTAACCATGCTTCTTTGTTTTTTTTTGTTTACTTGGTACAAGGCCTGAGAGTCATTTGAGGTTGAAGGTCAGAGTTTATGTGAATATGTGGGGAAGATAACAGCTAATCCTAGACTTGAACCGGCCAAAATTTTAGTGATCAAGCCTCTTGTGAATTGGTTCCATAAAGCTTTGTGGGAAGAAGCTGCTCAAGTGGAACTTACATCTTACCAATTTAGAAAAACACTATTGTATTCATATTGTCAACTGAAATTACATACAATATGAATATAATAGTGTTTTTCTAAATTCTTCTAGTTGCTAAGGACATTTTGTTTGTTGTTAATAGTTACTTTGTTTTCAATAAATTCATTTCGTTTTTGCCTTGAAAAAGTTCACATTGGATGAAACACATCGGCTAATAATAGTTTTCTTATTGTCTTTATACATTTTTCATTATCTATCTTGCTGGCTATCTAGCTATCTATCTCATTCTATTCATATCTATCTATCTATCTATATATACATATATAATTCTGTTCGTATATATCTGTCTATTTATCTATGTATAAAGGTAAAAGACAATAGGAAAACTGTATTATTAGCCAACATGTTTGTCCAATGTGGACATTTTCGAGGCAAAAACAAAATGGATTTATTAAAAAGAAAAAAAGGTGGATTTGAAAAAGTCCACATTGGATGAAATGCGTCAGCTAGTAATACAGTTTTCCTATTGTCTTTTACCTTTATAAATATTGTCTTTTTCTACAGGTTAACTCTGAGAAATTTATATATATATATTTATTTATATATATATATATACACACACACATGCATGCATAAACAGGTAATAATCCATTGGTAAATAATTCAAGTGAATCCTAATAATATAAAATATTAAAACTGATTTACAAAATGAACTCAATGTATTTATCTAGACCTACAAGTAAAAACCTTGTGGGTCAAAATAACTATTTTCAAATGAGGTAACTTTGAATTTTTATTCTATGTAATATATATATTTATATATATATATATATATATATATATATATATATATATCACACACAGAGTTTACAATACATAATACTTGGAAAAACACAATGAAATATTCTTTTGCATTTTAAAGAAGGAAAGACAAATTAAACTGATACAATTATGTTTATTACAAGTGCTACAATCATTCAGGTTTTGCACATTAAACGCATACCTTTCTGTAAATTTTCCAGATATATCTTGGATTTTACAACATCATCCATTTGTCGTTCAAGGAAAAGTTTCCCAAGATTTCACATAGGCAGACATTTCTTACTTTTCTTTTTTTAATCATTTTTCTTGTTAACATTTTTTTTGTTTCAAGCCAACAAAAAGATGAAAGAACATGTCATTCACTCTTTGTTTTCCCTTCTTGACACAATTGGACACAACTTGTATAAACAGGTTTGGTCTGTTAACATCCGAAGTCGTGTTTCAACCAGCTCGATTAGAAATTCAGGAACTTGTCCTTTGTTAAAATTAGGGCTTTCGATGGTACTGGGAGCACACGACCATTTGTGCTGTTATCAGAATAAAAATCTCTAACACAGAAAAAAATAAAAATGAATAAAAACAGAAGAATTAAAAAGAAGGAACTCCAACAATTGTGACGGTCACAAAAAAATTCACGGTCACAATATTTGGAAAATTTGCGGTACAACAACATCAAAAACACTCAATCTGTTTGCAGAAACGACAAGGATGACCAATGGTCAGGGAAAACTAGAAATCAGGGAAAGAAAAAAATTGGTCAGGGAAATCGGAAGTTCCTGTAAATTTTGGAAAGGCAGGGAATTTCTTACTGTTGGGGACCCAATAATTGTTTATGTGATATAATACTGATCTTTAATATGTCAAAAGTATCTATCACTTATGTGAAAATTCCCTTGGGAAGGGTATGAATCCATATCCTCTCCCTAGGTATGGGTAAAATAGCAGGACTTCTATCTGGAAAAATCATTGTTATCCCCACAAAAATTGTTAATGCAATATTCACATGCAAAAAAAAAAAAAAAATTAAACAGAATTATTCTTACAATACAAAAATACGTTATGGCTTCAAATATCTCATAATGGGTTCATAAATCGTAAAAAAAAACAAATCAATTAATAAAAAGTAACTCGTTACTTGTAATCCATCAGATCTTCAAAGGACGTATGGTCATATCATTATGTAAGTAGTCAGTATATTTACTATGAAAATGCATTGGCCAATGTTTTTTACTATGAAAATGCATTGGAAATGGTTTTTACTATGAAAATCTATTGGCCAATGATTTTAACTATGAAAATGCATTGCAAATGATTTTTTCTATAAAAATCCATTGGAAATGATTTTTACTATGAAAATGTAATGGCCAATGATTTTACTATGAAAATGCATTGGAAATGATTTTTATTATGAAAATGCATTGGCCATTGATTTTTGCTATGACAATGCATTGTATATATATTTATTTTGTGTCATGTAAGGTGGGCTAAAAAAAGGGAGCACTTTTCCGGATGGTATGAAGACTAATGTTTTTTCACAAAAAGTATCACACCACCCTCCGGTTGGGTTCTTCTTTGTCAAGCTTCATTTTCATTTCTCACTTTCTTTTCCAGCTTCTCTACATATCCACATAAACCGTAACCCTCTACCTCGAGTGGCTCTTGGGCCTGTGGTCAGGAAATCTGGGGGTAAATTTATCAGGATATTGTCTGAAATGCAAGTGGAGACTTGCTAGAAAGTCTACACCCTCTTTATATTATGACAAAACAACATCACTCTATTATTCATTTGCTTGTGTGTCCTATATCTGTTACTGTCTTTAAGTCTGTCTGTCAGTCAGGTTTTTACCTTTATTGAAATCTGTTGTCAGTTCCTAGAAAGCAGACATGAAATAAAAAGTCAATGGTAAAAGTGAGATGAGCCGTTTCCATACAGAAGTAGACAGGTTCACCTATTGTTCGGTTCATACTTCTCCCTAATCTGTTGAACAGGAGTAGTGTTTCCTGTTTAGGCTTAGGTTTCCAGTTCCTTCTAAAGTTTTCTCATTCTCTTCCACTCCCACTAATCCTTTGTGTCTTAGTGGCATTATCACCTTGATTCAGGTGATTTTAAAAAAAGGACAGGAAACATTTGGCATTCACTGACTGAACAGTTAGTGTTACTGTCAGTTGAAATTTATAAAATATTTTTCTTAAAACAATTTTTCAAGAAATTAGATTTATATCCAGTTATCACTCTTTCTACTACTAATGGGAGTTTCCTTCCTAAGTTTTTGTTTAAGGTTGAGTGGAAAGTCAACATCTTCATTATGTCATCATTTTCCCTTGTATCTACATTTGCTATTCATTTTCGCTGTTGCTGCTGTCAGTAATGGCGATAGTGAGATTATCTGTTTCCTTACAACGAAAACATTCAGCATTTATTGACTGAACAGTTAGCACTAGTATCAGTTGAAATTTATAAAATCTTTCAATTCAAACAGCTATTCAGGGCTTCTTAAGTCAACTAACTTTTATTACTCTTTCTAGTACTGATAGAAGTTTCCTTCCTAACCTTTTCTTTATGGTCATGTGGAAGGTCAACATCTGGATTATGTCATTCTTTATCATGAGGATTTTTGAGATGATTAGCACAGTAAAATAAAAGTTCAGGAAAATCTGTAAAATTTGGTCAGGAAAACCCTGGAAAAGTCAGGGAATCTTGTTTACTCAAATCATTGGCCACCCTAGAAATGACTTACATACACACATGCACACATCAAGATTACTAGCAGATGCAAAGTTGGGTACCAAATGAAGTTAACTATAAATTGTGAAGGTTATATAAGAAAATTCTCAGCCACTATTTGGTTGAGAGTGATTTTAGTAGACTTGATCTGTGTACATTGTACACCATTTATTTCACATGTGTACAGTGTATTGTACACCATTTAATCTATATTGAGTACAGCGTACACCAAAATATGTACATTATACAAAATATTGTGCACATTGTGACATATAGGGCCTGTACAGTGCAATAGAAAAGAAATGTGTCAACTATGGAGTCTATAGACATGGAGACCAGCAAGAATTTTATATATATATATATATATATATATATATATATATACGTGATTTAAATTTGGAATGGTAAAAATTTGGA